>JACCHV010002904.1:1062500-2262500 GCA_018907245.1 Eupristina koningsbergeri | reverse complement strand
ATAAGATAAACAATGATATTACTCAATATAAATAGTGTTATTCAATTGTAAATGTCACTGAAAGAAAGAAAATGTACACAAAGGCTACATTGAGGTAAAAGAATAACAAAATTATATATACATGTATATTATAAAACTTAAAAGTTATCAAGATGCTCAAAATTTATAAGTTGGTCGAAAAGAAGAAATTTAAATATGCAAAAACAAAGAGAATATCACATTGAACATTAATTACAGCAAAAATTGATTTATGAATAAATATTTATTGGCACCCTCGTTACTACACTTGGTGGAAACAAAATATTATTACTCTATTGATACATAAATTCTTTTATAATTCGATTACAATCACATATACAAATAGTAATTAAACTTTACATTTAATCATCAATTTACGTACTTATATTAATATTCAATACAAATTAATTATATGTAAGTGTATTGTAATTTAAATTAAAATTTATTTACTGAGTATGGTACATTATGGCTAAATGCAAATGTTCAAATATATACATACAAACACATCATAATAATGTATTAAAGTTTTTTATAAAAAGCAATGAGATTAAATTTTCTTTTTACATTAATTCCGCGATATATAAATTAATGCTTAAAAAATGATAAGCTATTTGATATCGAGTGTGATAGATGTGAATTTCGTGTAGAATATACGTCGAAGTACATGAATTATTACATAAATAAATAAGGAAATTTAAAAAGAATAACTTAAGTAAATAAATTTTAGCTGAGTAACAGTCGGCAAAGTAAAATAAATAAAAAATCAAAATTAAATTTTGTAGAAAAAATATTTGAATATAACAACAATAGTATTCCTGTCTTTGAGCGTACCTTATTCATGGTTCTAAAGCGAAAATATAATAAAGAGCAAAGGCAAAAAATAGCACATCAATATATGAATCAATATGAGGTATAATATAATACTCGAAAATCAGTTGCGATGGAATTTAATAAATTTATTCATGAGCATTGCTTAAAATCAAAGAGGTGATGATGTTTAAATTTTGAAATTGCAATCATTATTATGAAAAATCGACTTTTGGAATCAATGAATACGAGTGAAAGTCCGAATAAACAAGATTAAATTTTCATTTTCGACCGAACGTGATCAAGCTCAAAGAAAATCATGGAAAATGTAGTAGATATTCAAATGCATTAAAAGAAATACAGAGAGGAAAAGTAAAAAAATGCAAAGCTAGAGAGTATTTTGAAAAAAAATGTAATATAAGCTAAAGCCAGTAAGGACGAGTATAAAAAGATTTGAGCGCTTTGATATGAAAATATCAATTCGGAAATAAATATAGTTATTAATATTTACACGGAGATGGAAATAAAAAGATCGGACGGCAAAGAATTTAGATTTTGCACCCAAGTTGCGCGTGAAATGTTGAAAAATTGACGATTGAGAGTGTGTGCGTGAAAGGTGTGCGGGAGGCAATTACAGGATTCGTCGTTGGAGTAATAAATGAAATTATCGGAGTGAAGGAAAAAAGTCGGAGGAGAAAAATCAGGTGAACAATGCGCGAGTGTCGCGAGCAGAGAGTCTCGAGCCTCGATTCGCAGATTTATCAATAACCGTTTAAACGTCTATTAAAAGCAAGAAGGAGCGATTCGATGGTAAATTCCTCTCGTGACCGCGGCTCCAGCACAAATTCCCGGAGATAACATTTTATATGTAAATTTTTTGCATACGTTAATCAAAATTTTGAATTTTTACGGTCGCAATGAATCTTAAACAAAGAAAGGCCGCCCGAAAACCATAGGCCATTAAAATGCAAAATAAAATTCCTTCTGACGAAAAGACGAGGATGTGAATGAACGGGGAAAAGGGGAAAAAGAACAAGGGGGGAAAGAAAGGAAAAGGGGCGGAAAATACCGCTGGCCAGAAAAATGAATATCCGGAGGAAAATAAGGAGGTGCATAATCGTGAATCACGTTATCAAAAATTCAAAGTAACCCAAGTACCTACGGGGACTCGCTGTCGACGTCGGCGATCTTGGCGATCTTGGCGATGCTGGCGAGCGAGGGAAATGCACAAGAATGCAATCGCTCTCCCAGCGCGCGCGATGTTTACCCGGAACGCCAAGACGCCTCGGCGGCCAGAAGAAGATGACGAGAGAGGAGGACGAGGAGGAGAGGGAGGAGGAGGGAGGGAGGGAGGAGGAGCCGATGCTGTTGCAGTTGCAGTTGCAGTTGCCGTTGCTCCTGTTGTGCGGCGAGGGGGTCGACTTCGGGACCGACAACAAACCGACGACAAACCGACGACAAACGGACAACGGCGGCCAAAATCCAGCGTTATTATGCATTATACGCACGAGCCATACGCGGAGCGAGTCTCCGAGCATTTCCCGAGCGGAGCAGCGCTCGCGCATTATGTTATTTCCACTCTCCTTCGGACTTTACCCTCCCGCCCCCCCTCCGCGCGCGCGATCGCAAGGAAAAAGGACGAAAAAGAGCAGCGGGAGCAGGAGCAGAGCGCACAAAAGAGACAAAACAGAACAAAACCCGCGCGCCCCGGAGGATAAAGTCCTTTGGCTGTGCGCCCAGCGCGTGCTCGTGTGTGTGGGTGGGCCAGCAGAGAGGGGCCGTGGACCGAAATGGGCCCGAGGACTCCCGAGGGCGCCTTTGACAGGTGACCCGACCCCGGCGATCGGTCCCGCGGCGGACTCGCGAACAAAGCCCGAGGAGCGAGCCACGACCGCTCCGAGACTCACCTCTGCCGCGTCCGGGGTCCACGGGGGTACCAGCGCTCCAGGAAGGCGGGGTGGCGAGCTCGTCGTCGTCCTCGTCGCCAGCGCCGTCCTTACGAGGCATGGCGATGCTGCCGATGCAGCATATCCTTCTTCTCCTCGACGTGCCACTTTCCTGCGAGAGCACACCACCACCAGCAGCGGAGTGCACGAGCGAGCGAGAGAGCGAGAGAGAGAGAGAGAGAGGGACGGCGCTACGGCCTTCCTCGCCCTTCGCTCTCCGTTGCCGCGCTCGGTCTCTCTCGCTCTCGCACGCTCCTTCGGCTCGCTCGTGTGGGACGATTTGACGCGCGTCCTCTCGCCGACGCGGACCGCCGGGATGGCGGCACCCGGACGTACTCGCACGCGCGGGGGAACCTCGTCACCTAACACTGGGTCCAGGGGCGGGCACCAGCGGTGGCAGAGCTAGCAGCAGCACGGGTCCTGGTGGTTGCCGCGGCCGCCATTAAACCTCCAGTGGCAGCTCGCCCGACTCCGGCAGTCCGTCAACTGGTCGGTCTCGGCACGTCTCGGCCGAGCGCGGCGCAGTGGCGCTGCCGATGGAGCCGCCGCCACCGCCGCCGCCACCACCATCACCATCACCACCACCACCACCACCGACGGCAGCCAGACAGACTCGTCTCCGCTCCCGTTGACTGACTCCCCGACCCCGTCGCCCTCGCAAGGACTCCTCCGGACGCACACACAAGCCCGCGCGCCTCACCGACGCATTGTAGTGACGGTCACAACACCCGAACTCGGCCCACGGCCCATCCTCGCTGATTTATGGGGTTTTCCCATTAGCCGCAGCTGTTTTCCAAGGCGCCCCCGCCCCTTCCCGCCGCTCCTCCCGCGCTACGTGCGCACGCCTGCGTTCCGGTTTAAATGTCACGAGGAGTGGAGTCGGAAGGAGCTGCTTAGGTGTTTGAAGACGCCGAAGCATGGGGATAGACATTTTCTCGGGGCCTAATCGCGGGAGGATCGCTCTCGAGCTGCTCCGGGTCGGCGGCGCGGAAGTGACGATTGTTCCCCGGGCTCCTTGTCTCCTGAGGTGGGTGACGCGCCTTCGGCACCAAAGAACTCGGATTTTCGGGTGCGGGGCGCGGGAGTCTGCAAGAGACGAAATTTATCGCCCGATGATCCCCCGTCCCCGTCCCCGTCCCCGTCCCCCCCGCTCCGGCTGCTCGCGACTCCGGTCCGAGCGAGCCGAGTCACTCCACTCCTCTCCTGCTGAGCATCAGAATCCGTAGCCCGTAAGCCAACGAACCTCTTTCCTTATTTACTCGGTAAACGCCTCGATATTTTATTCATCGGCAGCTTCGCCGTTTATTATTCATCTCTAAAACGCTGCCAGAGTTGGCTGTTAATATGAAAAACGTAGTCGAGTGCGCGGCTCAATTCCCGAAGCTCTACATCCATCCACCCTGTACAACTGCAGCAGACACGAGTACGCGAGCACACCGACTCGCTGGTACACAAACCTACGAGTGCACACATTCATAATTCAGCGACTCCTCTTCCACACGGTGCCACCGCGCCACACTCACAAAGGAATGTTTACATTCGCCCCTATTGTCATCCGCAACCGAAAAATTGATTTCAAACTTTCGAATAAGTATCTTCCTCAAAAAAAAGACCCTATTTTCGAACGCTTGGACACGACTTTTAACAGCTTAGATGCGGTTGTCTCGTTTTCAAATTTAGCTTTTACCCGGCCTCGCTCGGGAAAGGGAAATTGAGATGACAACCTTTCGAATAGACGGTATTTTTCAAAACACGGCCCCTGTGTCTTATCCTATCCTATCCTATCGTCTTCCACTCCCATTATAATAACTGTCCAATATAAATCTTGGCCCAAATGCACACATCAAAATAATTAAACAATCATTTCCGAGCCAGCAAACTATTTTCCAAACTATTTTCAAGTACGTGCCGCCCGTGGAAAATCATTCGAATATGCCTTTTAAATTTACAATTATTACCTGTCCGAACTTTCTCTCATTTGAAATACACTGAATTTTTGGTTTAAATCGCAAAAATCAAGGCACGTTTAGCACAAGTTCAACTGGAATTCAACGTGGAATGCCCGATAAAAATTAGTGACATCCACTGGGTTAAACTGTTTGTTCTTTTCAACCATATCAATTAATATTGATCAAGTCGAAAATTGCAAATAAAATGAATTATTGTAACAAACTAACTGTTACACTGGCTCGTCGCATCCGTATTCTCCATGACAATCCATAAAAATCATCAATAATGTGTTATTTTAAGCGACGCTCTACGTTGACATGCAACATTTCTGAAATGTACTTTGATAATTATTAATCGACTAGTCGCTTATTTATTTATTTATTTATTTATTTATTTCGAGAATTTACTATTTTATTTCTTACTTTTACGAACCATAATGTAATGTATATGTATATATAGATATATATATACATATACATTACATTATGGTTTATATATAATTTATATATAATGTAATTTATATAATATATAATGTTTATATATAATGTATATATAAATGTATAGATATATATATATAGAGTAATATATAAGAATACAATTTTCTTCTTTTTCATATGTTAAAAGTGCTGCAATATCTATATATTATTGTATTTTATTTTTTTTTTTTATTTAATTAATTATTTCATAAATTTCATATTTTTTTTGTAAATAATTAAAGCAAATTGTTTCTCTGCAAGAAAAGTTTATTTTTTATTTTTTTATAAAGCTTATAGTTATAACATATTATACAATTTTTATTACATTAAAAATCATACCTGGAAGGAAAGAAACAACATTCAAAGTTTATTATTCGCCTCTGTTGTTTCTTCATAATAATTTTGATCATCACCAATACACAGTATTTTAAAAAACCAAAGTTTCTTTCTTACAAAATATTTTTTATCGACACCTGCGCTTCTTTTGTTTAATTGCACGTGTAAAAGTTTGATTTCTCAACCATCTTTATCACGTGGATAATTTAAATAATGCAAAAAGTGTGCAGTGTACTCTCTTAATATACATGTATATATATTTTCATATTCCATGGATATTTCTTCCGATTTGCATGTAAAGAGTTTCGAGAAAATAAAGCGTTATTTACGCTCTTTAATATTTATTTCTAATAAAACACAAAAACTTGAAATGAATATTTCAACCAAATGTGCAAAGGCCTTCTTCCTCATATTTTAATGGTAATTTTAAATTTGAAAAGTGTACGTACTTAGCAGTGTGTGCGAGTTACTTGTGCCTTCAAACTTAACATTCCCCCGTGTGCTTATTGCTCGATAAATTTCTACATCTTTAAAATTGTTGAATTCGGTGAGCCTCAAAATTTATTTAGATCTCAATAAAGATTAATAAAGGTGCCATTCTTTTATTGTTCTGCGTGTGCCGCGCGTTAAAAAAAAAGGTTCCGCTTGTTTCTTGGAAACGCTTTATGTATCTGCTACTGATTAATGACATTAAGTACATACATGTACAACAAGAATAAAGGCAGCCAAAGCACCTCGAGAATAAAAGTAATTCAAAATGAAATAATTGCATTAGCTCACGATAAAAACAATAATCATTGAGAAAATATACCAATGGCTTAATCAATAATTTATTAACTAGTTTAAGCGCCTTAAAAAATGATTCACGTACAATATTTGAAAGAAAGAACCATTCCCAAGAATCAGCTGAATGCTCGGGGCTTAGGTGTATAAGCCACTCCTTAACCGATTAACGACCGAACGCATACAACACTTTTCTAACGACTTGAACCCCATAAGACAACAAAAATTAATTGCTTTCGTGAGCGTTTGGGCGTTAACTGATTAAATAAGAATATGTGCTTCTTGTTGCGTGAACCCGGGCTTAGCTTACCTCTCCAAATAAATTTGTAATTTTTCTTCTTTTGCCATAATAATTATTTGAAAATAATTAAATGGCACAAAAAACCACCCTAATATTGTGTAATTTCACCAAATTGATAACAAAGGTTACTTTAAACAACATAATTTAATGCGTCGCTTTTATGTATTGATTGCATGCTTTCGTTTAAACTCTCGTAATCTATCCGTTTCGTACTATATACTCTATCGTTTTAGATGGAACAAAAACCAATAATGTTTTAATTTAAAATAGTTGCACCGAAAAATTTAATCGATTTAATATTCTCGTATTACCCTCCAAATTGTACATTATTTATATTTTTTTATAATTAAATTTCCTATTTGAAAATAATTAAATGTATCGTCACTTTCAATTATGTTATTTTACGAAGAAATTGTCAACATATTCGGATAAATACCTGTATTATAAAATCAAAGCATATTTATATATTCGTAATGCATCGATTCAATTTTTTATACACAGAATTTGTATTAAATTTACTTTAGCAACATTTATAAAAATACTTAATAATTTGTTAAATATTTTATGATGAATGGAAATTACATTATATTTTAAATAATTTAAGTGCAAATATTATTCTACAACTGGTAATTATTTATGCTATTCATCTAATAATACATTTATTTAACTGAGATATGAGTTTCAATTAGTTGAAAGTATAACGTGTTCACAACTCCAAAACTAATTATATGAACTTTAAAGAGTTTTCATTTTAAAATGTACTCAAATATTCAACAAACCCAAAAAAAGTAATAAAACTAAAAAATTTTAATAATCAAATTGAATTTTCACGTTTATTTTCTTTTTACTACAATTTTGTATATTCATTGAAAAAAATATCAATAATTTATATCCTGCTGCATAGCATAAAGTATAAACCATTAATTAAGGAATTTAATCCAAGAAACAAATTACATGTTTTAATTTGTTGGTCTTAAAAGTTTTAATACTTACACTTTGACGAAACAATTTTATTTTTATATTTTTGTATACTTGGATGTATTAGCACCTTTGTTTCACTAATGCAATGCAAAATTATGATTTGAGAAAATGTAATTTAAGTTATGCAAATAAATTTCAATAATCCTTTGTTCTGTTTAAAATGATATAATCTTGTTATCTCATTTTTAATCCCTTGAAAAATAATTGTAATCCTGTTATCATACTCATTACGAATTCTTTTTTAAGTACAATAATTTTTCAACTTAAGATACAAATATTATTTATTTTATTTTTTTTTTTTTTATATATAAATATATATATTTATCGAAAATATCAAAGAAATTTTTTTCGAACTATTATACATTTTATATTCTAATATTATGTGTAATGATTGAAATAATAAATTAAAAATTAAAATAAAATTTCTTTTAACATTTAAAATATTGAATTTGATTAAAAAGAAAACATACGAGCTATAGTAAATAGATTGTACTTTGAAAATGATAATTAAAGAAGAGGATATAGGAAATATACTTTCAATACTTTTACTTTCGAAAGTAATTGATTTTCACTTGCAGTACACAATCAAATAGTGTTTTTTTTTTTTTTATAATTTAATAAAAATTTCTAATGATCCAGATATTTAATAGAAAATCGTTAATTCAATATTTTTCTTTTAGTTCACGCGTGTGAAAACAAATTAAAGTTGATGCAATGTGATTTATTTGTAAACAAAGTTTGAACACGATTGATAAATTTAAGATTAAACCATAGCAAATATTGTTACAAGAATAATTAAAAAACAAAGTGTTCGAAATAAGTCTCTATGAAAATAGGAGAAAAACAACCAAGAACATAGGAAATTATATAAGCATGAAATATAGGAGCTCCATAACTTTGGCCAATATTGTAAAGGTAATTAAATTACGTAAATTAAGATTGACAGCTAGCTAGAACGGGAGGTGAAAAATCAGGAGATAGGGCTTTAGTAGGAAAATTGAAAAGTAAAAAAAGCCAAGTTAAATCAAGACAAAGATGGAGAGATAATATAAATTGCTAGCTTAAGAGAAGTGGGATATGACCAAGTATCTTGGATGGATTTTGCGCTAAATAGGGAAGAGCGGCGCTTCCGTGTTAATGAGGTAATCAATTTCCAAGTTCCTAAACTAAGTTTAATAATAGTGGTAATGGCAATAATAATAACAATAAAAACAATAATATTGAGCAATAACAATGGGGATGAATAATTCATGGGAACGTTCAACATGTAGGACTCCGGGAACTACAAATGAAAGGAAGGTTCGATATAAAATTAAATTAAACGTAAAAATAAAAATAAAAAATAAGTACAATGTTTTATAGGATTACACATGAACTTGCAGATTATGTCAGAAAAAGGAGGAGGAGAAGCTATCAAAGACTCGAGCTCTCATAATAAAGTAAAGTATAATACAGTATAATATAATGTAATATAAAATAAGGGTGGGAAATGTCAAGATCGAGCGGACAATGAAAATAATTCTTCCCCCGCACAGCTTGCCTCCGCTTTTCCGGCTTTCCTTCGCTTTCATCCGCTTTCCTCCCGAAACATGCCTGCGAGAGTCTCTGCGTCTTTAGTCCCTGGATAAGCCTCCAAAGCCATTAGCAGTACCTGGAAGCTGCGCCGTACGTGTGCGATTGACAATCCGCTGACGGTCATGGGCTCCAGCTTGACAATAATGACCTCGCACCTTCGCCTCGCCGACACTACTTTCCGCTCCACACCAGCACGTGCGAGGCCAAGGGACGGCTCCATCTTCCCCCTCCCAAGCCCTCTCACCTGGGACTCCGCGTGTGAAATGAGCTGCGCGAGGCCCTGGGGAGGACGAGTCCTAGTGCACAAGACGCTCTGGGGGCACCCTAACGACTCCTAATTGATCCATATATCCTTTGTTTTATGGCCCGGGCCCAATCAGCATTTGAGATTTAAGGTTTTTCCCGTCGTTTGCTTTCCCGAATACAATTAGCCGAGTGCTCCCTTGATTACCGGGCGACGACGTCAAATGCCATTTGCATACGACCGACACGCGTTTCATTTTATCGATCCTTATTTTCCCGAGTCAGCCCAGAATATTCAACTTTATGTTCCCATTAGCAGGCCGAGCTCATCTAAATTGCTTATAAAAGCGCATTTAATAATAATTCGGCCGTTTGGTCCTTCGTTTCTCGCGTTCGTTAAACTGTTTCGCAAAAAAAAAAAAAGGTAAGCCCACTCTCGGCTGCGAGACCTCGCAAACTGCCAAAAATTATCCGGCCGATGGGTTTTCGTTTTTCGTGCGGAGCCTGCGACTGCGAATTTCCAACCGGCAAGACAAACCGGTAAACTATTGCGCAATTCGTCTTCCCGACTTATCATTTACGCAGTTGCGAAATTTCATTTAAAGCACTCTTCGGATGAACGACCATGGCGACTCGACCTCTCCGACCTTTCGCAACGAAAGTTTATCCTGCTATTCAATCAACGGCTTCAAATCAAATCCAGTCGTTAGATTATTCACGATCATTCGATTAGATTTACAGCGAAAAATTGTTAATTTCCGTCCCAAAACCACTTTTTTTTTTTTCTTCTTCTTATACATAATGCTTGCCATAACGATACCACGAGGAGAGTTTGAAAAAGGAAGCACTTTTGTGAAAATTATACTTCAAGAATAAGGAAAAAGTAGTCATGACTAATGACCGCCAAAAATAATAAATCAATGACCTATAGATTACATTTAAATTTGTGTTTAAAACGTTATTACATGTTATTTTAATAGTTTCAATTAAGGAATTCGATATCATATACATAAATTAAATATTCAGATTCATAATATGTTAATTGATAAGCTATTAAAAACGTAATTTTATCTTTCAAATTATCAGATTTCCTATGCTTAATATGTTTATGAAAAATAAAACGACCAGACCAATTTATATTATAAAAAATATTTTAACATTTATGAGTTTGAAACCAAAAAATACACATGTATGTATTGAAAAATTAACACGCTCTTTAAATCTTATTTTAAACGGAAATTTTTTTTTATCATTTGTAAACGATATTTGACATTAATTTAAATTCTGAAAAAATTCTTTAAAATGGATTTAAATAAGGTAAATTATTAATTATTACTTAATAATAAATGTTTACACTATATTGTCTGAAAAAATAAATAAATTGAATTTTTTTACTTTAAATTTATACATCATTTGTAAAACATACAGCTCGTTGTATAAGTGATGAAAAATTGTTAAACTTTTTTTTAACGTTATTTAAATAAAAATTTTAGTATTTTTGATTGCATAGTATCTCGAAATATATCTTAATTTAATCAACCAAATAATGTATACTCTTATTTAAGATGCATTTATACATATTTGATATTGTACCGCATTCATTCATAAAAAGTGTGAATGAATATTAACGTTTAACCAACTTTAAATGTCATTAATTTTCACATATTTATGGTTTTTTTTCTCCTTATTTTGGGTAAGATTAGTGTGAAATAAATGAATACTCCGTTCTCACCTATAAAGGGGATAAAAAAAACATTTATTTCTCATAATTGCCTAAGTTGTGAATAAAAATAATTTTTATCTTGGTTTAAAATACGTTTTATTTATTTTGCTCAAATACGCAAAATATGTGCTAGTTTTTAATTTTTATTTATAACTCTTTTCTTCTTTGTTTTAACTTTTATTTCAAAAAGGTTATAAAAAAAAAAAAAAAAAAAAAAAAAAAAAAAAAAAAAATTGCTCCAACATAAATGTCGTATAGAAACGATGTCGAAAAATATACTGAAAAAGTTTTGTCCAACATTAATTTCTATACCTTTTACTGAAAATACAAAACTTAAATCTTATTTTTACATGCAATTGCAATTCAAAGTATTGAATTATATATTTAATTTGGTTAAATATATTGAATGAAATAAACTAATCTTTCAGTTTTATCATGGAGAATATAACTAAAATGTATTTAAATTATCTCTAACAAATATAGTTATATTTTATTAATATAGATTTTTTAAGTTACTTAATTAAAAATATTTTGTTTCAATAATTTTATGGCAAAATTTTAGATTGTACAATTACTTTTCTTTATAAATAAGATCAGTAATCTACCTTAAAGTCTGAAATATATACAATTAAGTACTATATCTATATGTACTATTTAATTTTTTTTATAATCACATCACATTACATAACTTAAAATTTTTCAAAAAAGTATCGTAACAGTAATAACATATTTTACATAAACGTTATTTCAAAATTGTTAAAATAAATGTACTGTTAAGATTCTGTTAAATTTATAATATAAATTTCAACTATGAAAGATTCCCAAAATTAAATAAACAATTACAAAAATGCTATCCTTTATTTTTTAGTAAATCTGAAATAAATTATATACCGTTCCAGTTATTAGTGATTTTTAAATAAAACTCTTTTTTATTTTATTCTCCCAATTTTCTATTTCTTTATAATCATAACAAAATTATTACTAAGGATTGATATGTGAATAAATAAATAAAATGAATTATTAATTTTAATCATATTACTATTAATGTGTAAAATAGAGCTAATTTAACTTCACGTAAAAGTTTTTTTTTTTATTTTCTAAAGAATTATTTAACAAAAAAAGCCAAAAGATTAAACATTTTTGAAACTACATTTGAAATTTGAAGAAACGATTGTAATGTGTTACTCAAAAACATTTAAAATGTATACATGTTGTAAGTAATCTAAAATTCATTATTTAAATTCTTTAAATTCTTAATTGCAAAATAATTTTAAATTGTAAATGGATAGAAAGTCAAATAAAAAAAATTAATTTTATAAACACAAATTCTTGTAATGCAAAATAAAAGCTGGAAAAAAATAAAACCTCGTTTATTTCTTTTGTGCTCACCTAAAGTGCAAAAAGAATTTCTCTTGAAATTTCATAGCGAGTTTTTTTTGGCAAATGTTTAAAATAAATTTGAATAAGCAAAGTATGCAAAATATAACAATGAAAGGTAAGAAATGATGAAGTAAAGATATTGTCTCGATTACTTCCTTAGGAAACGAGAAAACAAAAATAGCAGAGGTAAATCGCACCGAGAGGGGAACGTGCCATGCATGTTCGATTGTCCTCAGCTGATAATTTTGTCTCATTTATATTTTTTTCCTTCTCCTCTTTATTTCAAGGGTACTTTGTATAAAATAATCGTCGTTACATTCGAATAACCGCTTATCATATCTCGTTCTTTCTGATCCGACTCAAATCGATATTTCTTGCAATGAAAAATTAAATGAGCGTGTAGTCTGCTTAAAAAATTTTTTTTTCTTTTTTTTTTTATACGAGTTTTATCGATACTTTTCAGGTACGTACAGCTACTACTACGCTCTTCCTTTTCTTTTTCCTTTTTTGTTTTGCGAGAAGAAAAGGACGAGAAAATCCGCGACCTGCTTATTAAAATATGGCAATTGTAAGAATCACAAATTATATAAGAAACTTTTTCAGACTTAATTGAAAAACCTTTAGTTTTTTAACTTTTAACGTATCTATCATAGTTTTTGTCACAATTTATTTCTTGAAAATATGTTATTTACACATTTATTTAATCTTCAGATATACGTAACATTGTCCATCTCGGTGAAGGAGATTGGGGTTTGCATTAAGAGTTTTTAAAACTTTTTAGCTATTTTTTCTTCTTCTTTACTTTTAAAGTAATAGTATAACAAACGTCGTGAATTACTAATATAGGGCGTTTCGATACTTTAAAGTATGTATATGACAATCGATCGATGCAAATATAACATATTGTAATCAATGGTGTTTTTGAACTTAAATGTATTTTTACTTGTGTATCACTTTTTTCTCGTTACTGTAAATTACCTCGATCTTTCCTCTCACTGGGTAGTGTATTTTCTTTGTCTTTTTTCGAGATCCAGAGCTCGTGTCGTTGACTAAAAAAGCATTGACAAGATTGGTCTATCGACAACGCGAACTCTTTTTATTTACTATGACAGAGAAAATAATACATCGCAAAGTTACTCGCAATATGACAAAACCATTGTAAAACAAATTAAAATGCTTTTGTCGACCTCTAGTTTTTAAATTACAATATAAATGAGAGCCGAGGCTACATACAATACACGTCTTCGCAAATCTTTTCATTCTTTTCTCATAAACCCATTTATCTTAATCGATTTCTTTTTGTTTATTATGCATCTTTACACACATCACGTGAGCGTAAAATATACCATCCATATAAAAATTATAAAACAAAGGTTTTTAAAATTTATCACTTAAGAGGAAAAAATAATATACTGCACGCGGTGTCAGTAATGCAAGGTAATCGTGAATGCTGTGTCTTTGTTTAACATCCTCTAGTCTAGACCGTCCATCGATATTCATCGCGTATTGACAAAAATTATAATAAAGAGGGCGACACTTTATCTCTTGACCTGCTATTTACGTATCATTAAATACTAATTAATTGTTACAAAACAAACTTTCCTTTGTTCAAGAAGCTAAAGCAGCCAAGAGATTTGTTTTCGATTTTCTTTTACATCCTTAATTGAATACGTACGTAACTTTCTTTTGCGAGTTTATTTGCAACTGCAAAGTAGGTGTTTATTTTGTATTTTTAATCTTTTTCTTTTTCTTTTTTTTTTTTTTTTTTTTTTTTTTTTTTTTTTTTTTTTTAATGTATGTATGTTGTGAATCTTGATGTCTCATGTTACTGTATTAATGCCTTAACAATGATGTAAAAACGAAACCGCTAATAGCAGTAGCAACGGGAGTAGCGATAGCAGCAACTGTAATAATATTAGTGGTAATCGAAGAACTGGAATTGTCGATTGTGATTAGGATAATGGTACTTTTTCATTTTTCATTTTTTGATTAAACAGCGGTGGTATATATATTGGGTTGTTGAATCACTGTAATCGACCTTTTAACCCAACGAAGGAAAATCGTGCTCATCATCAACCTTGGGAGCATTTTGACGTTCGCGTGGGGACCTTTGTTCAGCTGGAGCCTGAAGAAAAAGAATAATCATTTAACAATTAATCATTTCATTATTACTGATGAATATTTATGAGAAGCGATCTATAGAAATTATGTTACTTTAACAGTTTATTGCTCATATTCTTACACTTATTTAATTTCTAACTATGCTGGGTTGACTTTGAATTTAAATGAAATTGAATTTCAACATAATTAAGTCGACATAACTGTCAGTTTGTAGCCAAAACAAAATACTTACAGAACGAACTTCACCAGGAGCATCGGATCCAGTACCTCCTCGTGGTGGTCCACGATTCCCGTATCCACGACCGTTGGCGCGATCACCTCGTGCGCCGCGACCTCCCCTGCCACCTCTACCGCCAACGCTGCGTCTCGAATCGCTAAACTGGATCTCGATGTCGAGTACATGCTTCTGGCGACCAACGCGCTGCGGATATTCAGTTGCGTCGTACTCTTCCTCATCGTCCTCGTCATCCTCAACGCCCTCCTTCTTACGCTCCAGAGCGTACATCTTCTTCCATCGTGAAAGATCCTCACCCTCGCCAGCTTTACGCAAATTATATTGGGGCTTGGCGCGATTCTGGCGCTGAGCCTTCCACTCATCAAGGGTCAATTCACGAACCTCCTCCTCTGCAGGCTTGTCCTCTGCTGGTGCACCCTCAGTTCCCTCACCGCCAGCGGTGCCACTACCCCCGCTGTCCTTGCTATCGTTAGGATTCACCGAGCCGTCCAGGTCGATCTTTTCAGTAGCCCAGTCATCTGTTTGGTTTAGGCCTTCTCTGCAAGAAGAGTTTACCAATATGATTGCTTGTTTGTATGATTAAAAGAGAATATACTTAGAAAACTTAATTTTTAATTAAGGTAGCTGTTATCCGATATCATGTGCTTATCAGAAGAATGATAGAATACATATAATAATTTTATTAAATGCTACCTATTGCAATAAACTATTATTTTATTGTATACATAAATTAAATTATATTTCACCAATTTTTATAAATTGATGGAAATAATTAAGATTAAAAAATTAATCTTAATAATCTCTATTAAAATTATAATTAACTGATTATTATTGGAAGCACAATACTGCATTAAAATTTATTTTCCCTTATACATGTACATATAATTTCCTTGTTTGTATCACCATTGCACAGTATATCTCTACATACATATTATTGTCACTATTTACTATTATTAAATACAGTTCATAATACATAAAGGAGCACTATTTGTTAGAAAAATTTAATTCGTCATGTTTTTAAATTTAAACTCATATTTAAATTAATACAAATGTTAAATAAATACTAAATAATAGTAAAGAAGTGACAAAAGTTTCAATTTAAAATAATTATTAAATATAATATAAATAAATTACATCTCTTATATTAATTATACTATTAATAAATTAAAATATTATGCTATTAATTGATAAGCGTTTAATACTTTCCAGTGAATAACTAGTAGCATGACTTCAAATAAAATAAAACATATTATCATTTATTTTTTAAGCAAGTTATAAAGGCATTTCTAAAATATTTCTTCTAAAAATTAGCATGAAAAGTAATCATAGTACTGAATATAGAAAATGTGTTTGTTCTAATTCTACTAGGTGAAAAATGAATAGTTTATAATTATTGAATTGTGAGAGCAAATATAGTTTTTTTTTTAATATTTCTATGTATACAGAAAATTTCTTAAATTTCAATGTTTAAATTTTTTTCACAAAAATGATCACAAAGTATACATAAATAGAAATAAAGCAAAGCTTTCTTACTCTATTTCGTCAGTGTGCGTTCCCCAGTTATGGCTGCCAGCGCCATCCTTCTTGTCAATTGATTTTACTCCGCTGTAACCATACCTGCTTACATTATTAAGTGTACGTACGAAACTTACTACTGCAATTTCACATACTTAGAATTTAAAAAAAACTATATGCTTCTTCTTTCATGTCAGATATTGGAAAATAAACAATAAAAACAGTATACTAATGATGTACAACATAAATGAGTAAAAAAAAAAATAAAGCAGTGAAACATGCAGTGATGTGTAATTAATATATTGGCTAAATTCTTACCTTGGTTGCCTTTTTTAATGTATGCAAAGAAAAAATATACGATAGACAATCAGTTCCATAATGATCAATTACTATATAGTTTTTATTTATGGTTAAAAAAATTTATTTAACAATCTAATGGTAATTTAATGTTAAGGTTAATGTACCAAACCTAAATTTTATAACAATAAAAAAACAGTAATAATACTGTGCATTTAATAATTAATTACAATTGATTTTAATAATATATTTTTACTATTATCTAAGAGCTCTGGATATGTAAAAATTTGTTTACAAATGAGTCATTATGTAATATTTTTATTGAGCCTACTATACATTGCCAATTTAAGGACAATAACAATCAATCATAATATTAAATTACAAAATAGTTTAGCAAAATACAATGTAAACTCAAACAAGTTCAACGATAGTTTAAAAGTTTGAAAAACAAAAGGAGGCAAAGTTGAGATAGAGATGATATACGTACGTCTTTTCCGATCCAGATTGACGATCGAATTCGCGCTTGCCGCGATTGTCAAAGCCGCCTCTGCCGCCGCGGTAGCCGCCTCTACCACGGCCCATTCCTCGAGAACCTCCGCCACCGCCACGACCTCCCATGCGTCTATCTCCGATGTCAGGGCGATCCCCGGAGTTGCGATACTCGCGAGGCTCACGAGGCTCGCGCTGCTCCCGCGGCTCGCGAGGTTCACGAGGCTCACGTGGCTCTCGAGGCTCGCGCAATTCACGCGGTTCTCGTGGCTCTCGCCCTTCCCTGCAAAAAATTTTTACATGTGAAATTAAAATTATAGCATTTTATCGGCGTTCCATCGCCATTGGTGGTCTCTTAAAAAAAAATAATAATTCAAAAAAGGTTGACGTGATTAATTTAATTTGGGTGATCATGGGCAACTTAACCTAAAATTATATCGTACTCACAAACGCATCGTGTGAATTGCGATACCTACACAATTTTAACCAATGCTTTTGATTGATTTCGGTACACTTTCTATTAAAAAATAAATAGTTGTTATGAAATTTTGATCCGGGTGTCTTTTTTGATAAATCTTTTAATTAAATTTATTTAAAGCTAACAAATTTATTTAAAATGTAAATATTACGGAATTTTTATCTATTTTAGAAAATATTTGGTAAAAAAGCAGACAATACGCAGATAGTTAGTTGTTCATCATTTATTAAATTAATCAAGTATGAAATTTTTTATAAAAATATATTTACATTTTATATGTTTTAATTCAACTAATTATTTTTGTTATTCCTAATTTCTACATTAGTAGCACACTTGAACTACAATTTCTATTTGTATTATAATAGATAAATGATAATAAAGTATAACTCATAGAAAAAGAAATTTAATATCAAATTTTTAAAATTTATTGATTGTACAATTTTTTTATGAACTCAATTCACGAATATAATAAATAAACTTATTAAATAAATTTGTAATTTTTATAATAATAGGAATGTTAATGAAAAAAATTGCACCTAATTCTTTTTTTCAATCTTACATGTGAAATACTATTGATGATTAAACTAGAAGGAAATTTAGATTTGTAGATCGTCAAGCAATTCTTAATGATTATACATTGTACTTATTATATATTTTTGTTTAAGAAAGAGAAATGTATGCAAAAGTTGATATACTTCTTCAAATTAAAATTTTAAATTGAATATGTTATATAAAACAGTCAAATTTATAAACTTTAATATACACAAATTTTAGTTAAGCATTATATCAAAGAAATTTATATTTTTCCATAAAATTGGATTTGGCTTGATACTAAAAATCAATGTAGACAACATTTATTTGATAGATGTTTTGAAAAATTATAAATGTAAATTAACTTACCCAGGTGGACCTCGTCTAAAATCATTCTGAATACGAGGTGGTCGTTCACCATCTTCTCGGTTGCGCCTGTTGTTATGTTCCTCTCGAGTTTCAGTGGAGAACTTCACATTACGCTCACCTCCATACCTTTGCTGAGCAGGTTTCTTCTCAACTAAAATGAATTAAAGAACACCATAAGGTTTGCCATACTAGATAAAAGAACAAAAGTATACTTTTGCCTAATACAAAGAGTGCAAGAGAATAAATTTTTAAAAATAAATCAAGAAAAGGGTAGAGTGGATGTAAGAGATGGGATAGTAATTTTAAAGTGTTGGGGATAATCCCAGGAGACCGACATAATTTATTTCATTGCATTATTTTTATTTCCCTAATAATATCTACGTTATATTTTTATCCACTCCGGATCTCACTCCAGCGGACATGTTGTTAAGCGCACACGCGTGCGCTCGCTCTTCCTGTTTGTTTCTTTCTTTCTCTCTCTCTCGCTCTCGCTTGCAATAAGGCGAACACCGCATGTGGAACGACAAAACGGCTACCAGCGATTTATTTACTACGGATTCATTTATTTTTACAATTTTCTCTGCTTTCGTAAGGGCGGAGGGAATCGAAAAATCATATGACGAGGAGTCGTCTTTGTTCGATCATCAACGCTTTCTTTCCTTGGCGCGAGTGGAAAGTGCAGAATTCGAGCCGGCTTTTAAAGGCCTCGTGGGCGCACGCGTACATCCGTTCTCCTCGGCGCAGAGCTTCCACGAAAGAAGCTCTTCTTCGAGGAGAAATGGTGGTCGCGAGTTGCCTATTCCCCGAGCCCAGAGTGGAGAGGCGAAGTCGCGATCCGCGACCGCGTGCAGTGCGAGAGGTTGAAAAATTGGGCGCGAGGCCTCGCGTGCGCCATGCAGCGAAATTCCGAGTCGGGAACATGAGGTCGAGGAGTGATTATTGAACATGCAGACTCAGAGTGCGAGAAAGAAGAGACGGAAAAGAGAGGAGAGGAGAGAGGAGAGGAGAGGAGAGGAGAGGAGAGGAGAGAGGACAGAGAGAGAATGAGAGAGAGAGAGAGAGAGAGAGAGAGAGAGAGTGAAAAAGAGGAAGAGGCAAAGAGAAGAAGAGAACGAGGAACGGGCAACGCGCGCGCGCGGCTCGACTCGACTAACCTTGATCCTTCTTGGCGTCCTGATTCCTCGGTGGCTGCTGCTGGTTTTCCTTGTTCAACCTGGGCTTCTGCTTGGGAAGCTGAGGCTGGGCAGGCTTGTGCTGAGCCTGGTTCACATCCTGCTGCTGCTTGCTCTTGTTCTCCTTTTCGTTGAGCTTCTCCTTCTTCTTAGCCTCCTTCTCTTGCTCGCGCAGCTTCAGAATCTCGAGCGGATCCTCGTCCTCCTCGAGGGCGAGCGAGAACTTGTTGGTTACGGTTATGCTGTAGGTGTTCTCCATGACGTGGGTTTGATGGGCGGCGAAGTGTCCTCCCTTAATCGAGGATCGGACGTAATTTTCCTGGCTACTCTTGAGCCCTTGTGTAACAGAGACATCCAATTGATTCCAATATGGCCGAGTGGGTTCCCCAGTGTCTGAGGAAAGGAGGCTCGAGCTTCACCACGAGGTCCGCGAGGCCGCACTCGCGCGATTTTCGGGTGGCGGTGGTGGGGCGGAGCGACGGCTGGTTCGCTGCTCGGGCTCGAGCGCCGCGCCGCGCCGCGCGTAGGCGCGCCGTTGCCGGATGTCTTCCTTTTCGAACGCAGACCCTCGTTTTCGATTTCGGCGACCGGTGTATCTCCGGTGCAGCTCCGGTGCAGCTCCGGTGCAGCTCCACCTCCTCTCCTCTTTTATTTTCGGATCCTCTTCGCCTCCTCTTCCCCTGGAGCTCATCCATCGGCTCTTCCATCCCCCGGAGCACATCCCGGCCAACTCGTTACTCATGCCTAAGAATTTCAATTCAATTCAAGTTCATCCAATTCGTGCGGGCTGCGGCCGACGACTTCTTACTGGACAAAAACCCATTTGAACTCCTAGGCTGAGCTGAGCAGCCCAGCCAGGGCTGCTGATGATGGCTTTCACCATTGTTTATTTGCGACTCTTCGATAGAGGAGATTGAGAGCCCCATAATCATTGACACCTTTCTAATAAATAATAAAATCCCCGGCGAGCTCGACTTGCGGACGGGCACATCTTACATAATAATTTACACGTGTGTGCACCTGAGTGTGTTGGGCTATTGGCATGTGGATATCGTGTAACGTTAGCGCTGGGTGACCGACGTCCAATCACGGCGCGCGAAACCAACTGAATATAAAAAAAAAATACTTTTCAAATAATTGCATCACGCACAAAACACGGAAAACAACACTTGACGTTCCTCCAATTGATTTCGACATTTTAGTTGTATTGCGTTCCAAAATATTATGATACTTGAATTTATTCACGCATTGGTTAGCAACAAAATTTTTTATAAAATAACGCAACGTAAATCTGAATTTACGATTTATTTTACCTACATTCCAACATTTTGGAAAAAAATTAATCTGTCCTCGTCCATAAAACAAGCTTATATCGAAATTATCAATTTACCAACGAAGTTTTAATCATTTTATGCCCACTTGCACACTTGTGCAAGTATATTTTTTCATTATTCATGTTCAAAATTATATTTAAAAATTTCGCCTCATGGAAACAACCAGAAATGTGGCAACAAGGCAAAGCCATCCGTGTTATTACCGTCATTTACCCAGTACTAGACAGAGTAGCAATATTTTTACAATGGTATTTTAGAAATATATTTATTTTCAAATATTTCTATAAATTTATCAATATAAATTAAGTATATCGACACACGACACTAATTCGCATAAACGTGTTGTGTACAAAATTATTGCGCCAAAAATTGCCAAAGTTGTATAAGTTCACTTGAATGAATTATGCATATTTGTGGTATAAATTGTAAAATTTCGACGTAAATTTGTGCAGCAACTTTTGTAATTCAATCTTATTTAATAATTTATATGCATTAATATTATTTTCATGCCAAGTGTGTAAAGTAATATAATGTAATATACATTTAATTTCGCATTAAATCTTAATCTTTTTATTTATGAATTTATTAATTTTTACATATGCATAAAACAGTATAAGAAATATTTAATCATGACTCATTCGTTATATTTAAGGTATTTTAGTATTCAAATACATATATATTCCTGAAAATAATTAACAATAGCAAATGTTTCTGAAATGTTTATTAGTAGATTTAATCAATATACACCCCGTAGCCTAATAACTAAATTGTAATTATTCATGAAATTTTTGTTAAAAAGTTATTGGATAAGATGAACTTTGACCCTTAGATACATTCAATTTACAACAAAAAAACGCTTTGTTCTAAAAACCACGTGCAGTACGGAACGTACCGTCAAAGGCCTGTCAGTGACGGGTCACGTATAGTGTCTGCCTACAAATACGAGCCGGTCACTTTTCTAATGCGCATGTGTATCTGCTCAATACGACGTTAACCTTATAGCGGGAAGTTTTATAGGTAATAGACAAGGAATAATCGAATATTCAATCACAATAATAAAAGTCACATAATTCTTAACTTATACTTCATATAATGGTGGTTTTACTTCTTTATACGGGATTAAATTTTACATTTTTCTTTTATAATATTAGTTGTTTTTTTTTTTTTTTTTTATAAACTACAATATAATTTAAATGTAATTTTAAAAGCCTAATTTTTACCGACATTTTATGAATAAAAAACACATTGATATCGTCTGATCCCTAATGTTACATTTTTAAACGATATTTTAGTTATATTTCAGAAGTATTTTATAAATTATAAGAATAATAGTATAATATAAAAGTATTCAATTATATATTTCATTATATCTCCCATGATAAATAAAATCAATTACCATTATTAACCTAAGAAAATAATTTTAATTGAATAAAAAAAAAAAAATATTCATTAAAAATACGTCATGTATTAGAAATGTTATAGAGGTTCAAACGTGAATTTCCAGACAGTTTCTTTCATTGTTAAATAAATGGCTAATGTAGGCATCAAATTTTTAAATAAATTTGAAAGTATTAGTAATTTATTACTCGCTGCGTTTGAAATATTAATGATTATTTAATTTAAATATCTGAAATTAGTTTAAACTATTTATTTATAAATAGTTTCTTTGAAATGAATAAATCTTTGAAAAAATATTGATGAATATTATAAAATTTATTAAATGAGTTTTTATGAATAATTTTATTGAAAATTTAATATTTTACTTTAAAAAGCTTGTTATAAGGACTTAAATATTATATATTCCTATTAGAGAAAAACTTTGTATCATCGATAATTAATAGTTTTAAACTATACTATTAAAATACGTGAATTGAACTTTATAAATATTTTATTCATTATTTAAATTGTAACAATATATTTGTGTGAATACCAAATTTAATAATTGTTTAGTTATTATTGTGAACCTCTAAATTATTCGTTATTAAAATTACAACTTAAATATATTGCTTTGATACTTAACAAACTATTTAATAAATATTATATATTAATATTGTCATTACACAAAGTTCCTATTATTGAATGTGTTGAATAAATATTTATATCAAAGAGTACATTTATAAAAGTAAAGTGAAATTAAGGAAGTTGGCACATATCTACGCAATTATATTATAGTAATTTTATTTTAAATCAAGATGTATAGGGAAATTGTAAAAGCATACACTTTGTAATAGATAGATATTGTATAAGTTTGAACATAGCAAAGTTTATAAAAGAGAGTTTTATAAACTTCTATGGCTATTTTTTGCCTGTACTTTTTATAACTTCCTTATCTGCAATAGATCTCAATAAGCAATTTCTTCGGTTTATCAACATGCTTAAAAATGTATGTGCAACAATATTTATACATGAAGTAATACACTCTAAAAACTATTCAACCATTTTATTTTATTGTTTTGATACATATTTTAATAAAAAAAAACTATGATTTAAAGTTATAAAACTGATAATTTTTTAATTAAATAAAAATACGAATATTGACATTAATCAAATAAATATACTTAACAAAAATTATAAATTGACCAAGGATGTTCAAATTGTTTAATATATATTTATAATATTTTATTATTGTTAATCAACTAAGAAGAAACTTACAAACGTTCAATATAATTTATGTACTTTAAAATTTAATTTATAATAATAATTTTAAGAAAAAAAAATTACAATAAACCGCTTATTAAATTAAATTAATTTTCTTAGTTATTATATGCAAAATATTTTACTCATTTTTAAAATTATATTTTTAAAATTAAAATTCATGCAACTTTACTTGCGTTTGATTTTTTCTTTGATACAACATGTATAAATTATTATTGTTTAGTACGATGATTTTCATTTGGTTTAACTGAAAATGTAACTTAAAAATCTTTAAAATCTATATTTTTTGCGTTAGATGAAATATTAAAATCTAGTATAAAAAGTATACTATAATAACTAGTGATAATAACTCTATAAAAAAATTTTAAGCACTATTTTCGAAACAATTATTTTCATTTTCTTTTTTTTTTAACTAACGTAATAATATATGATTTTTAGTACAAGACTTTAATTATTTTTTTTAAAGATGGTCAACAAAATTAATTTATCTGAATTTTCCAATTTCGCAGAGTTACTGAAAATGTGCTATTTTCACGAAGTAATTTTATTTCCCAGATTAATATTTAATTATTAAAAACACAATTGATTCACCTTGTGCCCATAAATGAAATACAACGAGGCGTTATAGAATTTAAAATAAGGAAAAGATCCTCGTGAAAATCTTGTATTTTGTTAGCAACAGCGTTGTAAGTAAAAAAGCACCGAGGCGTGCGATTTAAAACACCAAATAAATAAAATGCGATTGTCGTTGGGAGTAATGTATATTGTATGTATGTATATGACCAGTTCCACCCTTGGCAACACTTGGCCGGTGACTCATGATTTCGTAAAGTAAACTTCCCTCTTATATTTTAGGTAATTGTAGAAGTCCGCGGAAGTCTATCTCGGCGTCGTCGATTACAGCTAATCAATCCAGACTCGTAGCAACAAGTTACAGCCCAGCAACAGTTCGCCAAACCTGGTCTCTCTCTCTCTCTCTCTCTCTCTCTCTCTCTTTCTCTACCCTCCCCTCCCCCGCTCTATCTATCTCCCCTAAATTACTCCAGTATTCGCAACTCGAGGCGATTAAGAGGAACGACCTCTCGAACATCATTTGCGAGAATTTTAACTCGAAATGGATACTGAATTTTTACCTTCGGTTGCTATCACAAAAGTCATGAAAAATAGTCAAAATGTCTCGTGCAAGAGCTTCAATATTCTTTGCTTACCTACAAGTTTATCGACTTTTTATTTTTATTTGCACCATCAATAACATACTCTCGATAATTGCGTACGAAGCTTTTTGCACTCAAAAAAAACTTTTAATTCGTGTTGCTTATTTGAAAATCTAAAATGTTTTCGCAGTGGAGATTTTTAACACGTGTCAGATAATATTAATCGCTGAAAAGCTTTTTGACAGATGTCAGTTTTAATTACAAACGTCCTATTAAAATATAGCTGATTTTATATAAATAGAAATTATTGCAAACAAAATGAATTCAATATGAAATTAGTAAAGGAACTATATTTAATCCAAAACGTTAAAACGAATTTTAATATCTTGATTGGAACGTTGTACGGGAAAAATAGATTGTTTTATAACTTTTCTGCTTCTGCATACAAAAAATTAATCAAATTATTTTTGAATGTATAAATATACAATTGTAAGTGACTTTATATAAAAATTCAAAAGTATTTAAGTGATTTAAGACATGACAATTACAATGGATATAATAATGGAGAAGAAATTTCAAGAGAAATAAAACTCCGAGCAGAGCAATACAATAAAACATTCAACAAACTTATTGCTTAGGTTTCCAAAGTATAAATTTAAGTTCATTGATCAATAAAACAATTTAAAATCAGAATCTGAATCACAGCTGTTGCACCTGACGTGCAGACTTACTAGATTTACTTACTTTCATTAGGGGACCACCGATTTTACGGTTGGGATGGTCGCTCAGGTCAAAAAAGCAAATAATTTTTGAGAGATTTTCTCTTACTTTCATATCGCATAATTCATATCATTCAATGATATTGAAACTTCATGAATATTGAATCTATGTGCACCTATAAATTATCCACTACTTACAAAAATGAAATAATAAAAAACGTGAAATCGAATAAACTTTTACGTGATAATACACAAAAAAATTATTCTGTCTTACTGTCGACAAACACAAATATAAAAAATTGCAATAATGTAAGACTGCAGTTAATTTCAGTTTTAGAACTATCATACAAAGGAATTATTATTCAAAATATTTGAGTACATTAAATCCCCACTTTTAAACAAAATAGCACTTGAATCATCTAATTATTATATAAATGTAATTATGGTATAAATATTCATTTATAACAAAAAAGAACACATACAATTTGTAAAATTTTTAATTGATTAATAAATCATTATGTATAATTGTTTTAGCAAAGAAAACTTTTATTTTTGTACGTGTATATCTAAGTGCAATTATGAATTTTGTAATTACATACAATGTGTGAGTGTGTGCATGCAATAATGCATGTGTTTAATACGTATTTTATATTTTTTTAACTTCTACTCAAATCTCAATATTTATTATGAATTAATACGTTAATGAAAAATTATCATTTTCACTGTACGTTTTAAAGATGTTATTGTAGAAAAGTAGATACAATCATAAATATAAATATTAAAGGTCTGTAAGAAAATATATGCATAAATAGAAAAAAAATGCTTGTAGACAAAATATTGTAATTCCTGTTCTTAATAAAATTAATTATTTACTTAAATTTCTCAAACTGTCAATCATTTATATTTTTGTTATCGAATATTTGTACTAATAATACCAAATTTTCATAATATCTAAAGTATTATAGTTGTAGATTGCCCCGAAATCTTTTATGTATACATTTTAATACAATTTTCAATTTTTCAATGATACAAGAGTTTTTAATATAATTTAAACATCGTGATTTCAGTTTTTTTTATGTAGTCTTTTTAATACGCACGAAAAATTCTTGCAATTTCTTTTTCTGCGAACGTTCGTTCAAAATTTCAGTACTAAACGTTATACACTATTAGTTGTTAAAGATAATTTTAGTCAATTCAGAATTTTTTTTTTTTTAAACTATAAATGCAACACATAAATTCTTATATAATTGGTTTATATTATATATTAACGGTTTACAAACTCAAGCTGTATGATTTTAAGTAAAATTAGTTTAAATATTATATAAATAATTATATTGTACATCTTAATCGATCAATACATCAATAATATTCAATTGCCTCTGAAAGTAAATATTATTTGAAATGTTTATTGTTTTGGGGTTAATAATTCATAAATAAACTATAATAAATTCAAATTATAAAAATGTGAAACAATTTATCAAGCAATTAAATATAGAAAGTAACCATAGTTTCACAATAAAAATACGTACTTATAAAAAAAAATGAATATATATATTACGTCAAGCATTTTTATAATTTACAAATTAATCATAATTTCTTATACTAATGTTAGTACAATTTTACATTTTAAAATAAAAAAATTTGTTTTGAATAATCAAATATCGTAAATAATATATATATATAGGATTTGGTAAAATACTAGATAAATTCCAAATACAAAGTATAAAAATAATTTAAAATAATAGAATAATTCTGTTTATATACTTAACAATTTTCGTCAATGAATGAAAAATAAAGTTATATCATTTATGGCAATTGTGTATTTACTTTTATTTTTAAATTAAATGATTAACAATGAAAATGAAATGTAATTAATATGATTGTTTTTCTAGGTACAAATTTAATATAAAAGATTTATATAATGTATATTACAAATAATAAAAATAAGTAAATGGTTAATTTTATTGTACAACTACTATAAATATTACTTAATGTAATACGATATTTTTTAGAATATGTTAAATCTTTTAAATACATTTTATTATTTTTTTTTTAATTCGTAAATATCATGAATAATACAAAAAATATATTTAAGAAATTAATTATGACATGGTGTTTCAGATCTCAAATTATAGTCTTTGTTATCAATATAGATAATTTTTTTTTTTTCATTGAATAACATTAGTTCACGATCTTCCATGTATTATTAAAAATTTGTTAATAAATTATAATATAAATAAATATATTATCTTGTCAATAAATTTTATAAAAATAAATATTTAATTCTAAAAAATCATAATTTTTTGATTTCATATTAATTAATTAAAGGTTAAATAAAATTCATTCCCCTAATGAAATAATCTAATCTAAATCACTAAAATGCAAAGATTTTATTAAGCTAATAAATCGAATATTATTCAAATTTAATAAATTATAAGTTTTTATTAATAGTGTGTAAAACATGAAATCGTGTGATCACAAGGATAAAACTTGATTTGAATTTAAAGGGAAAAAACAATTATAAAACTAAATATGTACATTTTTCACAATTACAAATTAAGTTTGAAAATAAACGAAGAAAATAATGATTTGTTAACAAATATAAGTTTTAAAAAATATTGAATAAAATTAGTGATTGTAACTTAAGAAGAAATTAATATATAAATTAAATAGTAAATTGAGACAAAAATCAAATAAAAAATATTTACTAGTGTTAATATTATAGTAACTTCATGACCAAACTTTCAGAACGTCTCTCTTGTAAAATATTAGGTAGATAAAAACCAATTACTTTTAAAAAATTTCAAAGTAAAGAAAATATAACAAATGTAGTTATTTTTTTTTTTTTTTAAACAAAAATGATGTTTTTTTTCTTTTTAGTCAAAACTTTTTTTTTAATTAAAAAAAGTTTAACAGATTCCGCTACATTTTATATTGATGACCACAATCGCAATTGCTGAAGTAAATTATTCATTTATGATGAATGAAGTTTGTTTTAATTACTGATAATTCAGTTGTATACAATAGCATAGTAATATAAAATAAAATTATGTACTGATGTCTGAAATTAAATTTTATAAATACAAAAGAGGTATTATATATTTAAGGTAGTTAAGAATTTATGTACTTTTTACAAAATTGTCAGTACAAATTATTAAGAAGTGGTTCGAAGTAAAAATATATCAATATAATTCCTTACTAATCAAATGGATGCAACTGTAAACAGACACCAAATCAATATTTACTTTTATATTCATTTTCTTTAAAGTTACCAAGTAATTTTTTAAATAATAAAGTGCGAATTTTTTGATAATTCATTTTGTATTTATTATTACAATTTATATTTCAAACTGTCAATCATTCGTAAAATATATTATTCTACGAAAGCAATGTAAAATGTGGCTGCATTTTAGATTATTTGCATTGAATTAAAGTAAATAAAATATTTAAATCTTATTTTAAAAGTAATAAAAATTCAAAGGATATTGAAACCAGTTATGTAATCGTAATTTTATCATAACTTGTACTGAATGAAAAATGAAACTTTTATTTCTACAAGAATCAAGTTTTTCTTTTAATAAATGAATGAAACATCGAAAAATTTATAATCGAAACATTTTTTAATATTATCCATTATAACAACACATATTTTATAATATAATAATAATTAAAATAAATAAATTTATATTCTAGTAAATTTCATTTATTTAGAATTTTAGAATAGTATACTTTATAATTAAAAATATTGTGGTTGATAAAAAAAAATTTTTTCATGGCTTTGTTAAATAAATGAATATTTATTTAAAATTCAATTTTTTTTTTTTTATATATTTCAGTTTTATAAGTTATTTTGACAGTAAATTGCTTCGCAGAAGTTATCTTTAAATATTGACTATTATCATTTTATTTGTAAATAATGGGAAAAGAATATTTAGAATGTTTGTAACAATGTATAAATACTATTAAAAATAAAGAAAGCTATTGTTAAATTGTTAAAAACCTTTAAAAAATGATTATATATTGAGTTTTCAATAAAAACTATCTTATTGAAAATATGAAGCTAATATAATAGAAATGCACTAAAAAATTAATTGACTAAAGGAAGAGTCAATGCATAGTACATAAAATTTTGAAAAATATAAATGTTAAAAGTTTGTAAATAAACTTTTCGACATAATAATTAAAAGTCTTTTACAAAAATTACGAAAACAATCCTTAACTTTGATACGTGGGTTATGAAACATTTTCTCCGTGAATACAATTTATAAATTTTGAATATTTCACATATGCATTATGTCATCCACTATTTGGATTTTTCGAAGTTTGTATTTCCTGCGTTGTCGTTATTTTCAAAAAACAATTGAATGAGATTCAAATGAAAATCTAAAGGAAGATTGGCTTTCGGTAGTTTGGAAAACGCGTTTGGAACTACGAATGTAAATTAACGTGTCGCCTAAACAAATGTTTGTCGCACACATAAACAAAAGTGACAACTTATGAAAAATGTCTTTGTTGATATAAGCGTCAGATTGGGTAATCTTACAGAGAGATAACGAAATGAGGTACGAAGAGAAAGGAAATGCATAAAAAGTTGGGGTTGGTTGTCTTGGTTTTCCGGAAAATTCCCAACTTGCTCGTCGTGTTTTGGACTTGCGCCACCAATTTAAGCACAACCGCACGGAGAAACCAATTCAACTTATAATTGCAATCGATCTTACAAGTTTTAAGCGCCTCGAGAGGAAAAGGAAGGGACGTTGGCGCGAGGATCTTCGGGTTTCCATCAAATGCAAATGAAAGAACGGGGCGAGAAAGTTTCCGCAAGCGGAGAAAACGTTTGGCAGCACGTAAAATATGACGGCTCCATGCTAAGGGATCGGGAGCCAAGAGGGAACAAAGAGGGAGTCGAGGGTGTTTTCCACCCCCAGCGGTCCCTCCTCCCTCTCAGTCGCCCTGGATGCGCCCGCACCCGCGCCTCCGGCACATCACAATGCTTGCATCCTTCGCATCCATTATCTCGGCGGCGTGTCGTGACCTGTAGAAACGGCTGCTTCGGTTCGTATTTATGGGGGCGGGAGGGGCGGGACCGCCGGTGCAAAAGGCAATTTCCCATTTTCTATGGAACTCTCACGCTGTCCCGGCTGCCAATTTCCACATTTCCCCTGCTCGGGTTACGTGAATTTTGCACGTGCCATTATTTTTCAGAGACCTGACCCCTCACCCTTGCACCTTACCCAGCTGCACTCTCAAAGCGAAGAGGTTGTTGACTTCATTTCACTTCATTGATTTTCGTTACTCGCTACACGTATGCGCCCACGACAATAACGAAGATGAGAGCCCTGTTCTGTTGTTGAGGAGCAACGGATAAAAAGGGTTGTAAAACTCGAAATTGGGGGCAATTTTGCTATTAGCTCGTCGTTCCGATAGACAATGATGCCCTTTCTCCTTTTAAATCTTATTATTCCTTTTTCGTGCGCCTCCACTAGACTTTTATCACTGACTTTTTAATTGTATTATTGTTTGTTGTTCGGCTTGTTTGCTCGGGTCGACTACCTGCTTTATCCTCCATAATTGCGGGCGACATTTCCCAAAAGAAATTTAAAATACGAATACATCTCCACTTTTTCCATTAATATTATCAATGGTGACCCGAGCTTTTTCATTTTTTCCTCTTTTTTACTTTCCTCTCTACTCATCTATCAGCGTACTACGCTTCACGCTCAAATTTTTATAAAAATCAAATTTAAGCTATTTTCATTTTATACGCTTCCACCTATGATCGTGCCGACCTTAAATTTTCTATTATTGCTGAAGAACAAACCCTTTAAAAATAAATAATACATTTTTAATAAATCCATAGCTTAGGCGGGCATCATTTCATTTCATTTTAGTCGTTTGCCAATATTTTGCATATTAACGTTCTCGCTCAAATTTCAATTTGAAACACTTGCATTTTTATTTCAATTCTTGCAAACGAACTCCTTTATAATCAGAGACTTGTATCAACGATGTTTCCTTTTTTGGAGCAGCTCAAAAACTAAGGTTAATTTTTGGTTTAACAATAAAAATTCACTGGAATTTTCTGTTGAACATTATTAAAATTTATTATTAAGATTTTATTTCTGAAGGCTAAATATGGTTTAAAAACTGGAGATACATCTACATATTTGTATATCGATTTAAGCAGTTACACAGCCGTAACTAAGTTGCGAAAATACTTTAATTTCTAGAGACGACTTAATTATTCACTGTAAATTTGGTGAAAATGGTGAAAATGGTGAAAATGCGGCAAATCTCGATGTATAAAAATAAAATTCCAAATATGATGATGGATATGCGGAAAAATGAAAAGGATAAAATCTAAAATCAATATACACAATATTTATTCATCTTTAACTCGAAGCACTTTGCAAGCGAAGAAAACGTAAACAAACCCAGCACGTTTCGATCCAGTTATCTTTAAAGATTTTCAATACTGGGAAAAGCATCATGGCCAATCCTATCTCTAAAGTAAAAAATACTTCTACGGATACATAACTCGACCCTTTTCAATTGTTATAAGGTTGAGAAACTTAAAAAAGGATTGTATATTTTTTTGTTCATCCGCGCATAATCTGCTCCCCAAAAACATTTCAACATATAATAAAGCTAGGAAAATAGCAGTAAAATTTCATTTTATACCAACATACAAGTCAAGTTATTTAGTTAATTTAAAAAACTATTATAATAAAATAATTAGCATTGCAATTGGAATTAATATGGAAAGAATTCTTTAATTATTTCTTTGAAATAATTAACTTATTTTTAAATATTTGGGTTTCTCGATAATATTTAACAACTTTCTACGCGTAATCTGAGATTGCTAGAAACAAACTAATCCGACTGCACATTTACCTGGACATGGAAGACGCTTCGATTTGCAATAATAAAAATAAAGTTAAATTTGAATGCTTTTCAGTATCTTTTGACGATTAATAAATCAAACTGGCTTTAATTCTAAATACAGCTTTGTCATTACTGATATATATTTATTAATAAAAATTGTATTAAATTTACAAAGTTGAATTAATAAACGAAGCGATAATGCGATTGTTTTTTGTAGAATTTAATTTTTTTTCTCTTTTTTTAAATAATAATATGCCCACATGTATATTATATATTTCATTTAATAGTTAATTTTTATCGCAAAGAAAAATTAAGAATGAATCTTCTTTTAATATGTTATAATATATATTGTATAAACATATATAGCGATCACATCTACAATGCCAATAAAAAATAAACATTAATCTGGCTTTTGATACGAATACTTTTTTGATAACTAAAAGTACCGAATTTAGTTGTTACTTATTGAGAATGCTTATAGGAATTATGATACAGATAAATGCAATTAATTATTTACAATTATTTACAAGTTTAATATTAATTTATATAGAATATATATAATTTATATGCTTATTAATTTTGCACTTTTTAAACTCGGAAATAACAAAACAATAATAATCATTGAGTAAGCAATTATAAAAATGTTTGTCACAATTTTTTGCAATACAACGTTTGCAGTACTAATGATCTATCACGATTGATTTCACGCTTAAATTAAATGTAAATTGGATATCAGTGGTTGCAATACAATGATAATTGCATGTAAATAACCAGCGTTACAAATGAGAGCTAGGAGCCAAAAGTAGAATATATAAATATTATAAGAGTAAATAAACGCATAAATCATGGGGACTTGGGGTTTGGTTTGTCAAACAACACAATGCAGTTCTTTAAAAATTATTTAAATTTCCCGTGAACGCAAATAATGCCATAAATAATGGGACTAATAAGGAATCAAGAAGGCCAATAAAAGTTCGACTAATTAAACAGTAAAAGGGGTGGGGTGTGCGGGGGAGTAAATAAGAGAATAAATAAATTAAGTAGGGCTCGGGTCAACTGCGCTTCGTCGAACAAGAATAATGATACCCTGGCTGTGTAATCCGTTCATTGAAGAGTGCACCTGTTCTTTCCCTCCTAAAACATATTTAAATAGTTAAAGGTCCCGGGGCATAGGACACCGGCCAGTTAAATAACCAGCCTAGGACGGACGAGACCGTCTCCCTTTCTCGTTCTCCTTCGCGTCCTCTTGCTCTTGCTCCCGCTCCCGCTCGCTCTCATTCTCCTCCTCCTCATCGCCGTTCCCATTTCCATTTCCATTACCCTCCTCATTCCCTTCTCACTTTCTCTTTGTCGTCGTCTACCTGAGCCGAAGGACTAGTGCGCTTTACAACTCGGCATCCCATCCCGATCTCGCTATTGTGATTTCTCCGATCGGGCTGCGCGTGTGTGCGCGGGCGTCGGTGTGCACGCGCGGCAAACAAAGCACGGGAGCTCCTCGCAACGCGATCCGCACACGCACGGGCACACGCACACTGGACGCACACACAGGCCCGGCCGCCAGCAGCTCGCCGCCCGGTGCGAGCTCCCATTCGACGTCCCGAGCACCGAGTCCTCGGCCAATTGGCGCCCTCGAGTGCACCCCCACCACTCGCGCTTGCGCAGCTGCCCGCCGTGCGGGAGAAGCGCACTTTTGGCGGTTAATCAGTCGCACGCGGCGAGTCGTCTCGAGTTGTGTGAGTTAGCACTACCGAGCGCGTAGTCTGCAGCCAGAGACACGGAGAATTTAGAGGCCCGCGAAATTTGCACCCGGACAACCGCGGTTGTGTCCGTCAGGACGTACATGACCGAGGAGGGGCCACGTCCTAAGAAGCCGCTCGCAGGACCTGGTCTGACGAGGGTGAGGAGCTCAAGGAGGAGCAAGCGCGAGGCAGAGGCGGCATGGAGCTGCACACGCCGAAGCGCAACAACAACGCAACCGAGGACTTGGGCTGTGGCAGTCCCCCCATGTGCGACACGATGCTCTACCCCTGGAACTGGGGAGAGGAGGCACGCAACGTGAATCTCAGCCCCGGGAGTTCGTGTTCTTCACCAGAGTACGGTGGTGGCGGCGGCAGTGGCGGGAGTGGTGGCAACGGTGGAGGCCCTACCACGGGTCGAGCTCAACGAGGCTCCGTGGGGCGGGAGCAGGGTGGCCAGGGCCATCATCACCGGGGCTCTTCCTCGGAGTCCCACAGGCGCGGCAGACCGCGGGCCGACGCGCTCACCAACCTTATGATGCAAGGTAGCACCTCGCCCTCCAGCATCAAGTGCACCTACTGCAACCGGGTCTTCCCCAGGGAGAAGAGCCTACAGGCGCACCTACGGACCCATACTGGTACGTATAGCGGGGCGTTCGCGCTCGATTTCATTCATGCTTTTTGTGTCGCGGGTGCGCTGGGACCGAAGGTGGTCTCGTTGTCGTGCGGCACGCGCGCGAGCGAACATAACCTCCCAGCGCGGGCGCCGTGCGCGAGCGCAGCGCATACGCTCGTTCGAAAACCTTCCGTCCCACTCCCGCTCGCGAGCGGTCCATGGCTCCGTCTCCCTCTCGCGCGCGCCGTCCTCTTCCTCCCAAGGGACGGAGCGGCGGCAGCGGTGGTTCTCGGCCCTTGCAAATACGCGCCACCGCGAGCCCCCAACCATTTAAAGGCTTCGGGTGTTCGGGGCGCAAGGGTTCTTCGGGGCACCAACCACGAGGAAGGCGCGAAAGCGCGTCTCCCGCGCTTCGGCATTGCGGCCGAGGCGGAAGGGAGAGAGAGAGAGAGAGAGAGCGCGCGAACAGCGACGCGCGCGTGCACGCACGTCCAAATTCCAACATGTCCGTTTTGCGCCCTCTTCAACTACGCAATCGCTCGCGGCTTGCGTGCGTGTGTGTTTATTGTGCTGTTGTACACACGCGCGCCTCGGCCGTCCTTCTCCCTCCCCCGGTTCCGGGCCCGCGATGGGAGCCCCTGTTGCTCTTTAATCAGGTCGAGGCGGGGAATTCGTGCGCCGCCTTCTCGCTCTCTTTGTCAGCCCTCCGCATGAGTTTTTGAATTTACAGCTGGTCCCGTCCCTCCCCCTCCCCACCCCCCAACTTATTTCTCATTTCTTCCCCCCTTTTTAATCTTCGATTCGCTTTGACCGCGATCTAGCTGTTTATTTTTACCTCCCTGTGTGTGAAATCGATGCACGAGTGTGTTTTTTCGCCGGCGCCTCGGGTTCAACAGCTTAGTTATTGCTGGAAATGGACGAAAAACCGTTGATTTACAAACGAAGACATGTGGCGGTATGAAAATAACAACGACTACCGAACGATTCCAAGTGTTATTCTTTCGTCCTACCGGTCGTTACCGTTAAAAAACTTATTCCAAGGCTTTGTGTATTATCCGACGCGTATTTTTGTCCGAAAGGATTGTTTTAATTGATTCGAAAATTGTTCAAAAGACGGTTTTTCTTTGCACCCAGTCGCCGAATTCGGAGATAAAAGAGAAAAAAATCGCGACAAATACTTGCCTCGGGGATAAGCGACTTTAAACGCTGTTTAAAGGCTTTGTCACTTCCTAGACTCGAATCCGAGTCTCGGCACCGAGAAAAGTGAGCTGCAGCAAACCTCGCTCGGGACGTCGCAACGGACGAGCCCAGAGGATGGTGTGCGGTGCACAAAGGATATTCGGGACACCGTCACCGCCGTCACCACGCGTCCCGCTTTCGTTGACTCTTTGTCACGCGGGCTCGCCTTATTTCACTTCCACGAACGACGCTTTGTTTTTATTTTGATTTTCCATCCCGGAAACCGGCGAAATATGGATTCGCGGAGTTGCTCCCCGACCTCGGTCCGAGCGAGGGGTTGGGGTACGAGCCACGTGCCACGTGGAAAAAATTTTTCGGGGGTCCGGGATGTGGGTCGGGTGCGACGGGACGAGGGACGAGGGGCGAGGGGCGGAGGATGAAAACAACTGCGCTGTGATCCTTTGTTGCACGCGCCAGCGCGCGAGGGTCACGGTTTTCCAAGGGATTGGTGGAAGCGCGCGTGCACGTTCGGGGCGGCCATGCGGTCCGGTTTTCGGTTTTCGGTTTTCGTTGTCCGGTTCGTTCGTTCTTTCTCTCTCTCCCGGTCGCCTCATTATTTTCCGTTGCTCTCTCGACTCTCGCGGGTGCACGCGCTCCCAACCCGATGACTTTTTGTTTACATTTCGCGTCGTGTTTTTTGTTTTTGTCGACGTCGTAAACAAGGCAAACGGGACACGTGCTCGATTCAAATGTTTTATTTTACCCCGAACTTGGTTACATCTCAAGATGCGTTGCAACCTCATTTTCCTTGCCATTTTTCGACGCATGCTCTACCTTAAATAATTTCCACTTCCAATCTCCACAAAACATGTAGAGATGAATAAACAGTCGAATTATTATGCACGCACCCTGGATAGATAAATTCGACTTGTGGAGCAGTTGTGGTGGTTTTGTTTTTTTAATTAAAAATTCAATAAAGGAACGTATCTAAATTTGTTTTGAGCAGATAAATCCTTTGACTCGATTCAAGTACCACCGTGGGTTGCGGTGCGACGACTACCCGCCTCGATGAAACCCGAGTCCAAGACTTACTTGCTTGCTTGTAACTAATGCAGCTGCCTTTTTTATTTCCGCAGGGGAGAGGCCTTATCCTTGCGACTACCCCGGATGCACAAAAGCTTTTACTCAATCCGGACAACTGAAAACTCATCAGCGACTGCACACCGGAGAAAAGCCATTTCTGTGCACGGTGCCTGGCTGTGAAATGAGATTCACGCATGCAAATCGACACTGTCCGGATCACCCGTACGCGACCCTCACCCGCTCGGACGACTTTGTCCTCAAACCCGTTTCGGGGAACACGGAGCTCCCCCACGACGTCACCCGGTGGCTCGAGCGCTACAAAATGTCGAGAGAGCGGGAGGACCGGACTCCCAACAGCAAGAGCGAGAGGAAAAAGAAGCAGTGGAAGAGCGGAGGAGACAGTCACAAGCGAATAAAGTCGAGGAAGGGCTTGGTGATGGACGCCGTCGTTGAGCAGGAGAACCTAGACCGGGCGCCCCAGAGTCAGAGTCGACTATACTGCAGCGAGAGCCAGGACAGCCAAGACGAGAGCCAAGACGAAGATCCAACTGAGACCTGTGCAATACTTCAGACCTCGGAAGACGACGAACCGACCGGGATGAAGTTACCCATCACTCCGCTACGAAGGCCACTCGACAGACTTCAACCCAAGAAGCGCTGGCTAAGGGAGGCCTGCTTGGAACAACAACTCGCGAAGCCGCTCAGGTGGGACCTCCACCCCAACAACAACTGCCACCGGATTTCGGAGGAGCTTAACACCTCGTCTCAGTGGAGCCTCTCGGAATCCCAGCTACCAAGTCTCTGTGGTATCAGACAGGAGACCGAGTTTGCACCAGTGATTAAGGAAAACGCGAATTCGTTGATAGATTCTCAGCTTGTGATTCCCAAGGTCGAACAGGAGGACAAGGACACGTGTGGTAGAACGCTCAGCATGGAAAATGAAACACGGCCTACAGTACTGATGCTCGCCGGCAAAAAACAGGTGCTACACTCGTACACGAACGACGTCACCAGCACCGATGTTAAAGTTATTGTTGTTAAGCAAGAGGAGAGCCCGGTAAAGTTGCCTTTACCCGAGGACAATCAAAAGTGGCTTGGTGCTCTCGCACTCATGGAGTTGGCCAAGACACAAGAAGAGGCCGCTCGGGCCCTCAGAATATCCAGAGACTTGGACGCACACACGAGTCCGAATTACACTCATCTCTAAACTGTGATTTTATTACTGCTTTTGAGCAAATTTATATTTAGTTAATTGTTTGTGAATTATAAATCTGCAGAGCGCCAGAGATAATGTATCGGATCGTTGCTTCGTTAGCCCTTTGCGACAAAAACTGTTACTATCTGTTGATTCATTTACTCCTTAATTTCTTTTTTACCAAGCAACTTCACTTTCCTCTTGTATAATACCGATGTGAAGGGTCTAATGCTATCTATAAGTTTTATTCTTAAGGTCGAACCTTGAATATAAATGTTCGTTCGTTATGACTAAGCGCTTATTACTTTGTTAGGTCATAGCAACATATGACAAAATTCTTTAATGTTTAAGAATAAGCGTTAAACTTTTTGATTGATGCCAACAGGTAGATAGTTTCTTGTATTTTATGTGATCATAATGATAATAAGAATTATTATTGGTGACCAAAAAAGCTTTTAAATGCAACATTTTATTAAAAAAAAAAAAAAAAAATACAAATTTAAGTCTCTCACCAAAAAAGAAACAAATAAAGAAAAAACAAACAAGGAGCTAACATTTATGTCATTATTTGCTATTTAAATTAGTATTATAAGGTGGCAAAATTGGCGTACTATAGAAGAACCTTTGTGTGATAATGTTTAGGTAGTAAGTACGCCTGTTGTCAAACGATACTGACATGAAAAAATCGAGCTTGTAAAGTATTTAACGGGAACAAAATTAGTCACTATTTATATAAAGGCATGTGATATAAAAAGTATGCAAGGTTTAAAGTCTATTATAGAGAATCATGAAGCATTGGAGCCTTGGATTATCTTGCTGCATTGCCTTATCACTCTTTTAATTTTTTTTTTACAAAATGTACATAATTCTTTATTTTAATAAAAACCCCTTGACAATAATGATTTTTTATTTTATTATTTCCTTTAAAACAATTTTGATATTTTAATTGGAAATTTTTTTTCAATTTTATCTAGCATAATTCATTTTACAAGTAAATAATTTTTTTTTTTAAATTAAAAAAATGTACTTAAAAATTTGGAGTTAAAATAAATTATTGGATATTCACTTTTTAAAAAACTTTATTACATATAACTTAATTGCTTCTTTTTGTATTTTGTAGATTCACAGCTTTTAAAAGTTTGTATAATATGATGTAAAAATAAATACACAGCACATGTAACATTACATATTGTTTTTAAAAAATAAATGGTTCTTTTTAATGTTTTTTTTGCCAATAAGTTTCAATTAAAAAAAATATTTTTCATTTATAAATTTTACCGGTTATTCTCAATTTTTTGCACAAGCTGAACTAAATAATCTTCTTCTTCGTGTGTTCCATCATTTTCATTAGCAGCATCTTCATCATCCTCTTCTTCATCTCCTGCATCTTCCATAATTTCTACACTGTCGTCACCTTCTTCTCCTTCACCTACTTCATCTCCATCTTCATCTGCACCATCTTCATCTTCTTCTTCCTCACTATCAACTTCATCGCCATCACCATCACCTTCAATTCCATTTTCAATTTCCATATCTGGTGCCAAATAATACTAAAAGGAAATTTTGTATTATTGAAACTTCAAATCCAAAATTTGAAACTTGTGATAAGTTTCAAATAATGATGTATAAAATTATATGTGCAAATATTTGATAAATAATATAAAAATAGACCATTTGTAATTAAAAAATACATTGATTTCAAAAATTCAATTTTTTTATAAATTTATTTATTTAAATAATGTTAATTTATCAAATATGTCATATAATCAAATATATTTATCAATATTTAAAAAAAATGTTAATTTAATAATAATTTATCAATAATCATTATCTATAAATTGCTGTAGTTGCTAAATGTTTTTTAATATTACCTGTAAAGGATTTGGCCAAAGATCATCTTTAATAAGTTCAGCAATTTCATCTGAACTGGGATCGCCATGATCCGTAAACCAATCGAAGAATGATCTATGACCCAATGGTCTTTTTCTAACTTTCATTGCTGCTTTGGCTTTTCCTCGTTTCGACAAATCAGCACCATCTTTCCAACGAATATTTGTGCTTTGAGATGCTGGATCACCTAATAAAAAAATAATATATTAATTAAGATGTATAAAATGATTATGGGAGTTTTTTGACCCTGCCATTCATTTACAAGGTTGAGAGGTGTGCTCACCAGATGAACCAAGATGAAATTCCTTAGTAAGCACATCATTTTCAAAATATGGATTTTCATCAAAATAAAAATTGATTCTATAGCCAGATTTAATATCTTCAAATTCTTCTACCTCTAGTTTATTCAAGTAACGTAATGCGTCTTCTTCTTCTTCCTCTAGAATATCAGCTATTTTTTTATTATTGACAAACTATTAAAATAATTAAGGAAAATGACACAAGATTAAATTGATAATATTGAATAATAATAAGTATTAATTTACTTAAAAAGGTTATAATAGATTACCAAAAGTAGAAATAATAAATAATAATAAATATTATAAACATTAGTAGGTTTGTAAATATTAATATGGCAGACCAATATTGAATCAAATATTTTAAACTATTAAAAATAAATTATAAACACAATAACAATAACAAAAATGATTATTGCTATTATTGCTTGTGTAAATATACATTTGTACAACTAATAACACTGCAAGTACTGAAAGTAATCCTTTACAATGTAAATAAAATAATACTTTTGTCATTGGACTTTAAATTATAGGTTATAGAAGCCTATCATTTTATATCAAATATTCAGTTAAAATTTATTAGCCTTATTTAAAATTTAAATTTGTAATAATTTTTTATATTTTTTTATGATGGAAGTTTATAATCTACAGTGACATTTAATTACTACATGAGCAAAAGAAAATATAATTTTTTTATGCTTCTGGAAGTATATAATTTATTGAATTTACTTAGTACGGTTGACAGACACTAATTTGAACAAAATTTGGGAAATAAAGATGAAATTGTCAGATAATTAGTATTTTAAATTAAAAGAAATTAGGGAATAAAATTGTCATTAGCAAAGTAATAAACATTGAAGAAAGTCTGTTTTTTGGATCATCCGGAGCGAGGAGGGAGACAAGCAGGAGTTCGCTCCAGTTCCGCGTGGAGTTAAGAATAGAATAGGTAGGATGTGGTGGGACACACCATCCGCGGAGGTGAAACTCCGGGATCGTGTGCACCGAGTTGTAGTCCTGGTGGCAAAGATGGCGTCGAGAGCACCGGCGCGCTACGAACGCCGGCAAGTGTCGCGGTGCGCCGGGGAGCGAAGGGGGCAGAGGCGCAGGCCCAACGACTGTTACGAGGAAGGCGCTAAAGCGAAGGACAAAAAGGATACGGCCGTCACCCAGAAGTTGGGTATCCTCTTGATGATGTCGTTGCGCTTCTGAAAGTAGGGCTTGCGCAGCTTGTTGTACTTCTTCTCGACCTCCAGTATTTCGTCACTGGCCTTCTCGTTGAGGCCGTCAATCTGGTTCTGGCAGCCGTCGATCTCCTCTAGAGCTTTCTGTATCTCGACGTCATAGTCCCGACTTTCGGCGGTGCCGTCCCCGTCGCTCCTGTCCGAGTCCTCGAGCTTCTTCACCTTTTTGCTCGGCGAGGACATGGCTGCCTCTCACTCACTCACTCGCTCGCTCGCTCGCTCGCTCTCGGGTGACCGCTCGGTGCGCTCGGCAACACTAGTCCCGGGTGCGATTAGGTGGGATGCTGCTCTCGAACGTCGTCGTCGCCGTCGCCACCACCGCGCGTTTACACTGCCAACCCACACATGCGGGCTCAGAGCACTTCTCCACTTTTTTTTTTTTTTGGAGCACGCTCGGATCCACGGGCTCTGCACTATGTGCGTGTACGTGTGCGCGGCTCTAGACCAGTTGTGTCGCCCTGAGCGATGCGATGCGTCCCGCGCGCGCGACTTAACACCTTTTTGCACGCGTGTGCGTGACTCCGACAACCTGAAACTCTTCCTACCGAGTATAAATATTCGGAGCGATCTCGGGCAACAATTGCGCCGAATCGCCGCCCGGGGGCGCTTCTTGCCTCGAGTACTCCGAGCTTGATAAATTACGTTAAAATAGTTTCACTTTTTCGGCGAATAACATTTAACGATTTAATGTTCATTACAAGAAACCTTCGGGCAAATTTATGGCTTTTATAATAGTACCGTAAACTTGTAGCCGCGTATTGTTGTCAAAGATTCGCAAATTCAAACTTCTATAAAGCATTCATTTAGATTATGTACTTTTAAAAATTTCTTATCCACACGTACACATACCTAATATGCTATTAAAAGAACAAGATTAAATCAGTTTTTCCACACAAAATAAAGGTTAATTTTGAAAAACATTTGAACATTTAATAAATTACGTTGTTGGCGAACAGCATTAGAACGTCAATATCTGTTTCACAGCTTATTTTAAAACTTACACTTAATTATCGTGAATCTAACGTACAATTTGTTGTTTTATGTTTTATTTTACACAAATGAAATATTTTTTATCAAATACTTGATTACCGATGATCATCCAGAGTATTTTTTTACATCAATATTTTGTACATTTTAATCAATCGTTTAATTTTCAGGTAAAACTTATATCGTGTCTAGAGATTTATTTTCTAAAACCGCTACTAGAGAGCGCTGGTGTTACGTCTCCATATTTACTTGGTCAAATCTCAACGTTTTAAGAAAATTTCAATGATACAGTAAAGTAAAAAAAAAAAAAATGGCGAAAAGTAATAATACATTATTTGTATTTTTATTATGCAATATACGCATATATATTGTTTATCAACTTATACTTCATTCCATGCTGTTTTTCAACAGTAAGCAATTTTATATTTACACTTAGTGTGAATGATTTATTAAAATTCGTCAAAATTTGAATAATTATACACATCTATTTTAAAGATAACTTGACGGATGTATTACTATTAATACATTTAAAAAATTGAATATAATAATTACACTCAATTTGGTTTTTATATTTGTGCTTTACAATTTCAACAATATTACTTTTGTTGCATAATTAAAATAAACAACATGTAATGCATTGTAATGAACAAAAAAACTTTTGTACTAAAACAAGCACAATCTTAATTTGATATTAATAAGATTATTTTTTTTTTCTTTCATATATTTAAATCCATACCAATAGTAATAAGCAGCTCGCGAATATTTTTAATTTCATCAGTCATTCAATTATTGCCAAGAAAAATTTGTCAAAATTTTTGACTATATAAAAAGATACTCAAGCAATATTCAACAATTGTTTTTTACAAAAAATTTCCCAACTTGAACAATTTGTAAAATATAAAATCTTGATTTTTTTAAATTTTCTTATTTTCATTATTGATATTTTTATGTTTTTTAGGTACTGCATTTTCATATTCAATTTTAATGACCATATTGCAGATTTTTACTTATGAATAATAATTATTTTTCAGCTTAAAGAACAATTAAAAAAAATAAAAACAATCGATAATCTTATAAGTTTCTTTCATTGAAATCAATTATTTTATCACTCATGATTATATATGCAACGATTATGTAATATTGTATGTCAATTTTGCTTGTTCATACCTATGAATAATATGTGCCACAATGAAATGTAATATTTTTTACTTGTCTCAACTGTTTTTTATGGTACTAATGACAAACCTTTTTTATTTATTAACAGTATAAAAAAATTTTTTGAACTATATTTTGTTTTTCGCATTTATTCGAAACATTATTTATTTATTTTTTGTTTTACTAATTAAATAATTATATATAATATGTTAATATATTTTTTAAATCATAATTGACGTAAATAATATGAATAAAAAACTTTTTGGAAATCAATAGAAATTTATTTATATTTTTATAATGAAACTTTTTATCATTATGTGTAAATTTTTTATTCTTCGAAATTTAATAATTATTATATCAAGTATATTAAAAATATTTTTTTAAAATTACATATTTGCCGATACTTGTATAGTTTCAATTATTTCTAATTAAATTTTCATTAAAATATTCAATAAATAATTTTCAATTTTACCTGTGTCATATAAAAAAAAAAAAAAAAAAAATTTAATTTAAAATGTTTAATTAAAATTAGATATTGGAAATTTTGTACTATACCGAATCGATTAAAGCGATGCATATTGAGAAATAGAAAATCAAATGTAAAATACAAATTGTTATGATATGTTATTTGTTTATTAGAATTAATTCGACAAAATTAATTATGCATTAATTGTGCTTTTTTGTTTTTTAAATTAATATATGAAATTCAAAAAGGTTTCTCTATTAAAGAATAAAGTATAAATTTATAAAATAATTAATTATTTAAAAATGGAAGGTAATATATAAATAGTCGTAAGATTATGTTAAATATTCTAATTATTAAACTGTAAATTTTTTGATTGGTATTTCTTACGCTATTAATAATTTCATTGTACATCGAAAGATTATAAATTTCCATTGGTTATCATTTCTATAGCATTAATATTTATTTATAAATACTTTTTTTGCAACTTTTGCTAAAAAAAATAACTATTTTTTTTTGTTCTTTTTAATATTACGGCAACATTTAATAAAAGCATCAAATTAAAAACTATTTTACTTTAAATACCATTTTGAAATATTAATATCGTTGCATTTATTCATTATGCTAATATTTATTATTATTTTTATTTATTTGTGAAATTCAATACCTTAATTCATGTTTTCGATAAAGTTAAGATATGAATATTCATTATACATTAAAACCATTTACTTATCGAAAGCATTAATTTGATGAAAAGTTTTTTTAGTATATTATTTATGAATACAAACTTAAGTTATAATATTAACTTAATTTCATGATATATTGCAATAAAATATAAAAGTACACAATTTAAGTTAATTAAAAATACCCCTCAACTCAATACCACTCCACTGATGTTCACTCTACATTCAGTGGATATAAGTAAAAATAATTGATGTTTAATTGTAGGTCAATCAATGTTCTATCAGTTTATTGACAGTTGACGCTATAACTGATGTTAATGATCAAATTTCTTAGTTTTGCTTCTGTTTTTGTGCATAAAGAAAAATAGATGCATAAAATTAAAATTTTAGGCTTAATTAATTTGCAATTATAATAGTTAGGTGTATGATGAGAAAAAACGACGATAATAATAAATTTTATTGTAAATTCATTGAATCATTCTAGCTCTTATTATTATTATTATTATTATTATTATTATTTTTATTTACTTTAGAATTTGAAATGTAGCCATAAAGGCCACATTGCCAGGCTACGAAATGTTGTATGTTTCTATCAAAAAGATTTTGTAAAATTAATCATGTTCATTCTTTCTTTTCATTGATGGAATAAAATTTTCAAAAAATTGAATAATAAACGATCGAAATAAAGAGAATGTTATTTTAAAAAATATTCAATTTATTTTTAAAAAGATTAAATTAATAAAATATACAATTCGATAATTTGCTTAATAATAGGAGGGGTTGTTGTGCGAATCCTCGAAACGATGCCATCTTCACCATGAGCTAATAGCAACAATGAAATAATGCCAACAACCCACATATAATCATAATCATAATAATTAATATATCATTAAAAGAATAAAAATTTGAATCCACGTCGTTATTCGGAACCTGATGCTGTGTTTCGAAACTCACAACTGCGGATGCGGCGATTTAAAATCGAATTATTTGGATAAACAGCCCTGACCAATTAATGGAACGGGAACACTGATAAGGACAACTCGATGATGCAAACGTGATATTGCCAGGGTAAACAATATTTCAATAGGATTGGCGACTAACACCATTGACAAAGTATAGAATCGTGGTGATTAAGGAGAAAAGCAATACAAGCCAACTGACACTTGGAGGGGAGAAGTGCCAAAGAAGCAGAAAAATAGCGATAACAGGAGCTGAAAAGAAGGAAGGCAGATTTGTGTTCGTTGGTCAAAATGTCAGGAGTCGTTGCTGCGGGCGAATTGGTGGAGCGAATTGATAGGGACCAACTCGAACATCAGCGGAGTTATCGGCATAGTTGGCCAGTCCTCGTCGTTTTAGCCTTGAAAAGCGCGGCTCGGCCGAGGTATTTGAATTATTTAGCTGAAGCACACGAAGAAGATGAAGATGGGCTTTACAACGTGTACACTCGCTCTTTTTTTGGCTTTCGGCCCGGCAACAAATACAGATTTAATTGTCATCGAATCCTATCTATTATTCGACCCTTCCTACTTTGTAGCTCGAGGCGACTTTTCCCTCTAAATTATGGCGCAACGATTGAACTCGAGCTGAATAAGATGAATAAGAAAATAAGATTTATGTATGACGCGTGCAATATCTTTTAAATTGAAACATTTAAATTGAACAATAGTAATTTAGGTGTTTTGTTATTTTTGTGTAGTAGAGGGTTTCGCGTGATAAATTTGAACGTGGTTTAGGTTCGTGTGTGGCGCCACCGTAGCCCATTAGTACAATCAGTCCTCACTCTGCCAACAGCGCCGAGGATTAGCTTCCTTTTCATATTTAAATAATTATAAACTATATCCAAATATATCTACGCGTTTAAAAGAGTAAATTTTTTAATTTTAGCTCGGAGTATGCAATTACATTGAAAATTATAATATACTTGTTAAATTGATTAATCATACGTATCGCGTATAATAAATAAAAATGCACTTAGTTGCACAACTATTATAAGGGCTCTCTATACAATAATAATGTAACAATGCATCTTACTACCATTGTTATTTTGATAGCTAAAAAAATAAATATCCGACCATTTTTATTGAAAATAATCCATTGGAGTCTTAAGGTTTTTTTTTATCAGAATACTATTAGAATTCTTACGTCAACAAAATATAGGTTTCAAAAAATGTTATTATGTCATTCACTTTATTATCAATATTATAAATATAAAATTAACTTTTAAATGTTATAATAAGACTTTTTTCAATTTTCAAACCTGGGGATAAAGGTAAAACATTTTTTTTCAACCTTGTTTCTACACGGGATAATACTGAAAATATACAATGAAAAATATTATAAATAAATCGAACTAATGTTCAATATTTATGCATATTTTTTGTATTTTTATTTCTTGAATTACTATATTCATAATTTTAATCAATTTATTGTTATTTTGCATTTATTATCAATAATGTTATATTGCTTCAGCAATTCTTAAAGCAATAGCAATATTTACTATATTTTAATTAATTAAATAATAAAATAATACTATAATTTACTACAAGTGCATGTATTTACCAATAAAAGTTAAAAACTATACGAGTTAAACTTATTATAAATGCATTAATTAAATTAATTTTTTTATCCTTCGTATATTCATTTATAGGTACTACTTTGCGTCTGATTATATTATTATTATTATTATTATCATCATCATCATCATCATCACGATTAACCGTTAACTATTAGAAAAATTTATTTTTTCTCAATCACTCATTCTCTCTATTTAATGCGTTGATATACATTTTAAAATCCTTCTAGTTTTAAACAATTTGTTACTTTATGTTAACATTAGTTATGTGGTTAATTTTTTATGCTTCTACAATAAAAACAATTGAATATGTTTTATGTGTAAATATCGTTTAAAATTATTTGTCATAAGGTGTATTACATGCAAAGAATACATTGAAATGAGTGAAAAAAAAAAAACAAGCAGATTAGTTGAACATAACACTGAATTTTAATTTGCTTTTTATTTGCGTTGATTCATTTTATTAAAAATTTATTACATTCATTTTTTGAAGAAATAGTAGTTTAGATACGTATACGTATATAAAGTTGAATAGCTTGTCCAAACGATTACACAAAGTACGATAAAACGACAAAAATTATAAAATAATAATTTCTTTGGGAAATAAACTAAAATTACTAAAAATGTATAAATGAAAATGGGTATTCTGTAGAATATATATTCTAAATACGTTTTATTATATTGTATAAATTGCATCAAGGGAAATGAATAGGGAGGCCCACGAATCAATAAGGGAGAATTAAAAAAAAAAAACAATAGTTTATTCATTATTTTTTTTATTTGTTATGAATTAGTTACGTCAAGCGCTACCACCTCTACCGGATCTGCCGTGTAATTAACCCAAGTTGAATGGTTGAAGGGGGGCTAGAATGTGTGTGCCCAGAGAACACACGCGCACACGCGCACACAAATGCAAAAATGATTTGATGTTCGAGCGCAGCAAGGAGAGGGGGGAAAGCGCGCGAACAATTGACAAATTGTTCGCGCGAGCACATGCGTGACAGTTCCATGAAGCCCCAGAAATTTACTTTCCTCGCGATGTCTTCGTGCAATCGGAGAACATTTATTTCAAGCACATAAGCTAAAAGGATTTTTAATAAAATGTCGATTAAACCGCTTAATAAAGAAACGGTTCAATTGATCAACTGCACACAAACTATTTCATCGATTTCTAGTGCTATAAAAGAACTTGTAGAAAATTCTCTTGACGCTCAAGCTCAAAATATCGAAATTAACCTTGTAATTTACTTTTTCATTTTATTTTTGTTTTTATAAAAATATGTTAATACATCGTAATGTTATTTATTTAATATCCCAATATCGTTTAAGGTAAATAATGGTTTGTCGCTTATCGAGGTTAAAGATAATGGTTTGGGAATATCCATACTTGATGCACAGTATATGGCCCTGGCATCGCATACCTCAAAAATTTCAAGCTTTAATGACCTGGGTAAAAAACAAATTATTAAATGTAAAAAATAATCTTTCCAATTATAATCTCGAAATTCTCTATAAATGTTTATTAATCAGACAATTTCTTTTATTGATTACTTATTAATTTTATATTCAATAATTAAATAAGCATTTAAATATATAATTTATCATTAATTAAACTAGATACTGATTATTTAAGAGCAACAATTTTATTGTGTTTTTCTTGTATTTTAGATTTTTCAGTAAATTTTTTATTCTTAGATGGCTTAAAAAAAATTATGTTTAATATAATGTTTAATATATCTTAATATTTGATTTAATTATACAAATTACTTCTATATTATATAGATTCATTGTCTACATATGGATTCCGTGGAGAAGGACTAAATTCAATTTGTAAAGTCTCAGATGTTACCATATGTACTAAAACAAATAATGATGAAACCATGGCATGCTTCACATTAAATAATGAAGGACTTATCGTTAATTCAGAAATTTCGCATGGATTAACTGGTATGTTACTAAATTATATTTTTCTATTAAGAATAAATAATTATAGGTTTTCTTTAGGTACAACTGTTAAAATGAAAAATTTATTCAAAAATATGCCTGTTCGTAGAAATATTTTAAATAATAAAAAATCGATCAATCAGGAAATAAAAATTATAGAAATACTATTAAAATCATATGCTATTTGTAAGTATTCAGTTAGATTTATGCTTAGAATAAACAGCAATACAATTTTTTCAAAATCTAGTTGTAAAAATGTGTCCGAAGCATTGAAGTTTGTTGTTGGAATACAAATTTTTTCTAAGTTGACTCTTATTGAAAAAGAATTTGATCGGGTAATAATTTGAAAATTTTAATTTGAATAATCTTATTGTATTATTTTAAATATATATATATTTGTTTCATAGATTAAAATGCAATTGTTTATTCCAAAAAAAGGAATTGAAATTTGTACTGAAATATCTCAAGTTGGTTTTCAATTAATATGTATTAATGATAGACCAATAAAATCTAAAAAAATTGAAAAGGTAGTATAATATTTAACCAATTCATTTTACACATAATATAATTTATTACAATTTATTACATTTTATATTTCAGTTGATTAATAAAAGGATTTCGGATTACTTTAATAAATGCAATTTAAATAATCAAAAATTGGTATTTTACATGTTGTTAAAAATAGATTCTTCAATGCTTGATGTAAATTTAGAGCCCAACAAGGATAAAGTTTTTCTTCAAAATGAGGTAATAAAAACAGTTTATCAATAAGATTTTAAATTTATTAGTTATTTTATTACTGATAATTAGATTATCGATATATCATTAATTTTATTTTAGACTACTGTATTATCTAAAATAGATGAAATCCTCCTTAATTATTATGAATTGGCAGATCCAAATGAACTACCACAAAATAATGTTAAAAGTAATAAGAATGTTGATGAAAATTTTAAAAAAATCAAAAAAGAAATAACAAATAATGAAAAATTGCCTGTTTGTAAAAAAAGAAAAATGGATGAAAGTATGATTGTTAAAAGAATATGTTTAATGTACAACTATATAAAGATATATTAAAAATTTATATATTTCATAAAATATATTTTATTATCCATTTATTTTAGATGATGATATAAATATATCTGATAATTTTTTTAAAAATATTAATGATCTAGTATTAAGTGATTCAGATTCAAATGACATGGATGAATTAAAAGAAATTAAAAAAAATAAAAATTATAAATATTTAAAATTAGATATACAAGAAGAACAGAATGAAAATAATTCTGAAGATTTTGATTTTGCTCAAGATATATTAACTAAAGAAGAGATTATTGATGAATCATTATCTCAACTACCAAAAGTAGATCTTGGAGAAGATTTTGATTTAAATGATTTACACAATAAATCATCTTCAAACACTGAAACGATAAATTTACAGGAAATATCTGATGAAGCATGGAGCAAAGGACAGATATCTGGATTAAAAGTATAATTTTATCATTAATTATTTTTTATACCTTAAATAATTATTCAAAAAGTTTCAATTTTTCTAGTATTTTTTTATACTTTTTTTTTAATTCATGTTTATTCAAATTTATCATATTGGTATTCCTATAAATGCTTAGTCTTATAAGTGATTGAGAAATATGTATATAACTTTTTATACTTGCTTGAAATCATGTCACTAATAGTGTTTCAAATTTTCAATTTTGATCAATACTCTTTAAATTTATAATAAAGACATTTTATTTTAATTAGAAAGTTAAATATTTGTTTTTGTTTATTATTTTAGAATGGTATTAAGATTACCAGTGATAAAATTTTAGTTAATAAAGAGAATGATAAAGAAAGTCAAGAATGTTCTTCAGAGAATTCTGAATTATTTAACTTTAATGAAAATATTAATCAAATAAATGATAGTCAAGAATTAGATTCAAAGGATGTACCTGATGTAAAAATTGAAGAATTTAATTGGGAATTAACAAATGAAAAAACTAAAATGATTCTACCGAAAAAAAGTAATAAATTAAATAAAACCTTATTAAATGCTTCTGTAAGAATTAAATTTATTATAATAATTTTAAATAATCGTATATATTATTATTTTAATCATTAATCACTTTTGTGTATTACCGTGAAAAGTTGGATCCAACACAAACGAAAATTCCATTTGCTGGATATAATAATGACAGCAGTAGTATACCATCAGCATTTTCAATATATTGTACAGATTTGAGAGCTAAATGTAAGACCAAAATAACATTTAAAATAATAACATAATTATAATATTAATTCGTATTTTAGTTGTTAAGGAACATCCAGAACTTACACCAACTGAAGTTGCTATTTATATGAATCAAAAGTGGAAACAAATTTCTCCAGAGGAACGTCAACATTATCGTGATCTTGCTAATGAGCAAATTCAAAATTTATCTAATTTATCCATGTCTCAAATATTTAAAAAAGTAAAATCTGAACCAACTCCATTCGAAAAAGATAAAAATAAAAAGCATTTTATCAGTATGTTAGGTAACATGAAAAAGAATAAAACTGAAGAAAAAAATGAAAGTATTATTATGAGAACTTTTAAACCATGGAATATAAATATCTCAATGGTGGCCGAAAAATTTAAAAAGTAAGATTTGGTACTATTTACTTTTATATCAAATATTTATTAATTAATTAATTATTACATAGGCCAGTAAGAAAGAAAAAAAAATTTATTGTTGGACCATTAAATTCCCTAGTGTGGATTTTAAATTTAACTCCAAAATTATTTGCATTTGACATTACAGAGCTGCAAGTTCAATTAAATATGAAACCCTGTGATCCAGATCGAGTAAATAATTATTTTGTAAGATTTAAAGTTTACATTGAATAGACTAAAGAATTATATAATTATCTTTATTATTCTAGCTTAATCGAAAATATGTTGAACATCTTGTTGATCATTGGTTCATAAATAAAAATGATATGAGTGTTTTTCATCTAGTTCATTCGTACGAGACATAAATCATTTTTAATTTAATCACTTATATTATTTATATTATATATTTGATCATTAAATAAAACAGTTTTTATAATTTTTGTTATATTTATTATTGATGTTTTCATGTACAATAAAAAATGTATGTATAAAAAAAAAAAAAATTATTTGAGACTACAATAAAATCATTACCTTATAATAATTCTTAAAGGTATCATCGAATATATATTTTAAATAAAAATAGTATTTTTCTTTTTTAAACTGAATATGATTTTTAAAAAAGTTTCTTATTTGTTTATTTATTTAATAGATCATTTTTATAATTACGTATTGAGATTTTTTTATTCTAATAATTTTTGAACAAAATTGTACTGAAACAAATAATTAGATCTTTAATAAATCATTAATATGCAAATGAAATGAATTAACTAAAAAAGTTTTAGGCTTAATTTGTATGAAGCTTATCTACTTAATGTAATTATTACTCATAATCAAAAATATTGAAAAAAAATAATAAATTTATGAATTTATAATTTTTTTTTTCTTTTTTATAATATGAATATCTAGAAAATTGATAATATTGTCAATTTCTATTTAATATGTAAAATGAAGATGCGCTTAATGTATTGAAAAATTTAAGAAGATAAACTTTTGTTTTGTTGATGTTCTAAATTGTATCATCAATACATCTACATTGTAAGAGCGATTTTTAATTAAATGGTGTTTTAACAATATTAAGACCATTTATTTTTAAATCGGTTATTACTTTAATTAAATTGTTGAATAATAGTGAAAGAAGAGTGCAAAGATGTTTCGAATATGATATTGTTTTAAGCCAAAAAAATATTTTTAAAGAAAAAAGGACTTGTATCAATAATTTGTCTAAACACAATTATACATGTATTGTGTAAATGTTATGTGTTTCAATACTTTTAAAGACTACGGTTTTTAATAGTTTTTTTATTATTATTATTGAAATATTTATTATTTAGTATTAAACAATACTAATGTTTTCATTTCATCAATTTATTCAGAATAACCATCTAAATGATAATTGGTTTATCACTCAGAATTGACCGACTATTATTGATGCGGCTGAACTCGGGCCTAAGCTATAAAAAAGTTTACAAAAAAAATCTTGAAATTAATTTTCAGTAAGTCGCACAGTTGAGTTTATCAACAAATAAGAATAAATGAATAAATGAAACAAATTAATGAAATGAAATTCAAGATCTCTCCTCGTCTCTTGTTACCTCTATTAAATATATAGTTAAAAATGTATTTTAGTAATAGATTTATCTCTAGCACTAATAAAATTAATATCCGTTTGGAAATTAAAAAACTAGTGATCAAAATATAGATTTTAATGTATATTTATAGAAAATATCAATAATGTAAGAAAAAAGTATTTGTTTGTTTATTTTGATTATTTTTTTTTTAAACATTATATAAAATCATTACAGTATAAAAGATTTACTTAGTAAAATATTTTGTATTAAATTATAAATTTTCTACACTTGATTTATTTTCATATGAAATTGAGATTAAAATATAAATATATATCAATGTAAACCATTTTATTTTGCTAATTGCATTAATTTTTGTCAAAACATCAACTGACTTTACCAACAAAAGGTAGTAAAATAAAAACAGTAATTTCGCGCGTAAATAAAATTTTAACTGTTGTACGTACGCTATTGCCCTCTCGTGGTATATATTTCAATAACAGAATAACTGGTGAGATTTTGTAATGTTTAAAAAACAAAGGGTTCAAATGAAATTTTGAATAAAAGTTGTGTTAAAATTGCACTCCAAAATAATTGTATTTAAAACCCATTTATTAGAATCAACCATTTATTGTTATTCTTACCCCTAAGAGTCTTTTTTCGTATTAAAACCTAATTTATAGACATTGGTATAATATATCTGGTGACCAAATACTCGAAGAATTTAAAATATTCATCAGTTTTATAGAATATTTAATTTTTTATTTATATAAATTTATAAAATTGCTCTAAAAGTAAAAATTCTTGATTTTAGTGTAAGATAATTGACAAAGGACATCACTCATGTAAATATTACTATAATTCATTTTTATTATCTTAACTTCTAAATACATTGGTTGAAATTTATTGAAGATAAAATTATGTGATAGTTTATTAAATTCATACGAAAAAAATATATTAACTTTTTATTTTGTTATCGTAGTGTTATTGTTTGAATGTTCGATTAATAAATTGTGTTTCATTATCATTAATAAGAACGTCTTTTCCATGTATTTTCAGATCTGCACTTGTAAGATAGTTATGAATAGGGGAAAATGATAAGAAATTGTATTTTAATCAATGATTGACAGCTCGCGCAGAAAAATTAAAAAAAAAATGGTTCTATTTGATTCTATGTTATTGTAGAACCTTTATAATATTTCTGTAGCAAATATAAATAATGAAACAACTAATGAAACACGTGATTGAATGACATTACATAGAATCATAATACTGCGTAATAAATTATATGAATTGAGACATAATAGTTACATACTAATATTATTGAAGCTTTACTTTTTACTTAATTAAAACCAATAAGAAATTGCTTGGATCATATTTAAAAAATACATGAAATTTCAATTTTAGAAATAGAAATATTTCATATACTATATATCATACAATATATAAATAAAATAATATGTAATATATAGTTACATAATATAAAAATAATTTCATCATAATATTATTGATATAACTTAGTAATTGGTGAATGGTTATAAAATTATTTATCGTGAGTAAGAGAACAATACAGTTAAATTTCGTTTAAAGTAGGTGAAAAATTTAGATTTATGGAGAGTTTAAAATAAATGAAATTCAGAAAAACTTGAAAGTATTATTTTAAGTTATAATAGTGACGTTAAATCTGAAAATATTAATTTATCAATAAAAGTGGACACACACGCAAGTAATTAAATAATAATTTAAACACTCTTATCAAATTAAATTGAACTATAAAAAAATATTTATACTTTCCTTTACACACATATATGTGTGTACACTTCTTTACACTTATATAAAAATAAAACGTATTTTGATTACGAACACTTACTAAAAATAAAAGACAAATATAATAAAGATTTAATGATTTAGCTTATCTGATTTATTTAAGCATCAGTATAGATTGATAAAAACTCGTTGCAAGACGATTAAATTCGAATGCTTACCCACAAATAGATTGATTCATCTTCTTTAATTATAAACACCCATGTGGTCCTATAAGCATTAAATGCACCAATGCAACGGAATAAGTAGTCCGATTTTCAATATGGGAGTGATTGACGTATTGAAAATCGATAAACCCACATTAATATTTGTGTAAAAAGGGAATTCGTCTCTCATGATATTGATCTAATTTCCACTAGTGGTGACTCTTAATGACGATACATACCGATCAAACTAAGAAACTATAAAATTGTTAATTATCGTTGGTATTTTTTGTATAAAATTATCATACACCTGTTGTTTTAGTTATATTTTTAATTAAGAAAAATAATGATAGTGATGTTAGAATTCAAGTGAAGGTGAACGAGTAATGCGTGATTATTAATTTATTGCAGTACTTAAATACGATCTTAAATATGCTATTAATTTTAATAAAGAGCAAGAAATTATAATTTTATCTATCATATAAAATTTATATAAATAAAGTTATGCCTTTACTTATTTTCCCATTATCTTAAGCTTAATGTATATTAGAAATACTTAAACCGGAGCCTGAATATAATACCCTTAAGCATGAACCTTACGATTATTAACATAAGAATTTATATAAAATTTGGATAAAGTTTTTATTTTATTGATAAAAAAATTTTGTTATATAAATAGTTACATTTACAGTAGATGCACATACATTTTGTACCGACGAAAACGTTGATTCTAAAAAAAATCTATGCAGAAGGACGAGGGTATACATTATCGATCAATAAACACATTTTTTAATTATTCTTATAATATCGTATCTTTTATGATTTCAATTATAATATAATTATAAAATGAATAATATAGCTAATGATATAAAATTGCACTATAAATGAATTTCTTGATTCCTTCAATGTTTTTAGTATTAAATGAGTATTACCAATTTTTCCTTAACAAATTATAATATTTTTTTCAAAGATTTATAATATTCATGAAATAAATAAAAAAAATAAAAGAATGAGAGAAATAAAGTATCACTTGTTCCATTATGTAATGTTAAAAATATATTCGATCAAGGTAATTATTTACGATTAGTACTCATGATACCATAAATAAAAAATATTTTATCTATTTTCATTTTTTTATTATTTATATAATTATATAAAAAAAAATTCAATTTAAATATTGAATATTCGATTAAAAAATGAATTTTAGAAAAATTGTTATTGAAAAATCAATAGTTACTTTAATATTTAATTGACATTTTACATTAAAAAAAAAAAAATTTTCCCTATATAAGGTATTTGATTCATTATTAAAAAAAGAATTGAACAATTTTTTTGAAACTCAGGAATTGTTTTAAAATAGATATGCATTCATTAGTTGAACAAATAAAATTACCTTGAACTTGAATAATATAAAAATCTGTATAATGGAAACTAAAAATATGCAAATGTAAGTTAATGATTAAAATTTTTATTAACACTCACAAATATAAGAAATAATCAAATTTATTCAATTCTTAAAATAAAATAACATTTTAATGTAAATATTATGTTTTTACAAAAATTTAATATACTAATTTTTATATTAAATAATTGTTTTAAATATTTTAAATTAAGTTCTTAATTATAAAATTATATTTTAAATATTATTAGTGCATTGTTTTTCCAAGGTTATAATAAAAATGATATTTTCAGTGCTTACGCTAAATTTTTCTTGTAACAATATATCAACGTTTTTCACATAAAAATTTTAGTTTAAAATTTTATGCTGTAATAAATTATTATCTTACCGAGGTACAATTAATTTGAGTTCAAACTAAATGAAACTATCTTGTTAATTATAAACACGTTGAGTAAGGGAGATGAAATTTATTATTTGTTATAATACGTTTATATTATATACTTAAAAAATGATGTCTTAAGTCAAAATATTTAAAAAAACTTGTTAAAAGGATAAAAAGGATACTTGTGAAATTTCAGTGATTTTTAAATAAAATAATAAATTAATGATTTAAAATTTGATTATGAAACATTGTATATATTTTTATATTAATATTATATTCTTGTTAAAACCTACAATTATATATGAAAATATGATAATGATTAAATTTGTTATTGTTGATTCAAAATAAAAGATTACTATTAAAATTGACTATTTATGTGTATTTTAAAAATGTATTTTTAACTTTTGTATACTAGTTTATTTTTATATTAAGATATTCAAATTTTTATAAAATTTAATTGTGTGTGTAACTAATTGTTGAAGACACTGCTAAGCTTTCTTATAATGTTCATTACCATGATATTTAAACGCGTAATTAGTGAAATTTGTTGAATAGAAGAATATTTAATATGGAGTATTAATGAAAAAAACTTTAATAGCCAATTAAATAATTATGCAATTAAAATATACTCTTAGTTAAAACATCATTTGAAGCATAATAATAATCTTTAATATTTCATTACTCATCGTGCGTAGTATTTAAAAAAAGCAAAAATTCTACGAAACACGTCTATTTAAAGGTTAAAAATATTAATGGTAAATTAACTGTGCTTCTTTACTTCCTCAGTTAAAACAAAGATCGAGATGGTTTTGTCAGTGAGTAAAAAAAGAGGAGGTTAATAAATATGCTTTGATCGTTTTAAGAATAAAAAACAATAATCGTTTAATTTAAAATTTAAGAAAGACATAGCAACTTGGAGTAGACGAGCTAAAATTGTTACCATTTTTACTACTCGAACGATGAGAGTGTCCGTAAAAAATTATGAGAACCAAAGAGTTGGAGCTCACACTTTGGTGTTTGTGATAGAAAGTTTTCCCAAGTGACGATTTACAACTGGAGTCGATAAAAAATTTAATGAACGATGAAAAAATTATGCAAACGACAAGCACATCACAAAAAAAAAAAAAAAAGAAATAGTCTTTGGGAACGGAGTTGAAAACGAGGATGACGAAAAGAAAGTCGGAGCTGCGCACGAAAACAAGCCGAGGGCTTGTGCAAGTGTGACGTCCTTCCCTCGCCACGTGGTTCCCGCAAGTTTTCCCTCCTCGCACATGTGAGGAGGGGCTGCCTTCCTGTCCCCTCGAGTGTCCCCGGGCCCCACAAAAAAGGGCTTCGCTCCCGACCTTGAGGAGTTGTCGCGATGGGTGCGTGCAACCCGACTCGAGCGACTCGCCGTCCACGCGAGCGCCTAAATTTTTTCCAGAAGCCGCTCGGACTCGGTTCGCACGCGCGTTACCCTGGGGTTATCCGCAATGCGTGTCAGGGTCGAGCTCGGGCGAACGCGCGCGTGCTTGCAAGCTCAGAGTCAGTTTTCCCACTGGTCGCGGGTCCACCGCTTTATCAGTCCTCGGTTCATAATTCTCAATTTCACTTTTCCAATTTCGAAAATCCATGCGATTGACCGTCGTCTCGGTATTTATTCACATGGGCCACGGCATTTTCTGCCTTTTCATTGTCACCCGTTTAATTTCCTTTAATCGATGATTCATTCCCACAGATTTTTCTTTTCATCAACAACTGTGCAACTGCTTTTGGCAGTCAGTAGGCATACTTTTAATGCAACTCCAGTCCAGTGTAAATAGCATTTCTATGATCAATTGATCGATCATTCGATTCAAATAATTTCCATCATTCAGGCTTCATGTTCAAAATTGACGCTATCTATTGAAATTACTCAAAATCAAAATAACAATCCCATTTATTGTAACTGTTTGATCACCGATCTTTGTCTTGTTGTTTTATTTTATTTTATTTTATTCTCTTTAAATCCCTATAATAATCGATATAACACAGATTTTAAATGCTTTTGATTTGAAATAAACATTTTTAAAATACTATTTGGTACGCAATATTTCAATTTTATACAATAGCATACCAAACGCAGGATTGAATCATCTATATGATTTGAATTTAATCTATCTGATCCGAAAATTGAATTTTACTCGCGAATCTTGTTTTTCAACTTCACGATAAATGATCGATTGTGCAAAGATGACAATAACGCGTTTGTAATTAATATTCAAAATTAAAAAGGCATTCATTTCCTTATATTTAAGAGTGATTACATTTTTACATTTATTACGAAGGAAATTCACTTTGGTTATCAGCTTTACACGAAAAATTTAATCTTTTAATAAAAACAACTATAATAAAAAATAACTAAAAATATTTAAGAAAGTTCTGTTGAGTTCATTATTACATAAATTGTTTAAAATGCGTTATTAAATGAACTTATAATTCTCTAATTATTATATAAATATTATCAATGATTAATGTAGATGATCGATAAAATGAATTATTTAATTGACGAATAAAAAGATTTTTTGTACTGGCATTGAAGAGTCACGAGTTTTTCCTCGTGAGAGTTATTAATCACAAGTGCTTATCTGTACAAATTGGTAAGAATAAGAAGAGGGAAGGTTTAATAAAATGGTGAGAGGGCACACATGAAAACGAAAATGAAATCACGCGCTGCGCGTCATTCAAAAAGTTATTTTAAAAATGTATCGGTTATTGTTAAAAAAAAAAGTCGAAAAACTAAAATGAGTGAGTGCCGTCTTCTAAAAATGGCGTTCGTTCAATTTATCCAAGTGTATTCGTGTAGATCACGCGACTATCTCCTATCCCCGATAACCAAAGGAACAAAAAACAAAAATCGGCATGGGGGCACTCGTACAACTTGTACAACGCAAATGCTCGTAATTCCCGAGAGGTTTTTTAGGTCACATTTTTTTGTTTATTTTCTCCTATTACGGAGTCTTTCTTCGCGTTTCAAAATGGGGGAAGCTCGCACTTGAGCAACGGTGGAAGCGAAAGAACGAAAGAAGAGCTACACATGTTGCTGAGAAAGAGAAAGCAGCCTCCGAGGGAGTGAGGGGGCGGATGATATAAAGAGAAAAATACAAAAACACGCACTACAAAAAAATCTCATAAAAATTAATCGCCTTCATTTCGACGTGCAACCAAACTCATCTTTTTGCCTCGTCGTTGCAATGTTTTTGAAATTATTTTTCATTGACTGCATTAAGAAGAGGGTTTGTAAGACGTTAAATGTGCCTTACACCATTACGAATAAAACTAAGGGGTATTTTAAAAATAAGTATTCGTGCTTATACCAACAATATTTAGGATATCTTTCAAAGATCTTTCATCTTATTTATAACTTGTAAAAATAAGTCGACATTATTATCTATCCAAGGTACGTAATTTCCTCGAATAGGCCACATCATTAGAGCAACGTTGTTTATTTTGTTTTTTCTTCTTTTAATATTATTATTAATCATTGTTAATGTGCTTAGTTTTTTCTTTTTTATGACCTAGAATTCAATATTCACATTGCTGGTACATTTGGAAAAATTAAAAAAATTTAACAGACAAAATCGGACAATTTTTACGGACGTTAGAAATGTATGAATTCATTTCAGTTTAATAAAAAACGTAAAAACTTTTGCATTCTTCTTTAGATATTGTGTTTTCCATTACATTTTGGCATTAATTTTGGCATTTTTTATTCAAATGCATGATTTTATTTTATAGTTGAAAATTAATTTTGAAGTATTTTATGCTTGATAATAAAAATTATACTTTGATAGTTATCCATGTTTCATAAAGACACGCTCGATTATAATATACTTTTAATGTTAATTAAAAATTATCAAGGTAAGAAAGTTTATAGGAACACTGAATTTTTTAAGTATTTAAAATAACTAGTAATAATGTTCTTTTTAATTTTAATAATATTATGTTTATATTTATTACATTGTAAAATATAAAATTTCTAGGGAAAGTGATGCTGGTGATATATTTCTATTTCATTATAATTATTGAAATTATAATTATTAAATATAGTAAACATGAAAGGGGAGAAAATTATAATGTATTCAAGATATAAATTTTTTTGTCAAAAATTTTTTTTTAATAGATAAAAACACGTAGTTTCATAGAATGCTAGAGCAGATTTTTGTAGTTGTACGCTACAACTACACATTTCAAATGATTATTAAATTAAATCTGTTGCCATGTAAAATATTAAAGATAATTGTTTAGTTTACAAAATAGTTACTCCTTGTTTATCATTAATTTAAAATTTCTTATTCTTATTATTTTCGTAAATAATATTATTAAATAATAAGTACAATGAATTTTTTAAATGTCTATAATAACAAAATATGTTTATAAAAAGCTTATCTAATGCCTAACAAACAAAGTAATAAATATAGTACTCGATGTAAGATGTTTGCCGTATTAAAAAATAATTATATAATATAATAAGAATACAAGAAGCTGTGATAATAAATAATGTAAATCATGAGGTTGGATAGATTAAATTTGAAATCATTAGTCATTTTAGGTTTTCGGCTTTCGGCGTTCAATGGTAATAATTCAAAATTTTAAGCTGATAAAACATTGGTGTAAATGATCTCTACTTTTAAAAAATGTACATTATGAGAAACTTTTTACTCTCTTTCAAATCGTTGACGAATTATCTGCAATAAATATTCAAGAGACTTATTCCTTTGAAATTAACGTGGTACTAGAAATGCGTGATACTAATGTAGTGAAATGTAGGAAGAAAAATGGATTTGGATGTAAATGATTGTCCGAGCATTAATGGGTTTTAATAATTTACACTTGACGAGCACGTGCATCTGTGTACATTACATGACCTTGTTACAAATTTGAAGTAAAATAATACACCAAGTATTGTCGAAGAATTTTGCTATTTCCCAACAATTGTGAAAAAGTACAATAGTTGGAAATTTATGAATGAGAACAAAACGATGCTTCCTCCTCTATAAATATTACAACTGGCAAGAGGCACTTGAGCATGTATAAGTGTCAGATAAAAGGAAGCCGAATCGACGTGCGTGGCCGAGAGAGACAGTAGGATTTTGAGAAAAAGAGAAAGAAAAAGAGTCGATGGACTGCACGTGACTCTGAGCGAGGAAGTGTGGGAGGGAGGGAGGGAGAGGGATAAAAAAAGTAAGAAGAGCCCAGCTTCGTATTCGCCGGATGAGGAAAGAGGATTCATCGTTCCCTCGCGGACCCTCCGCCTCGTCGTCGTCATCGCCCTCGTCGTCGTCGTCGCCCTCGTCGTCGTCAGCGGCGGTGGCACTTCCCCCGCTCGAGGATCCCGATGGAGCCGTCAGTCTCCGGCCGGCGACGGTGGGCTGCGCTTCATCGCCTCGTGAGTGCTTTATCCTCGGGATCGCTTCCAATGCGCCGGTCCGCGGCGTAAGGCCGATCACGTCGACGAGGACGAGGACGAGAACGAGGACAAGCGTCACCAAGAATAAACGGATAACCGAGCTGATACTCAACATGACGCCCACGCTTCTCATCGCTGTGCTGCTTCTGATCCATCAAGGCAATTTTTTCGTTACTTTTTTTTATGTGTGCACGAGGTGAGGAAGATTCCAACGAATCGATTGGTCCAAAGTATCTTCAGCCTCCGCCTCCTCGTCTTTTCTTTTGTTTAGTTTTCCAATAATTAACTGTGGGACTTGTGTAATTTCGGGTCTTTATATTGTGTTCTTATTCTTCATTATTTCTCTGAAGCTATCTCAAAAATTCAATTAGTTGATTCTAAAATCACAAAATTCTTCCTATTAATTCTAATTATTTTCGGATGAATAATTAAACTGATTTATTAAAAATTAAAGTAACTTAAGAGAAATCTAAGTATAAAATCAAAGCAGACGATTTTAAGCTTTTGTATCGTCAATCGTGTCACGGAATGTAGGTTCTTTTAAATAAAGAACGCCTTATTAAGAAATTTTTAATTAAAATGATGCATTCACAGCTTCTCGAATACTCCAATACTTTCAAGTCTTGCTGTTCACTTTAAAAGGCATTTAATTTTATAAATACTGCTTTTCTTTTATAGCAAATGTGATCGTTACTTTTCATTTGATGAGTAAAAACACATAATTTATATTTCCAACATTTATACTTTATATACATAGTCAAACATTATTTTGTCTCTTGTCAATGCACATCGTATTTAAAACTCTACATTAATTATAATTTTGGAAAATAATTAGAATACAACATTAAAAAAAGATTTATTTAAAATATATAATTTCATAATCAGTTTCATTTAAAAATTATGGAGTAAATGGATATTAATAATTTTAATAAAATTAATGAGAATTACTCATAATTAAAAAATTAAAAGTAAAAATCATATTGATTCATAAAAAAATAATAATGAGTTAATGTTTATTTATAATTTCTATTTTTGAAAGTTTAAATTTGAAAATTTTTAAGTGGAGAAAAAGTATTATATGTATGGGAATAAAATTTTCAAATATTTAATTGTATTCCATATTTTTACATAGTTGTAGTTATACTTTTCAATATTTATTGTTTAAACAATTTTAATTATAAGTTAATTTCATTAAAATATTATTATGATAATATAAAAATAAATTTAGAAAAATCTATAATTTAAATGATAGTATTTAATTTAAATATTAATACATGTGAGTATATTTTATAAATTAGTTTTATTAAAATTAATAAGTTTACCTTGAAACATTGTACATATTATATATATATTATACTATACATCATATTTTATAAAATCTTTGTTTAATTTATGGTGCACTTTTTCGATTTTTCGAATGTAGCTCATGTACTACAATTTTCTTAAATTTGATGTATACTATTAATCGCAATAGCTTTTAATTAATTCATACTAAATCTATATAACAAAAGTATAATTATTTTTGTTCATCTGACATATGTTACAATTAAATTAGTTTTTAACAATATTTCAAAAATCTTATTAGTAACATTAGATAATTTATCCGTGTGCATATAAACAAATCAAATATTTATTGTAAATTAAAATGCATATATTCTTTCAATCATTTTCTTTCTTGAGTTTTATAAAGAGTTAAATACATATAACTTTATTATGTCACATGAATTTCATCAATTGATTGTCTCGTAGCCTATTATATTTTATTTTAATATTTTTCAAAGAATAATGTGTAAATGATTAATAGTCATTTTTTCGAACCAGTTATTTTAATATAAAATTTAAACTTTTTAACTGCATGATCTGTTATTAGGTTCCAAAAGCAATTATTTTAATTTTATATTAAACTTATTCTTAGTGGTACAAAATTTTAATCGAATATTTAAACAATAAATAAAATAGCATTAATACAATATATTTATGAATAAGCGGGTGAGTCATGCATATTTTAATTTCATCTTCAACTATTAAAGAGCATTACGTTAAGAAAACAAACAAGGAAATTAATAAAAAAACAATAAATTTGACAAATAAAAAAAATAAAAAACTAGAATATAGTAGAGAAAATGATTATCCTTCGTTTTGTTATTTTTGAGTCCAGTGATAAATAAATGAAGCTTAAACTCTAAATATCTGCAGATGAAAAACTGGTCCATAATTAAGCCTCGAGTTCTAGGGAGGGGGTGGAAATAGAAAACAAAGCCATGTGATTCTCAGCGGGGCGGAGACCCGCCGATGCAACAAGTTGCACGCGCGCGAGCGCACATTGAGAGAGAGAGAGAGAGAGAGAGAGAGACAGATAACCGCGCAACACGAGATAATAATAATTTTTATGTAACGAGTGATCTCAGAGTCATTCCGTTCTCGCCCTCGGCCTTGGCACGCATTTCGACACCTGCACCTCTTCCGCATGAGTTTTCAACCCCCAGTGAATGCCGATAAAGAGCGGAACGGACATTCCAATCTCGCCCTCACACTCACCTTTGAACTCGAGTTCACCCTAATCGTGTCGATTATTTTTGATTTAAAATATCTAAGATAAAATTTTATTAGGAAATCATTTTCGCATTAATGCAACGTGTCTCAGGTACTGGAAGTTTATCAGAAGAGGATGTATTTAGAAAAGCTACGATTTATTTTTTCGAACATTTTTTTCAAACTTTTTTTTCATAATCTTCGCAAAAGATGCTGTTCATTCTTAAATTATCGCAAGAATACAGATATTGTTTACGGTTTTCGTTCAAGAAAGTAAGTAAATGGCCAAATTATGTAGTTATGTAATCATCACAGCTGATATTTTACCTCAGCTGATCTCAATGTAATATCAGTGGAATTTGTAATTTACATCGAACCGCCGGTACATTAGTATGTGTAATCAACAATTCTACAGTTAAAATTGTACCCCTAATTACGTGCAATGTCGAGCGACTATTACGTGATTTGCGTAAACCCACAATCACGTCTTACCTGAGAGTGTAGAATAATTTCAGTTTGCAAATTTAAAAGTAAATTGTGCGGGCAATTGTTTTGAATCGCCTGAGAAGCTCAAGAGCTTCTATTCCGAGTCAGAAATTATTATTCGAAGCTCCAGCGAATAAGATTGTAGAATGATGTGAGGCTGTTATTTCAGGATCAAGTGCCACAGGGCTTACAGTCTTGAAAGATCACCTGGAGAAGTGTTGCGATCTCGGGATCTCGCGGGCCCAACAGAAACAGCGCTGTGAGGAGTTCATGGGTCCCGTGCCCGGGTTGGCTGTCCTGAACGAAGGTGCCTGCCTCGAGGCCCTCGGCGTTTGCTGCAGGAAGGCATACCAGGAGGAGGCTTGCACTCGGGGTAAAGCTGATGCCAGAGCCGGGATTCCTTGCGTTTTCTCAGACTTTACCCCCGCCGACCTTGACAACCACCGACACAAGTGCTGCGAGGACTGCAAGCTCGGTAATCTTCTCCTTATAACTCAAACATGCTTATTTTGAGGTTAAAAACAAATTTGATTAAATTTTTTTTGATCGATTTCACGATTTCGATGGAAATTCAAGTTAAAATTCAAAAATAAAAAGTTTCATCTAAAAATTATAAGATTTATCAATAGGGATATTATAATTCTTTCTATTATTTATTTGTCTTTGCTTTAACATTCTTTTAATTAATAAATTGATATATTAATTATAATAATATACGTATTTTACGTAATGACTATGCAGTTTTTCAGAATATAAAAGTATGGTACTTTTAAAAAATTTATTTCTGCAATGAAAATTATAAATATTTTTTAGGTTATAAAATAGAAATGTTTAAATTATCATTAAATTAAATTATGGGAAGATAAACGGTACCAATATGCATAAGAAATTATTTTTAATGCAATTATCTATGTATAAGCATGTAGTAATGACGCATTAAGCTATTATAAAAGTATATAAAAATTTTGTATAAATTCTTTAATTAAAATAATTAAAATGATTTGCATTAATATTGCAATTTTAGTAGCGATAGGAATGCTTAGTAAATATTAACTTGTAATTACGATTGTTTCTTTTTTACTTTTCGACTTATGATTCAATTTTCGAATGACTCTGCTCTAAATAATTGTTGCAAAAGCTAATATTTAAAAAGTTAATGTTGAAAAATATCAAATGCCAAATGAATGTGAAAGTAAAGATTGATCGTTAAAGCAAAGTAAGATTAAATTAGTGCTCCCGAGAAATCGATGTGATAAAGAGTTAATTTCGTTTTTGTCTTGTAAGGTATGTTAACTGGTTCAAGTGGCAAGGGCTGCTCTTTGAAGAATTTCAGTTTGGGGACGAGGTGGGGTCCGGCATTTGCGGACTGCTGCAACCAGACCATAATCAGCACCCCTAAAAGCACAAATAATAGTATGTCGTCCTTGGCTACAAGTGACACCCACGTCACCAAGTTGGACAATGGCATCGATCAAACTTATACACCTAATTTAAAATCAGGTATTTGTTCGTAGATTTTCGGATTTTTACTTTCAAGTCTCCAAACGGTCAAAAACATCCCGAAAGGATCATTCTTATAATGTTGGTTATGAGAAGTAGACAAAATTTTAAAAATCAAAGAAATAACCAGAAAGCTTTATGAATATTTTTTCGTTTTTTATTGTTATCGTACATACTTTGGTAGATATTATTTTATTGGATCAATTTTTATGTAAACGACTGGTTTATAAAATTGTATCATTATAATTTAATAGCTTTCATACTGACACTTGTTTGAGATTGTTTCAATAAAAAATAAAACTAGAATAAATAAATAAATACTACCATTTTTATCAAATCTGCTAAAATAACCATAATATATTATAAATTTTTAATATCTTACCATGTACAATTATCTATTGATTTGATAATATGTAACAAAGTATGCTCCTTCTGTTTTTTTTATATTAAAAATTAGTAAAAGTATTTATCAAATTTTGTTTATTTTCTTTTTTATTTCATATTTTTATCATATTGAAGATATTTACATTGTTTCAAATTATTTAAATATAAAAAAAAAAAAAAAAAAAAATTAGTTAAATAAAAGTAGATTGTTAAGTTTTTATGAGAGTGTATTGCTTTTAATTTTGTTTTTTTTTTATAAGAATTTTGTCTCTTAATTATTATTCTTTTTTTCTTTTTTTTACAGATAGATATTTATTGTTATTTTTTTTTATTAAATTATATTTGTGACCTAATATTATTTTAATTATTGAAACTTTAATAAAATTTGTCGACAAAAAATATTTTAATGAACTTAAGGCGTATTGCATACGAAATAGCATTACAAATGAATAAATAGATTGATCATTCAATGTTTCATTGATTTTTTGTCTTCAATAATCGTAGAAAATTTATGCGAATTGATGGGAGATATGCTGTGCTCCGAAATATGTGTATCAGCTCCTGGTTCGTATTATTGTAAATGTCACGAAGGTTCAACATTGGAAGAAGATGGAAAATCATGCAGATCAAATCTTACAAGTGAGCAAAAAAATAATGCAACAAAGAGCGATTCATCTATTGTCTCGACATCGATATTACCAAGTGCGTTAGATTCTGGAAAATCATTGCATTCTTCACAATCTCCTGCAGCATCCAACTCTTTGAATTCAACAAACACCACCGAGGGAATCAAAGTGTCTTCGATATTACAAACTGGAGGGGTTTTCTTGTCCTCGTACAAATCGCCGGGTACTGGGAATGAAAATAAACCAATGTGGTCTGTACCTCCAGGGAGTATATTTAGAAGGTTGACAGCTGAGGTGAAATCAAGAACGACGAGATCCTCGCCAACCGAGGATAACGAACTGAATCTGCCCTGTCCTCCAGGATATCGTTTTACTCCGGAAACCGAGTCATGTGATGGTAATTAAAAATTTTAAATCCAATTTTTTTGTAAAGCTGTAACTCTAAAATACACGAATAATCATCAAGCCACAAGCAAGCATTACTTTCAATTTCCGACTAAAAATATCGTTTATTATTTTATTAATTTAAAGAGAAAAACGTTAAAAATAAAGGAGATTTGGTTAAAATGATTGTTTTGCCTCGTTCGTTTTTTTCAATTAAGAAGTCATCAGATTCTCGTCACATCATTTCGTTTATCTGTTATACTTTTAATTTAAGATAATAAACATGAAAATTATTTCGGAGAAAATTCTTGAATAAAGAGCAGCGTTTACTCGTTGAAATGAACAAACGCGTCTGGTCGTTAAATACTCGGTCTTGTTTCTTTTTTTTTCGGAGAATGAAAATAATTAATACCCACCAGACGTCCATTCACATTCATTGTCATGACAAAAGCCTTGGATGTAAATAAAAAAAAAAGTTGCAAAATTTATGAAGGAGTAACATTGACGTTAAAAGGGCCCTCGCTTGCATAAATGTGCACCTCTCTCTCTCTCTCTCTCTCTCTCTCTCTCTTATCTCTGTCCCTTTGCCCTTCCTCCCTCTCTCTCTCTCTCTCTCTCTCTCTCTCTCTCTCTCTTTCTCTCTCTTTCTCTCTCTAGCTTTTACCCACAGTAAAACGCTTTCGTACCCGCTCGAGTTTGATTTGTCTTTGGCTTTATACACGCTGCTTTGTTGTTGCTTGTTTGGCGCTCAATCCGCTTTTCCGGCACAAGAGCAGACGTCGACGAGTGCAACCAGGAGTCGACGCCTGTCTGTCCTCTAGGAACTGCCTGCATCAACTCCAATGGCTCCTACCGATGTGAAAATACTGAAATTGCTGTCCAGCAAATTAACAACGGAGAACATTGCGAGCTTGGCTTTCGCTGGAACTCCACACTCAGAAGATGCTCTGGTAAGATTCATTATTTATTTTATAAAAATCTTGTTTTAAACATATTTATTTACACGATATTTGTAAAAAAGCCATCGGTTTTAACCATACTTCAAATGCTCGATAAAACTATATTAATATTGCTTCAAGCGAATTTAAGCAAATTACTATTAATATACCAAATTCTTTAATAAAAAATGTAAATAGTATTAATAGATCATGAATTTATTATTTTTATTATTAATGCTTAATTAATAATTTTGTATTCACTGCTATAATAATTTATTTTATCTTTAAGTAAAAATCATAATGAATCCTAAAAAAAATTGCACAACTACTTTTTCCTAATTTACTTTTATTTTTTAATATTTTACAAAAATACATATCCTTATAATACTCATTTTATTAATTATACGCATACACTCAAATTTCAGTTAGAGTAAGAAAAAAAATAATAAAAATAGCAACCAAATTAAATAAAACATATATAAATATTCATTCTCAAATTTTATTGTATCTTCAGATATAGACGAATGTTTGGAAAACACTCACAAATGTCTAATAGATGCAGAAAATTGTAGAAATTTAGAAGGATCTTATGAATGTGAAATTAAATGTGAAAATGGATATGTTTTCAACGGCAATTATGGAGCTTGCCTTGGTAATAAAGTTTTCTTTTCCTTACATAATTAATATATTTTAAATATAAAAATAAAATAAAAAATAAGTACAAATATAAATAAATAAAAACAATATCATACACACATACATATACAGAAAAAAATTGTTCTAACACCAAGTATTAAATTAAAAACAATAATTCACATATTTAAATTGTAAAAAATATTGTTTTAAATACGAAAGTTTGTGTGAACGCGTGTATGTGAGTTTTAATTTAAAAACAAATCAATCGTTCATAAAAATAGTGAAATATAATTTAAGGTAAATTCTACCAGTTTTTGTTTAAACATATAATTATGAATAAAAATATTGATACATTTTATCAATATACCAAATCGTGATATGATGAATTATACGCATTTCAATTAATATTAATATAATAAAGTATACTCAATCGTAAATCAAACTCTCAGTGCAGAAAAGCATGCCATAAAATACAAATAATAATTGTGTGGATTAAATTATATAGCAAGAATATATTAATTGAAAATAGTTCACTATTCATTAAAAGTATTGACAACGCATTCTTAATTAGTGATTTGTTAGATTGCAATAACTGCCAGTTTAATAGAAGACACGAGTTCATTTTAATTGGAATTAAAATTCATTTATGTCAATTTTAATTGTAAATTAAATTATAAAGAAAATAATTTAATTATTTTATTTATATATACATATATTTAACACTATTAAATTTTAACTTATTAATTAATAATTTTATAAAAACTATTATAATTCATATTAAGAAATAATTTTAAGATTTATAGCTCATTTTATCACAAATTTTTGAAAAATAAAAATAAGAAAAAGATTACTATGTAAAAATTTTCTTTATTTTCTGTAAAAAATATGTATTATTCATAAAAATAATGTTGAAAATATTTTTCAAAATATTACTTGATTATACAGAAATAAGCATTTACAGAATCACATTACCATGGGTTAAAATAAATTTTTAAACATTTTTTTTTATTGGGTCAAATGAGAAAATAATTATTCTTTTTGTTTGATTATGTCATAAATTATTGAAGAGTATAATATTTTTCTCTTCATGTGAAAATGATAAATTATTTGTATAATATTTAATAAATTTTTTACTGTTTATTCATTTTTTAGCTTTGAAATATATTAAAATAATTTCCAATATTTTCATAGAAACAATTATACTATTCTTCTAGGAATATCTATTAAAATTGATAATCAAAAGAAAAGATATTTATTATGATATGTATTAGGAAAAATCATCTTAGTGCAAATTTGAAATGAAAATTTTTTAATTTTTTATCAAATCGATTTTTTAATCAAATTTTTGTTGTACTAATCCTATTAAATAAGCCATGTAATGCTATATGCTTAAATATTAGGCGCATATATATATTTTTCAATACCTGCGATGATTTACTTAATTATATTTAAATTCATTAATATTTTTTTGAGATAATAAAAATTCATTGATAGTCACATTAAGAAAAATATTTTTATAATCAGTAGAAAAATTTACAAATTAAGTGTTAAAATTACAGCTTTTAAAAGATTAAATATTTCGCAACATATTTTTGTTATATTAGTTAATAGAGTAATGTGTAAAGATCAGTAAATAGGCGATTTTGGATAGTGATGAATCCTTAAAGCTCAGTAGGATAAATAATTATCGGTAATTATGATCTTATTCATCGTGATTTATTTTAACACTCAATTATTTTCCATATCATTATAAATAAAAATCAAATTGGTTATTTATTCATAAAAAAATCCTGCGTTGCATATAAATAAATAAATAATGTATCAATGTAAGGCGAAAAGTATACTTGTGACGAATAAAATGATTTTTAAGATTATTCGAAAACGAATAGAAAAACAAACAAATCTGTGATGTAACACAGATTTTCACTTACCAGAAAAGCACAAGTTTAAATTGATACTTCAAGGAGTAACCGTTGCAATTCTTGATTTATTCATAAATTTTAGATATCAACGAGTGCATTGAGTTGACAAACGTTTGCCTACAGCGCGACACCATTTGTGTAAATACCCTCGGGAGTTTCGAGTGTAGGAATCTAAAGGAGTACCAACATTACAATGATCCAACTCTCATAGGAACTGACTCTGATGATCGACAGACCAGCGACTACGATGGTTTTGACGAAGGAGGAGGTATGCACCACTTGTTTTTTCTCGTAAACGGATCCTTTTTCAATAGCTTAAAATTTAATTTATTGCGTTTATTATTATATTCTTAATGTTCAAATTCCACTATTTATAAATCTAATGCATTATTATTTAGTAAATTTATAAAGAAAAAACCGAGCGCATTCCATTTATTTATAGATACAATATCCTTTTTCAGTGATTCGACATATTTTCAAAGACGCTCGCACATTCATGGGATAGAACTCAATATCAATATAACAACAATACAGACTAATTAACTTTTTAAACGAATTTGAATTTTAATGTTAATTTGTGTAAATAAGTTGAATTGTCGGTTAAACTCAATATATTTTAATACATGTCGGTGATATGTGACAAATACCATACACATATTGCATTGATAGCATATATTTATATATGGTTAAAAATCAAATTACAAATTGAAAATTGTTCCCATACCGAATAAAATGAGGAGAAATCTCTGAAGTATTTACAAAATTAAATATAAAAAATATAAAGATTATTTTTCGGTGATAATGGCTAGAGATAAAAAAAATTGAACGTAACGAGAGGAGGGTCCAATATATTTTTATTTTATTTATTGGGTAATTTGGGTCTTCTAAAACTGAAATAAATTTTGTTTTATACATTGGATATTTTAAATAACTTATTTTCTTAAAATATCTCGTTGCACCATTTGCATTTTTGAGTTTACCCCTTATCGCTCGATACTTTGTGTTTTATCTTTTGTTTACCTTCCCCAATGACAAGTTATGTGACAAAGTAAAAGGCATTCAGACGAAGGGGTTAAGTTGCAGACATTGATGAGTGCCAAGTGCGCGAGCAGCCTTGCTCCCAGGGAGAGATATGCCGCAACACCCCGGGGGGCTATGACTGCATCCCGGGGGGCTGCCCGCGCGGCTTCCTCTTGGTGAGTGATTTGTGCCAGGACGTCAACGAGTGCGAGCAGAGCCTGCATTCGTGCGGAGCCCACGAGCGCTGCCAAAACACCAATGGCTCCTTCACCTGCGAGCAGCCCAGGTCCACGCCCAGGACTGCGACCACCGAGTTACCCAGCTTTTTGTGTCGCAAGGGATACAAGGTCATTACTTTCACCCATACTGTCATTATCGCTATCACTTGTATTTTATCAAGAAGTGTTAGGGAATTTTTCTTTTGAAGTGAATTTAATATTGGTTTTCGAGCCAAACTTTACAAAATTTCTATTTGCGCACACCTTCAAGATTATGTACTCGCAAGATTTTTTTCTATTTTTCTTTTCGACAGATTGGATAAATAAAAAAATTTTATTCATGTAGAGCTTTTCAAAAAATTTTAAATTCACTGAACTATCAACTTACTTTGACTACCTATGATGCGAAGACTACAAAATGCCACTAATGATACTTTAAGACTTTTAACATCATCCTCTTAAGATGCTAACTTGTATGATTTAATTTTAGACCCACTGTTTTGTGTCTAACTCACTCCTGCAAAACACAGTTCTCTTTCTAGATTTTATTTATATATTTATATATTTATATAAAAACTCTCTCTCTATATACATATACCATATATATATATATATATATATATATATAACAACGAAATAATGAGATTTTTATAATCCACAGAATAGTAAATCAATAATATATCACGATAATAAATTTTTTACAAGTTTTTTATCATTTGAATTCTTTACATCTGTCTATATATATATATGTAATGTTTATTATTATATTGTATTTTTATTAATTTAATTAAATATTAAATAAATTTTTTTATAATTTTTTATATTTTTTTATAAAGTTTATAGTTATAACATATTATACAATTTTTATTACATACAAATCATACCTATAAGAAAAGAAACAATATTCAAAGTTTATTATTCGCCTCTGTTGTTTCTTCACAATATTCTACAAACTGAAATTTCTTTTTTACAAAATATTTTTTATCGACACCTACACTTCTATTGTTTAATTGCACATGTAGAGGTTTGATTTCTCAACCATCTTTATCACGCGGATAATTTAAATAATGCAAAAAGAGTGTAGTGTACTCTCTTTACATATATAGTATTAAAATAGAAAAAAATTTATGTATGTTACATTATATAAGATAGTTTCATAAGGTTAGAAACCAATTCATTGTTTAACATACTTTTAATTTCTACAGTAATCGTATTTTTTATGATAATTTAACATAATTATTTTACGCTAACAATGAATACAACTCTTTAAATCATTTTTAAAATTTCATTCGTTATAAAAATTATAACATAAAATCACATTCGCATTATTATATTAATTAACATTTTTTATAATAAGAAAACATTTTACAACTAAAAATTATGTTTTTGATAATTATACAATGCAATTTTTCACTATAAAAATTTCCTACGTTATCGTTTATTTATTTATTTATTATTATTATTATTATCATTATTATTATTATTATTATTATTATTATTATTATTATTATTATTATTATTAATAAAAGTGGTGTAAATGCCTTAAAAATGTATCATAAAGTATTGAAAAATCTAGAAATTTTTAATTAAACACTTAGTACATAATACATAGCTTACAATGTACTTAAATTATACATTGAAATTAGAATTTACAAATGTAAATAAAATATAAACAAATCGGTAATAAATTAATTTATAATAAATTATAATGCATCGAATTTAAATTTGTATTTTTTTGTTACGAGTTTGAATTTGTATTATTACATTATCTCATGTTTTATTCAATATCTTTTACTTGGAAGGCTTTTACTAATGTTTTAAAAATAATCTGAAACTCCTTGCCACTATCATTACTTTTTAAGTAGAATTTTCTTTTTTAAAAAGCATAAGCTTGTAAAATTATCAAACGATTAAAAACTCTGTTGAAGCCAAACAACGAGTCCGGCACTTGCGAGGATATAGATGAATGCGTGGAAGGTCCAGGGTGTAGAGATCACGAAAGATGTCAAAATTTACAAGGTAGTTACGATTGTTCGCCACTTTGCGGTCCCGGTTGGTTCTTCCAACTTCAAACCAAGACATGCCAAGACGTTGACGAATGTCTTTTGGGCCATCATAATTGTCGACAGGTATTTAATTTTACCTCTTCTACAAATCCGATTATTACGATTCCATGTCAATACTTTGAAAACATTCTGTTCGCAAACAAGGGTAGACTGATTTACGTGCCTTTATAATTATTTCTTTCACAAACACGTCTTTTATTATTTATTGCAATGATATCATCGGAGTAAAGGCATAGCCATAACTTTAAATACATAGTGATTTGGAGAAGAAAAATTTTTAAGGAAAGCATTATTTCACAATTGGGCTAAGTCATTGCACATTTAATATTAATAGAAAATTTGGGGCAAACCATTATAATTGGGTTGTTTAGAAATGCGGAATACGAGAGTTTATTTCGAGGTAACGAAATGAAATAATGGAATCTGCAAGAAACATTTTTAAATTCAAGCAATTATAATGTATTAGGAGCTATGAAGAGACTAAATTAGGAAGTAGATTCGGATACATTTATTTACATAAATAAAAAATAAATAACCTTTGATTCGCGCGTTTTTGACATTTTTTCGTATACCACATTCGCGAGGCAACCGCGATTCGATCGATGTGTGGGAACGTGTGAAAATGCCGGGAATTGTCTGTTCGAGGATAGCGCACCCAGTTCTGTCGCAACACCAACGGGTCCTACAGCTGCGAAGCCCTGACGGCCTGCCCGAGCGGGTACCGCCGTGACCAGAACGGGAGCTGCGCCGATGTCGACGAGTGCCTCGAGGGTGTCCACACCTGCTCCCGGGAGTCCCACCGCTACTGCGTGAACCTGGAGGGCGGCTACGAGTGCATCACCCGGTTGCCCTCGTGCTCGCGCGGCTTCGAGTATTCGCTCCTCACACGCCAGTGCGAGGACGTGGACGAGTGCCGGAGCGGGAGGGCGAGCTGCGATCTTCGGCTGAGCGAGCGGTGCGTCAACTTGCCCGGGAGCTTCCGGTGCGAGAGGCCCCAGTCCGGGCTCCGGCTCCAGAAGCAGAGGCCTGCCTGTCCCGCAGGCCACACCTACGACGTTGCCCAGAGGAAGTGCTCCGGTAAGGGAGTCGCAACTGGCGTCTAGGGACTGGTCACTTCGCCAGGACTCGGGACGCAGCCCGGGTCTTTATTAGGTACTCGTGCACGAGGTTAAGTCTCGGTCCACTTTTCTTCCTCGGGGTCAGACTCTTTCACTTGAGCCGAAGGAAAACCTACTTCCCACAACAAATTCGATGCTTGTTTCTTTTGACGTAAAGTTTTCTTGCATAATTAGTGATATCCAAAGATTAATAAATAACAAGTCGCAACCACGAATTACAAATGTTATTTTTGGCAATGTAATTGTACAACTACTTAAATCAACGAGTACACTCACGTTCAAGACGTCAAACGTAATTAATTTAAGAAAATAAAATGAAATTCAAACCATCAGCGTAAATTTCCTTCGAGGGGAATTCATCAGTTTTTTGGCTTAAATCGTGGGTTTAAAGCGAGACGTTATTCCGTTGGTCTTTTGCACAAATCTCTTTTGGACGTGTAGCTGGAATACTCAACCGTCCGGTTCCACGACATACTTTTAAAGCAGGTTCCACTCAACGAGCAACAATCAACATTTTACAGCGCCAATAAAAAATCGCGGCCGAACGACCGAAGCGATCGCAATTTACGCACACGAGATCGGTCCGGGTGCAGCTGCACGCAAAATCAAAAGATACAAGATACAAGATAAAAGATAAAAGATAGAAGATAAATGATAAGTAAAGGATAAGGAACCCTGTGTCGGGGAGTCGAGGCCAGAGACGGATAGCTATGGCGATTAGAGAGCGAGGGAGACTTGGGTCGGGCCTCGCGATTTCTAGGCAAATAAGCCTCAAAGCACGCACGCAAGCCCGATTGGCCGTTTATAAATACATGTTTCTTGAAAGCGCCTACCTTTGGAGCACCAGACGCGGTTAATTACCGCGACAGTACCGTAATTTTGAATATTTTGAATAACACGCACCGGAGTAATTCCATTCCATTCCCGACATCTGTTGAAGCCTTTTATTTATAGACCGCAAAAAATTAGCCGACCAATGTGCCCAAGCGTACAAGCTTCAATTCGATAATATCAAATTTCTCCTTACAATTATGCTTTTCACGATAATGATTCGACAATGGGTTGCATTAAATAATTACTACGGAACTCGGAAACCCTGATACACCTGTTATTCACACCTGAGCTGCGTAAATGGCCGACGCACGTACACTGCCTGCTAATTGAAAGATATATTAATCGATGAAACACCATATATATACATATACACACACGCGCGCACACACACATCTGTTCTTGTTTTGAAGAAAGCACTTTTTTTAATAAATATTTTCTTTGACATTCTCGTTATAGTATTTTGGAAAAGTAGCTTACACGATGGAGTTTACATTTAGAATCGACTTAACAAGTATTTATTATTTCAGTGTCATAAATGTACCGATGATGGTGACTTAAAATGCTGCTCATTATTATTTATTTGAACATTAATTATGAGCTACATTGTGCACGTGAAAATTAGGAAATTTAAATGTCTTTTTAAAATTACATTGTACATCTATTGCCAATGTCAAATTTCGAAACAATGCTTGTAAATATAACTTATAAATTATATTTTATTGTCGATTAATATGTTACTTCATGTTTCGAGTTTCTCTTTTTACTAAAATTAAAATCCAAAAATAAAATATCATTATACGCAATTTTTTTGATAATATTTATTCTGTATAAAACATCAGGAAGGATAATGCGATATTCTTGATCAGGATTTTTAATTCTACATTCCATTATATAGTATTAGACAATATAAAAATGTTTTAGATTAAAAGTCGTCTATACTAGTATTTTAGGGATTATTATTAAAAAAAAAACATTTTATGTGTCAATTAATTATAATCAATTTATAAGGTCGTATAAATTTGAAATGATATTTGATTAATTTTTATTGAATTTTGGAATATATATTGATAGTAGTGTACGTTGATTTTATTTATTTTAATAAATTATTGACCAATACAATATTCATTTCTCATGTAAATGAATATTTTATCTTTTTTTTTATAATATAATCGATAAGAAATATTGTGCATATAAATTTTTTTAAATAAAATATTATAATTACCATAACTTTTGTAGATTTCGTTTTAGACAATTTATTTTTTTTGAAATTCCTTCATAATCCAGTTTAAAATATGTTTTAAAAAAATCTATTTTATCAGTGTTAAAATCTATTAATTATTACAAAATTGAAAAATAACTATCTATTTTATTAGAAATAAATTATAATGTTCGAAAATCTCTAAAATTATGATTTTGTTTTAATTTAAACCAAACGATTAAAAAACATTTACCTTCCACTAATATATAATGTAATTCTACAACTTTTTTGAATTTTATAATTATAATTTATTATTATAATTTTAATTATTTACCCATGTAAAAATTAATATAATTTTAGATACACTGATTTTCCTCAAATTTCTTTTAAGATAATAAAATAATTAAATCTCTAATTTTTAAGCGTAAAAATTAACTTAACAAGACACATTTATAATTATGGTTTTTTGAACCATGACATCGATATTACGAAGAAATCTTCTTCAAAAGGTATTCAAAATTACATATTTAATAGTAATATTTATTAGTTTTCAGATTTTACCTATTTCTATTTCAGGATTCAAGTCCTGAGAAATGCTTTTTGATATCCCTTTCAAATTTATGCGTTTTTATTTCTCTCTACCCACGCTTCGAAATAATCGCAATTAATCTTTCTTTTAACAAAAATTACTATTCACCATATATCTCGCTACCGCAATAACACTTACTGCAAAGCTGTCTTTTATGGTGTGCGCACACGTTTAATAATAACAAAGCTCACTAGTTAACAATCGAGTGTTTAAAAGCACATAAAGCTCAAAATTTTCTTTGAACGACAGACATTGACGAGTGTGCCGACGGAACTCACAACTGCGGGACACAAAAGTGCTACAACTCCCCCGGAAGCTTTCAATGCGCCAAGGCAACACTTCCGGTTTTGAGAAGAAAGCCTTCGAATTCTACAAAACCCGGCATCGGGTTTACTCGTGATGAAAATTGCAGCATTGGCACTAGGTATTTTTTAAACAAATACAATGGCCTATTTTGTTCCAAATACGAATTTTTGTAGATGTCATTTTAAAGCCTCGTCTTTTATGACGAGGGTGCAAGTAAATTTGTATAAAATTTTTCAAACATTTCCAAGTTGAAGACAATCAACTGCCAAGAGCAAGAATTTTATAATAATTTTTAATCTGGCAAAGGCTCTAATTAATCACTTCGCATTAAAAAAATATATTTTTTGAACATGTGCCTTCAGGTACGACGAGGTGCGGGGTGGCTGCGTTGACATAAACGAGTGCGAGGAAGTGGAGGAGGCCTGCAGCATCAACGAGGAATGCAAGAACACTCACGGGAGTTTCCACTGCCTCTGCCTCGCCGGTTTTCGCAGGGATGAACTGACCCAGGCCTGCATAGACGTTAACGAGTGTCAGTTGGAGAACGACTGTTTGTCCTCGCAGCGGTGCGACAACACCATCGGGAGCTACACCTGCGTCAGGTTCCTGCCCTGCGGAACCGGGTATACCCTCAACGCCGCCACGGAAATCTGCGAAGACGACGACGAGTGCAGCCTCGAAACCCACGACTGTGCCCCTGGGTATCAGTGCCGGAATACCCTTGGCAGCTACAGATGTGATAAGAAAGCGAGAACCACGACGACTCACAAACCAACCACCAGAAGAAATCTACCTTCCTTCCGAACATACGTTACACCCCATTACACACCTCGGTAAATTCATTTTACAACTAGAAATTTTTTAGCAAAACACAAAACGGAAAATTAGTTAGCATTGCTTAAGTTGGAGACACCATCAGAGTTTTATCTCAGATTTTCATTATTCAAGCAAATACTTGTTTATACATACTTACTCATTCTACTTTTGAGTTAATTTTTATAATTAATACACAACAACAAATACACCTCACACGCCTATCTAACGCCTATAATTGACATTTACCTTTACTCACTTTCCTAATTAATAACAAATATAACAACTGTATTTTTAATTATTCTAAAACAAAATTTTTTGTAGCATCACAAGTACCACTGCAACTACAACTACCACCTCAACAACCCCTAGGCTTACAACTATCACCACGACTACCTCCAGGCCCGTAACTACGCCGAAAACCACGATGGTAGCTACATCAAAAACAACTACTACAACTACGTCTAAAACTACAAGTACAAGTACACCTAAGAGTACAACTACGACAAATAAAATTGTACATGAACCTAAGGTAGTCATTACCACCACCACCACCACCACCACCGAAGAAATACCAACTGTGGGCCCTTTAAGTACTGTTTCACAATCTTTAAAACCTATCACCAAGCCTATTCGGTGAGAATTCAAAAGATTAAAAATATGTCTATACCTAGGTAATTTTTAATAACTTGCACTTTTTGTTAGTTATAAAACAAAAATAAATTGTCCAAGAGGGTTTGAAAGTGGTCCACTTGGAGAATGTGTCGATATTGATGAATGCCACAGGAATTTCAAGATATGCGGAGGTCAACGTTGTATAAATTCAATTGGTTCCTACAGGTATATTAAAAGTTTTCTAATAATTCAGAAGAAATTATTTTTCGTTGCAAACAAGTTTCTTTTTTTTTAATATATAAAAAATATATGACACAATTTTAAAGCATTTGTCTTTTATATCTAAGTATTTTACATTTTATTGATAAACATTTCTATAATTCCTTAGGTAAAAATATGATTATCTTTCATTAAAGTATTTCTTCAAAATATTTTATTTTTGTTTCAAAACTCTTCTATGTAGATTAACTTTTTATATAGATATTTTTAAAACATATTAAAGTATAAAAAAAAAAAAATTAATAAAAATTCAAAATTTAAAAATCTAAATTTAAACAATTTAATAATTTATTTATTAAAAATAATTGATTGACATACGTATCATTAATAATAGTATCATGTGGTAATATAAAATACTTTGGAATTATTTACAAAATTAGTTTTTGTGATTTTAAGGCTTTAGTTTGTTTCTATAAAATAATACTTAGAAAGTTAAGGAATGGTTTTTCAAAAAGTCATAATAACAGAAGGATAAACATAAATCTGTATTCATTTTTACGTTATCCTAATTAAAAATGATTCATTGATTGTTTTTGCAGATGCGAGCCCCGAAAAATTTGTGGCGCCGGTTATGCTGCTGATCCATTTACTTCACAATGTAAGGATATCAATGAATGCGTCCAAGGTTTGCATAAATGTGGTCCTCAGCAGACTTGCGAAAACAGACAAGGAGGCTACATTTGTTATTGTCCACTTGGTATGAAATCTCTGGTTTATGTGAATAATATTCCTATTTCGTAATTTTATGTTTAATTCTTTCAATGGCAATTGATCTTATTTGAAATAAAGGTAAAATTTAATAAGCAAGATTCACGGGTAAAAGATAAAATGAAATTGTATTGAATGAGTATAAAATAACAACAATTAAAGTTGCTCAACAAATTTTACATTTCGCGCATTAAGCTCCTGAATTTATATTTACTCCAATTGGCATGCTATGGTCTCGTTCTTCAGGAAATATTTATATTGGCAGGCTATGAGCTCGGTGGAAATCATAATTGCGTGGACATAGACGAGTGCGAACGAGCGCGACCTGGACGCATTTGCGGTGAAGTCGGGACCTGCGTCAATACCCCGGGCTCGTACCACTGCGAGTGCAACCCCGGGTTCGAGGTCGTCGCCACGGGTGGAGGATGTCGAGACGTTGACGAATGCGCCGTCAAACCGTCGCCCTGCAGCCACGCGTGCTACAACACCTGGGGAGGATACAGATGCGGATGCAACGTTGGCTACATGCTCAAAGCTGACAACCGCACTTGCGAGGATATCGACGAGTGCAACGAGTTCAAGGGCGCCCTCGTTTGCATTGGGATCTGTGACAACACACCCGGGAGTTTTGTCTGTCAATGTCCAGATGGGTACCGGCTCGCCGACGATGGACGCACCTGCCAAGGTTTACTTTTTACTATATATTCACTCTGGCGTTTAAGTTGTGAACAATTGTACTTTGACCCTCTTTTATTTTACAAATTCATATCGGTACGTAATAATTTTTGCCGACGGTCGATAATTGGTTCTGTTTCATATGAAATATAGCCAATAATGATACGTTCTATGGTAATGAGACTTTTCTTTATCAATAATTGTCTTTTATTTGGATATACTTACAAGAATAAGCACGTTATTATTACATTATTTTTATATTTTCAATTAAATCAACTTTATAAAAATATTAGATATACCAAAATTTATTTTATTCTGTTTCGGTAAGAATACTTTTAAAATTTGTCATATGCGTACACGCTTTAAATATACAACCATTTATATATACACATAAGTTAGTTTCATGTATATTATATTTATTTTTGAAAGTTATAAAAAAATTTTTAAAACTATTTTACATTACTAAATAAATACACTTTGAGAATTTTAAATGTAACTCTATTTTAACTGTGTACAAATTTGAAAAATAATATATTCTTAAAATTTATATATTTAAATATATATATTATATAAATGATTAGATTTTAATTTTTGTCGGTATTTTTTTTTTAATAATTTAATGGAATGCACAATTATTCCCATATAAAATATTTTTTATCTATAATTTATTAAAGAAGTAATTTAAAATATTTATAATTAGATTTTTATAATTTATTGCGCCGTGTAACCTATTTGTCACTTATTTAATTTATATGTAAAAGAAAGAAATTTCAAGTTTCCGAAAATAACTAGATGTGTATTTTTAATTCGTTTTTGTTAAAAAGAGATATTTACAACTGCAAAATATATGTTATATTATAAAGTATATATTAGAAAAAATAATGTTTGTAGTTTGTTCTAATTTATATAATTCTAACATTTGTAATATTAAAAATATCAGTTTTTTCTTCGATTTTATATCCAAAAATAAGTAAAACTACAGATTTTTCTAATTTACATCGTAGCAACGAACTGTGATGATTTTATTCGAAACGCTAATGTAATGATTTAACACTCATCGAGCTGTGAAAAAGGATAATTAAATTTTTATCATAGTTTTATCCTTGACCTGTAGTTAAACTTATGTTTTAATTAACTTTGCAATGCAGAGAACCTTGATACATATTTTTAAAATCTAGGTGACCATATGTTGTTTAATTTTGTCAACTTATTTTTCTAAAATTTCAATTTAAACATTTGTTATTTTCCGTTCTAGATCTTGACGAATGTGCTTCTGAAAATGTTTGCAAAAAGCAAGGGGAACTTTGTCAAAATACTCGTGGTGGATTCAGATGCAATAAAATCAACTGTCCATTTGGTTACGTAAATGACTTACAGAGAAAAAAGTAAGCAAAAAAGTCTTTTTTAATAATAACATAATAATCCACAAAAATGAATATTTAATCCGGAATTAATGTTGCATAACTTCGAGAAGGATAACCATAAAAAATTAAACTCGTATTTACTTTTAAACATAAAAAATTATCAGTGTACCTAGTTGATTGATCATTACAGAAAATTATAAAATTATAAGATTAAATGTAGGTGTTTAATAATTTACAATTTCGTAATAATCAATGCGCGTATAATTTATAATGTTATTCATAATTAAACTTCGTGCAAACCAAAAGTTATGCGTTTAGTAAAATTTAAAAAGTATATGTTATTTTTTTTTCTTAAAACTTAAATAAATTATGAATTAAGAAAAATATTAATTGATAATCAATGAAACATGGAGTCTCCATTACACTCTTTTATGTACTTGTTGATGATGAATTGGTAGCAATATATTTTGTAAGCAACATTTTCAGTTTCAAAAAAATAATACGTTCAGAGTTGTTCCTAAAATAGTTATTTTCATTGAGAAAGATTTGAAGAACAAATTTTGAGCTGAAAAAGGTTAGCTACCAAAAAAGGCTAATTTAGAATGAAAAACCTTAAAAGTTTAGCCAATTAATGAGTCAAAGGCCCTAATAGTTGGGCCAACGTTTTCGCCGCGAAAATCAGGCACGAGAGTTGAGCGAGTGTCGAGCGAGTGTCGAGCGAGTGTCGAGCGAGTGTAGAGCGAGTGTCGGTTTAGCTTGATTTCGAACGTCCAAACGAAAATAGTCGAGCGAATAGTTGGAAATAACGTCCGACTCATAGCCGGGATACCCTGAAAAGCGCGTTAACCAGGCTGGCCAATTTTCAGCCGCTGCATACCGGAGAAGCCGTACTGCCCGATCCACGACCAGGCCTGCTTCCAGCGCCCGGCTCACTACACCTACAACTACATCGGTATTGTGTCCATGTACCCGATCCCGAAGGAGACGGGCCAGGTCGAGCTCTTCACCATGCGCGGCACCTACAACCTCGTCGGCTCAAGCGTGACCTTCAGCGTGGCCTTCATTGGGGCGCGCGCACCCCCTCACGTCCAGCCGGCGACCGAGTCCTGCTTCGCCCTCAACAAGCCCTTTCCTACGCAGGCGGTCCTCGTGATGACGCGCAGCCTCCAGGGCCCCCAGGATATCGAGCTCGAAATCTCAATGGAGATTTACGGACCCGGCGGCACCTTCGCCGGGAGCGCCGTCGCCAAGATCTTCATTGTCGTCACACAGTACGAATTCTGAGGACTTGTCGGAGACTTTTCACGGCACCGGAAATGTTCGCCAGAGCCGTTAATGCCTGGTTTGGAATGCTTCGGGATCGGGGAGTCCGATTTCGTGCAATCGATTGAAACAGCGTTCAATTGACGCTTTGCGCATTACTTTTCCTAAAAGTTGCGCTCATTAACATTAACCAACTTCACCGGCACCAAATGTTCGCCAAAAATATTGCAACCAAATATATTCATTGTTGACGCGTCGAATCAGTAGAAAGCGTAATCAAAACACCGACTTGCTAGTATTTAATTATTAATTATAAAAAATACGTTGTAAATTGCCTTAAACAAAAAATAGTTGTACGGGTAGATTATTAAAGGCAAAGATCAAAATATTTCATTGCCTCTTTTGAGGCATTTATATAAAAAATTTTTACTCTAATTGCGAATGAAATTAATTGAAAAGTAATAATGAGTACGTACATAAAATGCTTGATTATACAAAATATCAGAAAATTAACATTTATATTAATTAAATAAATTTAATTAGATATATTCGTTTAAACATTTCTTTGTATTATTATATTTTTAATATTATTCATTATCATAAAAATAACGCATAAAATATTAAAAATACATTTCATGTCTATATTAAATATATTTTTATAATCTAATGTTTACAGTAAAAATTAAGTATCTTAGTAATAATGTAATACTTGCGTATAACATTTATTGGAAAAATATTTACATTCCAATAATTATATATGATTCAATTGTTAATTTTTAAAATAAATAATTGTACAATCTTGAAAATTTTACAATTTTTAAATTTGGACATGGCATAGTAAGAAAAATTGTTCATACTTATTTGTACGGAATATTATACCAAAGCACACAAAACCAAAAAAAATTAAAATAAAAATATAAAATTTTTGTCGGAGATATATGTCAAATTACAAATGTAATCCATCGTGAAAATATCTTATTGTGATAAAATATCAATATTAAAATTTTTATTGTACTTAATTATGATTTTTCATTTACGATTTTAAATCCATAATATACTGTTTTATAATATAAAATTTGTTGTTGTTACAATTTAGACGATAATATTGAATATTATTTTACTAACTTGTACATGTATTGACAATGACGTTTATTTGTTAATATAAATTTTTGTAATAATCTATTGTAAACCGTTATTATAAATTTTTTAACAACAATATATGTAAGAAGTATTGGAATTTTATAACATAATAACCATTGAAATATTATATTATACAATTGAATTTTACAACTAATGGAATATTTAATGTTTAAAATGAAATAATTGGAGCAAATCTCATTTAATATTTTTATAACTTTTAAATTTAGACGTAACTATTAAAAAGAAAATAAATTTATAAAAAAATTTTGTTTCTGCTTTATACTTATAAATAAAATCAATGTTTACGTCATTCAACATTAAAAAAGGTATACGTGATAGAAGATTTACAGCATTTAGGTATATTTAGGATAATACCAACAATAAATGGAATGGAACAATGACTGGATTACTTCAATGAAACATACAAAATTTAACCTTGAGATCTTTAAGATATTCTTTATTGAGATTCTTATCATATATGCAATTAAGTGGCTCGTATAAAGCCCTTGATGACACAAAAGATTATTGCTTTCCTGGTTTATTTTTACTCACAATCTCTGACAGAGAAAAATTACGGTAAAAAATAATAGTCACGGCTTTTTTCATTTAGGACTTTTTTCGACAAAGTTTTGCTAAATTAATTTTTGTTTTTTACATTTTTTCACTAACATGAACGCAACGAATTGCACGTACTTGATTCTAAAGCTTTCAATTTCTTTTTATCTCGTAGAGTATATAAAGAACACTACGATTTTCCTCATTCCTCATAAGAGGCTAAAAACAAAAACGATAATATTGTCTTTAAATTTACCATCTAATTTTTACGTATACATTTATACGCACGCACACATGAAGAAATGTAAATACATACGATTTCAATTATTTTACTGAACAATGTTTTTTCTTTTAATTATTAATATACTTTCACCGCAACAATAATTAACTGTAAAGCGAATGGCTTCTTTTTACTTTATTTTTTTTAAGTATAAGGTTTTTGATAATTACGATAGGTATAACTTAGGTTTAACTATGATATTCGCTATTTTATATAAATATATTTATGCATAATTGTATTTACTTCTAAGTGTATAAACATACACAAGAGATGTAACAATGCACGGAATATTTATGCTAAAGATTTGTTCTTTACTTCCCAATAATCATTAGAAAAAAATACTATGAACTGCACGTCCACTTAATTTTTCTCTGTGTGTTCCACAATGTATTCATTAATAATTAAGATTATTTGAGTTTATACAATATTTTTTTTATGGATTTTTACTCAAAATATATATAATCAACTTTCAACAATTATCAAAACTTTTTTTAAATGATACCGTCAATAATTTTAATCGTTTGATATACAATAAATACGTACATAATAATTAGAAAATTTTTAAGTGACTAAAATGTCTTTATTTTAATAAACACAATATATGTCTGAGTAAAAAAAACTTAAGAAACTACAATTTCAATTAAATAATATATATCAAACTAGAAATAGCACGATTGATAGTTTCAAGCGCATAACTTTTTATTAACATAAACCTTAACAAGACTTTTATAACAGCATATAATTTATCTATTACAATTGACTCAATTAAATAGATTATATCGAAATGATTATTATAATGTAATATATGGGCGCTACTTATGTTAAATAACTAATTATTTATAACATAATAGCCTTATTACACAATCGTTTATCAGAACAAATTAATATTCTATAAAAATCATATCTTTATTCTGCATTCTTCTTAATCACATCAGAAGAAGGATTATTATATTATACCATATAAATCACAGATCAACAAAAAGAAAAAAAAATTGATGAATTGTTAGAAAAAGAAAAAAAGAAAATAAATAAAATAAAGGTCAAACTCGCAAACACAAATTAATTTTCTAATATCTCAAGCTTTTTAGCACTATTTCATACTCAATCGAATTGTGCATAACTTAATTAACAAAGTTTTACATATATCACACCTACATCAATTTTTCATTAACTATGAAATTTCGAGATGCAGCCATGAAAGAAACTGCCGACAGTGTAATTCTGCCAAAAATCATACTTAAAGAAAACTTTGCTTTTTCTGCTCCTTCTTTTTTATTTCTAGGTGCACCTGGAGAATGCTTGACTAGGAGGCGTAAAAGTGTGCACCTCGACGACTTTTCTTATTCTTTTGCATTTGCACCTAAGTACACGTATACACGATATCGCGCATATGGTATACATTATGTACTTTTTACTCACATCTACAGATTTTTTTCGATTTATCAATCATTATCACATCATCGTTGTTTTGGTTAAGCTTGCTAATTAACCATTTGAATCGCTATTTTTTTAATTAACTATGCTAAGCTTGCAAATGAATTTGGCATTCTCAAAACAAAATGAGCTTCAATGGAGTGTTTTTTTTTGAAATGTTAGTTCCTACAAAGGACTAAATTTTACAAAAAATTGAATTTCTAACTAATGATAGCTAACAATTTCTTACAATAAATATCCGAAGAAAATGAATATAAAACAATCAAAAAATTGCTTCACTATTTTCCCTTTTTTAATATTATTTAACTAATTATTTGTTAACATTTTACTGCTTAAAAAAGCATTAGAAGTACCAAGATGTATAATAAATTATTAAAGATTGCTACTTTAATCACAATAATTTTATATAACATAATAAAATCAATTGATAATAGTAGCAGTGGACGAGGTCATTATTAAAAACAAAAAAACTATGAACTTCATGGATTATTTAAATTAGTTCCATTCGTCCACTATAATATCGTAATTTTGAATTAAATATAACTGCAGGAATCATTAATGAATTGAATCGACGAGTCTACAGAACAATCAATAAACTTAATAATTGGAAAAACGCAAGTGTCCTAGTTTGTGCGTTTTATAAAATTTGGACCACTAAATCTTAACCTTTAATTTTTTCTAGCTTTTTAAGGAAATAGAAATTTCTTAATAAATCAGTGGTAAATAATCTTTAAAAAAATCCGAGGATGTTCGCATTTATGGATTTTTAATCACCATCTGTATCGATTTTTGGCACTCGGATATATACTCGCTTGTGAATCACAGAATCAAATAATATATTACTGATCATATCTATTTTCAAATTTACTATAATGCCTTAATCAAATAATTTGGAAATGACCATTATCAGTATATTTGCCCAATAGCGTAATTCCAAACGCAAATCATCTTCTCTAGCTCTCCATTATTCATAAAACTATTATCCATAAAACACCTATCATTAATATATTGAATCGAGATCATTTAGTAACAATTAAGTAAAAATGATTTATTGTTCTTGATTCAAAAGTGTTCGATGTGTGCATACACTAAACCAAATTTATTTCCTCTATTTTCTGTCTTGAATTTATTGAAACAGCAAATGATTTGTGAAACAAGTATATGACTTTTTTATTTACTATTAATCATTTTGGAAAAATCATATATCAACTACGTATTGCTTTGATTTTAACAGTTACTTATGTATTAAATATTTACAAGAAAAATATTCATATGTAAATATTTTCCTAACAAAATGAACCTTGATAACAAAATTTTATAACACACATAACGCACGTCATAGTCGTATTACCAAATATTATTATTCTGATTCTACAGAATATTGGATACTCAGTATAAGAAAAACATTTAGAATTTCGAAGTTTCATCAATACAGGTTAGTATGTCATTTCGGAGAACAGTGTTTTTATTGCAAAAACATCATGGAATTGTGATTCGTTTGTGATTGTGATCAGTCACAAAAATGAATTGCTATTCGTTTTTCCAATGTATAAAATAATAAAAGAAATGTATAATACGTCCAGTCGATTAAAAAAAAAAAACGTAAGAAACGAACAAAATAGAGCCCCCGGATTGTTCTCCGGCACATATTCCTAATGAATTTGTGCGGCGTCCATTTCGGAGAACTCCTTTGCAACTTTGTAGATGTAGAGAAGCCTCTCGTGCAACTCTGGACTGCAGCCGTTGTCCCGCAGATTGTCCAGTCGGTAGGTGGCAGCTCGGCGCTCGCTGTCGATGTAGGTGACCAGGAACCCGGTCCGGGGCTGTTGAGAGACGATGAGCTTCGTGTGGTCCTCCAGGAAGTTCATCTGCATGAGGGGCACGCTCAGTTCCATGACGATGGCCTTGCTCGTGCGCAACCACCGGCGCATTAGGGGAACGTTCCCTCTCTTCGATGAGCGTTTGGAGCCCTGACTCCCACCACCGCGTTGCTCGGTCACCTCACCACCTGGGTACAGACAACCTCATTTAGCTTACCACATCATTATCTGTTTAGACTCGCTCTTTGCTTAACCATTCAATTTTATTCGTAACCGTGCATGAAGTATGAAATCAATAATTATCTTTATTTTCTCTAAATACATTATGGAATAATTAAATATTCATACAATTTCAAATTTACCGTCGAAAATAGGCAAATACGTTATATTACTTAGTATTCTGTTTCAAGAACATTTAATAAGAATAAGAATACTTTCTGATAGCTTATATCTATTAGTTACTACGCTTTGATAAGCATTAAGCATCGTGTAATAAGAAATGGGATAAAAAAAATATTCCTAATTGAGGTAAAGTACGTTTGGAAATAAAAGTTTTTTTAGTATCGAATTTATTTATAGGCTTTGTTACCAAGCTTTCTATTCACTTAATTTATTACGCCAATAATTATTTTGTAGAAAAATATATATACGTAAGTGAATAAAATCATGTTTAAAATAGTAATTATGAATTTGAATAAAATTTTAATTGTATTTAAGCAAAAAAAAACTAATATACTAATATTAATATTGAGACATACTTAAAATAATATTTTTTTCTCTATTTTAATGGTGTGATTGATAATTTTTCTTACTTCTTCATTCTATTATTCTTAATTGTATTGTGTATTTAAAATTTGTTTATATTTTTGTTTATTAATAGAATCTTTATGTCTAATCTATAAATACTTTAAAATAATTTAATTTTATTAAGATTCTAAAAGTTATTTTAGAAATGTTGTCTTAGTATTCAAAAGCTTTGGTGCCTTTAAACTATTATTTATGTGTTTTTAAAGTTATTTCCTGTTTAAAATTTTTTAAATTTTATCAGTCAATACTCAAGAAGGTTTACCCTAATGTACTTAACTATAAAATTAATTATAAGCCTTTTTAATAAGATATAAAATTAGTATTTTTAAAAGGTGCGTGTTTGTACATAAAATCAAATTATAATTAAATATTACATGTAGAAATATTTTATTTATTGACTCATATTACTTAAATGCTTGATCTAATATTTTCTAATTAATAACTTTAATGATTTACATACAATATATCGTATTATACTCTCTATTAATAATGTCTTTACGGAATTAGCTAGTCCAAATTAGATAAATAAAATTTAATTTTGAAGTTTTTTCCACTAAATTAAATTAAAGTAAACCTCAAAATTATAGTCATGCACGTAATAATAATCGTACATATTTTTTACTCACCTTCTGTGAGGTGTTTATCCATATAGTCAGTAAAATGTCGTAGTAGTTCAAGTTTCTCTTGTAAATCTGCAGGAATATTTCGTTCACGATTATATCTTGTTACTTCACCATCGGCCGTCATGTATTCCACTCGTCTGAAAAATATTATTTTTAAACAATATTAATAAAAAAAAACTTGTTTATTGTATAATATAATAACATAAAAATATATTTTCGTAAAATTACATTTAAGCTTTCATGAATATTCAATAGTTGTTTTTTTTTTAATTTTTTATAATAAAACATTAATTTTAGCAATTAATTTTAGAATTAACAATTATAATATTATTATGATTGTAAGAAAATTAAAAAATCTCCCGTGAAAATTTTTAAAAAAAAAAAAAAAAAATTCACTGTTGAGTGTGTGCAAAGAATAAAAACATAAAAATTTAAGGGATAAAATTAAATAAACTGGGTACGATAATAAGCGTACAAATAAGCGAGTAATGTAAAATAAAAGTTGCAGAAGAAACGACTAAAAACATAATACCATACCATGCAATTACTTACGTAAGTTTACATGCATATTTTTTATCATATATCATCACCCTACTTTTAAAATGAATACATAAACACTAATAATGATAATAATTGCACCAACAAAAGAAAACCTATTTGTTACTAAAATCGCGTGTTTAAATTCTTATTATAAAAAACTAAAACTAATGAATATCGAATAAGAAAATAAATAATTTAGTGAATTATAATATTAGTTTGTAAAAATGGTCGTAACCTACTTTGATTATGGTAAAATTTTTGACAAATCTTATTTATAAATGTATACTTATAAACAAACACCATAATAAAATCAAACAAATTATTTACCTTTAGTTTAAAAGATATCAAAAAGAAAATAATTATATGACTTATTGAATGTGTAAAATATTATAAAAACTTTCAACGATGCTAGATATTAAATTAATTAGAAATAAAAAGAAACAAGATTTCTGTTCAAAATAAAATAAAATTTTTTTGTAATACAATAAATAAATAAGAAATTAATAGCCACTCATTAAATTTTTATTAAAATACTTTTTAAATAAAAAAAGCTACGTCAGTTTTATATCAATCACGTCATTGAATAACGTAAACTGTGAATAGATGTATGCACACTAATGATTTGCATCAATTAATTGACAATAAAATTTTCAATGCATCATAGATATAACACTGAAGTTATATGTGCGCACGTGTGTTAGTGTACATATAATGCTAAATGGTGTTGATCTTGCCAAATGTGAAAGTAAGAGCAATGAAATCGTTCAATGAAATTAATAGAGAAAAAATAAATCAATACATGTGTTCCCTTACCTCCTATCATGAGTGTAGCTCATCTTGGTGCTGTCATTGAAGAGGACGCCAACGGACTTGTCGGATAATTGGAAGGCCAGCCCGTACTTGTTGGAATAATCAATCCACTTGGTGACGAAAAGGGGAGTGTAGTTATCGACAAGAGGTGGGTATCGTCCAGACCACGGGGTCCTGGACGAAGCCACGAGACATTCCTCGAGTGCTCTGCTCATGTGCTGCACATGCTGCACAGTCATGGAAGCCTCCATCTCCTGACCTTCATCCCCTTGACCTCGGAGATGCTGGAGTTGCTGTTCTTTCTTGCGCGCCTCGAGGCATATAACGCTGCTGATCCTTTGCCGGAAACGTGGCAACTTCGGAAGTCGCCAACTCGCCAACCAATTCGAAACCTTTTTATTCTTCGACTTGCTCTTCTTGTTCTCGTGGGACTTGTACAATAATACTGGATCCAAGGGGTTCTGCTGCTTGTGCTGTTGAATTGCTTGTTCCTGGTCGATAACCTGTAATCAAATAAAGTTTTAATGGAATATGTCTTTGGAGCAAAGGAATAGGGTTCAGTAACAAAGCGCGTAACATAAAAATTTTCTTTAAATTTATATTCTTGTATTAAAATTCAGGAGAATTATCACCATTTGTTTGTTTGATCGATCATTATTCAATATTATTCAACGATTACATGTAACTGTACTCTGTGTAATTATTCTTTTTATAAAAAAAAAAAAAAAAACTAATCTTTGATTTATTGAAATTGAGAAATAGAAGAAATCTATAGTTAAACGTGTAAAAAAACAGTATTAGTTTTCTTGTAAATCAAAATTTATGGAATGATGTTTGAATCATATCTTAAAAAGAAAGCTATAAGGACAAAATAACCCAACGCAACATACAATATCTTGTCGATGTTGACCAGGAGAAAAATTGAGAGCTGAAGAAAGGTTGGTGAGAGCTGAGGACCTCTCAACGAAAGAGAGCCTGGGGGCCTGATAGCAACAGCTGTCGGGGAGACTCGTAGGCACGTACTCCTTGGTGAGGTAGGGATGCTCCTTGACGAGTTCGAGGGAAGGTCTCAGTTCCGGATTGGGCTGAAGGAGCCAGCGCACCAGGTCCTGACCTGCAGCCGTGGCCATTGTATCATCCAGCTCCTTGTACCGGTGGTTACAGATCCGTGAATACGTTTCTTTCAGGGTGGATGAGTCAAAGGGGGTTTGGCCGACCAGAAGAGCATAAAGGATGCAACCAAGCGCCCAAACATCGGCCTCGTAACTATAAGACTGCTTGAATAAAACCTCTGGCGCTATGAAATTCGGTGTGCCACACAGTGTCCTGGAAACCATTTTAAGTAACAATCTTAACAAGACCTTGACTAATTTTTTTTAAAAGATTTTTCAAAATTTTATATTTCATATTTTGTTTATTTTTGTGTGTATTTTTGGTTTATACTTTTGCAAAATTTCCAAAAAAGAACAAACAAATTTTTTATTCAAGGATCGTAATAATACGTATCATATTTAACGTTATTAATTATTTAAATAATAATGTTTGTAATAATATTTTAAATAATTTTAATTTAAAGGCGTATATTAAATCTAAAAAATATTATAAATTTAAAAAAATATTTTAATCAAAGTAAATTCTTTTTGCACCTGGTAAGTAGTGACTTCACAACGACTACATGATAAGTTAGGTTGAAATCAGTAAGTGGTTGCAAAAAGTATTATAAAGAATATATATGTACATATAATATCTATAAATATGAAAAGTATTTCTTTGTGTCTTCAATATCAGAAACATATCTACAATGTAACATCTAAAGATTGTTAAAGTGTCAAATCAATATTCTACGTTTTTGAAGCAAATCTATTCATTTTATCATATACCACAAGAAATTTATAACACATTTAAGAACACATTAAGTTTCAAATTTATAAATGACATTTAACTTAATTTCAATATTGCTCAAACTTTAATTATCTATAAATATCCGGAAAAATGCGTTTTAACTAATAGAAACTGTAGGCACACAAAATTATAATAATATTAAATTACGAGAGAAAACAATCATAACAGTATATGTATATATATGAACATTCTGTTAATCATAATTTACATATCGCTTTAAGTAATAAAATGAACAATAAACAATTATGATTACTGTCTTTGTCTATTGATTGTCCTGTTTCAATGGTAAAAGAAAATATAAGAAACACTTTTTCATTATCCGGTGTCGTGTACAAAAAATATTTTTCAATAAAATCAATAAAAATGATTAACGTTTCATTACATGATTATTCGCTTACATAATTTCTAAATTTGTGTAAGTTTTAAATACCATCTGTGTATAATACTTGAAATATAAATTGGATTATTAACTTATTAAGTGTGTGTATAATTCAGAACTTTATTATAAAATTAGTACGAAATTATGAATTAAACAAAAAAATAAAAAATTATATCCAGGATGAGATCATTTCTAATTTTATCTTTTTATAATAACTTAACGTCTAAAAAATTTGATTTTTTTAAAGTAATAATTGTGAATTAATATTCTTCAAAAACTTGTGATTTTGGCGTGGCAATATTTTAGAGTATAATAGAGTAGTAGTTATTGCAATAAAAATAGAGTAAATCATCAATTAAGTAAAAGGAAATGATAAAGTTTGAAAAGATTTATTAATAGAACAAGTGATATTGATAGTTACAAATAGCATTCTATTTCATCCTAAAATACCTTATAGATTGCATAAGAAATATTATTCAGCATTTATCAAATGAAATAAAAAAAACTTTTATAGACAAAATAATAAAATGTAAGATTTATTTCTTCATCAAAGAACTTTCAAACTAATTCTAAACGAAATTAAGTAGAATATTATTTGTAAACCCAAATAAACATTTTGTACAAAGGATTACGAACGACGTTGGTCAACGATCTATAAAAATTACTTTTTATTATACGTTCTAGGTTAAATAAATGCGAAATAGCGTGACCGCATTTTTTTTAGTTTTTATCACCGCGAACAATGGCCCGTCGTTGTTTTGGTATCCGATGTGGATAGATATCGAATGATTTGGTTTTTCAAATTAATATTGATTTTTCACGTCTGATATTTCTTCCTTTCGGAAATTATTCTGTAAAATTTTCTCTTTTTTCTCTTCTTGGCGCGTTCTTGTAATGATAAACATGGGAAACCTATGGAAAACTATGGTATATTTTCTGTCGCGGGAGGCTTCAAGCATTCAATATATCATAATATTTTGCGGGGTGATTTCACGAATTTAATGTAAAATTATATATAGCTTTTTCCGTCCAACTGCGGAGGGCGGATTTTTATTTTAATGTCAGGGACGTAGGCTTTTTATGAAAGCCGATGTAGAAGACACCGATCAGAGTATCAAATATCGCGGGTATGTAGAAACAATCGAACTAAATCAACAATCGAAGTAAATCAAGAGTCATTTAAGCAAAATTCCGCAAAAATATAAGATCTAAGGGGAGAGGTTTTTTTTTTCATGGCGAATCATTTTTCAACAGAACAGTCGGTCTGGATATGTAATGAAGCCCGAATTTTTAGTCGATTTTCCATATAATAAAGTTGGTCTTGCACCATAATTTGATTATCAATTTCTATTTTCTATCCTCCCTCTCTATTCTTTTCTTATTTCTTCTTCAGAAAAGCAAATATTTAGTGCTCAATTTAAAAAATATGAAAATATATTTTTTAAATTAGCTCTCAACATGTGTTGTAAATTGTAAATTGTACGACCAACTAGTGTCTTGAGTAGGGGTCTTGGTAAGAAATAAAAAGGAAATAATGATTCGAGTAGCAGTTAAGCAAATTGGACGCTCAGGAATCGTCAGAGTTCAATCCTCGTGGTAAAAAACTTACACTCTGCGTCGCTGTCCGTCGGGTTGAGTTGCCAAGCCGAAGTCCCCGATCTTGACGATCATCTTCTCGGACAGAAACATGTTCCCGGGTTTGAGGTCGCGATGTATGACCTTCTGGGAGTGAATGTACGCAACGCCGCTGACCATTTGCTTCATGTAGTACCGCGCCTCCGGTTCCGTGACCTTGCCCCGGTACTTGAGCACGTGCACCAGGCTCTGGAAACATCCATCATTTATTGCAACAAAACTCATCGGCAAGGTGGGCCGGGTGGGTGGGGGGGAGAGAGAGAGAGAGAGAGGGAGAGAGAGAGAGAGAGAGAGAGAGAGGAGGTGGTGAGAAAACGGTTGTTCGGGACTAAACCCTTTTCGTCTCCCGACATTTTTACGAGCCGCGGCTCTCGATTACCGGTCGAGTTCCCCTCTCCCGCAGGAGCTGTTAAACCGAGGTTTAAGAGCCGCGGAGATGCCTCCACGGACTATAAAAAATTACGGACTCCCAGGCATTTTGCATACTTCCGTATGATTTTTATCGGAACTCCTCGAAAAGACATTTCTTAGAACTCCCGCACGACCACTTCCCCGGGATTTCTCACTATTGTCTGGAGCTCTTATCCACCCCACGACCATCGCCTCTTTCATCCCGCTAATAAAGTGTTTTACAGCCCACTAAAACCGCGACTGGGCCTCCTCCTTTCCTTCCCCCCTCCCTCCTCTCGCCTGGGGCCTTTACGACAATACCTGATCAAATATTAAACTATCACATTTGCATGCTGGACGCGTAAGGAATTGCAGAATGTCGGCACCAACGGTTCAACATCAACGACCAACAGTTTATACTTTGCTTGAGAACACACTTTCATCAATAAACAAATCTCAACAAATTCTGAGGTTCAATTCAAATACTCAACAACAAATCCCCTTGCGAAACTATTGTGTATCCTATTCTGTTTTTCCGATGACATCAGGCTGTTTTCAAGCACACTTAACACTTGTTATAATATCAGCTATTTTGTTTTATTCCGATCTTATAGTAATACTCAATTTTGTTTGAATCTCATACTTTTTTCCAAAATTTATACAACAACCGTTTTTGTATTCTATAATTGTAGTTTAGAGTTTTCTTAAAAATATTCGTTAATATTGAATCGGACAATTAATCAATTTGAATGGCCAGTTCTGCATACATACAAACAAAGCGAGGTCAAGTAGGTATTATTCACTGTTAAATTAATAAATTTTTACGTTTATAATTTAAGAATTGCAAAATAATTCTCTGTGAAAAATACCACTTTATAAATACGTGGGACAAGTAAAATGTCATTAAATTCGCAGACTTTCTACTTCTTTATATTTTTATTTGTTAATTTTTAAATCGACTTACTAAATTTATATCGTGTCATTTAAAAATAGCTAAGTATTCGATATTGTTTACAGTTTTGTTATACAATTATTTTTATCTGAGTATTCTATTTGACGCACAAAGCTATACCAGTTAACTATACATCAAAAATTTGCAATATAAATAAGATCTTAAAATTTATCAATTTTAAATTTACTACCAATCCTAAAAAACATTTTATCATAAATTTTTTAAATATATATGTTTATACGAGACTTTACATCTATATATATTGTTCACTCTTGAAATAAAAAATTTAAACCAATCATTTACTTGTAAGTGATTGATATTATTTGAAAATAAATAAATACAAAATAAATACAAGATCAGGGAGATGAAAGAAAAGGATTATAACGTCGAAATTCAGATGAAAAATGCATGAAAAATTAATATTGGTTTATCTGAAAACCAATAAATAAATTTAAGTACACGTATGATTTTATAAAAATTAATGCCATTAAATATTGTTTGTCGACATGTTAAAATAAAATCGTAATGTACAACATTAGTAGGCGCATTTTATCTAAATTTATGAGATCCTTAGACCAAAGTACATTCTACCTAGCAAATAATGAATGAATAAACCGAAGGCACGGGAATTATCGTCTTAACAAATCCGTGTCTCAATATTCATACATATAATTGAAAACGTTAACTAAATCCAATTTTATAATTAAAAACTTAAAAAAATTTTTATTTTTCCTTTAAATTGGAAATGTCTATTATTGACAAACACACATTTCCGAATCATAAAAATAATTAATTATATATTCATATACATACATATATACATATTCATAAAAGTTGTGATAAATATTTAATTGTCTTAATTCAAATTATTATTATTATAAACATAAATTGAATAAAAAAAAAAATTTTCTTTCAATTCCTTCAATTTCAATGTATTAAATAGTTTAAATAAAACTATATAAACAGAGTTTTAATTTGAAGAATATGTTTATTGTATAATTTTTAAATTAAAATTTCAACTATTTGAGATAGTATCAAGTACTTCTATTTTGTTAAACAAAGCACTTAAATATATCTTCATTATTATATACCTGAGTAATGGTATATATTAAAAAATTTATTAGATTTCATTTTGCTTCTTTATTTAATATGAATAGTTTAAGCAAATTTTTAAATAATTAATTATAAAAAAAATTTATTTTTCTATAAAAAAAAATATAAAATAGTTTTAAATCATTATTTATGAAAGTGAGTACTTTCTTTGTGTAACGTATATTATTAGAGGCATGTTTATAATAGTAACAACAACAACAACAACAACAACAACAACAACAACAACAACAACAACAACAATAATTTTATTAAATCTTTTTTATCTTTAAAATTCTAAAATCAAAAACCATTTTTTTCAGAGTTTATTATAATTTTGAAAAGAACGTAATTATATACTTGTTATATTGTGAACAATCAGAAAATGTTTTATTTATGCATTTATTAAAAACTCATTGGTGCATTGAAATGTAGAATTATTACATGCTCCATTAATTTTAAATTTATTCTTAAAAACTAAGCATATCAAGGATATTATTTATTAAAATCGTAAATCATAAGATCTTCAAATTATTATCTGCGGAAAAATATTAATATAATGCGCGACTAAATGTATTTTTTGGGTTTACCGATATTCTCTAGATTAAAAATTTAAACATTATTGTAAAACAAATATATTTAAAAAAGATAAATTTGAGTGAGTACATTCGAAGAATATGTTAAACTCCAAAGTTCCGCAGTTCCTCTGTATAAACAACAATATTTTTTATTAGAAAAAAAATCACCTACACACACTCGCTTTCGAGTTGACAGGCACTTAAACACGAGCACTAAGCACTAAAAAAAGTATTACGGAGCATTGGCGTAAAGAAGGGGAGTCCAAAGTGTGTTGAAAAGAAAAAAACCGAAATGGTTCATTGGACCGTAAAGAGGAAGTGCATTCTATTGAGGCTTAAACCTCGCATATCTCTCTCTTTCTCTCTCTCTCTTACACCACCTACAATAAAAGTAACCTACCGATTAACTTGTCTACGCACGCTTTTCATGCCCTCACCGATTTGTCGGACATTTTATTTCGGAAAAGGTTTTGCGCAATCCTCGTTTTAACTTCTTTACTTCCACGGGTCAAGGTCGTAAAAACGTCGGCGAACCGGGACCTCCCGTTGCTCGGTTACGCACCGCCAAGGGTGGACGAACAACGTGCAAAACATCCGCGTACCCGACTCCACATCTCCTCGAAGATGATGAGAAACGTCGATTTCTGGTCGGCTCGAGCCGATCTTTATGATCTTTATGACGAGGGAAGGCGCCTTCCTTCCTCTTTGCTTATTTTTACTTTTTATCGCCGAGATCGTTGTTATATGCTCATAACATGAGTATGCACGACGTCAAATTCTTTATTTAATATGATGGGACGATTTATTTTTGTAATAACAATGTTCGGTTGCCAAAGTATGGCACAACGCACTTATTCCATTAATGGGAAAACCTTATTTTGTCGCCCATACGGGGTTCTTTACTTTTTTTCTTCTTTTTTTTTTCTTCTTGTCTTTATCGAGCATTTTACGCGATATAAAATTAGTGTCGTAATTATTCGAAGTATAATCCAACGTTGAAAATTGTTGTGTTCGCGATCAAATTAACTCTTTGTAAACTAGAAAATACGAAAATAAACATCGTTAAACAAAAATACATACATTGACGTTTCTACAATCAGCATCAACGCGCAATTTTAACAATTATCTTCCATATAAATGATTCCTACCCATAAAAGATATCTTTAAATTAGTAGATATTTTTGTTTAATAATACAAAAATGCAAGAATTATAACTTGCGCTTTTTTCTCATAACTTCTTTGTGCATTGCAAAAACAAAAAAAAAATATTTTTATAATTCTGAAATTTTAAGTAATAATATATAAATAATCGAAGAAAAGACCATAGCGATTCAACAAGTACGAATACTTGATAAATATTTATATGCATATAAATATGGACTTTTATCATAACATCTTTAAACCCACTGTCATGAGATTTTTATGATGCTATGAAAATGAGGATATTGTATTAGATAAAACTTTAGTTTTTTATATTGGTTGAAAATTATGAGTATTTTATTGTTTTCTGAAGAGTATTTGTTATGCACAATAAATTTAAATAAAAAATACAAATAATATATATGCAATAAAAATTTTTAAAATATTTTAGCTAACGGAGTATTTAAATTCTAGTTTTAAACTGGCAATTATTTTACAAATATTTCGTTTTCTAAAATATTCATGAATATTCTTTATTAATATTTATTTCTTGATATAAATTTCAAAATTTTTTAACGTAACTTACTATAAAGAATACAAGCAGAGTAGGATATTTATTTATTATTGAAAAACATAGGATTATTGAAATAACATACGTACCTACCTAAGTTAATTAAAAATTTTATTGGAACTAATATATATATATATATATATAAATATTTATTATTAACAGCATTCCATATAAACATTCATAAACATTTATTTTATGCTATAAACAAAGTACAATCATAGTCAATAATAAAAATTTGGTACAAATTTCTAGTATCATAGACTAAACACAAGCATCGTTATGTTAATTATTATATTTATTATTATTGTAGTTTTTGCTGTTGTTGTTGTTGTTCTTATTACTAGTACTATTACTACTATTTTTTTTCATCCTTTGATGTTTCCCAGTGTTATGTTTATACCCTGAATAATTTTAAAAGTCAATCAAATGTTTATAAAATTTCTACTTTTGAACGCGGTTGCAATAAAAGATTATGTTGAAGCCTTAGATGATTTTATATGAAACCTATTAGAAGAGAGTATATTATAGTAATATTATAGAATCTGATTATTAAAATTAACTTGAATCTTATTTACGAAAGATATATATCAATAATTTACTAGTTAGAACAATATTGCCTGCTGAAACCTGACAAATGTATTAAAATTTTTATAACAAAAAATTGTCTTTTTCTATTATGTAATAATCTTTATATAATTTAGAAAGTTAAATTTTTAATATATTTTAAAGCATAAGCAAATAAACTTGTTTTGCTGTATTAAAACAAATCTTATTTTTATGTATAAAAGATAGTAATAATAATATAAAGCATAAAGTATATTAAAACATTTGTTATGAATTTAAAATTTTGCAAAGCAAATTATGGAATATTTTTATTGTAAAGATTTAATAAATTTTAATCATTCAATATTGCGGAATTATATATTATAATAATCGTAGTTAAATTATTAAATAATGCACAAAAATAAAGAAAATGCGATATTTTAATGAAATATTTTACATTTAAGAAATAGAATTGTATAACTTTATTTCAAAACACTAACTTTTATTTCATCAATTGGATTAAAATTGATTTTTTTCTGATTAAACTTTATACTCGACATTTATTTACATTTAAATTAACACCTCTCAAGCTCTTAAATAACAATTGTGACCTGAATTAATATTTATCAATATTTATTAAAAATCAATGCCATCGATATATTTAATTTTTTATTTTAAACAAGCTTGTAATGTAATTTTTCTGGAATTTTTAAATGTATTAATCAGGTAAAATTTATTTCTTATAATTCACATATAATTTTCTTTTGCATACTACGTCATGTAAAACACATGCTATCGATATTATTATTATTATTATTATGTTTTTTTACTATTACATGGTATAATTCTGTATTAAAATTTAAAATTTTTCAAAAATCTAATATTATATTAATAGTTATTTAACATCAGCAACAATGTAAACATCAAAATGAGTAAGAATGAAATATTTAATCATAGAAAATCCTTGATTATCCATGGAATTAAAATGCATTTTTCATAAAATACTAAATCATTTTGAAGGTAATGTCGTGTATATAACGATAAAGTATGAAATTTACCTTTTTTGGACAAGCCTCCAACAGCATATATACGTTTAAGCTGTCCTCAAAGTAGTGATGCATTTGAACAACGTTTACGTGATTCAACTCCTTATGAATCATGATTTCGCGAGCGATCTGGTAGATAAATCAGAAAAAGTAACAGTATTACATCACATAGCGGTTTTCTTTTCTTAAATGTTCTTTTTAATTAAGAAAATCAACGTAAAACGATTGATGTTATAATGAGGTTATTTTGATGTCAACCACTCGCTATCTTTAAACAACTATGAATATTTAAAGGACTTGCTAAACCGGAAAATTTTATTCTTACCTTTTGCATATGAATCTTCTGCATTTGATGTTTTGAAATAATTTTACAAGCATATTGTTTTCTTGTTGCGATTTCAGTTATGAGATAAACCCTGGCAAATCCTCCCTGCAAAAATAAAAATTAAATACATTGTTAGATATAATTATTACTATATTAAAAAAAGTTTCGAAAGTTCGTCAGTATATCTAAAATTAAAGAAAAATTATAATCTCACATTAAAATACAATTTTTATCATACATATTTACGACTCTATACATCTTATGGCTTGTATAAGAATCTATATAAATTACAGATATAAAAATTATACTATGTAAAAATTATATACTTTTACAAAATGTTATGAAAATGATAATTTTTCTATATTTATAGTTAGGTATAGAATTGTTCATTTAACACAAAAGTTATTTTGTTTTACAAATTTTTAATTATTTTTTTAAATGTTAAGAATATAATATTAAAATATCTAGTAAATATACGTGTAATAATTGTTGAATACGAATAAATAGTTTGCGCTTCTTAATATCTGAATTAATCATTATTGTAAAAATAAATACAAAAAATGTGCTAAAGTTACTTGTCGATGTCGCGTGTCAACCCGTGATAAATTGCAGCAAAAAAGAGCAAGCATATTAAAGCACATACTCAAGTCTCTCTCTCTCTCTCTCTCTCTCTCTCTCTCTCTCTCTCTCTCTCTCTCTCTCTCTCATATAAATATTTATTTTGCACTCGATAAATTTGTTGCAATGCATATGATTTTTCACAAATTCAGTATTAATACATATATGCCGATTGATCTTCCTTAATATCAAACTTAGTGACAATTACATCACTGAGAACGTATCTGAAAAAAGAGATTTATAATAAATAAAATCTTAAAGAAATGAATCCAGATATTCCAAAGGACCAACATTACGAAAGATTAGATCTGTCAGAAGGTTATTTCCGGTATATATGCATATATGTACGATACATTGAAATGATCACATGGAGAAAGGATTAATCAGTATTTAAATCGATAATCAAGACGATAAATCTTGAAAATGCTCAATTATTAAATCAAAAGATTATTTGATGAATATTTTTTTATAATAAAACCTAGAAGTTTTTTTTTCAATTCGAAACGAAATAGATAATTTTTTTTGCAAAAGATCCAACCTTTTAGGAATGTTGAAATAGTTCAAGAGTCAACTTTTTTATCAAACATTTTTCATAAGTATGGTGAAATAAATAAAATTTTTGATTAAATCTTGTTCTGCTAAAAAATAGTTTATGGAAAAACTTTAGAGAAAACTTTGAGAAAACTTGTCTCATTGTAAAATCACACAACCCAGTATAATTTTTTTAAATAATGTCAATTATTTAAAAATTAATACATTTCCAAATAGAAAATAGTATTAGTTTGTTTTGTTTTAAATTAACGTTAGATATTTTAATAAATTTTATTATAAAAAATCCTTATTTTTTATGCGTTTATTCCCTCATTCAATTTTATTTACAAGAAAACAAGTGATTCGGAAATGAATCAACAATAATTTTATCATCTAGCCATCAAACATGTCAAAAATAACATGTGATGAATTTACAAAAATACGTGTTTTGAATTCTTCATCCCAGCTAAAATCTTTTTATACTACAAATATAAATTAATTAATTTCAGTTCTTCTAAAAAATATACGATATTTTAAATATTTGTTTAAATATAATTAATTATTAATATATTATTTGAATTATTATTAAAATATAAGTGTATACAGAAATTATCAGATATAAATATCCAATATATATACATATATATATATATATATATATATATGTATATATATATATATGTATATTACATAGGAAGAAACTGTGGTCATAAATTTATATTTCAAAATAATCTTTTATATTAATATATTAAATAAAATTACGAAAAATATTTTTCATACAATTACCAAATATTATCTTGAAAATCAATTATATTTATTATATGTATTAGCTAAAATTAATTCCTTTAGTATTTGTTATTATGAAAAAAGTTTATATGTATCTTAATAATACGTAAAAGTGTAAAGATTATTTATATATTTCGCAGTCGTATTTATTATTATAAAGAAAATTAGTGGTAAAGAATAAAAATATAGAATGCTAAAATTTCAAAAATAATAATATTATTGATTTTGTTTGCTTTAATGATACTTTTAGAATTTGAAATCTTGAATAGACTAAAATAAAAATATTTGTAAGAGTGTGATCTCGAATGATTTGAATATAGAAATGTTTTTTAATCTATAAGTCCTGTTGACTTTAACTAAACGGTCTACTCTACGATAAAGCATTTATCGGCAACTTATGAATGATGAACATAATAAGAAAAAAAAAGTTTACAAAGGCAAATGTAAAAGTGAGCATCAAACGTATCAAACTTTTCAATGGGATTACAGCATGTGTTCATTGAAAGAGGAAAAGAGCCCCGGGACTCGATCGACGTAGACGGTGTACCAGCCGTAACAGTGTATTTACGTACACGTATTCATCCACATGCGTGCACATACGCATACCACTTGCTAACGATGGACCGAACGACGCGCAACAAAGAGTGAAAATATCGCGGGGAACAAAATTAAGGCGGAGCAAAATAAAAGTGTTTCGAAAGTGAATAAAGCGGTTTGGTTTGGTTCGGTTCGGTTCGGTTCGGTTCGGTTCGGATGCGACACGACGTCGAAGCCGAGGAAAGACGCGGAAAAGTGTTGGGGGCGCGGAATGGCACCCGAAGTCGGCGTCCGCCCTCGAAGCCGAGTTCGGGTTCCGAAAGGTGGAAAGGTCGCCGGCCCAGAGCGCAGACCGTCCCCGAGACCGGGCCACGCGCCAGCGGCCGATTATAAATACGATTGCGCGCCCGGTTGCGGATTGCGAAACCAGCAGACGGCTCTCCTTCTGAGCGACCGCAGTCACCGCGGGGGTGAGGGGGGGGGGTGGAACACAAAGGCCGAATCGATTATTGGGTTACTCGGAGGCGAATATTCGCCGGGGAGACTTTTCTTTCTTTGTTTATTCGGATTTTTGTTTTTCTTGGGTTGGGGGGGGAGAGAGAGAGAGAGAGAGAGAGAGAGGAAGGAAGGAGGGATGCTCCGAGGCCACGGCGACGCGAACCCCACCCCCTCCCTCCCTCAACTGTAAATCCGAGTGATTCATTGTGAAAAAGTGGCTGCGTTTTGTTTGGGTCGAGCCGAGCTCCCGCACAATCTCCGCCTCGGAATCTTTGCACTTGCTCGACGAACGAGTGCATTTCGAGTCCGAGACCTATTTGTGTGGATTTTTTATCTCGAGCGCGTCTGCTCTTTAAAAAAAATCGCGATGGCGATCAAAAGCCATTACTCGCATCTTTCCGTTTTTGCGCGAGGAAATCTGCAAAATGTATTATGTAAGCAGCTACAAGCGACTCTCTTCAGAGCAACGCGCGCGCGCCTGCCTGCCTGCCTACCTTCCTACGTGTGTTTTCATATTTGCATACAATTATGTTAAGCACCTTATAACATTTCCATGCTAAACGTCAGAATGTAAAATCCGCGTCGGCTCGACATTAGACTCAGCAAAATTAATTACCTTCTCTTTTTATTTAACCTCTTACGAATGGCATTCTTTTAGTGTCTTTCGTCTTTCTCTCAGAATTATTCTTCGAAAATTGACTCATACATTTCTGCGTGACTTTCAAATACGACAGAATCATAGTAATACATCGCTCTTTAAGCTTCGGTTAATTTATTTTCTTTTAAAAATTTATAAAATTGCACTTTAAATTAACTCTTATTCCAAGACGATCTCAATCAACATATCACTTATTCATTTTTGTTTTAAAGTTTATCGAAAAAAATAAGTCCATATTGTAAGATACTAAACGAAGTGAAAGTAAAATCGAAATTAAATAAGTTTTTAACGATCTGCAAGTTTCCCATTCATCTGAAATTAATGCATGAAAATTAAACCCATGCTCAGAAAATTTTATAATTATTGAATGGTTCTTGTAAATATTGCTAATGTTCTTATTTCATAACCAATAAAATATCTTACGCAGCATACATTATTTCCTTGCATTTATTTATGTTTTTATCATTGTTATTATGAAATTCGCAGTGCCCGTGGGATATGCCAGTCGATTGACATTCTAACTACAAAATTATAAAGTAATTTAAAGACTTGCGTCCGATTGAAATTATCAATTATAATTACGTAGTCCGAAGGTTCTGAGTGACCCTAGTAGTAAAGTACAATAATCGATAAAAATATGAAGAGGACCGTACATTGTGAGTTTGTGAAACATAAATTGAAAAAAATATTTTGCATCGGATCAATTTATCGTAAATTCCCAAACAATCGGTGAGATATTTTTTATCGCCAGCCGTAGCGCGTCTGGGAATTTTTTTGTAAAAAAGAGGCCTTTTTCGGTGTGTAAAAATAACTGAAATTTCAGTCCCTAACCCACTTAGTCCAGGGATCCTGTTATGTTATTCAAATTTTTGCGTGAGATCCACGAGAGCAACCGCTCGACTGTCACCAGGTCGTCCTCGCCCCCCCACCCACCAGCCCCCCGCCTACCTTGCTCTTTTAAAAACTGGAGGAACGCTTACCGAAGCGAAAAATTGCTTCCCAACTCCCAGACACATCGGGGGCTTCCAAGAAATCCGATGCGGTTTCTTTCACGGATTAAAAAGGTGGAAACAAGAGAGATTTCGGAGCGAGGGAGATCCGCAAGATTCACACAGCTTACCTTGCCCAGCAGCTGGCCCTTGAAATATGCGTTGCCCTTTTCGGTGTCGATGACGTAACCGGTCTCGGGCTCAGTCACTTGGCCCACACTTCTCGTGGCCGCTGAGGCTCCTGTCGCCGTGAGGGCAATCGTCCTGCTTTTTAGGGGAACGACGTTCCTGGTGGGCCTCCGGTCGCCGCTGTAAGCCGCTGCGGTCAGCGAAGCCGCGGCGCCCGACAGCCTCCCGGACGAGGAGACGTCCACGTAGGCACCCGAGCTCGGGGTCGAGGAAGACTGGCTCGCACTCCCAGAGCTGCCTGTCTGTTGGTGGTTCTGCGGAAAAGCGAGTCGACCATCAGGGAAATTGAAAACCTCAAAGATCCCGAAGGCTTGCCCTTGGAACTACTGGGTTCGGATACTCCGAGCCTATTGAACACCTGACCTTACAGACAATTAATTGTACCAATGAATGCAAATGAGGGCGCGACTTTTGTCATGGAGACTTGGCCTTGATCGATATTTCGAGGGCTGTTGCACTTGTTGCTCTGCACATTTTTAACCACTCGGATGTCATCGGTTGTGGCGCAGTGCAGTTCGACCAACTTCGGGGATTTAAACTTATCCGAGATACTTACCACTTGGATTAATTACAAACTATTTGCGTTTTTTTGCATTTATTTAATTCCTACTTGCAATAATATTGATTATATTTAGAAAAAATATATACTTATAATCATTTATAATCACTTAAAGTCTGCGCTTCTACTCCAACAATGATACTTTGTTCTTCACAATTCCATTTTTTAGGATAATCGTAATCGAGAGATATTTCTAAATGCGTTTTAGTCCTAGCATTTGTTTACTTACGACCTCATTTTTAATATTTCAACATGTGTCAAACATGTTCGCATCCCTAAGAATAATTGATACAAAGTTTTTGTGCAGAGCAGCAATTACAAGATCAAATACAAAATTAGCAAAAATTGAGTTTAAACTCTCGCTTTAAAATGTTTAAAAAAATATACAAAGCTTTTTTTTTGCTTATCTATCTTTTTTGCTTATAATAGTACTTATATATTTAACGTTTAAATTCCTAATTTTATTTCATGATTGTGGTAAAGGTAGAAATTTAAGTTATTTTTTACACATAAGCGTAAAAAAATTATTACTAAAAACAAAATTTTCAAATTTTTACGTAAATTTATATCTACCCATGTATTTAATATATTATGTAATTTATCTGTACAATAAACTAATAATAGATCGTTAATAACAATTTAATTTAATTTTGATTAAATGTAATTTATGTCCAATTAAGCAACAATTACAAAAAGGATCCTCATGAAAAATTTTAAAAGTCCCATTTAAGTAATATTTTTTGGCTTTGAAGATTTTATAAAATTTTCCAGGTAATAAATTCAATTTTCTTAATAATTTTCTTAATAGGTCAGAAATAATTATCCTTGTTTTAAAATTATTTATGTAATTTGAGATACGAGGATCCATATACAACTCAAACACCGGAAATCTATTTTTAAAGGCAGGGTATGTCCTCGGTCAAAATTCAATCATACAATAATCACCCAAGTGAAACGGATAGTGATTGCGATTCCAATTTCCGATCGAAAATACGTTCAAAATGAAGGTTCCGGTCGTTCCTCGCTTCCATTACCTGGTGATTATGGTGAAGCGTCTGGTGCCGCTGTCGCTGCTGTTGTTTCACCACGTGCTGAAGGTCGTTGGGGGGTGATTTGGGTTGGATCGGCTTCAGCGGGTAGCCGGGGTGCGAAGAATAAGAGGTCTCAGACTCCAGAGGTGCGGAGGACCCGTAGCCGATGCTTCCAGTGTCGGTGCACTCGCTCCGCCGACGCAACCTTCGCAAGTAGATGCCCGTGAGCGACGAGGAACCCGGAGGACTTTTCTTGTCGAGCTCGTCAGCGAAGCGCAGCGATGACGAGTCCGAGGATCCAGGGCACCCTGTAAAACAAAACCAAAATGAAATCAAAAAGTCCATTTTCGCACGTGAGCCTAGCCTTAACCCTTGCCCAGCGAGGAAAATGGGTGGGTGGGGGAGAGTGGAAATCGGGTAGGGTGGAAATCGGGGAGAACGGCAATGCGCCAATGGATTATCGGCTCGCGTGTTTCGCTTTGCTCTGCTTCGCTTTCCACGAGCAAACAAGGCTAATGCATTTTCCGCAATTTCGCGAACTGGGCTCGTTTCGACTTTGCGCCATTTGGAGCCGAGCGAGATTATACCTGGAAACGACCCTTGCACTATGACCGCCAGCAAAAATTGCACAAAAGTTAGCTAAATTGCTCCATTACTTTTTACATACCTAACTATGTACCCATTACTATGCACACACCTAATGATACCCTGCCACGTAATCCAAATCTAAAAATTGTAAAAATTACGCTACTTCTACTTTTAGTTCTCTGTCACGTTGTTGGTACTCTTCTCGTTATTTAAATGTAATGACTTTTTCGAAGGCCTCTAAAGCTCACTTGTACTTAACCTTATTGAACAACTTTATTAAGCTACAGTCATTATTGGATATCCTAGGAATCATTATTTGGCGAAACTTTAAAGAATATTAACAAGGATCTTCAATAATCTGCAGGCCAAGATAAAAATTATAATTCGTTTTACGCTATCTCGTTTAAAAATTTTATTAGATTAAGTAGATAAATTTTGCAGATATTTCTTATTTTAATGACAAGCAATGAATTGAGAATACAAAAATATCAAATTTGAATTATACTAAAATGAAAACAATCATTTGACTTTTTGCAATAAACATCATTACAAATGATTCATTTGATTTAAAGAAATGTACGCATGATCAATTTTTGAGAAAAATCATTTTTTACAATTTTTGAAAATACTGTTTAGTTAAGAAAAATTGATAAAATTTTATTTATCCACGTAATGAAAAGTAAATATGAAAAAGTGAAAAACTAAATTTATTAAATTTCAAATATTTAAAAACCTAAATTTAAAATACGTCAATTAGGATATAAAACGTTTTATGATAAACAACTGTTTTATTTTTTACATCATATTTACATTCATAATTACATGCAATAATCGGATACTACAAATATATTTTTATTACTATTTCTTCAGAAATCTTTTAATCTTTTAAAATACAAACTATTTTTTTTTTAATCTAAACAAATATATTTTTATTATTAGAAAAATTATATGTTACATGAATTTAGAAATATTTTACAATCATTTCAAATATTAGTCCATGAATATAAAACATAATATAAAAGTAAAATTTTTTTTAAATTAATAGTAATTGCAATCTATGTAAATATAAAATTAGATTAGATTATTTATTTACAGAATTATTATAATATTTTATATCTGTAAATTAATTTCATTGCAATAATATAAATCACCAAATAAATATTTGTTCATTTATTAATTATATTAGTAATAAGTTTAATATCTCTAATAAAAAAAAGCGAAATAAAATAAAAAAGTTTAAACATCTAATAAAAATATAAATATATAAAACACCTTGTTCAACCACACATTAAAATTAAAAATTAAAATTATATTATTTTTTTTTCTACAATACAAAAGCAATTATAGATAATTCTAGGTAAAATTTATTTAGTTCTAGGTAAATTTTACTTATACCTTGTAATTAGAACGAATTTTTGCACATGAAGCCTAGAAAGTATGGTTATTACTTCGGAGAAACTTATTTTCTTTTAACGTAATTTTCAATAAACTTAGTATGTAATGCAGATTGGTGCTCAAAATATACATAACAATTTGAAATTAAAACATTTAGATACGATTATGATTTTAAAATTTATTTTTTTAACAATTTGCATGGTTATTTTATTCATTTGTAAAATTCAAAACTAATTTTAAAGAACATGAATTATATAATAACTATAATCTTTTAATAAATTCAGAAATGAAAAAAAAGTTATGTGAAAACAAACAATTTATATGTTAATAATTGTGCAAACAATTGAATATGTATTTCAACTTTCTCACAAAACATTATGATTTTTCGTACTATTTAATGCAATATTATAAATTAAAAACTAGAGGAAAAAAATTAAAAAAATTAGTCTTGCACTAAGAATATATTTTAACTACATTTGTAATTATAGATTATAAATCAAAAGTTATATATATATAAGTAAATTTTTTTATATCCCTTATTGATACGTATTTCTAGTTTTTTAAATTATAGTTTACAACGGTATATAACAAATTATTATTGAGAATTAAATAATTATTATAATGCTCATAATCAATATTCATAATTCTAATTATTATATAAGTTAAATTAGGCTATAGCATATTTTTGACTTTACTCCCGAAAAAATATTCGTAAAATTATCAAATTTTATAAGTAAAAAATTTTTTTTAATCATAACAGAATCTTATTACTAACAGCAGTAAATTTAATAGCAGAAAGTACTTTTTATTACTTTTAAATAATTTATTATAAATTTCTTGAATTAAGCTCCTTTTAATTTAGTATTAATTAATGAATTGAAATAAATATAAGACTGATGATAATTGCTTTTTGGTAAAATATCATTAATAATGGTAAGTATAGAATTTAATTGAGTTTAAAAAATTAATTTATTACAAGTCATCATTTATATTACTTTCCAATATTTCCTACAATCTTTTAAATAACATTTCACATTAAATTTACCGAAATACGCCCATATAAATACAATTTAAAATTCCATATTTAACATTTATGCATAGTAGTTATCAATTTTTTAATTTAATTACTATATTAAAATAACTTTTTGTGAATGAACTGTGTAAAAATCTATAATTCTTTAAAAATTATTTTCTAACATTTGTAAATGAAAAAAAGTAACGATATAATTTTCTTTAAATTTATTTATGAACATATAATTATTCATCATTAAATAAATAAAAATTTATTAAAATAAAAAAGTAACCTATGATATGTATTTTAAAGTATTGCAAATAAAGTTTTATAAAAGTTTTGCTTATGTTTCTTTAATAACTTAATGATTTTAATAATTTAATATGTATACTTTCAAATAATTATATATTTTAAATTGTTTCTTTGAAACTAATAGAGCTTATTTTAAAAACCTTCAAATTCATTCAGTCAGTCGATATAAGATTATTATTATTGGAAAATGTAAAAAAAATCATTGTTATTTTAAAGAATATTTAAATTTTTAAAACATATTAAAAACAGTTTCAATATTCACAAAAACTTTATCATTATATTTGAAATTCAAATATAATACATGTAATCATTATAATTTTGTTTTGTAAATAATGGGTACCTCATATAAATTTTGATGTTATTAAACATTTTAAACTTTTTATAAATTTACTTACTAAAATAATGTCACACTATGCATTTTATAATGGAATTCTCAACTAAAAATTTATTACAGAATTATAGAAATAATAAAAGAAATAATTGTAGAAATATTATATACAAAAATAAAATGTAATATAAAATTATTTATAAACGTTTGTTTATTTTTGAACACATCTTTAATAACAGGCATAATTTTTAAATTTTAAATGATGACTACAAATTTTGTATAGTGAAGAAAAAAATTGATTTTTTTTTACCCTTTCTGAAAATAAGCACTACTGTATATATATATATATATATATATATATAACATGTTAATATTTAATGAAAAAGTTGTATTGAAGTGACACAGTTCTAGTTAATATATTTAATAAATCCATTCGATTCTTTTAAGACCAAAAGAGTATCAAAGTATTTGTTAATACTATTTAATTTACTTATAAATGAAAATAATGCATTGTTTGAAGGAAAATTAATTTATAATTATTAAACCGAAATATGGAATACAAATTTATCAACCGAATACTACAGAAAATAATTAAATTATAATATAATAAAGATGAATATTATATTTAATTATATATTTTATGCAAATATAATAAAATTTCATAAAAGCTGTCATTTTCTTAGATATACATATTTGCACAAATTCTTGCCAATAAATTAAATTTCGTGTCATGAAATTTGTCAAAGTAATGATATTACAAAAGATACATATATTTATTATTACATTCTATGAAATATATAAATGTTTTTTAAAATTAAATGAATATGAAATATCAATGTTTAAAAAGACAAAATTATTTATTATTTGTCCCGTTATTTATTTATTTGACGATATTTAAATACGTTAATATGAAAAATATAAATATTGGTTAAATAATACATTAATTAGTTAGTATTGAGTTAATAACTTTAATTATTTATTAGTAACTATTGAGTTAATAAATTTAATGTATAAGATTATAAATAAAGCACAATTGATAAAATTCAACAATTTTCTAATAACTTTATACTATAGCTCATTATAACTTAATAATATTAGAATATTTATAAATATATATTTAAACACTACTATAATAAGTCACATACAGTTTGTAAATTTATTATGAATTTAGAGTTTTTGATTATTTTATAAGAATTATTTAATTAAACTTTAATTATTTTATCATTTAATAAATATAAAACCATTAAAATATAATAATTAAACTATAAAAAAGATTTATCCATTAAAAAAATTATCTTAATCTTAAAAATTTACTTTTACTTTAGCAATATTATGAATTAAATATTAAAACATTATTGGAAATTTAAAGAATTAAAAAATTATAAAAATTTACAGAATAAACATTAATTATTTGTTTATTCAGTAACCTATTTAATTCGCCCACTTATCTTTTCTTGTTTCAACAAATTAATATAATTTAGTTTTGAACATTTGTATATTAGTATACACAAACACAAAGTAGCCATTGAAACACTAAAATTTAAAATATATGATAATTTCGTTGCTGTATACAAACACATACTTATTATAAATTAATAAAAAACTCATTTAAAATACTATTATGCAATGGATGACAATGCATTTTGCAACTGAATTGTTATGTGTAAATATAAAATTTGTTCTCGTGTGGTGGAATCCGTTACACTTACGCGTTGCTCAATAAAGATATGATTTCGAATCAGTACGATTAAACGAATGATTGAATGAATTTAAATTAAAAAATGAATCAATTTTAAATATTGAGAGACATATTTAATCATTTACGTGTTGATGAGTCAACAATTGTGAAAGTGTAACAACAGCGAAAGCAAAATTTCTTGAATAATAAAGCTCTGTTATAAACAAAAATTCAACTAAATTTCAAGTGAATAGTAAAATAATGGAGATAATTGTGAATTTTTGTACAATTTGTTATCATTCTATGTAAATTGATACAAGGCTCGTTATTAAAATTTAAATATACAAATGTTATTTTCTTTACATTGCTTTGTACATGTAACAATGACTACGCATTTATTTTAGTTAATTAATAATTATTGGTAAATTGATAAATAATAGCAATGATTTAACTTTTAATTCTTCTTCTTCTTCTAACACTAAATTAAGACGATGTGTGCGTGTTTCGCAGTATTTACAATTTAAACAGATAGGAGAAAAAAGAATAAAAGTTTTTGATAAGATTTAATAATTTCATTGGCTAGAATTTTACGAGATGTGTGCATAACTTATGAGGCAAATAGTATTTATTTGTTTCCTTGAATCAAGAAACTGAGCAAAAACTGCTCGTCGATCGTTGGAGATGTGCACATCTATTCGGTGACAAGGTAAACAAAATAAAAACTCTCGTATTTGCCGAGTGTCGGAGGCTTATTTCCTGCGATTTTCACCAAGGTCACACGTATTAATTCCAGTGTAATTGTTGATAGATTACCGATCATTTTCTCCTTTTAGTTTCGTTCGACAGTCCCTCGGAGGTGCGACCACTCGACTTCGATGCTGAGCGAGATTAAAAAGGCGGCGATTGAAAATAATAATAATAATAATCTAGCAAATAGAACGATGAATAATAATTATGGCTTTGTAAGGTGGTGCAGTTGCATTTACGCTGCATTCGAGGTTAAATTTCGTCGTTGGATTTCGTAAAATCCCGGGCATCATCTGTCGAGGGGTAATTTCAGAGGTGGGTTGGTGAAACGGGGGAGGGGGGGTGACCCACGGTAAAACAAAACAGCTGATAAGCGAACGAGAGGTTGGCCGAGCAACAACCGACAACCGACAACCGACAACCGACAATCAACAACCAGCAACATGTTGCGGGAGGCGACGAGAGCCGAGGTTCCGGTGGTCACGAGACTCGCAGGTGCAACGTCTCCTCGCCGCAGTCGTGAACGTTTTATTCGCGAGGGTTCCGCGGGAACAAAACGTCACCGTTTCCCTGAGTCCCACGCGTGTTGCACCCTCCGAGGCCCGACGGGCCGCTGCAAACTCTCCGCCTGAAGCTCACCTGGGATCCTGGGCGGCAGGGTCACCTCCGCGACGTCCGCTGGCATCCTGATCCCGGTGACTCTCGGGGATGAGGCTCTTCCGCGCTCGGCCCTCAAGCGGGAGTCATGAAGAGGTGCTGACGCTGGTAAATACGGCTCGATATCGATCGCCGTTGATCCCCTCCCCGGGTCGACAAAGTCCGCGGCCCTCGGGCGACGTTACTGTCGTGCAGGGAGCGCGCGCACATGCATGGCACTTCCGCTGACCGCCGAACAAAGAGGACGGGGGCCAAGGTCGATTCCCCCCCCTCTTCCCCCCGCTCCTGCTTCGCAGACTCCCCTCGGGCTAGATCTCCTAGTCCTGGTTACCGCACACCACGTGCATCGCGGCCCAGCCTCCCTTTGTCCACGACACTGACACCGTGGAAACGCGCGGAGGAGGTGAGGCGCACGCACCCCGATTCCGCTATCGATCCTGGACTGAGGACTCCTCGAGCACGTGGACTCGCGCTTGCGCGTCTCCAGTCGCCGGCACCTCGCACTCGGTGCAACCTCTTCCTCGACGGGCGTCCAAGAGCCGAGTGTCGCGAACCACTCTCCCGACTGAGTCTCGCGCGAGGGACTATCGAGCCTCGATGCGAGCCGCACCGTTCGGCATTCGTTGCGCCCCTCCCTGCGGCCGCCGTCCACCTCCTCTCTGTCGACGCATGCATCCGGAGGCCGCGGTGCCGCTGGGGTACTGCAGGGGGACGGGGGAAGCCCGAGCGCGGCCTGATTTATGGCCGCGCGGGCCGGGGGAGCCACCGTTCGCTTCCTCCCCTCGCCCCCACCAGCTACCGCCGAGCCCTCGTCGCCGCACCGACCTGCCCGAACCTCGGGGCTGCGGGTCAAAGCTCGCGACGCTTCCCACGATGACGGCCCTTGCCTCTTCTTCGTACTGCGAGCTATTTCGAGTGGGTTTCGGGAAGATGCGCTGGACCAATTGCGCGAACCAAGTCCACGAAAGTTTTCGCAGGGACGGCGTTGACCCTCTGTCGGTTCCCGCACCGGCACGCGGGCCTCCATTCACCTGAGTCCCAGTGAATGGACCCGACTCCTGGACGTCCTCGACTTGTCTCAAATCGTCGATTATTGCGTAACGAGGACTGCAACGAGCTGCACCAGGTATCGCCTTTGAAAGCCACGGACATTTTTCTTTTGTCGAATGCAACTTCTCGCGACAAGCAACAAAACCGGTTTCTTAATCAATTTTACATTTCCCGTACCGGCTCCGGAGATACTCGCCTGTGCTTTTATAACTTCATTTCGCTCGAGTTTACTTAACTCGGGCATTCGTCCAAACCTCCGTATTTCGGACTTTTGACCGATACCTTTTTATTATTTTTTTCATTTTTATGCTATCTGAATTGCGTAATTGCAATCGAACAACTTTTAACTTTCTCTTGATCGAGCGCAGCAACTTTTTAAAATCGGTTACCTCGAGTATTGAAAGTCATTTAAAACTTGTTAAAAATCTACTTCTCCTCGCCCCACCCCAACCCTCATAAATAAACCCATAATAAACAATTGAGCATAAATTGTCGTATGCGTGGTTCCACACAATTAAATTACACACTCTAATCAATTTCCAGGGCATCTATTCTACTGTCACTACAATATTTCACCAAAACAATATATATATAACCACAATTATTATACTGCTGTCAACAGCTAAAATAAATTTAACATCAATTTTAATTGTTAAAATTTACAGATGCATTTTTAAATGTTTTATGCTCGGAAATTTGAGAAATAAGTCGAGCATAATCACTAATGGCTTGAGAAAAGAATTTCTAGAACTGTCACAAATATTCAAACCTAATTCCTCATCTCAATATTCCTATTTATATAACAATTCAAAAACAGAAATAATTCTCAATATAAGTGTAAATAAATAAACTTTAAATTGTTAAATTGATATATACTTTTTTAATGATGTAGGTATTTACTTTTGAATTATATACAACAAATATTTACGTTATTATAGTAATAAATATATTAATTTAAAAAACAAAAATATGTGAATATATTATATATTTATTTATAATATATTATATATTTATTGGCTTTTATAACATTATTATATATATATATATATTATTTTAAGCATGTTATTAAATTAATAAACATCAACATTATATTATATCAAAGTATCAAGTACAAATAATCGTCAACATTTACAAATAAAATATAAATAAGTTATAAATTTCCATTATAATTTTAATATTTATAACCTTATTAGATTGGATATAAATATTTATAATTATAATTCTATAATAATATCAATACACTGACTATGATTTCCATTATTGAAATTATCAAATAATTGACAAGCATAAGTCAATTAGTTTTCTTGTAACGAATTAATGAAAATATAAAAGTTCTTGTACATAATATATTAAAAAATTATTACCAAGAAATTTAAAGAAAGCAACTTGAACTTGAAATTCTAATTTGTTTCATTTTCGTTGAAAGTTAAGGAAAAAAATTTTTTTTATCATATAAATATTTTGTGAAGTCAATTATCTAATGAGAAAATAAAATATTTATTTTAAAAAATATAAATATTCAAATCCGTAACAAAGAGATTAGTTAAAAACATTTAATTTATGAAATGATTTATTAACTATTTCAAAAGAGATTTTATAGAATTTGTTTAAAATAATATGAGGAGGAAAAGTTGAATTTTATTCATTTGTCGTGACTCTATTTATATTATTAAATAAAATACGTTGATAAGTATTTTAATATGAATTTTATGAAATTAATATTTTTAAAAGCATTATTCGAATGAATTTACTTGAAAAATATTCATAAAACGCAATCTAAATAAATATAAATAAACGTTTTTTTAAATTACTAATAATATCAAACTATATGTTATTAGCATGAAAATTTAATTTACTTTAAGATGTAATGTATATTAATGTTCTGCACTCTGCTAAATTCATTTTAAAATATGCATTGATTGCGATAGAATCTCATTAATTCAATTAGCATATTGGATTAAATACTTGGTTACACCTCCAATATTCTCATGAAATTTCATTAAATATTTTTTTAACTATGTAATAAGTTTTCCTGAGGATGTTAAATTTTTCTTCCACACATATCTATACATGAAAATGTATAGATTTGTAGTTAAATCTCGTTCATTCCTTGCGTCATTCTACTTTAGCCAATCAAGTTTTAGTTTTAGTCAAAATTTGCACATGCGCTGTTTCATACAAATAAAAAGTAAAACTGTATTTCATTATAGTTTTAAAGTAGATTTCTATTAATAATATTATTTTTATTAATATTATCCAAGGATTGTGTATTCAAGTAATTTTTTAAAGAATGTTTCAGAAATAATTAATGAAAAATTAATGTAGTTATTTGTTATTAAATCTCTTAAGTTTTTACATGATTTAAAAATGATTGAATGAAAATTATTTCATTTAGTACAACGTTTCGAAATACTACTAAAAAAATAGAAATTTACAATTAAGTTTAAACAGCCTCTTAAAGTATATTTTAAGGTATTTAATAATTTTTATGAACACAAAAATGATTAATTAAAAAAAAGTAGGTTTATTGATTTCAAATCGTAATTCATACTCTTTTGAATTCATTCTTGCGTAATGCATTATATTAATCACTCACCAACACCCTTATTTCATTTAAATCAATTATAAAAGAATATTTAAGATTACGGTAAAAAGAAGCCAATTTCGTCTGTTTTTCGTCCAGATTGTACCTAAATTCTTCAGACTTTTAATGCGTACATGTACGTTTAGTAATAGTTGAGAATATCAAAAAGGAATGCATAATCTAAAAGAAAATATGATTGCTAATAGACCAACACACTGTTATTGACCCGATTGTGTCCGTGTGATATAATCATTTTTCATTTTTTTCCTTTTGCTGCAGAGCCTTTTCATTCCTCTAAAAATCATCCAATTTCATTGCACGCAAATTAATGGAAAACGTATTTATTCAAATGCAAAAGTCGACAAAATAAAGGTAGAATCGCGGTGAATTTTGGTTCGTAAAACGTAGGGAGCAAAGGAAAAAAAAGCTCGCAACTACCGAAATCCAACTAACTCTTGACATAGGCGTATAAATTGAATTAGTTTCGAATTCCTGAAATAATGGATATATTAATGACGCAGGATTTTTCTCGGACGAAACCGCGGGAGCGAAAGTCGATGTGCAGCTCCACTCGAGCGAGGCATTTCATATCCAGCCATTTCCATGCCGCAGAATGCGTCGAGTGGAAAATGCTGAGAGGTGGTCGTATCGCGGGACAGAAATTTGCAGAAATCACGTGCCACTCGTTGCGAACACCATGAAAACGCAAAAAAACCCCATGACGTATCATTACCACTAGCCTGCCCACTCGATCCACTCCCTTTACCTCCTCGCCCTCCGCCCGCATCCTCACAGCATCCACGCGTCTCCACCTCGGACGCATCGTCTCTCATTCGATTTCTATTCACTGTCCCCCCTCTCCTCCTCCTCCTCGCGAAACGTGTTTTTCTCCCCAGGGACGGGTAAGAGTTCCGATTAGAGGGGCTCCTTCCCAGGCTCCTGAGAATTAGAAAATCTCCATTTGCTCTGTCTGTACCCAAGCAAATATCATCGACTGCCTTTCATCTTTTGTCTCGGATTTTTTTCTTTTTCTCTCTTTTTTTTCTATCGACGATTCTCTTTTTGCCAAGTTAATTAAACACCCTTTAACCGGCGCGGACAAGTGTACGCAAACTCATAATGACGGAGAACGCCAACCTTTCCCCCTTACATTGTTCGCAAAAAAGGGGACTGCCTTCAGGTTTTTACATTTCATTCGGAAATATCGTGCCGTGGGCTTGTTAAAAGCAAAGTTGGACAAAAAGCTCGCACCGTAAATAATATTCAACAAATAAAAATTGGAGGCTGTGCTCGATCTGTGGAAGCCCATTGAAGCCAAGAGAGGCGGGGGGGGGAGAAGAGAAAGAGAGACGGACAAACTGATAGAAGTTTTCGATGCAACTGGTGGCGCTCCTATCGTAGGCAAAAACAGGGGACGCGGGGAAGCGGGAGGAGATCATCCGAATGTACATAGGCGGATTGCGGCGTGAGAAAGATTGAGATACGCGGCTGGGGTAACGGCGCGGAGGTCGTGCATGTGCAACCCAACGACCGAGAGTATTCGAAAGTCAGTGGCGGTTTCCAGGATGCCGCTTTTCCGGGGAAATTCCCTGCGAATTCCTGGGGTCCCTACCTCTGGGGAAACCGAGGGAGTGCCTCTGGCAGAGGCGCAGCTGCTCGACATGGGCCCCTACCTTGCCCTTCGCTTAACACCTTCGCTGTGGATTTTCCTAAATCTCGAGAGCTTCGTTACGGGTAAAGAAAAGAAAAAAATAAAATGAAAAAATGAAATAAAAGGAACTCTACCCTCATTGTTGCCGCTATCATTATTTTCATGAGTATTATCGGAAACCTTCAACTAGTCTTATCAATAATTTGTTGTTCTTTAGAATTTATTAATACAAAGAATGTTTGTTGAATGATGTTTTTGCATTTTTGTATCTACCCGTATAATGACATGACATCGATGTTTGACTCTCTTGTTAAAGCTAAATTTCACCTGTTCTTGTCCTTTCAGTTTGATTTAAATCTTTTTTCATTTTTATGATTAAAATATAACATTTGATGTATATTATATAAACCCGTATAAAATTCAATTACAATTATATTTTCCAAATTAATTATATAAAATGAAATGCACTGTTTATATCAAGTTAGAAAATTAGTACATTCAAATGATTTTTACTATTTGAAGTATCCATTTAAGAAAAAGGCCACAAGCGTTTATTCATAAAAATAAAAATGAATATTAGTTAAATATATATTGTAAATAATGATGTAACATACTTTTTTGGCCATAAAATGTCATTATCGTACACGAGAAATTTATGAATTAGAAGATCCTTTCAAATTCTCATAAATTCTTATGTATAAAATTGAACAATAAAAAAATGCAAGATTTTTTATCGTGTAATATTTTTAATAATTCCAATTTAATAATAGCTATTACGAAATTAAAAAATAAATGAGAAAATAATATAGATCAAAAATAAAATACAGTAAGAGACAATGTAGAGTATTTAAAAACTTGTTTTTTCTTTTAAATATTCGAAATAATTATTTTTCTTAAGCCACTGTTGCACGCAATCGACACATAATAAAATTTAAAACCCGATATCACCAGATAATTAAGCAACTGAAAGAAAAAAAATTTTAAATCCACTCGCTTTGTCTCACTTTGTCAGCTATTTATCGGGTCGGTTAAATCTTGTAAAATACATTTTTCATCAGTTGTGTACATGTAAATCTCCATAAAAATAAAGGTTACTCTACTTTATGTCACTTAGCAAGTGCTTCCTAGTTTACCTTCTCAGAAGTATCCATGACTAATATAACTGTATGAGCACGACAATAGCGCGTACAAATATCTTGGGCCAAAATTAAATGCCCCCAGAATTAAAAATTGCCGAATGCAGTTGGTCGTACGATGAGATTAGTTGATAATTTTGATAATTTTGATAATTTTGATAATTTTGTCCGGAAAAGGAGAAGCGAAATGAAAAATGCTCCATTTTCAGTCGTCCAAAAGATATTAATGTTCATTCGCGTAATCAGTGATAATAAGATTAATAATAGAGACACACTTGCTTATGAATGCTATTGTTTATAGATCCAGTAAAATCCCCATATGCTCGCATAAAACATCTCGTGAACAAGCGATGAATATTCTGCAACTCGGGCTGCTGGTCTGTATCAAAATAGCGTGCATTCGGTTGTAAATATCCCGGTAGCCAGGTGTCGGCCATTGAGAGGAAAGAGAAGGCGAGAAGCTTTTGAGGATGAGACACGCCACGAAAATGCCCTCGAGGTTATTCAGCTTTTTTTTATTTCTTCTCCTGCTCGGCGAGTCTGCCTACGTGCTCTTACCTCTTTTATTACCCACGCTCCTCTTCCTGTCCGTCCTCCTCCTCTTTTTCTTCTTCTTCTTCTTCTTCTCCATCATCATCCTCGCCGTCGTCGTCGTCGTCGTCGTCGTCATCGTCTTCGTCTTTCTCTCCTTTCATGCACGTGCACAGCGAGTTTGTTTCGAACGACAGTGCTTTAAAGGTCCGACGAGGACCAAAGGTTCCGCTAACTTGAGCACGCAACTTTAACATCATCGTAACATTAATTTACCACTTTTACCCTTATTTCTTACATGTAAACTATATTTATTAAATATTATTTTAATCCTACGTTTTAAATCATATTATTGTGCAAAAAATAATACATTTAAACAAGTTAAGTTTAGTTAGAAATAAGTGTTTTATTTTGTTATTTATGAATAATACAATAGCACATTTCAATTACATTGCCAATTAAAAGAATAAAAAAAAAAAAATTATAAAATATGTCATAAACGTATAAAGCGTTCAGTATGTGAATGTAAATATATATTACAAGGTTGCTAAATTATGTATTTTTAAACTCAAATTTATAAATAAGTAAAATAAAAACTTTTTTTGATTATCGTAAAATATAGAATTATTTTATCTTAATAAAACATTAAGTTATTTCTTTTAATTCTTGAAAGTAAAAAAAAAAAAAAACGTATTTTCAACATATTACTACATAAAAATTTTGAAATACAAACAACCAATTGATTTAATACAAAGAAAAACCTTTCAAAATGTTTATAGAAATAAAATTTTTGATTTTTTAACAATTTAAATTTATTCTTCATATTTATAATTTAATGAATATTATTCTAATACTTTTATAATTAAAATTATTTCATAAATATAAATAGCTTAGTCTTTAATAATGAATTTTTAAAAGAAAAAAATTTTATATTTTTGGTTAAAATATTTCGCAATAAATATATTAAATTTAAAATACATTTAGTATGTATTTATTAGAAGATATCTTAAAAAATTTTGTTTGCTCCTTTTGTAAGCGTTTGAAATCAGTTATATTTTTTAGATAAAATTTGTCTTTTTAAGGAGTAAGAACGAAGAAAAAGAAAAATTATGCGTATTATCATAACTAAAACCTAATAATTGACTATTTGCTTATAATTTTGACTGTTTTATTCGATATCATTACCAATATTACTAGTCTTAAAAAACCGCTTTTAGGAGGAAACGCCATCCCCTGATTTCTCGAAAATTTTCTCGTGGTTTTCGCTTCGACCATCAGGATCGGGAAAGCCGTTGTTTTTTCCCTAAAGTAAGGGTGGTGGTGTGTATAGTCCGCGGATGGAGGTGGACGTCGCCGATTCTGACTTCTTCTTTCTCTGGACAACTCCCATTCGTCGTGAAAAATAGTCGTGCTGCAAGCGATTATCACCTGTCCAGGATTTGCTCACGAACACCTCTCCGAGGCCCTGTGGAATGGGGTTAATTTACGCTTACAATTTGTTATATCCGCAAAACACAAAAATTCCAGACGCACAAAGTCGTTTTAAATATGCAAGCGCTACGACGATTTAAAACAGAGGTCCAAAAGAAAAAATGTCACTTAAATCGACAACATCTTTCCGCAAAAGCTCAGCGTAAAGTCTCGCCTTCTTCTCAGCTCAAAATTTCCTACCCTCGAGCCTTGTAAATCATCTTCGACAGCGCCGCTGGTCTAAGACTTTTTTGTATATCCGCTATGAAACAAATTGAGTTACATTTTATGACGTCCTTGCGAGGAACTCATCTCGGGTTTATTTTCCGTACGATTCGAGAAGAATCCGAACAACTTTTATGAATTTTATTAAAGTTCTCTTTACATATAAATAATTAATAGCGATTACAATGTATTATAAATAATCTGATACATTTTTGTGTAATTCATATTCCTAATTATCTATGTCATAGCAAATATATAAATAAATAAATTATAAAAGTTACTTTTAGTGTACTATACTATATTCGACACATATAGTAAAAAGCATGAATGTCATTAAATTGAAACATAAGATAAGTCTTTCTCTTTCCCACATGTAAATATTTATTTTATTCACATTATGCACGCAAATTTGTTGTTATACAACTCAAAATAATTTCAAATATTTTGATTCATTTTGTAAACAGAATGTTAATTTAAATAAATAATAATAATTACAACAACAACAGCAATAACAATAAAATAAAAAGATTAGTATCAAAAAGGGATGCCGAAAATGTAATATATTTAATATTTACAAAAATAAAGGACTTGGTTTTGTAGTTGAAACCTAAATAAATATAATAATTGGTTTGAATGATTACAATTGTATTACACTGCAAGCACAAAAAACTTCTAGAAAACTGAAGGAAATATGCTATTAAATTAATCTCACGCAAGTTAACTGTTTTAATAATTGCTGATCGGTTGAGGATGTGCCAGATCCTCCAAAGAATATTCAAGTACAACAATCATGAGTACATTCATATATACATCAAAGTGGTGTACGTGTGCATAAATACATAGCGATGAAGCTAAAGTGGTTGTACCCGCACTTTTTCAAATTTAACATTAATTACATCGGTCATTAAATTTAGCAGTTATTTAAATGTAGGAAATTATAACTACAAGAATAAAAATAAACAATGAAAAATATAATAGAATCACAAGCTGAACCTTCAAGTGGATTTATCCTCGATTAGATTTATCTTTTCCGATTTATCTACAATATAAAAACCCCTACCGCCTCTTCTTGGGTAATCCTTACAATATATGTGCATATAATGTTTCTCGAATGTCAAATGTCATTGGACGCATGGAGATTCGCAGTTGCTATAACGAGCCAAAATAAAACTTACGACCAAAGGATAAAATGCATATGCATAACACACATGTGCAAGTGTATAATTACGCGTGTCTGACTATGCGTAATTTTCTATTTTGTTCAACAAATGTCTCGCAATATTGTTTTTTAAGTCCAAATTCCAAATCAGGTAACGTGAAAGAATTACAGAAAAGGGGGAAACAATTACAAAGATAGTTATAGCAGTTGATTGTTGGAAAAATTTAGAAAAGTAAACGACTCATAAGAATGTTATTCATTGTGAAGAAAAATGCAAGAGGAGAAGTTGCAAGGGAGGCGGAGCTGGTTTGAGAAAAAAAGTAAAGGCTCACCGAAGTCGTGGGGTCGATTTCGGTTTAAAAATAAGCTGGAGTGTCGGGGCGACCGAGAGAAAAGTAGAAAAGCGTCAAAGTCGTGGCTCGGGAGAATGTGTGTAGGTGTAAAACGAAATGTGGCGTTGGAGCTTGCGGTCGGTGTCCGCGAGTGAGTTATTGCGCGTGCGCGCGCGCGATCCGAAGGCCAATTAACGGCGCCTCGAGTGCACTCGCTGGTGTGCGAGCGAGAGAAAGGAGCTTTCGTAGGCGCGTCCCGCAGTTTCGCTCGCACGGTCCTGGATTCCTTGAGACCGAGGGTCCACTCTGCCTCTCATTTCCCGTTTCACCTTTCCTCTTATTTTCCGGGGAGCGCGACCTTTGCAGTGCGACTCCGCCTTGGCTGCCCGCGCTCGGTCCTCGATCCTCGATCCTCGATTCTCGATCGCGGCACTTGTATTTTATATCATTATCGTAAATAACATACCGTTAATCCGCCGTCCGAGCTTTTCCACTCCCCGAGTCCTCGCGCCTCTTTAACCGTTAAAATTTCTGTTTTCGACTTTTTACCTTGTAACTAATAGTCGCTCCTCCCGGGTGGCCCGTTAAGCGTCTCTTGGCTAACAATAAACATCTCCTGGACGACAGAGGAGGGACGGGGAGGAACGGGGAGGAACGGGGAGGGAGGATTCGCGAGGCGATAACGCTCGCTTCGATTCGCATGCGTTTCGCGTTTCGCGTAGACTCGGAGGAGAGGCGCTCGTGCTCGTGTTCACCTCTAGCCTGGATTCCTTTTTCTCCGAGTGTCTTTGTCTCTGTTCCTCTTGCTAGCCTCTTGCTCCGCAGCTCCTTTGCACTTGGTAATTGGCACAAGTCTTGTGCAGACGCCGAAGCCGCGCTCTTTCACAGCCGCAGCTCGCAAATAAATGTTTGCTCGCGAATCTGTCGATCGCAAATATTCCCCTCCCCCCCCTCCCCCCTCCGGAGGAACAATGTGTGTCGACTCCTTCTGACAAAGGCCTCTCAATTCTCAGCACCTGCCGGCCGCAACCGCGAGGTTTTGTGCCTCGACATTCCTCAAATATTTTTATCTCCTCCCCCCGCGGGGAGTATCAATTGTCATTCAAACAACATCTTCCTGATGCATCTTTTGTCCGGGACGCAAATTCCAATTAAACTACAACTACAGTTTGCTGTCAATTGTCCAGCCAACAATTCCTTTAGCTCTTGTGTACTTGCCAAGACCTTCATTTCCCCTCATTTTTAACCATTACAAACTCCAACGTTAAACTCTTTCTTAAATGCCTCTCCTTTCAATTTCAATATCAATTCGTACGTTTTCCACTTTATATTTATGATTTCTATCTTTTAAAAAAGAGATTTTAAGGAGATATCAATTAAACTGTGTCAACATTGTTGAACGCTTTGTTTAATTATTTATTTTAGTATAAAAGAGGTCTTTAAATAAACTTCTCTTTTGATCATTTTTATTTAAAAAGATAAATACTAAGTAATATTGTTAATAATTTTATCTCCTTATTCTTAATATTATATGAAAATTTTCAGTGTTCAAGGGCTTAAATAATAATAATTTTTTATCGTTCAAAACAAAACGTAATTGTAATTAAGTAACACTAATCAATATATAATAGATTCGAGCTTTTGAAAAATATAAACAGTATTTGTTGACGGGATTATAGGTTAATCAGTGATCAATTAATATAAAAACATAATCAGCAATTGAACATTAAAGTCACAGAAAATATATAAATTATAGTTTATTAATATAATTGTTTTCTTTAGAGAATAAAATATTGTACACAGTTTTAGTTTATCTACCAATAATTTATAAAATTCATATGTATAACAAAAATTTGAAAGAAATTGCTTCCACAATGTATACATAATTTAAAATTAAAAAAGAAAGACTACATAAAATTCAAATTTAAAACTACTGCGATTAGGACATTTTTGAAGCTTTTTTATTATTTTAAAACATGAAAAAATGAAGAAAAAAAGTTTTAATAAACCGATGAATCAAGAAAAAAAAAGAAGAATAATAATACCGATGATACATTAAATTAAGTTTATTTTTTAAAAATTTTTTAAATTTTTAAATTTATAAATTATTTATTGATAAAAGTTTAGAGATACGTATAGATTTATATACCGTTCAAGTCTTTATGTATTATACAAGGTTTATACAAATATTTTAAAAAATATTTATGTAAAATTTTATTTGCAAGTTAAATTTTTTGATCGGTTCGTCAATTTATCAATTATTCGATATTGGCGTTAGAAAATTTCTGTTATAAAATAGTGAAAGTTAAATTTAATAATATTTAGCACATCTGAAGTTGATAATGTCAGTGTAGATACAAAGAGGAAAAGAGTACAAAAAGAATCAACTTGCATAATTTACATGTAACCATCCACTCGAGTGATATGTAAGCTGCAAACGTAAGTACATTTCATTTTGTTTTTTAGAAAATGTTGATACGGAAACAAGACAACCAACACACAATCAATCATCGGTGTGTAAAAAGTATTTGTAGCTGTAAAATGACATGTAATATTTTTTTTCGAATTTACCGAACTTTGAGGTGAAAAAGGTTTTTCTCTACCTGTTGTTGTAAAAGCTTCTTTGAGTCTTTAAATGCTCATTACTCGTTGATTTTCATAAATTCATTTTCTTGTATTCACTGGTTAAAATTTATTATTTTGTGGAATTATAGGTAACATTGTAAAGGTTGATTAAAAATTAATTAGAAATATAAACTTTCTTATTTTATAATTTTGTATTTATTTTTTTACAAATAATTCTATTATGTATCGTTCTTATAATACAAAATTATATTGTATTGCAGAAGTTATTATTTGCCTACAAAAGCCAAAAATATAATTAATTATAAACCAGAAATATTAGTAATTTTTAATTTATTTGTTTAAAAAATTGCCGTTTCTCCGTAACCATAAGTATCTATACCGTGTGCAACAAAATTGTTTTAATAAACGAAGAAATACATTAACACTCTACGCATCGGAGTAGATCTCACTAAAATTGGTTTTTAAATTAATAAAAATTACTGCTATAAAACAACAATAGCAATACAAGCAATACAAGTAGTTTTAGGCATTTTGTGTAGATTGTTATTTTAATTAAGAGCCGTCATTAAACATTTTAACTGATGAATTCAATTGATATTCAGCGTCTTTAACGTTTCGTTAAAGAAGTCTAAAAATGCCGTGAATAGAGCAAATTTACCGACGCCTATCTCAGTAAATACAGAGGCTCAATAAATCATAATTTTGCGAGGCGAGTTATCGTGTAAAATGTGTGTAAAATAGGGTTTGCAGCAATATCACGGACGTAATGTCCTCGCAGAAGTAAAATCGAGTAAAGTCGAGAGCAAATGAACGGGCGAATTGGAAAAAGTGGACGTGTAAAAGGTCAGGGAAAAAAGTCGGTGGACCAGATCCGCGTCGTCCCGGTCCACCTAGTGATCCTCGGTCATTCACCAGGTAACTTTTCCCGAGGTCGCGGCGTCCTGCACGGCTGCGACAAGGCCGTACGTTCCCTCTTCCCCTCGCCCCCGCCCCTTGCTTTTTGCTCTGAATGCCTTCCTCGAGAGGGTCGGAGGGACGAGAGACTTCCTTTCCCATCTGCAGTCAGAGCTCCTCTCTCGCTCCCTCTCACCTGTCCCGGTCGCTTCCTTTCTCGCTCCAGAGGCTAGGCTAGGCTGAGATCGCGGCGACACAAAGAGATCGATGACTCTCGGCGTAGTGGCGGACAATTTTTTCCCCACCTTCTTCCTGTGTTGTTGCCCGGTCGCGTATTTCCTTTCGCCGACACGTCGCTTTCTTTCTTCCTGCACGCACTCGCGCACATGGAGAGGACGTCGAAGCGGAGAAGGAGCCGGGGAAGAAATAGTGCGGTCGACCCGAGTCCAGTGGCTAAGGACTAGAATTTTGCGGAGGATCCTCGCGTTGCCAGGAGGAGTGGCTGAAAGAGGAGAATTTGAGTTTCCGAGAAGTGGAGTTGCTCTGGTAACGGGGGATTATACCTTATTACCGGATATGAGTCTCGTGAGTCGCAGTTCCTGGTATTCGTGTGCTCGTGTGCCTGTGTGCTCGTGGTTCAGGTTCCTGCAGTCCCTCGCTAAAAAGGAGCTCTTTTTTCTTTCCGATGAACCTCAGCTCCGAACGTTTTTTTTTTTTTAAATCCATACTCCTCGTTCGGATGATGGAACTTTTCGGTCTTCGCTCTTCTCCTTTTCACCACATCAGCAATGTTACTTCAATCGTAGCGGATTTTAACTTGGATAAATCTTCTCGAAAATTGCGTTTATTTTCCCTTTTTTTATTCCTATATTTACACTCGAGCGTATCTGCAAACGGACTCTATTATTATTTGTTATAAGTCAAGCCTACAGCGGTTTGATATCATTATTCTTTTTAATTTTCTTTACTCTTTCCACAGATTCCAAATAATCTTATCACTTTTAACTGCTTGAGATTATACTTATATAAAAGCGATATCTCACTGTGCTAAATCTTCCTCTACGTTCTTCATAATAAGATCTAGTCCGAGCATCAAAAATATCATTAAATAATACATTGATAAGACAGTCATCTGCAATATTGCGTTATTTGCAAATATCAGCTTTACAATTGTCCAAAATAAAATATCATAAATTTTTCAATGAATTGATTTATTTATTATTTCAATTAATCCTTCATTCATTGGCAAAATAAAATTTTTTCGATCAATTTTTTTACAGAAATTCAAATAAAATTTCTGGAGATCTTTTATTTATTATTTATTAATACAAGCACATCTTCGACTTTTATTACATATTAAACATGAATTAAATAATTTTACTAATTATTCTCTGCATAAAATATATAACATATATAAATATCTTATTTGCAAAACAACAATTATTGTTATACAATCCCTAATTATTTAATAATGTAATATTAAATGTAAAAAAAATTTATTTCTCATTATATAATTAAAAAAAAAATTATTTTAATTTTTTTCACTACGGAAGAATTTGCATTTTTATATTTATAATAAAAAATTATTGTAATTTAATTTTTTGTTTAAAAATTAATGTATGTGGTAATACTGAAAAGAAAATATACCAGAATAAATTAAATCATTATACTTTATTATTATTTTAGTAAAAAAAGTTTAAAACAGTTATTATATATTAATATTGCATTAAAATTTATTTATTTTTAAAATATTTATCTTATAATATGTTTTCTCAATTTTAAGACTTTATGATAAATACATAATTTTCGTAGGTATTTATTATTATTATATTTAAATTACTTATAAAAATTAAATTTCAGTTAAAAAATTAAAACTCCATACAAGTTCGAATAGTACTAAAATGTATTAAATTTTTTTTTAATAAAAATAAAATTAATTGTTTAATGGTAAAACCTTTAATTATAGTATCACAATTTTAATAGTTAATATTATAATATTCTGATATGTTTTTAAGTCAATTTTTGAATTGAAAGAAAAATTTTAAAAAAAATATTTACAGGCAACTATTCATTTTAAAATTCAAATTTATTTAAATATTTGGAATTATTTTTTAAATATCATAATAATCATAATCGAAAGAAAAACCATATATTTTTATTGTGTATTTTATCGTGTCGATTGAATGATACATATTATTATCATTTTGTTATTAATATAAATAAATAATGAGATTAGATTTATATTCATTGAGAAATTTTCTTTAAAATAAAATACCTACGGGAGATGAGTCAACTATATGATTAATATTTCTCAATACCATTACCCTCATGTTCATATGTATTTATGAACTCATCAGCTTTTCATCGTTAGCAAATTATATTTTTGTAAATAATAAAATAAAATTAATTAATTTAAACAAATATTTTTTTTTTAGAAAATAAATAATACCCTTTTACATATTCATAAATATGTTTAATAATAATAACTTAGATGTAATAATTTAATAGAAAATTAAACTCATAATAAATTTGCATTGATATAAATTTTAATTAATTAAATTTACCAGTAATAATAATAGTAAGTGCAAAACTTTCTCATTTATATTCTGTAGTGATATAAGATTTTGAAAAGAATTATGTTGAACTGAATATTGAATTACAATATTTATAGGAGTTATTGAAACATTAAAAAAGTGTAATTATAATGAAAATATATAACATCATTTTAATACTTCTTATTATTACAATTAAAAATTAATGATTGCTACTTTTGATGTCATTATCAAATTTTATTTTTAATATTTAATATTAAATTTCAAATAATATAATGTATACTAAAAATATGTGAAAAATTAGAATGAAGTCATATCGTATCATAAATAACTTCTATATTATATCGATTTTTTTCATTTTTTAAATACTCAATATTATTGAATTTAAATTAATATAAGAAATATTAACTTATAAGACTATGTTTTTATCAATCCAATAATTAATATTTACATGTTAATCGTATAAAACGAGTAAATTTACGTATAGCTTTAGGAAATACAAATATAACAATACACACGCACGCACACATACACACATATTATGCATTTATTAAGAGCTAATAATTACAATTGCAGACACAGTCGATATTATCTAGTTGCAGATTTTTTTTTTTTTGTCTACAACATGTAGAGGTATAAATGTATTAATCTTATCAGGATTAGGATTCATGGAAAAGAGGGACTTAACCTTATCACGCACAATCCTCGAATTAATCGATGAGGAACAAGGTTTATTTATCAGTAACTTAATACCTTGAAAAATATCATTAATATAGAGTCGTTCTGTACTCTTAAGAGGTAATTAAAATAATTGAATTCACTCCATTCTTTATTCAAAGTAAAAACAAAGCCTAATAACATTATATTGATAAAAATAATAAACATAAATGTCTTTAAAGTATTATTGATCAAAACAAAAATACCAAAATGTAAATGATAATGTAAAATTCAAATGAACTCACCGAGATTTTAGTTATTTTTAAGAACTGTGGAAGCTTCTTTAAATGCTTGGAGTTTTTTGTTTGAAAAAAAAAGCTTTTCGTTTCACCAAAATGTTAATTAAAATAACGCTTAAATACGTCGCGGTTGGTGTCAATCATGCAAAAGGAAATGCAAAAGCACAGAATATTCATTTTACCTTTGCTTCCCGTTTAAAAAAAAAATCAAAACAAAGAAATAAACAAACAAATAAATAAATAAATAATAAGAAGAATCACGTGAATCCAAGTGCAAGTGCATGCGCTTCCCTCTCTCCGACACTCGCCGAACTAATCCAAAGCTCAATTGCTCGATTTACTCGATTTAGTCGATTTAGTCGATTTAGTCATTGTAGTCATTGTAGTCATTGTAGTCATTGTAGTCATTGTTCAGTACATGTTGCATCCGCGTACCTCGATTCGGTGCGATGATGTTGCCTTGGATTCCCTGAGGTGCGCCGAAAAAACAGCTGATCACCATCAGCCGAAGTTGATTTGTGATTTGTGTCTGGTCATCTGGTCATCTGGTCACGAATGCTCGTCCCCGTGATTCGTGATTGTTATCGCCTAACCTTCTCGAGTGCAGTCCTCGGGTTTTATTTTTTTGTTTTTGCGTCGTAGGGTAGCACGTGCCTTCCTTCCAATTGCTTTACGATTCCGATGGCTTTGCTTTCGATGCCGTTTCCACGAATTTTTTTATCCATTTTGTCGTAAAACGAGAGAGAAAGAGAGAACGTAAAAGTTGATAAGGATGATAACATCGTTTCACACATAACAGGAGGAAAGAATAAAAAAAGCATTTGGTATGCTACACACTGTATGTTTATGTATTGTATGTCATAAATGCACACACAAAGCAACACGCACCTAACCTCATTGCCCATTTGGCCCCTACACTATAAGCATTCATAAGATAATTCAGAAATCAGAAACATTCTAACATTCTACGTAATTACTTCGTCATCGTTGCAGGTTAAAGTTCATACAATTTGTGGAGTAGGGCAATATCTCTTATTTTGTCCACTTCCGCATAAATTAAGGCTGGTGATAAGTTCAAATTGGGAGTGAATCACTTTTATACTGGAGGATGTCGATGGCTTCTTACATAATTAATAGTGATTATAAAAACAATTTGGAATGGATAATTACTAAGAAGTAAGTAATGCCTATTCCTTATTACATTTTTGTACTAATTAACCTAGAAAAAACAAACAAATACTTGATAATCGAGCATATTGTCATAAGATAAAGAATGAAAATTTATGAAAGAAACAATTGGTCAGTTTTATCTTCTTAAATATTTAAAACTATATTTATTTATAAATACTTATTATAAAAATAAAAATGTAACTTTTTATTGATTTAAAAGTGTATTTTTAATTTGCATTATTAAAATAACAACTTTATTCTTTGTTTTGTGATTCATAATAATTTTAATGTAACAGATTAATATTATATTCTTATATTTTTTTCAATTATTATAATATATTGAAATTTGTAAAAAGATTTTAAAACTCTATCTTTAATATCAAGCATATTGTTTAATACAATATTTGTAATTGTTTTTTTTTTTTTAATTTTAACTTAATTGTAATTTCTTTTGTTTAAGAAATACAAAACTTTATATTTTATATAAAAATAATACCATTTTTTTTTACAGTTTTTAAAATACACATCCTGTTTAAAACAGAATATTTTTAATTATTATTAATTAATAATTTTTCATTAATTCATGGCTGATTTAAATCAGTGATTTTTTATCAAATCTACCAATCAAATAATACAGCGGTAGTAAATATGTTTAATGGTTAAAAATAACTCATAACAGAGTAATCAATATTATTTTTTATCAATGATTCTTTTTGTTTCATTCCGTTAATTTAATCGCAATACAGACTATGTAAAAAAATTAATAGCGATAAAATGCATTCATCGGTAAGGAGTTTTATTCTCAGTGTATAATTTAATAAATAACTTTGTTAGGCTTATTCGATTGGGTCACCAGATCCAAACATGACGAGACCATTGTTCCATATCATCGGAGCACAGACGACGACGACGACGACGACGACGACTACGACGACGACGACGACGACGACAACCAAAGCCGAATTCCCAGGAACCATCAATTGCTCACAAAGGATTTACGGGACCAAAGTAAGTCGGCATAAAAATGAATTCTTTGCTGCGCACTGTCAACTCGACGTCGAATCGAAAGAACATGCTGGTGCGAGAATCGCTCCAGCAGCAGCTCAACACCGCGGTTATCGAAATCCAGACTGCATCAGAAACCAACGGTGGGCAAGGAATAGAGATCTGCGACGAGGGTCTGTCCTTTTGCTCGATCCTTGAGGCTATATTCCTGCACGGACTGAAGGACAGTCTGTTGAACCGCGTGACCGAAGCGCTCAGCGGCCCAGATTATGATGCGATGCCACAGCCCAGCTTTTGGGGTCCACTCCTTGTCTTTTCCCATAGGGAAATTATCGATCAGATTCAATCTTTGAGTCAGGTTCGTTAATTTGGCGCTTCTTACTTCTGAATTTGATAAATAAATTCAATTGTGTGTATTATTAACGAATTTGAGAATTAGTGAGTCTCAAATCAAAATTATAACAACTTAATTGTACAGGTAATAAAGAGCACATGAATTTTTAATATTTCAATGTAATTTAATTAAGTTACACCAGCATTTCCTGTTTTTTATTACTTGTTCTATAAATTTCATCTCTTTATCAATAAATAAGGTGTGCTGCGTAAATATAAATTAAAAATTAAATCAAATAAACAAATGCAATAATTGGTTATAAATTTTAAATCATTTTTTAATTTTTACATTAACTTAAAATAATTGTAAATATATAGGGTTAATGTGAAAGTATCAAACTAAAATAATTTTAAAAACAACAAACTGTAATCTATTTTAATACTTTCAAGTTTTTTATAATAATAATTATAAATAATGATCGATAACATCAGACAATTTATATTAAATTGATTCATATTTTAAAGTAAATATTTATTTATAAACTATGATTAAATCTATTTTTTAGATATACATTAAAAAAAATTAATACAATAACACTAATTAATTTAATTCAATAAATACTGCGCATATTGTTATAAAATTTTGTGGTTAATATTATGTATTCAAAGATAAATCCAGCATTAATAATAATAGCTTGGTGATCCTTGTATGGATATATAGTAAATTTGAAGGAAGAAAATGTAGTTTACGCCAAGATGTCGATGAGAAGTTTTGAAGGTATTATGTTTGACTCTGCAATAAATATATACTTTACAATTAACCATATTAAAATTTAAAAACTGTTTAACAAGCCTTGACAAGGATCTAAATTAAATCTAAAGCAAATAAACATCTCGTCGAAACGTCGGGATAAACTACAATTTTTGTTCAATTATTACACGCATCCTTACAAGGATCAATAATAATCTACTATTATTATTAATAAAAAAGGAGAGTGGTTTTTTCAATAAATCATGAATTAATTATTTTTCAAGAAAAAAAAATATATATATATTATAGTTATTTGAAAATTGAGTTCAACAATTATTTAAAAGGATTTATACACATCATTTGGACCTATGAAAACATTAATATTAAATTCATTAAATTATATTAAAAAAATATTAAAAATAGAAATATTTATTTTTAGTTGACAACAGAAGTTGGGTATAGTCGAGCTTGGATCCGACTAGCACTGAATGAGGGACTCCTGTCCAGTTATTTAAAAGCTATTCGTCGTGATAATTCTGCCTTGAAACCGTACTATAGTCGTGCTGCCTTTATTAGAGACACGGATCTCGTAGAAGTGACACAGCGACTCATCGAAAGCATCGACCACCTTAACTACAACCTGACAACCAACTCCAGCTTACTCAACTATTGGTCAAGTACACCGTTGATGATGGCTGCAATTTGGACACCCACGATGAAATCCTGTCCCATCTTCAGTGCCGTAGACATCGCCAAAACAATAAGTAGTGAACGTACTGAAAACGATTATTTAGATGAAATTGAAACGGCCAGCTCAATCGGTAGTCTTAGTTCCTTCAACTCGTCTCAAAACAATCTTAATGGCTTCGTCGAGGATGAGTCTTTGAGGATTTTTCTAGCGAAAAAATTGCACCAGTTGGATGTAGCTGATACTGATAAAACCGTTTCAACGCGGATTTCTCCTCATTCGGACAATGCCATGGAAGACAAAATTATTAGTGAAATTTCGAAGAATAATTGGAAGATCCCCGAAGAAATCAAAATTACAAATGTTTTAGATGAAAATGTAGAAAAAAAGTCGAAAGAAGGAAAAGTTAAAAAAAAACTGGAAGAAGAAGAAGTAGAAAAAAAATCAGAAGAAGAAAATGGTGCTGAACTTGCTGACACAGCAATAGCTACATCTTCCACATCAACATCCGCTTTAGTGACAGCTGGTAATTCTTTAATTGGTAAAGTTGGCTGGTCAACATCTTATGAAGATTGCCAATTATCCATGAACTCGTCGATGATCTCGAGAAATTCAATCGGCGATGGCGTACAAACACCAGTTGAAGGCCCCACTTATGATGCGTTACTTAAAAGTTATCATACTGGTAATTATGATTTACCGAACTTAGAAGAACTTTTAGAAAGGTATCCTAGTTATGAACCTGTTGCAACGACAATCATGGGTACTGCAGAGCCGTATGAAAAGAAGAGTTTTGATGAACAATTAGGCAAACTGGCTCGCGAGAAAGGGCTGGATCTCCAAAATTATTATTGCCTTGAATGTGGACAATTAATTGGATTAACTTTTGAAAAGGCAAATGTGTGTTCATTCACTGGTGATTATTTCTGTTGCAACTGCATGTCTACGGAAGAGTATCTCATACCATCACGTGTTATTCATAATTGGGATTTAAAGCAGTATCCAGTGTGCATTAAGGCTGCTAAGTACCTTTCAGAATGCTCCACTTTACTAGATCTGAAAATTCTTAATCCAAGAATATATAATGCTGTGGATTGTATGGCACAATTGCAAACTTTGCGTGTTCAACTGAATTTATTAAGAGCATATTTGTTTACTTGCCGTGAGCCAATAATAGAATTGCTTCAGAAAAAAGTTACTCCAAGAGATTATTTATATGAACATATTCACCAGTATTCCGTTTCAGATTTAGCAGATATTCCTAATGGAACTTTGGCTCAACAACTTCAAAAAGTAGTAGAATTCGCAAAAAATCATGTGCTAAATTGTTGGCTATGCAGTCAGAAAGGATTTATTTGTGAAGTTTGCAACAATCCAAAAGTTATTTATCCCTTTGATACCCAATATACCTATCGAGTAAGTATTATTCAAAATTATTTTCAATATATTTTGTAACTAATTTTAATTAAAAAATTTTTACTTTTCTTAATTTAATGTTATTATAATAAAAATTTCTTATAAATTTAAGTATGCGATTTACAATATATTTAAATTATTAAATTAAACAATTACATCGTTGAACGATTTTTTAAAAATAAAAGCTGACCAATAATTAACTATTAGAACTCTAACAATGAAATATATGCAAATAATAATTAAAAATATTAATTTTATATTTTTATTGTATTTATAAACATTGCAATACAAGATGTAACAATTTAATACAACGATTTTGTTATAATAAATATAAATTATATTTATGGACATACAATTTTAACTTATTCAATTGATATTTTAATAAATAAAAGTACAGCACCGATTTAAAAATTAATTCTCTTTTATCAAAAAGAGATAAATAAATTATTCTTAAGAATATTCTTAAAAAATTTTATACTCAGCTAAAATTTATTAAAATTTTTATTTTAATTCATACTTCTTAAAACAAAAAATAGATTTTGAATGATGTACAAAAACAACTTTAAACAATAAAATAATAACAAATATGTGCTTATCAAATATTATATTTTCAATTAAACTATAAACCTTGCATTAGGAATTTTACTAAATTACAATTCATGTAAATAAGTAGAAAATATTATTTTTTTCGAAAAAACAAATTATTTCTCTTTCAATTATTAATTTATATAAAGGACAATATATTGTAAGTAAATAATTTTTCATAGAATGTTTTTGTATATTCTAGCTATAAATTTATAAATTTAATGTAGTTGTATGTTAAATATTATGCTAAATATATCAACTAATTAAAATTTGATTTTGTTACCTTTTAATACTTTTATGTGTTATATTTTTAATTAATTTTTAATAATTTAATCAGAATTTTATTAATTTTTAATGACTAATTCTTGAAACAAAATAATTATTAAATAAAAAATTAAATAAAAAGTATTTTAAATTAAATTTCAGTGTGGGACTTGCAATGCAGTTTTTCATTCAGATTGTTTGAATGCAAAAAAACCTTGTCCAAAATGTGAACGTAAACGCAAGCGAATTGATCTACCTTTATTAGATATGGGAAGCTCAGACATTTTTAATGAAGCTACTTTAGCATCAAAAATTGGTACAGCCTAAGTGATTAATTAAATATCGATACAATAACAGTATTTTAAAACGATAAAAATAAATAATGTACAGTTGTATAAAGATTATATTTACTACATATCTTTTTATCGCTAAACTGCTTGTCAATGTAAGAAAATATGGTTAAAGTGCAATAAGCGTACTAATATTTTCAATGCATTATTTGAAACGCACTGAAGATTTTAACTTCTATTTTAATTAAAAGGAAAATAAAAAAGAAATTTGTGATAGAGGAAATGGTTAATTTACACAGATGGATCGACTTTTTTTAAAAATTAACTTTGTATAATATTTATTTTAATTTTATGTACAAAAGTAGTAAAATAGACACGACTACTTGCAATAATAAAATCGATTTTTTTCAAAAATTATTTCTTCTATACTTATTATACTGAATATTACAATTAATACTGTTAAATGTGATATATGAGTTTATTTAAGTATTTGTAGCAATATTACATCTAAAATAGGTCTTTTGTCAGCAATATAAAAAATAAATATCTTTTAAGTTTTAAGGTACATCCGATTTTTTTTTTGTCATTGATTATGCAAAGTCTTAGGAAAATAAGCCGAGGGTAATAAAGGCTTATCCAGCACTACACGCCTTAAACCACCTTGTAAAGAACTACCGGCACTCTTGGGCTTGGAACCATTAATTGCTGGAGCTGGCACATTGTTGTTTTCGATAATGGCAGGTACAGCATTGCCGCTTCCAAAATTAGTTGATATCTTACCCTGTGAATTAGAACGTTCCACTGGTGTACTAGTACTAGAAATTTGTCCAGATTTAAAATTTACTCCAGTTGAATTGTCAGAAACTCCAACACCCATAGATCTGGCTGAAGTCCTTGAAGTCTGATTGATATTTGGATTCTGAACAATTGGATTTCGAAGTGGTAGACCAGACAGTGACATAGGTTGAGAAGCATTAGGTGCTGGTGTTCGTGTTTCAAATCTGTTGGGCATAAATTTATTCGTTCTTGGTAGAGTGAACTGCATGGACTGTGGCATTGTCACTGGTGTAGTGACTGTGGAACCTTGAAGGGGTGAATGCACATCAGCCAATCTCCTATTTAACCAACTTATAACATTATCATTGTTTTTGATAATCTTCTCTTTTTCTTCAATTTGAATTTTTAATGCTTTTAACTGATCTTTTAAATTATTAATTTCTGCTTTTGTATCTCGATTTTCTTTAGCAAATGTATCCACTTTGCTTTCCAATTGGCCAACTTCTTTTTGCTTGTTATCTAAAAGTCGTTCTTGCTCAAGAGCTATGCTCGTTCGTAATTTTAATTTTGATTTTGTTGAAGCTAATTCATTTTGTAATTTACTTAAAATTTCATTTGCCTTTACCAGTTCATCACCGAGATTTTTTAAAGATACTTGTTTTCTTTGTAGTTGTGCCTCTTTTTCTGCTAACAATTCTTCCAGTCTATGCTTGCTTTCCTTTACATTTTTTATCATTTCTATGTGCTTATTTATTAAAATAGTTTTATCTTTTAATTCTTGTTCAAGTACTGCAACTTTTGTTGAAAGTGAATTTACTGATTTGTCTCTTTCGTGAAATTCATTATCAAGTTTGGTATTTTGTTGTTTTATTGAAGAAAAATCACGTTGTACTATATTCAATTCTTTTTCTAATTCTTGAAGTTGCTTTAATTGTTCTTTATTAGTTGCTTCTAAAAAAGATTGCTTTTCTTTATAACTTGTATTTTGAGTTCTAAGTTCGGCAACTTCTGTGTGCAACTGCTTTATTATTTCAGTATGTCTATGTTCAAAATCCATTTTTTCCTTTTCAGATTGATTTTGCCACTCCAATCTTGCTTGTACTAGTCTATCCTTTTCTAAAGCAATTTGTTGTGAAAGGCTCATTTGTAATTGCGTTTTTTCAGTGATACATTTTTGTTCATATTGCTCTAATTCTTTACATTTGGATTCTAGTTTATTTTTTAATTCTGATATTCTTGTTTCCAAATTCATAACATCTCTATCCTTTTGCATTACATTTTCTTTTAAACCTTTTATTTTTAAAGCCATATGTGTTTTTAAGTCTGCATCATTTGCTGGTGCAATATTTAAACTTAAGTGACATAGATGCTTAATTTTATTAGTTTCTACAAGTTTAAAAGTCCATTCTCCACCTTCTTCAGCAAGTAGTAACAAAAATTTTGGTGTTTTGGGTAAAGTTGCAATTGGAACTTGACATTGCTCTAGTAAATATATTAATTGAGTTGTAAAGTTGTCGAAATCTACAAGAAGGCCTTGTTGTGCTTTCAACACTTTAAAATCATCATCCGTAATAAATAATGAGTATAAAAAACATGGATCATCATCATCGGATAGAAGAACACAAAGAGCCTAAAATATAGTTAAATCAAAATTAGTGTTTTTTATTCCATAATGTTTATTTTTGCATAGAATGAAATTTTTATTTAAATCTGTATATTTTACGAAGCTTTCAAATTACTATTTTATTAAAAATGAGGGTAAAATATATAATAATTATGTATTAAAATTCATGTAATATAATACTTTATTACTTAATAAGAAATAATATAAATATTCATAAAATTTATACAAATATAAATAATTTTAACTCTTAAAAAATAAAAAATAAATAACAATTTAAAAGTATCTATACAAATTAAAAATTAAAAATAACAAAATTTTTTTAAAGATACTGCATTTCAAACATTTTTAATATATTTTTAATAAAAATCATATGAATATAATAACATCATAAAATAGTTTTATCTATTTATGTCAGGAATTATCTGAAGTTTATAGAGAAATAATGAATTTTTAAAAATTTAATATCAATTATTCATCAGTCATTATTGAATTTGTAAGTATATTATTATTAACTTTTAAATAATAGTTTTAAAATAAAATAAATGAAACATTAATTATAAAATGATATAAGTATAAAAGTTAAGATCAAATAAGTAGTCAAGAAAATAGAGAAATTTTTAATGTTTATGGGCTTTTTGCAATATTTTTAATTTAATTAATCAACACACTTTAAATTCAGTTGATAAAAGTTTAAGAGAAAATGTTTATGTTAGATAATAAAATAAATAGAGAAACATGATTTTTTGTAGAAATATATAAAAAATTAAATGTAAATGTAAAATAATGTGTGATGACATGAAAATCTTAGAGGTAAAGAGGAGAGAAGGCCGTCTGTCACAAAGAGACGCCACTCTCACACTTTGTTTACAGACAAACAGCTTAAAGATGGGGCAGCGGGCAGAGAGGAAAAAGTGAGGTTATGGACTCATTCATGATTTGTCCAACTGCGCTAAGGTTAAGACTCACCAAGGACGATAAAGAAATATTTGGGATTCACCTTGCGACAGACGGGACTTAAGCCCGAGTGTATCTCGACGTTGACCCTTAGTTCTTTTTGCCGCTCCTCCTTGTGCAGGGGCTTGAGGTAGACCCGCTGCACCTTCGTGTAGATGACCTCGACGTTGTTGAGTTGGAGGGCCGAATCGCTGCCGGACACCGCGCTGATCGCGATCGTGTTGAGGAAGTTCATTGCTAGTTGTCGAGGTTCCAAGACCACCAGACGGAGGTTTCCCCAGAGAAGGTTCTCCGAAGACGGGGCGGTAAGGCACTTTTACCGACGACCGAGGATCACCCCGTTGGCATCGCGCTGTTCAGGTCCCTCGGGCCCGAGGACGATGTTGCGGCCCACCAACTGCTGCACCATCTCCAGCGCGACGCACCCACGCCTCGGGTCTCATGCTCCTCGGCGCATCTCCCGCCGAGACTCGCTTCCCTTCGCTCGGCAGGCTCGGTTCTTGGGTCGGGTCGAGTTCGGATGCTGGTAAGCGGTCCCAGGTTCACGACTTGCGAGGAGTCCGAGTGGACGCGGATCCGGAAGAAGCGGAAAAGTCTCGTCACCCGTGTGCCAAGGACGCGGCGAGTGTGTGAGAACGCGCGCGCATGTGTTTGACTTTAGTGAGGCTCTGCGTCTCTCACTCGGTTGTTTGTCTCCTGTCCTCGTCCCTCCCCGCGCCGTCTCTCTCGGTCGCGTGTGTGCGCTGTACTACGAAGAAACCGACGCGGTGTAACCAACCATGTGACGTTTGTGCGCTCGAGGACTCTGCATGTGTGCGCACCACCACACCCAATCCCCTAATGCTTTTCCGCCTGTACGTGAGACAAAAGTCGCCGCTCCCTGTGCATGCACATGGTTCGCGCGTGTGTGCGGCTCGGAACCACACCAACCTCGAGGCACACATGCACACACAGGAGATTTATGGATTTATGGGCATTGCACCATGAATTGCATGACTCTATTTCAAATTATTTCAAATTCATCTGCCACGGCTCGAGCATTTGGCGATATTGGTGTGATGAACACACCTAATGCCTCCTTTCGTATAACGCCAACTTTTCTTACATGCGATTTAGTAAATTGGGAACGATGTTTTCCTACCTAAACAACGTTACTCGCCAGAATAATCGAATTTCATGAGGTTACACTCAAAATACGTGGAAATTTTTTTAATTCCATTACAAATTGCTTTTAATCGTGCTTTTGTTTGAAATTTTAATTATCACTTACAAATACCGTTGATGTTTTGTTACTATTTTGAACTTTTCTTTTCAAAATGTGCCTGTATGCAGATTTCAACTTGTAGAATTATGCATTTACAACTATTTACAAAAAATATAATATATCGCCAAAAAAGTTTGCTCCAACACAGATCATCTTTAAAATTTACCCTTAGCATTCATTTTTATATCAGCAATTGCGCAAACTATTGAGTACATAATAATCAATAATAATAATAATCGTTAATAATCAAATAATATTTCTTACCTAATCCTTGGAGTACTGAATTTAGTAATTTCGTAATGCTACTTTATTTATTTTCTCTTTTTTAAAGATGATTTTTAATTAAAATATTTAAATTATCACACAATATGTCGCTTGAATAAAACAAATCAAAAAATTATTAAGGTCGAAAATATCAACAAAAAAAAAAAATTTTCGTATGTACAAACATTTCGACTATTTTATATTTATTTCATTACGAACAAAAAAATAAGTTTATGCTAGTATTTCCATTTTTCTAAAAACATGCCAATGGATAATTTAAAAAAATGAATAAAAAACGCATAAAATAGATGCGATGTATTTATAAATATTTTTTTTATATATTTTTAAAAATATCATAATGAAATGTGTACATTATGCAATGACTTTCGTCAATATCAGCGTAAAAAAAACTTACTATAGTCGTTGAACAGTATCTATACATTGTGTTTTTAAAATATTGTTAATTTAAAGAAAAACAAATAATATTAACACATAATTTGAAGTAACAAATTACACTAATTACAAAACGATAATAAATTATTTTTAATAGATAGTACGGAAAGTAAGACAAATTCTAAACGAGAAAAGACTAATGAGGATCGAACAATTATTATGTATAATTTTTATCTATTTATCACTACTTAAATTAATACATTGAAAGATTTAACTTTATTTTTAAAAATAGATTTAAACTTTCAAAAAATATAAAATTTTTAATTTAAAATTTTAATGTTTAAATCATTACGAAACATAAATAATTCTCAGCAATATTAAAATGAGAAAATATTTTATGTTCCCGAAGCATAAGCGTGTGTCTCTTCATAAATCTTCAATAAATTTATCTTAAATAATCTGAGAGGAAAAACTATCACTGAATAACAGAACACGTAAGCAGATAATGTTGAAACATTCAATTTAATCAACTTTCTCTAAATATCTCATTAAAACTTTCGTGTCGTATTTATATCATTATAAAACTGTTTAAATAATTGGTTTGTATTGATCAATTGTATAATTACTATAATTACAAAACATGTAAAAAAATTAATTAAACAATAATTAGATAAGTACTTATTTAATTTAAATCTGCGCTTCCATCCCTTCGTCTTTTATTCTGTGTAATAGAGATAAAAATTTGATGCTTACAATTTTTACGCAAACTTGTTTACCATTTAATGAATATGAATTTTAATAGTATTTGTTCTTAGGATTAATCATACGTAAATTTATATTATATAAAAACAAAAATACATACACAAATTTAGATTTATTACACAGCAAAATTTGCATTATGAGTCAAAAGGCAATATTAAAACAATATTTTAAAGAGTAAAATTCTTCAATTTATTTTTTAAAGATTTTTAGTTTTACCTAAATATTATCTAAACATTAATAAACTTATTGAATGCATTTTATAAAATTAAATTCTTTGAACCATTAAAATTAACTGGTGGCATAAAATTAATAATAAAAGGATTTATGCCATTACAAATACGTGAAAATTTACTTTTAAAATTTATTATTTGTAATTTTGAATTTAATCATAAGTTTAATACAAGTGCTTACTCAACTTAATTATAACTTAAATATTTAATTAATCATACTATATGCTTAACAATACAAATTCGGATATGTGTAAAATGGTCCTATGAATTAAAATTGATAAACTTTTTTTAATCGCTTCATTTCCTGTTATGATAAAATAAAAAAATATCAGTGTAACATAATTATTGATTCAAAGCTACTGTTTAAAGAACTTTATGAATTTTTTTATTTATTGTTATCAAGACATTTTTGTGTAAAATTATAAATATTTTTTTAAAACAACATTAAATACACTTAAGTATTCAAAAATTGAACTCAATAAAATGCCCCTAAATTTAATGTAAATATTTGGAATCATCATTTATTTATTCAAATTACTATTGCATAGACACTGCAAATAAAGTTTAATTAAATTTTTATTTGGATGATTTAAATAAAACATTTCACTTGAAGTTTTATAATTTTAGATGGAGAGTGAAATTGGATTCCCTTATGATGTAATGATTTAAATGCGTTGAACTTTTGCAACAGTGAAAAAGTAAAAACAATTGAAGTAAAAAAGTAAAAAATTAAAAATAATGAAGGTTCATCGTGAAATGTCGATTAGCCTTACCGACTGTATTATCGACGGAGCTTCGCTAGAATTGATACAACCATGAAGCGGCGCTAGTTGCCGCATTCGAACACTCAAAACCAGGTTTGAATGTTCGAATGCTGGGCCTCTGAATTTCAAACGAATTTTAATGTCTTTGTGTTTTTCATTGGGATTCGCACGCACTTCTCCTGATAAAATTCCCTGAACACGCGTTTTGCTTTAAATCTATTCAATTGATCTCGGTACTGACTTCAAAAGGGACGAAGGAAGTCACTAAGCGATATTTCTGATAAATGCAGGTGTGCAAAGTTTTTGTGTTCAGTAAATTAGAAACAGCGCAGTGCACAAGCGTACGAATACCCGGTACATGTTCATGTGAGTATTTCCGTTTTATCAGTTTTTTACGTTTTTTCTTTTCTCAAAGGTGTTGTGGAGTGACTACATTAGTCCAACGTGATTTAAATGTAAAACTATATTTTCGATACAATTTTTAGGCAGTAACAAACATCTGTATAAACATTTAAGTAAAATAAACTTCCCTTTATAGTTTTTACTTTTAAATTTATATCAATAATAATTATTTATAATTATTGTTTTTTTTTTTTTTTTTTAACGTGAGAACAATAGGCTTCCAATTTTAGATAATGAAGATCATGAATATTTTTGAGTTGTTTATGTACAAAATATTTATAAAATCAAGTATTTTAATATTAAATGGAGTTGTTAAAAATGTAGAAAATTTATGTACTTTATTTTGTTGAATTTGTCATGGAATTATTGTGTAAAACAAATATGATTAAACATGATGACGCCGGTTTTAGTGTTTTAATTTTAGCGATACTAAGTACAGTCTGTATGTTTTTCATGTTGTGTTTATTATGTTCGCTATACACTTTTTGTTGCTCGATCTTATGCTAAGTTGGTATTTTTGGGGTATTGATATGTTTATGCATATATATAGACTGATATGCGAAATTACCATCTCTAACAACTCATTCGCTAAGGTACTGAAAACATTTTAGTTTTTCATCAATATCTTTTAAAATAAACAAAATAAAGCTCCCCATTTTTAAACATATATTTCTCAGATATTTTTTCATAATCATACAAAAGAAAAATTACATCTTAAACATCATTCTTTTAAGGACGTTTCTTGATATTGAATGGTCTAAAACCCTTTCCTTACGAATACATGTTAATTACAAATTGTTATAAATATTTTAATAATCAGGCGATCGTTTTGAAATTTTAAATGCGTTTTAACATTAATTAATTTTACTCGGTTAAAAATTTTCAAGAAAAAAAATCATCGTTTTCAAATTTACTTCAATATATTCTTAATTAGTTCTTTAACGCCACATTTACAGATTTTCACATTTCTCGAAGATGAACGGGAAAATGACGAGTCAAGATCTAATGGGAGATGCAGACAAGGCGAGAGTCGACTTCCTCAAGCATTCAAGCTTTTAGAAAAAGAAAATTCCCAATCCTCGCTTTTCGATTTTCTTATAAAGGTCAATATGAGGATTTTCAAGCTTTATATTGTTATGCGCATGGTATTTCCTAATCGGCTTTGATACCTAGTTTTGTTAAGGTACTTGTATCATGAGTTGCTTAATTGAATTATTAAACCCGATAACTGGAATCATCACAGTTCATTGTGTACATTGTGGTACTAAAGGTATTAAAAAGGATTAAACAAAACCATAAGTAAATACTTATTTTTTTCATGCGATTTTCAATAGATAAGAAACGAATTGATGATAAACTGGTGAAAAATATTTAAAAAATAACAGTTTATAAGTATCTGGAATCTAAGATATATTAATCTCATAATAAACTTTTGTGAAACTTATTAAACATTTATTTTAATTTATATTTAAGCCCTAATATTTAATATTTCATTTAATAGTCTTACGAACCATTTAAAAATAAAATATATTAAAAATAAAAGCAACTTTTATCTGATAGCACAATTAAAAATTAAAAGTAAAAGAATAAAAATATTTTTAATAAATAATTTAATCGATATTACAAATTCTATATGAAAAATTATCATTAAAAGAGAAGTAAAAATTAAAAGAATCAATTCTGATTGAATAATCATTTATTTTTTATCTATATATTATTTAGTATTTTTTCATTTTAAAAGAATTTAGAATTTTTGATGAAAATTTATCATGCAAAAAAAAAAAATTATTTCAGAAATTCATTTTCGAAACGGCATTTGGTGATTTTTTGATAAAACTACTTATTCCAAACCTCAACTGCGGCAATTAAAAGTCAGATGGCGTGTAGTATAAAGCGTTAATGACACCTTCGATCTTATGGTCGAGCACAAATGTGCATGATAATACCCTTCTGGTATAATTTCATTGACGTCTGTAAAATAATCATTCATGATTGTTGCACTTGGAGTAAGATTTTCATTGAGGAAATATTCAACGCGCCGGCATCGCCAGAGCTTCAACAACGGAGCGTAAATTGGAGAAAATGATGTTTCCTACTTTAGGATGTATACCGTGAGACTCGATTTAATCTTTATTTATGATGAGGACAAAGGTGATATCTTGTGATGTAAATGTTCCTAATGTCGAAATTAATGAGGTCAGTTTTTAGCTTGAAAAACATTTCAGGCAGCAGCATCTGTTGTTTTTATTCATTTAATAATCTCAGCTTCTCGACATTGAATGTGACTAGCTTTTCATTAAATTCTTGTTATTTATAACATCCTTTTTAAATCATACTTAATACATATTATTTATACAATTTTTATGTGTCTTTTTTATTCTTCTATGTCCACGAATTTGCCTTCGTGTACTATTCTTATGTTAACATCTCCCTTAATATTATTTGTAATATATGCCTTCTTCATTTATATAATAGTAGGGTTGAAAAGTTTACACATTTAAAACACATTCTTTTGATAAAGTGTAATATCATTGTTCTATATATTTGCCTTCGAGGTCTATACAAAAATTATAATAGTCATATAGTTTTTTATACCGTTTCTTATAGTACTATTTCTCTTTACTATTTTTTTTTACTATTTAATAGGTCTAGAGCGATTACCTCTTCATCAGCGCTGACTTTCTTTTCAGCGAGCATTCTTTTAAGGTTTGTAAACCGGAAAATATCATTGGACTTGATCTGAAGAATACGCTGGATGGGGATGTAATTCTTAGTCCAATTCATGCAATTTTATTTTCATTAATTTATGATATGGTGTACTTTCTTCTTGGGACAACTTTTTTTTCTTTAAATAGTTCTTAACTTCATATGTCAGATGCTCTAATAACGCTATAATGTAAGTGATGGTCTTAACCTTTTTAAGGCAATTAATAAATATTATATCATATACACCAGTGAATAAAATACTAATACCATAGCCTTGCCAATTGCATCTTCATATGCTTTGGATTCGATCTATTGCGGTAAGTCCACTTAAAAGACTGCAGCTTGAACAATGAAGTATAATAATGAAGCATTGTTTTATTCATTTTAAAATATCGATGAAATAAACGAAAATATCGTTTCAACTAGATAATATTTTTTTTTTTTTTATATTTAGTAAAAAACTTTTAATTATTTTCTCATTTTAAGGTTTTAATTTTGTAATTTTATATCCTTTGAACGCAGTAAAAATTTTCTTTTTCATAAATTGTTTTAATTAATTTTTATTTTAGCATACGTTTTTTTGTATTTTTTCAATTTATACATCTATTCAGTCATTTTCATTGCAATATTATTATAATCTCCAAATAAACTCTTGGTGCGTTATACAAATATCACAATATTTTTATGAATAGATATTATATATAAATTATTATTATGATATGCATCTAATTCAATCATCTTAGATGTTAAAATTAATATCAATATGCAATTACTAGTATTAATAATAATATATTGTCATTATATATTTAGTTAATTTGTGAGATAATTATATATGATATATATTTGTTTTTATTTTTATCTTATATATATAAAATATTTATATTCTAGAATGATCATTTGATATATGTATATGTATATTTCATTTACACACACTCGCCTCTAAGAAGGGACGTCGCGCCTCGCGCTTGAATGGAGCGAGTGATATGCACAGAAGTCGTCGCCCAATCCTACGTGACTTCACCCTGAGAGGGGCGGGTGTTCTATTTTTTTCTTTGTTTTGCCTTCAGTAACCTCGCCAGAGAAAAGAGGACGGACTCTCGTCCGTCGGTTTCTTCATCCTGAGAAGGACGGATTTCGTCTAGTAGTCTACGTATGAGACGAGCGTCCTGACAAGGACGATTTGGTGGCCGTAGCTCAGAGGCGTTAAGCCGAGGTGGTCTTTTTGTTTTATCGCGGGTTATGGGCGAGAAAAAAAATAAGAAGACAAGAAGCTTGTATTTATGTAAAAACTTGGTTGAGAAGAGAGAGGTCGTGGGTGCTCTGGCCCTGCTGATCGTCCGGCTCTCTGTGTCTCAACGCCGGCAGCCTCGGGTCCTCTTGTGCTTTTTGGTAAAGATTCGCCGCGCCAATCACAGACTCCAGTGCTCGGCGGGAAAATTCGACCGGCTAAGTGGCAAAAGTTGGCGTCGGTGCGTGCGTGTGCACGAGCGTAGAACCCCCTTTGCGCACGTCAAATCCCCCCTCCATTGGCGCCTCGTGCATACCCCACCCCATCTCTCTCCCCCCTTCCACTCTTTATTCATTAATTTTTTTTTTTTTTTGTGTACATTTGCAACTCACCTATATTCGCCTCACTCCCCCCTCCTTGGATGCATCCTGGCATATGGGCGCCTAACATTCCGCACTGAATACATATTCTTCGTCAAACTGGAAAGATCTTCTCCAAAGTCCTTTTTCTTATCCGCCATGGGGTCGACGTTCCCGTTTGGGGTGTCTTTGTCGCAAACCGTACCTGTGTTCCGGTAGTATGGAGCTCTGATTTTCGGTGACCGCTTTGGAGGTGGCTGGGGCGTTCTGTGACCTCCTTGGACGCCCGGGCTTCCTTCTGGCGTCTCTGATTGGGCCGCCTTTCGATGTTTCTGCCCCACGCGGAATGTCGGGGATGGAAGTCGCCCCTCGTGTGGGCATGCCTTCCACTGGGGCCCAAGTTTTATCTCGCTGATATGAAGTTTGATTGCCCTTCCCTCGGTTTGGTCGATGGTGTAGACGTCGTCACTGTGTTTCTCCGCCACCTGGAAGGGCCCCGTCCATCGTGGAACATTGAACCCGGTAACCGCGTTGGACAACGGGTGATTCTTGACATACACGGTATCGCCTGGTGCCATTGTCTTGGGGCTCCTTGAGGCCACGTATTTCTTTTGATGCGCCCTCGCAATCTCCACGCGGACCGCCATCGTCGGTGGTGGCTTCTCTGACAATGGTTCTCCTGCCCTCTTCAGGATATGACCCATTAAAAGGGCGCTCAGGGTACTTCTTGTAGCGGCATTCTCCCTTCTCCTCAGGTTGCACACAATCTCCGGGATAAACTTACCCCAGTGTCTCTGCTCCGTTGCAGTCCATAGGCGTACACGTAACCTTTTCTTTTATTCTTGATTCCGACGCTCTGCCGGATTGGCCTGAGAATGGTATGCTGGTGTAGTCCAAACTTGAGAACCCCACCCTTTGCACACGGCTGCCTATCTCGCTCCTTGAAGCTAGCGGGTGTTGTCCGTTAAAATTAGCTGCGGATAACCGCAACACATGAACACGTCCCTTTCGAAGATAGGCGCGATCGTCGACAGGGTGGAGTTGGGTACCGGGAATGCCTCTATGCATCTCGGGATACAGGGGTGAGGGCCCATCAAATCGATGGCGACGATGTCCCAGGGCTCCCGCGGGTGTCGAGGGCGCAGTAGTCCGAGCAGCGCAGGCGGAGCTGCCTTGATCAGGGTGTAAGCAATGCATCGCGACACATATCGCCGTATGTCCTTCCGCAAGCCTGGCTAGAAGTGGTGTGTCTTGACGGCTCGTAGCGTCTCTGCGCTTCCTGGATGGCCGGCCAGGGCGTCGTCGTGGTGGTATTTCAACACTTTCATTCTCATCGTCTCTGGAACGTAAATGCGAGTCCTCGTTTCGCCAATCCAGAAAGTACATACCTTCCATCGCGCTGAACTTCCGTCCGTCGTACGCTTGAAAAAACTTTCTCCCATCCTTGATCCTTTTCAACCAGTCGTCGAACTATTTCGATTTCGCGTCACATCACGCTGGTTCTGATTTTTTTACCCGCTGTAGTGGGAGGAGATCCTGAATCTCGTAGCGGTTTTTTTGAAACAGGCTTTCTCCAGGGTGCTTGGATAAAGCGTCCGGCAGTTCGTTGTCGCGGCCCAGCACGTGTTCCATGTCAAATCGGTAATCCCGGAGTAGCATCGCTATCTGAGCGCTTACGTCTTTATAGAATGCCGATGCCTTCTTAAACAGTGCTGACAGTTCCTTGTTTCCTCCTTTAAAATTTGTAGCATTGTCACTAATAAAGCGCTGACAGATGCCACGGCGGCTACAGAATCGCCGGAACGATGCAATGAAGGTCTCAGTCGTAAGATCGCTGGCGAGTTCTAGATGTACGGCTCGTATAGAAAAGCAGATGAACACCACGATGTACGCCTTACTGCTCTTGTGTCTCCGTCCTTTGGTGGTACGAATCCAGATAGGCCCCGCGTAATCGACGGTGCTGGTCGTAAACGGGCGTGATGGTATCAATCTAGCGGCTAGGAGATTTCCCATTAGTTGTTTGGCTAATTGCGGTCTATTTCGTTGACATACCACACAAGTTTTTATCACTCGTTTGACTAATCGACGCACATCGACAATCCACGCGTGATATAATATATGGTTGGTAGTCAACGTGAGGCCCCCATGTAGCGAAGTTTTGTGCACGTATTCTGCAATTAACCGACTCAAGCGGGATTTTGAGTGTAGGATTGGCGGGTGTTTTATTTCGTAGCTTAGATCCGCATTGGATAACCGTCCTCCCACCCGCAATATTCCATTTTTCACATCTACGAACGGCGCTAGTTTGGACAAATTATGCTTACGGGGAAGCTCATTGTTCGATTTTAGCAATTTAATCTCGGCCGCATACACATAGTCCTGGGACAATTTAATTGAAAGAAGTTTCGTCCCTTTTAATTCCTCTGCTGTCAGGAATTGGGGTAATACACTCAAATTTTCGCGCCGCCTTCTATACCTTTCCAATGGTCGCACAAGGTACGCTAACACACGGATCAGTTTTGTTAATGTCAAATATCTACAAATAATTTCGGGTTCCGCAATTTCAATTGTAGCTTTATTTACGCACGTAACACGATGCTGGACTTCGACTTGGGGCCATTTATCATTATTTTCTTTTAAAAATTCCGGGCCACACAACCAAACCGAAAACGAGGGTAAATCAAATCTCGGCACTTTAACCGGGCGGGGACCTGCCGGACGCGAGTTTCTGCAGGAAGTTGCTTGCGTCGACGTTATCGCGTTATCAGGATCGTTTTTCTCATGAATAAGGTCGAGTATAAATTCGCGTCCATCCTCATAAGCCTCCTGTATTTTCTCGTGAATCCGATTCAATACGTATGGCTCCGTTCCTCGGGTTCACGTGCTCTTATTTCGCTGTCGCGATCTATCGACGCTTCCCATATAACTTCCAACGAACGTAATTTATCCTGCAGGGTTTCCACGGGAATGGCGTTTCGTGCGCGTACTAGCAACCGCTCTTTGGTGTTTTGTAAGCTATGCAGACATGATTTTTGCCCAGCTATTAATTTTTTTAAGACCGCGGGTGCCATTTTATTCAGGTAAATCTATTACGACCCGAACTATTTTAATCGTAAGGTACGGAAACCGACTGGCCCTTCTCGTTCTGGAGGGGGGAAGTTTGCCGAGGCCGAATACGTATGCTGAATGCGATCGACACTACCTTTTTTTTTATTACCGAGCTGAAATTGAATGTCCGTCTGCAATGTGGGGGAGGAATAGTGTCGCGCAATCCGTAACCTATCGGCGTCTTTTAAACATAACGGCAATCTTTTCGTACCAATTTACACTTTATTTTTTGCGTCGCAAACAATAAAAATTTATGGAGCGCAATTCAGTACATTACGATTTTTTTGCATTATATTAATTAACCAAACTTAATAAAATCTACTTATTTTGATAAACGTTTTATATTAATTGATATTAAACTCAGACCAATTATGCATTTAAAATCGTCCTATACTGAATTTCACAATCAATTTTCCACCTTATTCAATCCCTTTCTCTCCTTATCCGGCTCGAAGGACCAAATTTATGTTGCATTTATACCATAACAATATATGAAGTGAATAAGGCAAGGAAAGGGTTGAATAAACAGTAGACAAATTATATAAATTATACCTTTATTTATCGCCTCCGCCGGCATAAAAAACCCCTTCGGGGGAAAAAACCTCGCTTACAGTCCGGTGTGCTGGCGTCGCTGTGGAGACGGCCAACGTGACTTGGGTGTGCTCTCGCAGCTCCGTGAAGACGCTGTTTGCGATTATGCAAGCAAGGATGGTGCCCTGTAGGTAGCATAGGTGCTCTAGCGCCCGTGATCCATAGATCACGTAACTCACACTCGTCCCAAAAGGCGCAAATCTCGCCACGCACGCGCTAGTTTTAAATAAATTTACAATTGAACAAATGCCGCGTAGATTACCAAGATTAAGGTTTCAAAGTGTTGCTATCAAGTCGCTACCACCAAGTGAAGTGCTTCAGCTTGCAGGTAGTCCGATCGGTCGAATCTTGCCTGGGGTCGGCGCACTTGGGCTTTCCCGGGTTTTCCCCATTCCGGGTATATTACCCGAGGTATGAAGCATGTGTACCGCACCTGGGTACGCATCCCGAAACGGCCCGAACAATTATTATTATTTATAAAAATTTTTCTCATATCTCTACTTTTCTTCAATGTTATTCAAAATGTTAGTCTTTTTTAAATGTGTAACAGATTGCTTAATTTTTGTTTTGTATTTATATACGAGTATTATTATATACATATATTTTATTTATATATTTACATTATTCTATATATTTGGCTTCGAGGTCTGTGCACGATTGATGAATATTGAGGAGTTGAAAGAAGAGGGTGTAGAGACTTCTTTTGCTTCACAAAGTTTATTGTATAACTCTAAATGATAAAAAATACTTATAGTAGTGAATGCGAGGGAGGCGAGAAGTTGCAACTTGAAACAATAGGTTTTTAACGAAGAGGAAATAAAGTTATTCGTCCTGTTCATAGATATCAAGGCAGCTTTTGATACTATGGACAGCGAGGTGCTAGGGGACCGGTGAAAAGGATAAGAGAGGTATATGAGGAGACGAGATATCTGGAGAGTTCTGGACAACAAAAAGGCTGAGACAAGGCTGTAGTCTCAGCCCAATTTTGTTCTATTTATCCGTGGCAGGCCTAGAGGAGAAAATGAGAGGAGCTGGTACAGGTGATATAAAAATAAATGGGACCAGGATATGGACGTTGACGTCAGCTCATGACCTAGTGATCTTCGGAGAAAATAAGGAGGCTGTACAGGCAATGATGAGGAACTTAAAGAAAGCACCAATGGCGAGGAAACTGTAGTTGAATCAGGAGAAGACGAAGATTATGGTCTTTAAAAGAGGCATAGGAAGCAAAGAGAAGAGGTGGAGCTGGAACGGAAAAGAGATCGAATTTGTTGATGACTTTAGGTATGTGAGATTTGGTTTCTATAGAAAAAAGGAATACGATACATTTCGTCACAATCTCTTGTATTTGAGTAAAATTCATTTACATCAACAATGTATGAATTCGCTTGTTTTTTGCGATTATTTTATTAAGGCATTTACGCTCCCAATGGCCTTTTTCTTTACAAATCGCGCACTTCGTTTTCCTTTTTAAATCTTCAATATTTTTCTTGCTTTTTATCTTTATTGCTTTAGCTTTCGCTGTCGTATTTTCGTGATTTCCGTTATTCAAAATCATAGCTTTGATATGCCGTAAACATCTTTTAATTTCGCCCACATTGCTTGTGGTGTTGTACAATTTACTAACTTCGATTCACAAACTTTTCAACGGAAGAAAGTAACAGTACTTTTATTTGCGATGATGCAATTTTCCATTTTGTCTAATCATTTGGCTTTTCAAACTTATTGGGTTCGAACATTGTGCCGTCAATATGTCCAATAAATCCTTTTGAATCTCTTAAAATTTCAACGCCGAATCTCCGCAGACCGTAGTTTTTTCCATCAAATTTTACGAAATCAAATATGTCTTCATCTGCCATTATATGAAAGATTGCTACATACAAAATTCAAAGCTATTCGGCACTTTACGACACAAAAAACGAAGTTTTTCGGCATTTTTAGAAACACACACACTTTGCACGCAGCACTAGTTTGTAAACATAACACCAGCTTGGTGATAATATCTCAATTTTTAATTTAAATAAACAAAAGATGACTTAACTGGCGCAGTGAAAGCGCATCTGGGCTCATAACCTGTTGAAAATTAAAATGCAACAGAGGTTTTTTTAATCAGTTTATTTTAAGTTGAAAGCAATAGATTACAAATATACAAATGGCTACAAACTTGCAAGCTTGCTAGGGCTACGTCGAAAATTAAACTACTAACATATCGAATATTTTACAGTTGATAACTCTCCCACATGCAGTTCCAGGTAAGCACAATAAAATTAGTTATAAGCAGATACCTGGCCGTTATACATATTCTATACTAAAATAATTTCTTCTGCGTGCTCCGCCCTTAAAATTAAATTGCAGTAATATACGTATTTGTCTCATATTGGGTTTAATGAGTTACATACGCCGAAACATTAAATTCAAATTAACATTTATATATATAAATCCAACAATAACAAAAAACAATGAAATAATTAAGTGATGAAAGACGTGTAATATATATCTAATAAGACAAATGTAAATATCTACGACACACGAAAGTCTATTGCCAGGCTGACATATTTATTGATATTTTTATTGGCTATTTTCTTTTATTTACAGTCTTACGTCTAGTACGGCCGATCATTTTTGGTAATCTATATCTGCATTTTTTAGATAATCTAAATGATTCATACAAAATGTAAAATTTATTGTGCTACAATTATATTTTTTAAAACAGTTAGAAAAACGAAAATCATCTGGTAGAGTGAGCTGAAAATAACATTGTAAATGTTCTCATAATTTAATTGATGCTAGTATTACAGGAAAAAAATAATCCGACCAAGCTAAAATTTTGGACAAGTAAAATCCATATTAATCACTTTAATTTTCCAAAATTAGAGTTTTAAATATTAAAAAATAAAAGTTATAAATTTTTTAATTAATTTAAAAACTTTCTAGTTTTTGGAAATTTTTTCCACTTCGAATTTTTCGATTGGTTAATCTAAAAATAATTTTTTTTTTGCAATTTTATTAGCTAAAATTCGTTCATTAATAATATAGTGTTAAAAGTACGACTTCTCATTTTATAATAAAATAAGTTACAAAAATAGATTTTTTCATTAAAATTGTTAATAAAAAAAGTTGAATGAGTAGCATTTTAGAAAATAAGAATTGAATGATTTTTTTATATGTATCTCTAGATGCTTTTTCCATAGCCTAAAAAGTACTGTATTGGTTTATATACTCATCAATTTTATTCTACTTTTTTTATTATATAATTATCGAATAAAAAATTTCATGCATATTTCTTTTTGCTAAAAGAAAGAAACTTGTAATTGTTTAAGTTGGTTTCAATTGATGAATTTCTATTGTTTTGTTTGGCACGCGTTTAGTTTTGTACAAGAATTGTACAAAATATGTTCGTGTGAACATACAATTATTCTAATGTTTTTATTTGTATTTATTCTATTCCATTGCTTCTAAAAATTTCTACTTTTTACTTTGATTTACGTTTAACTTATTAATTTGAATATTTATTAATTATCTAGTTTGTTTCTGTTATCATCTAATCATTTTAATTTGAATCAAATACTTTTTTTTATAAGAATATATATATACGTATACATGTATATATTATCTATAAGTGTTGGTGTACATAATTAATATTTGTTTGAATTTATATATATATATATATATACATATATATTTTTTTATTTTTAAATGAACTCATGCTATACTCTTACGATCTGCTTTGTAGTAGCTTTGTTTTTATTTGTATATTTTCAGGTTATTTACTTTTAAAATACAAAAAAAACTTTACAAAATTTTTAAATTTAAATATTCTTTCATTCTTAATTTTAATTTATTTTAATGTACTTCTATGTTTTTAATTCCTGTCAGTAATATGTTATGTGATTTTAGTAAATGCAAGTATATGTTTTATATATGTGTGTTGTTGTTTTATTTTAAGGAAACAAAAAAAAAATTTTGCTACTTATTTATATACATAAAAAAGTTTTTAACTCTCATTCAAATTTATTAGTTCTTGCATCTAGTTTTATATTTACCTTACCTTGCAATTTTTTGTCTCTACTTCTAATATTAATAATATTATTTATACTTTTAATTTTTATTGTGGAATCTAACTCTCTTTTTATAATATTATATTATTATATTACTTAGTAAGAGCACTTTTTAATACACAGTCTACTTATTTTTGGATTAATTTCACTCAGAGATATTATTATTCTTACAGTTGAACTTCTATATTATTCTTTTTTCTTTTTGACAAACAAATTTCCTCTGCACATATTGGCAGAAGCAAACCCATGGAAGTGAAAGTATGTATCCGGCTTATAACCTTTGGAATTTTGTATTTTAAATGTGAAGAGCGTGGTTAATGAGACATGATTTTTAATATAAATAAAAAAACTTACATTCCAATAATACTTTTGAGTTCAGTACATATGAGTTGATATTTCAATAAACAAATCTACCTAACACAAAAGAATTGAAATCATTGTAAATATTTATAAATAATAGCACATAAAAATGTAATCAGGCGGCGTAACCAACAAGTGAAGCTGTCTCGGCGGGCGTTTCATCATTAGGGGCAACGACGTGGGTGCTCAAATCAATAATTTATCGGTCTCCCACGTGTAGATCATCCCCTTTCGGTTAATAACAAGAATGAAAGCCAAGAGCAAAACAGAACGGTAAAAAGCCGAAGCCATCATTTTCTCTATCCTTAAATATATTTAAAATATTTATATTTCATTATGCTTCCTCTTTCTTTTTTTTTTAATTTGTATATATAGTATTTAGTTCTACTTTCATTCGTATAGTATATGTAGTTTTTTTTTTTTTTTAAGTTAAGTTTTTTCATTATAAAAGCAGTTTTTCTGGATAATATTTCTTAATGACAATTGTGAACTATAATCGACATGTATTGTTTTGTACTAATTGTAAATTTTGTTAAACTTAAAATTAATTAAGGGTAACCTTTTCAATAAAACACAAAAATTAAATGTGATGACAGATGTTTATTCATAAATTGCAGAAATAATTCAACTGAGAATGTTGTGTGTTACTTGGCTACTCAATGACGACTAACTGCCCCTTTTTCTATAGTTTTATGTTTGTTGCATACTTCTTCTACCTGTTGTCTCCCACTATTCACTATAATAAACCCAATAATACAATTTAGGGTGGAGTGAAAAACCATTAAGAAGGAAATTTCTGCCTGAGATTTTTATAATTTATACATTATAAACTTACAAGTTTAAACATGAAATTTAAGTTATTTCTTTCTAACATTTTGCACATAACACTAATAATGATTAATTTTTACTTTTAAAGGTATTTATTAATGCCTCTATAATACAATTTTTATACAAAGTAAAATATATTCATAATAAACATTGAATCGCACTTATATAGATAAAGAACGTGTAAAAAAAACAATTAAAGAAGTCATGATAGGTTACATATATGATAATAATGCGATTCAAATAAACAGTTATAAATTCAAATATAATAGTTATATATTACCGCTTTCATGTAATATTGAGATATATTACCCAGAAAAGTAGGCTTAATTAGAAAAAAAACTGGATATATCATATGTTTAAAACTAAAAATAATAAATAAATATATACAGAGAAGGGTGAACAAAAAGAATGGGGAGAGGATAAGGGGGAGTTATAAATATTTATATATTTTTACATTAATTAATTTATATTAAGTATAAACTAAAAAATTTAAGTATAATTTTAAGCATGTTTTAATTGTATTAAAATTGATCAGAAAACCACCAATGTTTTATTAGATTATTTATACTACAGATTATTTATGTATTTTAAAGGTAGGGCTGTTCAAAATTTAAAGTTAATGCTATCATATAAAATATTGAGTGTTTTATCACATGTAATTTTTTTGTCTAAGGGTTTTCTATTAAAATAATATATAATATGAATATTGCTTTTGTCTTGTAATAGATTGACTTTATCCAAATAAATAAATGCTTCAGGAGGAAGTCCGAAATTAGACATGAATTAAAGTATAATTAATTAGGATATAATTTCGAAAAGATTAAACCGATATTTTTAATGTTTGGTATAGCGTCAAAATGGTTTCTACATAATTTCAATATATGGTTATCAATTCGATGAATATTAGCTTTATTATATATAATTTTATTATTAATATAATGTTTATAATTAGATTTTGCCATCCTATGAGAGTTTAAGCACTTTCTCTCCAAAATTCTTAATTTTTCCATAATTGATGCGGAAATATTAAACCAAATAAGATACTCATAAGTAGTGATTGGTCTAATTGAAGCCATCGAACAAATAATTGTAATTTTTTTTTATTAAAAATGTTAGAAAAAACTAATCTTTTGCTAGCATAATAAGCATTTTTGGCTTTGTTCAATTGTATGTTTATATACTGGTTGAAAATTAAATTGTTATCAAAATTAATACATAGATATTTGACAATATTTTTGTGTGGTATTATGTCATTATTCATGAATTTTATACAAAAGTTATTGTAAGAACATAAATTGAGATAGAGTAATTTAGCTTTTTTGGAAGAGAAAATAATGGTTTCGCATTTAGATGTGTTGATTTTAATTTTCGAATTATTATAATAATTTGAAATTTTATTAAATAAATTTTGTAATGTGTATTGGATACATTGAATATTATTACATTTACAATAAATAATTAAATCGTCTGCGAATCCCAGAATTTGCAATTTAGAAGAGATATTTAAATTAAAAGGTTTGAAAATAACGCTATTAAATATATTAAATAAAATAGGCGAAGTAACTGTGCCTTATTGTAGTCATTTTTTAATAAAAAGTTCTTTATCTATTTATATATTAAACCATCAGTCCATAACGTATCAAAAGCTTTTTCTATATCAATTAAACAAGCACCGATAAAATGATTAGCATTGAAAGACCAATTAATGTCCAATGTAAGTTTACTTATAGCATGGGTCGTACAGTGTTTATGGCTAAAGCCAAATTGATATTCGGAAATAATGTTATGTTTATTACAGAACTCAGTTAACGAGGTGTTTATTAACATTTCAAGAATTTTTCTTAAATTAGATAAGAGACTAATGGGTAGTAGATTTAAAGTTGATGTATATCATTTGATTTTTTAGCTATTACTATTAGTTTCTCTCTTTTTTCTATTTGACTGGAAAAGAAGAGTTGCTTAAACAATTATTAAATAATATAGTAAGAAATTTGATAAATTTTAGTAGAAAATTTTTTATAATAATTTGGAGGATACGATCGAATCCAGAAGATTTTTTACTTTTTAATTAGCTAATTAATTTTAAGATTTGAGTACAGATAAAAAAAAGGGATACTGTTAAAAGAGCAATTTGGATTATCGGACGGATTAGAATTAGAAAATTCACAGATTGAAATTTTGTTAAATAAAGGTGTATTCATTTTGAAATTTTTAGTATGATTAGAAATTAATTCTAAAAGTCTGCTATTACCTAGATTAAGATTTTTGGTGTGAACTTTAGAAAAATAAGTGCCGATTAAATTTAATTTATCTTGTGAATCAGTGATGATTATCATTATCTTTATTAACGATGGAAATATTTATACCCGATTCTGGAATTAAATTAGAATTAGTATTTTGAATTTTAATAAATGGGGTATATTATTTTTACGTCAAAAATTTAATTGATTTTAGACAAAAAATGATTAGGCTCGTTTAATTTAATATTTTTAATTTTATCTGTCCAATAATGGTTTACTGATTTTTTTAAATTCATAGGTTAAGTGTGAATTAATGTTATTTAGCATCTGTTTAAAGAAAATGAGTTTATGTAATAAATTAGATATAAGAAAATATAAGAAGAGGGAGATTTTTTATTGGGAGTATGCGCTTGTAAGTTACGGGTGACTGTGGTACAGACACCCCATGTGTCTTATTGTCTTTTTAACGTTTTGCTGAAAGTCACCACGCGCGCGACTTTTTTATACAGATTGACGTGTGCAATTAGGTGCAACTTAAATTAGCATAAAAGCAATCAACTTCATGGTGTAGCGAAGATTTTACCATACAGGTCAAAATCTCAACGAAGAATAAGAACCAGCTGAAAACTCGAAGAGGGAATCCTGAGGGAATCCAACTGAAGAATAATACCAAAATTTTTTTAGTTAATTTAATTTGAGAAAGAATAAATTTTTTGTTTCAATATTTTTTGTATTTTATTATTAATATAAATTTCACAGATATTATTATTATTGATCGTTGGAATTGTACATAAAATTGCTGTTTTTATATAATCTTCCAAGGTATTCATATATTCGTCAATTTGATTACTAGTAAGGTTTATATTATTTTCAATATTAATATCGAAATTATCGAAGATAAATGAATGAAATTTATTCCAGTTAGTTTTTTAAAATTAAAAATAACATTATCTTCTAAATAATCAAAATTAAAAATTGTATTATTTGAGTTTTTGATGCTAAAAAAAAGTTCAAGGTGATCGCTGCAGAAAGTTAAAAAATCGTTATTTGGATATAAATATCTACGATATTTAGGCTGAAATTTAATAGACACAAATAAATGAAAGATAGTCCTTTTGGGTAAGATGGTTTATTGATATGGGATTACGGGCAATTATATACAAAATTTGTGTAATGATATTGAATATTTCATTAATTGTTTCTTCATTTTATTTTCTATCGAATTTTTGCTATTGAATTTTTTATCTGTAAGAGTTGATTGTTTAAGAATTCTATAATGTTTTTTTTGAAAGTTGGAGTGTAGATTTTTAAAATTAGGTTAATCAGTGTTAAAGTATTGTTATTTAAATTATTTTTTTGAATAATTTATTCATTATAATTCTTTAAAGTATATTTAATGTTTTTGATGGCATCAGTATATTTAACGTTATAATTATATTTATTATAGATTTTAATTTTTTTTTGTTTTTTTGATTTTTCATATTTTGTATTTTTCAACACTTTTTTTGCGAAATGTGACAAGGGTCGGACAACCTCTCTATGAGACAGGGTGTCCGTATTTTTTCCAATTTACACACTATAATTCTGTAGATTCGATTTTATTTTCACTTGAAATTTTGTATTCGCCTGGTTTGTGTGAGTGAATGCATTTAACACATTTATAAGTCATATTACAATTATTAGAATCTTGACATAACCTTTGACAATTGTGATACTGTATATTTTCTGTTTTTATTATTTTTTCCCATTTGATATGGTGATGTTGTTTATAGAAGTATTTGGCGTTAATTGGATTAAATAAACTGGGACTTTAAAGTTGTTTCTTATGGAATTTTTTGTTGTAAATCTACTTACTTTATTGACTGTTCCGTTATTTATGTTAATGTATTTTAATTCCTTAAAAATTTCGTTTTCTGAGTAGTTAATGTCTAATCGTTTGGTTAATTTGGTTTTTTTTTGGTTTTAGGAGTAAATCAGCGAAATTTGATTTTGAATTGTAGATGCTATGTTTGGTAGTATTAGTTTTTTTTTATATTTTTAAAATTTTTAGTTCACTTATTACTTCTTTTAATTTTTAATTTTCTAAGTTTATCTGATACACTGAAGGTAGCAAGAGATTTATTAATCTCCATTCCGTCAATTTGATTCATTTAAAATTTTTCAGATTTTTTTCATACAGCGACAACTGTATTTTCATTTTCTTGCTTTGATACTAATTTTCATACGATTCATGGAAAACTTACCATTTTTATAGTTTTTAGAAAAAATTGAAATTATTAATTATAATTTTATTATTTAAATAGAATATTTGTTGCACACTATGAACATTATTATTGATAAATTATAATATAAAGTTTTTATTTTTTTGTTAATTTTTATTTTAATATTTAGTTTATTGAAACACAAGTGCATGAACGGACATATTGACACAACGCGTGTTTGCATGAGACTGCATAGTATGAATTTTTTTTATATACGTTTTTTTAGCTAATAAGTGTACAATGTATGTATTATAAAGATTAGAATAAACAGTAATAAATAGTATAAATGTATTTATAACTAAGAACTCGATGAGTTCTGCGCAGTGTTACAGAGATATTGGGTTTACGGGTATATTAGATTAGCTCAATTATTACGGAGGTGGTGAGATACATACAGATTAGCCTTTGCGTGTCATTGCGATAAGAAAATCAGGAAAAGAGGCAATAGAAAAAAAAACCTAATTAATAAAATTCATCAGTGAGGCGTACATACAGCATTCTTACCTTATGAACTAAACTAAAAATATTTACACAAGAATTTATACAAAATATATAATATATTGTCGTGATTGCAGGTGCTTGTCTAGCCATCAATATCTTTTGACATTCTATCTACGTTGATCAAGGAGGTTTTTTTTAGGATGGAGGTATTATATTTTAGGATTTTGAGAAGAGATATGTCTGTAAGAGCAAATAAGATTATACGTTTGTAATATTTTCTATTGAGGTGCTAGATTATAGGTAGGCTATCCTTGTCCTAGAGGAGAGAGAAATAGTCTAGGGAGATAAATGTTTGGAGAAAATGAAGCCGGTTTTTAGGCATAGGATATGGTATAGGGGGTTTGGGTATATCTTATTGGAGATAAGGGTGTTATCGGTAATTTTAGGAAATTGAGTGAAGGAATTTTAACAGATTTTTAGGGTGTGGCAGGCAAGATTCAGTTAATATCCGCTTTGTCATAGAGCATTTTATTAAACAAGTGCTTGATGAGATTGGGGTTAGTAGATTTGAAATAATTAAGGCAACTTCTCAAGCATTTTCTTTCGAAGAATCTAAATTTTTTTATTAATGTGGGAGGGATATTGAATCATATCGGAGCACCGTATGTTATGATGGGTCTGATGAGTACAATGTAACATTTTATTTTGGATGGAGCGGGATAGTTTTAGAAAAAAACAGGTTTTTTATGGAGTATAACGTTTTTTGTGCCTGTGCGAATTGGGCGTTGATGTGGATATGGAATTTGACATGTTTATCTAGATGTATGCCAAAATATATCACGGTATTGTTGTGAATAATGTATTTGTTGTTTTTGTAGCAGAAGATTTTGAAATTTCTATCTACAACAGTGTTAGGATGGGTGATATGCGTTTTCTTGAGGTGCAAGAGGACTGATTCACATTTACTAAGGTTAATTTTTAATTTCCAGTTGGTAAGGTAGTTATTTATTTTGAGTAGAGTATTTTCGAGGATGTCTATGATGATGTTAATATTTTTGTTTGTGGAATATAGAATTATGTAATCGGTAAATGCGAGGACTTGACTATTGATGTTAGTATTGAGGTTAAAAAGGTCTTTAATGTAAATATTAAATAGAGTCGGCATGTTAATGGCACTTTGAGGGAGACCTCAAATGGATACAAGATATAAGAGATGGCTAGAGTGAAGGGTGCCTCTTGCGGTGAATAATTTTTTTATTTGAAATCATATTCTGGATTAAGTTGATAAGGAATAGGGGAAATTCTTTTTTATCGGTTTATAAATTAGGTCGTTACACTCTACAGAGTCAAAAGCATTTTCTAAATAAATAAGGTATGTACCTAGAGAAAAGTTAGGGTCCAGGATATATCTGATATAAGTTTAGTATGGAGAGCAGAGTGGCGAAATTTGAATCCAAATTGTTGATGGGGGATAAGATATTTGGTTGAATATAAGTGAGTGATGGAGAATGGTGTTTTTTTGGGGAATGGTGATAATTTTGGCATTTTTTTATTTAGGGGTGAAGTAACTATTATATAGTGTGTTGTTAATCATTAGTGTAAGTGTTAGAATGGCTTAGTTTGGAAGATTTTTTGTGGCGCCGTTTGAGATACCGTATAAACCCGGGGCTTTTTTTTTAATTTCATGATTATGTTTTCGATTTTGTAAGTATTTAGGAAATAAGTGGGAAGGTTTTGCGATCGATTGGGTTGTACACTATTTATGTAATGGGGGAGGTAGGGGCTAATCTTCATTACCACGTTCAGCTTGCAATCGCGGACACAAAATCTATACGTCTCTCTCTTTTCTGGACCATAACCACGGGGTTCGATCGTTGAACATCATATCAGCTCTTATGACAATATATCAAGTACCTGACGATGCGTTTCCTCTTCAATCCTCGGCGATACAGAATAATATCTTTGCTTTAATGGCTTAGTTTCACCTACATCTATGCTATGTTTCGCTAGATGTGTGCGCCCTAATTCAGAAGCTAAAGTCCTATTCACTAGCCCCTTAACCTCTTCGCGGTGCTCCTCTATTACATTGGTCAGAACTATAAGTGACACTGCGCTCGTCCAAATCGGAGAGACTTCAGGCCTCGAAGTCAATCAAAGTTTCTACATTCTCTATTCCGTTGTTTTCTCTGGAATAAAACACGGCATCAATCTACCGCAACAAGTCTGTATCAGAAGACAGTCGGTTTCCAAATTTCGGAAAAGAATCACATTCAATTATCGTTGAAGGCCTTCCAGAGCGAAAGGTAACATAACCTGCCCAGCATGGTCTTGGTCTGCCCGTTTGCCAGCCGCACAATGGTGTCGAGACTTTGCTGGACTAGGTAACCTTCCTCGGTTACAATCTGAAGTTCTATAAAATCTAGCACTGTCCTAGTCGCCCCCGAATTAATCAGAGCGCGGATGCTATACTCGTGAATGTTCACGTTCATATATCACTAGATATGATCGGCCAGGACTTGGACAGTTGAGCTTTTAATTAGTTAAGCGATAAATTATTATTGAGACACATTCGTCCTCTCCGACTCACTTGTATTCACTTTTCCTGAATTCTCAGGGTACTACAGGCCCGCGTGATCAGGCCACGCTTAATCCCAGCACGAAATCCCTTGAACTGTTCCAGAATTCTTGTCTTTATTGTGGTTGCTCTTCGGCTTTCGGAGTGTTTACCTCTTTAATCGAGAGCTTCCCGGAGGACTTCCCTTTGTGTTTGTCTTCAATTGGGCTAATGCCATTCCGCTCCGCCTTTGCAACATATTTAAGACTGTCTCCATGAAGGTCTTTATTTCTTGTTGGAGTCCTCTGATTCCATCGTCCACAGATTCTTCACTATTGGTAGAAGTTAGCTTCTTCTTAGCCGTCGACCTCAACTATAACCGATACAATGTTCGCCTGAGCCTTTTTTGGGCTCTTTCCCAGGCTAGATTCAGCATCACCGATTGGTCCGGTGGTACATTATTCCGCTTAATAGCTAGTAGATCTTCAGACTCCCTAGCACCAATTACCAGCTTGTTGACGTTATTAAATTTATCTCGAGGTATCTACTTCCTTAACTCGGGCAGTAAATTCTTGTAAAGGTGGTCCAGTTATCTGCTGGGATACCAAGACTCATGGGAATATCCCTTTAAGGTTAGAAGCTTAAATATGTAGTCTCTCGCTGGTTTTCCTCGACCTTGAGTTCTATAGTCAATTTCCATAGATAGTATATTCTGGAAGGTGAGGTGAGATTCCAAAACATATGCGTGCAACCGTGCAGAAGTCCATCCAAGTTCTCCAAATTTCACGAGATTGACGGTAGCAGTGTAGCACGGCAACATCGAGTAGTTCCGTTAAGACGTTCAGGGTGTCTTCATCCGACATTAGTATTAGTTCTCTACGTTTCTCTATCCTCTACTCCACCGCAGAAACTCTTCCACTGGCATCCCCTTCTTACCGGAAAGTCTGACGTGCCATTGGTGTACCGTCCTGTCAATGTCCAATTTGCTCGTAATATTCATAGTTAAGAATGCTGTTCCTGTATTCGGACTTTTGCGCATACTTGTTACGTACGAGCAAATCCCGCCACTATTACCCCTACCACTACAAGGGCCCTTTATGTCTCATTCTCTCTCTCTCTCTCAAATTTTGTGACTTCACGTCAAAAAATATATTTCAGAGTTTCTTATTTTTAATAATTATACCAATTTAAATATGAATATTTTTTATGTTTTAATCATAATTATAATTTCACTTTAATGATAAATAAAAGTACTGTTCGAGCCTATGCTCACTTACCTCTCTTTATTTGAGAGTGAACCTCGTTGGAGGTTCGCTGAAATGAAAGGGGTGAGGTTGCAAAATAAAATTATCAATACAGGGGTTTCCTTTAAATTGTTTCCCACAATCTTATTTAACTATAAACCAACCTGGCTAAAATACCCCCACGTGGGAGGAAAGGCCGCCTCTTTCCCAGACGAGGTCGTGCGAGTCACCGTCGCCTCGAGTGACTCTGCGGGTGGACGACGGACGCCGTCACTTCAAGCATCCGTCTCTCACTTCGATTGTTTCAGCCGCAATTAATAAAATTAATAAAATCGGCTTCCCAGCACCTCGTCTCCGTTGGCCCAGCCTCCAGGTTACTAGGTTGCACCGCACAACAATACACCCGCGCAGATGCACAATCGCGATTCGCCGCAAGCACAAGAAAAGATCGCCGTGTACAGAATCTAGTCTAAAATCGTCCGTCACGTCGGATGGATACTTCGAAAAGTGTTCCATTCGCCACTCGGAAGCAAGGTAACACGCAAGTTTTCCCCGAGAGTGTCGATATTTTACTTTAGACCTTCACCTCGTAAAATCATAAACTTTGGCCTTTCCGTCGGTCCAGGTTGCCCGCCCGCCCGGACATCTATCCCTAAATCTAACTTGCGAGGGACTCGTCTCGAGTTTATTACACGGCTAAGTTGCAGAGTCCCGAACAAGTACTATTATTGTGAATGTACATTGTAGATTTAAGAAAATCATTAATAAATTTAAATAAAAAAATAAAACTTTTTTATTGACAATAAAATTACTACTTTTAATAGAAGATTCAATATTTTATAAACTGAAAGATACAATTATTATTGACAATTAAAACCGATATTTAATTTCAAAATTTTATTACTTAATGTAAATTTAATAGTGCAGTCGAACTTTATGATATTCTAATACACTAAAAATAAAAAATTATTTTAAAATACTAATCTGGTTAATTAATTGGAATTAAAATTAAGAATTAAATCCATTGCTACAACTTTCTTACTTTAATAATGATTTTAATAAAACAATAAATGAATCTGTATTCTCTAAGTCGTATCACCAATTTACTAAATTTAATAATTTATAAATTAACTAATTTACTAATTTCATAAATGTTATTCTATTTAAATTTGGATATTTCCCAATTAAAATTTAAAAACCCAAAATAGTTAGTGATTATACTTTATTATGAAAATAGATAACAGGCGTAATCACAGATTTATTTCATTTCTGTTAATGAAATATATGTCGCTGAATATGTTTACACAATTAGAACAAACTAAGATAATTTACAAAGTTAGAAATTAAAGGACTCTTGTTAAATATTTCCAGATATGTTTCTGAACATTTATTAATTAAAGCTGAGCTGAAGCCAGTACTTGACATTAAAATAAACATAATAATAATTCAAATATTTCACTGTATTTATTTTAAATAAATACTAAAGTTTCTTACTTTTGTTTAAAATTTTCGTTATAATCAATAAAAATTACATTATTAAAATTAATCTTAAATTTTTTTTATTAAATTTCAGAATTCTTTTATATGTCATAAGGTCGCTACTTCATCAAACAAGAGTATTATTGAATATTTTAATTTTTATTATAATAAATTTTGTAATTATGAATTATTTGTTATATAAATTTTTTTAATATGAACTTTATAAAATCTATAAATACTATTTTTTACATAAAATAAATTTTTATCAGCTATAGAATAATATACAATATAATAAATAATTATATTATTATAAATTGGTGATCCCAAGAGGTGCAGGGTGAATAAAAACAAGTCTATTCAATTATTTGCGTCGATGTTTCGGCAAGTATCACTATTTTAAATATATAAATAAATTAAATAACAACTTAAAATATATAAATATCAAAAGATGTGTAAGTATTTTTTTAATATTTTTCAATGCGTAAACATAAATAAAAAAAAATCCATGATTTATTTATAATTCAATCAAAACCTTACACTTTAAATACGTCAATAAGTAAATAAATACGCAAATAAAATGGCTTGGCCCAAAAAGACATGTACACATTCGCACACATAAATTCCATTATAATGCAACAAGTTCATTTATAAAACGTGTTTATACTATATTATTTCAAGTAGTATAAACATAATTTAAATAATAATGCAGTAGGATTTACTTTAGAAATGATGCAAAATATTACACAATTCATCTTTTGCTATGAGGGTATTATTGTTTAAAAAAAAATCTTTTACTATTTTTTAATTTAAAGTATAAGGAGTACTAAATTTGTAGTTTTTACGAATTATTAACTTATTATTATTATCATTATAATCATCTTCATATTCGTATATTTTCTATCTACTGACACAACTATTGTTAAACCATTGATTAAATCATTACTCAATATTTTTAATGGATATAATAGATATAATTAATTAATCATTATAATAAAAGAAATTTGTATCGCGTGTTTTCATAATCTTTGAGGTACAATGAACTATTACCAAATAAAGAGGTGACGGTACTGTTTATGGAAACTTCGGAATAACTGGTTCGACAATCTTTGTGGACTTCAATTTTAAATGAAGGGGGATGGAGATTAGCCAAAAATGCAACATAAAAATTAATGGATAAAAAATGATTGGGCAAAAAATCTTAATCGCGTATAATTAATACGCACTACTTTTTAATGTTTATTTTTAAAATTTGCATTTGAAAAGTAGTAAAAGCATAAAATACAAGATGATGTGCGGCAGAATTTGGTAAGTCGAACGAGTTTAACGAGAGTCCAAGAGATATAAGACACGGAGAATTGTGATTCATATAAATTGCTCCTAATTCGGATGAACCAAGCAAATCGTGTTCGCCATTTCTTAGAATAAGCACGATGACTGCAATGAAAAGACCGATGCTAATAATAATAAAGGGTAAAAACGAAAATTTGCCAACTGATGCTGTCAAAAGTTAATAAAGGATGTGGATACACTTGGATCAGCGCCTCAATCAGTACCATTAGACTTTCTCGCAAGCAATCATTCATCAGTTCGAGAGAAAAGGACTCGAACGATCAGACAAAAGTTAATCGACCGTCAATCAAAAGTGCCTCCTTCGCAATTGAGACAATTTTAAGAGGCAGAGATGAAAGTCCCCCCGATTTTGCGAGTCGGTTCGGGTCGGGTCGGGTCGGGTCGGGTTGGGTCGGGTCTCGGCTTGCGTTATGTCCTCGGGTTGTTACAGCTGCGATTTCACTTACGCGACTCGTTTCCCATCGCGGCGCGTCAATTCCACTTTACCTGTGAATTCATGGACGCGCACACAGACATCGGGTGACACACGACACCTGCTCGCTTTCGTCTCCTCGGAGCTTCCCAGCCTTTTCTTCCGACCATTCGACATTTTTATTGCGGGCGCATTCGTGCCGCCCTCCCCCCCTCCCCCTCCCCCGCCCCGACTTCCTCTGTTTTTTAATTCTCATTTTTATCTCTCCGGAGGCTATGTCCACACGAGCACAAATCCTCTGGCACCGAGTCGTCTTAGCGTATTCCTTTTGAATTCGCCAAGTAACTTCATGCGACATGATCCATTTCATGAGAATTTTGCTTCTTACGCAATTACAATTACACCAATCCTTTGATCCACGGGCTAACGGCATTTCGCGAAACACTTACCTGTAATCACTGGCATTTGTTCTTCCTTCAAAGGAATCTACGCGTTGAAAAACTTGAAATTGGTGTTTTATCAAAGCTATAAATTTATTGAATAAAAAAGAAAGTCCTATAAAAATATAATATAATATAATATAAACTAAGCTTTAGCCTTGTAATTTCACTCTAAAAAACAGAAAAATTACTTGAAAATTACAGAAAAGTTATTGTCTTGGGATGCACTTCCAGGTATACGCACTATTTTATTCATGCACAAGCTATTTTGTTTATTGAAGAATAGAAATAATACCGACCAGTCGTTTTGCTTTCTTTTATTAATGTAGCTCAGCGGTCGGTTATTAGTTTTGCTTGATATTTCAAGCCAAAAGAATTGCATTTATATAAAACCTGAATTATTAGCAAAATTATTCTAAAAATTTATCAAATTTCAAATTACATTGTGATTTATATTATTATTTATATTATTATTTATACTTATATATATACATCTACCATAGATCTATAAATCCAACAGAATAATAAAGCCTTTTTAGAAGCTACATTAATGAAAAATTGTCGAGGCGAAGCACTTAAATTGCTCATAAACTTTAATTCTTCGTGCAAGAATATTTGAAAATTTACTTTAACGGGTGCAAATAATTTTTTGTGGTTCAAAGATTTAAACTCAAAACCTTCGATTTTTCTTGCACATACTTTCAATTGCCTTTTCCTAAATTCAATATGTCACTGGTAAATTTTTCGTGCACTAAAGCACAAGTTTACATCTACCTCCTCATTACATTGATTATCAATTATAATTTTCTAATTATTAAAACAGTCTAATTAATTCGAGTATTCTTTCACGACATCTGATAGGCATCCATCTTTATCTCCATTCTTCGATATGCATTTTATTTTCAGTGTCGCTAGCAAAATAAAGAGAACGATAGATTAATTTGTACTGTTTTATATCATGACGGCTATAATCAGTACTTTTATGGCTTGAGTATTAACGTTATTTTTTAACATTAACATCTTATGCGGATCATAAAATGTACGTGTTTCACACCGCAAAATTTACATGCAAACTACAAAATCACTATTTATCCTTTAATCATCGAATAAATGACTCATCAGTATAATATGAATTGACATATATTTTATAACTGTTAAAAAACACTGTTTTACATTTAAAGCTTATCGAAATATTAATAGAATCCCGCCGACCGTTTAGATTCATAATCTATGCTAATAATGCAAAAAAATAACGGTTTTATTAAAAAATTATCAACGAATTTTCAAAACAAAGTCGCACATGAATTTAAAAAAAAAACTTATCTCTTCCAATGAACGTTAATTATTTTTATCGATGTGTATCTTGGTCACGAAGTGTAGAAATGTTAATTATAAGTTTTGCAAATACGTGCTGTAACTTTCTCTCCTAAACTTTCAGTACAATTCCTTTGTATACACACGTTCTTATTTTCAGATAAGACATTAATTTACGTAAAAGATAATGATGGTGTTAAGAGTTTTGTTGCAAACTGTTATAAAGATCCCTCTAAGCTATTTAATACACACTCGAGTCTTTACTTTTATGAATAAGACTTCAAATCGATTGCGCCGTGAGAATCAATCATATTATATGGGCTATGGTTTAACACGCAAATAAAACTTTTATTTCCATTGTAAATTAAAACTTTTTTCAAAAATACAATAAATTTATTAAGAGATCATACTACAGTAATGCCATAAAATTATCCTTAAACAATCATTAAGATTCTCGATAAAAACATATGAATAATTTCTACTCATAAGCTTTATCTTTAACAACAGAAAAAAATAATATAAAGTATGGCTTAAAATTATAAAAAATATAAAAAATGAATTATGGTATATTAAGATTATTCTGCTTTATATAAATTTGTTGGATTTAATCGTATATAAATCATTCGCCTTTATACAAAAAAGATCAGGTGTGAATGAAAAAAACCTAATTTTTACTTGTAATAGACAATTTTTAAGGTTACATTATGGTTAAATAAAATAGAAAATGCGCATTAGTTTTATATTAAATTTTTAAAATCATACGTCTTTCAACCCTCTACTGTACCTCTGTGTCTCAATTTCTTCTCGTGAATTAACGTGGACAAAGACAAATAAACGGATTATTGTGATCTCAGCTTTCTCTAGATTGATACACCATCCTAATATAATTATTTTGACATTTGAGAATGCAAACTACACTTTCTCTGGATGACTCATACGCACAAAATGTCGCGTCTCCTTCGCAGACGTGAGTTCGTTTCTTGTTTTGCATGAGTTTGCCTGAAAAACGAGTCTGTCGACTTGTGTTTTCACATTTTCGCAGTTCTCGTATCAAAACATGCATCGGAATCTGTTTCCAAAAACCGAACGCAACACCGGTCCGGCTTTTAAGGATGGTTTGGGCGAGACCGTTACCTGGTGCAGAGGAGTATCCTCGGTCCTCCAGGAAATGAAGTCGAGGAACCGCTTAAGATGATGAGCGAGATGCGTTCGTACGTCAACGTGTGATTGCAAATGTATCAGGAATACGAAATTCGTCTTGTAACCGAGGTATTTCGAATGTGGAGAAACTGAGTTCCAACGACGAGATTATCGGTACGATTTGATCCTTACCAGCAACCATAATTATAGCATTTTTTTCGACATCTACCCAAAATATAATAATAATTATTAATATATTGATATTAATAATAATAATAATAATAATAATAATAATAATAATAATAATAATAATAATAATAAAAAGAACAGAAATCAATAAAAAGTTGTACAATGAACTCTAAATTTCTAAAAATAAAAAATTGTCTCTATCTATAGTTCCGTGATCTAAATATTATTATTTTAATAAACATTGTGTGTGCAGAACACTACCATATACTAATCGCTGTATAGCTGGTTATAATAAACAACTTTAAAATCTCAAAAAACTGTTGTCGTCAACCACATTCAGTCATATTTTCAAAAATTCATCGACATTGAAAAGGCCAGGCTAGTGTATTTGATCCCTTTAAATTTGTATGAGATTAATTTTTTATTAAATCAATCACTGTATTTTATTTTTCTTGGGTACATTTTTTACTTCAATTTAATTAATTTACCTTAAGTCAATATTTGTATCGTGCATTTCACTAAACAGTTTGAAGATAAACCAAGCATGTTTTTCTTTTAGTGATAGGCTTTAAGGAAGCAAATTGGAATTATTTTAATTCTACCATTCAATATAAAAACAATTGTATTACAGTAAGAATTTTTAATATTTTATATTTTTAATAATAATAAAACTCCATATTATCGACATCACATTCGTGTGTAAATCTTTTCAATATAAATATTTTATTAAAAATATGAAAATTTGAGATAACTAATGTAACTTGTAAGTAATACTTACGATTGTATAAAAATTATGGAATATGCATGTCGTATAATTGTTGGATTGATTAAAAATAATTTTTTCGTAAAAAATATGACACTACATAAAAATTAAATATTGTAAATGATTATCAAGAAATAAAATTTTCATTTTTCAATCGTAAATATTTTTTTAATGGCTTAAATTACGCATACATTTTACATAATTTGATTATAAAAGTAACATATAAAATTTGTTCTCATTGATAATTTTTATAAGAATGATAAAAAAAGATTTTTAAAATATAATATTAAATACATAATAAGCGTACCTTAAAGAAAAATTAATTTTACGCTTATAATATTAATTATAATATGCAGATGATACTGTAAATGTTTTTTTTTTTTTTTTTTTTGAGTATTATAAGTAAGAGTATAAATATTAAATAAAGAATAAGTTTTTATTTTGTTCGTACACATTTACGTGGAGGTCCAGGTTTTTTTTTCTGTATGGTCTATGTAAATTTAATTATTAGTGGAAATCATTTTTAAATCATGAATGAAAGAAAATTAAGCCTTTCCACAAATTATCATAATTTCATATTTTATATCTGCAAGTAGGAGTTACATAAAAATGATTAAAATATTAAATTAGGCAACCAAAAGTATAGCAATCATGTTTTCGAAATTGAAAATTTTTAAAATTAATTTAAAAAAAAAGAGTGAAAATCTCGTAGTTACGCTGATAATTGATGTGCATATTTTTTATTTACATGCATTATTTGCACCAACATCACAATTTATTGAAATATTAATTTAAAAAAAAGCAGGAAAAACAATAAATGTGAAGATCGAATTTTGTGAAAGCAGTTTTAAAAGTTGAAAGTCGCTTTTAAGTGACGCAACGTTGGGATTAATAAAATGCGAAAGGGTCTGAACAAAGGGCCGAGTTCCTCGTAATAACAATCATAATAATAATAATAACAGCAGCAGCAGCAGCAGCAGCAGCAACAACAACAACAACAACAACAATAATAATAATAATCCGAAGTAGCACTTGGTGAATCGTGACAAGTGATTATTGCGCAGATGAGATGTGCGGGAAATCGGCCGCTTTCAAGCGAATTTTTTCGCAGAGTTGCGTCGCACAAGGGAAGAGGCACGAAAATGGTGTGCACATCACTAGTGGGGTAACTCTTGATTGAGCCGGGCTCGATTCGTCGGACACCGTGAGTGACGTCGTGACTCGTCGAGGAAGGAGCCAGGACCGAGGAGGCAAGGCTGTGCTTACTAAACCCGAATCATGAATCCATCCGCGGGTTTTTCCGCTTTCCCGTAGTTTTCCGGAGCCGAGGCGAGGGACGCGCACGTCATCACCCGAGTTTCCCGCTTGGCAACAGCGCCCGACTCACAGACACGCGCGCGACCGAGTTCGCTCCCACCGACGCTCGGGTGCTCCGCTCCGAGTTCGTGCCGCGGCCGCCTTGCCCCGCTCATCCACTCATCCGGAGGAAAAAAATAATAAAATTTTCCGTTTAACCCTTTTCCGTGTCCCGAGTGTGGGAGAGATCGAGTCACTTCTTGACGAGGAGACGAGTCCTTCCGTGCTCCGCTTGTTCCGAACGACGGCCGACTCGGCCAGGTTACTCCAGATTAAACGCGTCTACTCCAAGACGAAGTTTCGAGGTTACGACTGTTGCAACTGCGCTCTCCCAGCCCCCTCTAAAAGGACTCCTGGCAATGTTTTCGTAGTAATTTTTTTACTAAAAACGAATTTTTTGTTTATCGGTGGTTGTTGAGGCTAAGAACGCCTCTTGAGGAAATTTTCGGTGGTTGTTCGGAGCTGGAAGACGCGTTGACGGAATTGACCCAAATAGCCGTGTGTAGACACGAAGTACATGCACATCACGCCGTCATGTCAATATTATAAAAGTAAAGTGGAGCGTACTTTTCCATATCTGATGCTACGCGTTTTGATGTTGGCACCAACTCTGAATTCTAAGAGGCTAAAGATATTTGGCACGTGTCGGCCCTATTGTGCCTGAGTAATCGGCCATAACAGCCGAATTTTAGTTCTAAAGGATGATGTTCCACAGGATTATTGAGGATGTGCTCGAGTTCTTGAAGTGAGACTAGAATGACGGTTCGAGATGAAAATAGTGAAGAAAGGTGCTTTTTTTAATCGACCCTCCTCTTAAATTACCCGTTAATTTCATTCGAGAGCTCATTGACAATCGCGATAATTTTTCCTACAATTACAATTGCCTTTACTCGCTCGCTTTAGCATTATTTTTTTAAACGTACATTGTTCAATGTAGCCTTTTATAATTAGAAAATAACGGGGATTTTTAATTTAATATATTTAATATATTCGATAGCTCAGTCATCAGATAACAATTGTATTTTTCTACTTGATATTTTACAGGACAATATTTTTATTTTCATTCGGTTATTTACTTTTTATACAATGTATGGTTATTGCATCATTTTAAATTTCATTTTTTTCAAAATTTCATTCAAAATTAAAATCTTTAATAAGCTAAATTTAAAGCTAATATATATTGTAAAACAACATGTATATATTTATATAAAAATAAAATAACTACAATTTGAATTATAAAAATTAAATAAAAATTATTTTAAAAGCACTACAGATGAAAAATTTTTTTTCAAAATATTATTATCTTTTAAATATTCTGAATATTAATACTTGGATATTGAGCTTAAATACTTCGAATTTTAACATTTATATTTTCTTGAAAACTTAAAACATCGTATAAAAATGCAAGTTTTTAATTTTGTTTTAAAATATTATATTTATTTTCTATATTTTTATTATTACTATACTATTATATCGATATATATTATTATTGCGAAAAATGTGCATCATGTGAAAACAATTTCATTCCCAAACTTGAAAATACCAATTTTAATTAAAATTTCTTAATTTTACAGAGCATAATAGTAAAATTATCAAATTGAAAATCTACTTAGTGATATTTGCAAAATTAATTGCGAATATCTTTTATTAAAAGCTGTGAACTATTTAAATTTTTAAGTTAAATAATGTTTTCTTTTTATTCATTCGCCTCGTTTTGATCCATTTGGCTAGAATTTTATACGTCTGCGTTTATAAATATTATTTAAAAAATTATTATACTTTCTTATATATTCGAATTTGTTTGTACATAGAGAGTAAATTAATAAATCGAAATGACATTATAAAATTTTATAGTATTAATTTTTACAGTAACATTATTGTAATATTATTAGTATTAATGTATTGAAGCATTTTTAATTGTTGTGTCATTAAAGTTGCACATAATTTTTCAAACTATCTTTTTTTTTTTTTTTTAAAAAAAAAATTGAATCTATAGACATTTAAATTGATAAAGTTAATTTTGTAATTAATTATGATATAACATTCGATGCAAAAAGTTAGAAGCTCTTAAAAGAAAATTTAAATGAATAATATAAATCCAACCACTACAATCAAATATATATCAATACAAAATAAAATTTATAATGTTCTGTATGTAAATCAATATCGTCTCTGTAATATTCCGATCTTATAAATTTCGTGTACTGACGAATTTCATATTTACATTTTTTAATTTTTGCTCCCTAAGTACTGCTACTCTAAGTAATTGTACTATTTTTCTCTCCCTCTTCCTCTCTTTCTATGTATACCTGGTACGTACATGGTTTTTTTTTATATACATATATGTGTGTTTTATTTTTAAACACCTTCTACAAGTCTCATGTGACCAAATTACACAATTTCAGAAATCAAAAATTCCTAAATTCCTTTAGCTTTTATTACTGAAAATATATTTAATCACTTTATTGTTAACTCATCGCATACTTAATTTTGTCTCTTTAGGGGGAAAAAAAAATTAAACAGACCAATTTCTCTTATTGAAAACAGATTGGATTTTCGTGATTGGAATGCAGAATTTTGTGATTTATGCGTGATTCAGTAAACACTCACTTGTTTTTTTTATACTACATTATAGAAAAAAATTAGTGATAATCTCAAAAGTTAAATTTAGATCGTTTCAATAGCTTTTTAAAGTTTATTGAATATCAATATGGGAAATATAAAATGCTTTTATTTGGTTTCAGAATTCAATTTAGAAGTTATAAATATAAAAAAAACTTTTATAGACATACTTAATAAGTAGATAAAGCCTTCAAAACTTTTTTGGAAATATTTCTACGGTAATTCAATAAATTTTCAAATATTTTTCAATGCAAATAGAGATTTAATATTGATGAAAAATGTAATAAATGTGAAATGTAGAATAATATCTTAATATAATTTTAAAAACATACACAATTATATTACTGCTAAATTCTTCCATTATATTTTGATCTAAATGAAGAAAAATACAAACATATTTATTTTCACGAATCATTGTATTAATTCGCTTAATTTAATATTTATTGATAAAATTATGTTTCTTTTACTGTAACACTTTAAATTTATTTCAAAAAATTACGTATCAACATTTAAATAATGTAAGACCCGTATTTAAATTTTACTTGTTTTCACATATCACATGTACCATGATACTTAAATATGTAAAATAGGTAAAATTATATAAATTGAATTAAATAATTTTAATTTATTTATTTTATTTTCGACATAATTAAAGCCATGTAATTAATATATTTTATAAAGTTTAAATTTAATGCAATGGTTGTATAAGTATGTATATATACTCTCATATTTATGTTAAATCGAATGTTATATTTTTTATTGTTTAACGTTATAAGTAAACTTTAAAGAAAAAAATATATTTTAAAACAGGACTATATAATAAAACTGAATAATTTTGAGAAAAATATATTAAAATCTAGTTATTGGTTATTTTAAATGTTTTTGAAATTAAAAAAATTAAACTACAATTACTTGTTAGAAATGAAGGGATTGAGTTCATAAAAATAGAAAAATTTTTATACGAAATAATAAAAATCTGAAAGGATAATTTTTTTAAATTTTATAAAAAGGATAGAGATATTAAAAAAAAGAAATTATTGATTTATAATTTAATTTAAAAACTAAAAATATTAAATATTAAGTAGATAAAAATGAAAGGAAACGTGTTATTTATAGAAAAATTTATTTATTTCACCAAAATATTAGATTATTGTGTACCTGTAAAAATGATCAACTAAAAACATTTTATACGAAGTAGTACTAAACATGTGTAAAATCAATATGGAAATAAATAACACAAAATCAAGTTTTGCGATGCTTTATATGTTCTATACATTTTTAAAGTAAAAAAATAAAATTATTTTCAGTCAAAAAGTACAATTATTATTCCAAAGAGAAGTATATATTTAAAAAATATTAAGTGCATAATGTTGAATAAAAAATTGAATGTTCAATTGCATTTGTTTAAAAATTAAAATGATCAAGAAAATTAATATACATTTATAAATGTACTTATAATAATATAAATATCGTTGCATACCAATTTTATGTTTTTATTCTTCTATAATATACAAATAATTTTGAAATGAATAAAAAATAAAATAATTTAATTTATAATTAATATTTGAATGTTTACCCCATTGATTTTATTATGTAATCTAAATTCAAAGTTTGAATGGACTTATAAATAATATAAAAGAAATATCACGCATATTTAATAACAAGAATAACATTTATTGATGTTTATGTATTTATATAAACTTTAATAACTATTGCATAATTAAATTACACTAAGATTTTCTATGTTACTGTATTTTCAATATCAAATGTTATTTATTAATAAATATTGTATAATTCTATTAATTTTTTAAAAAAGTTAAGAATGCAGTTTTGATAAAAAAAAAATTTATTATTAATTACTTATATTATACTAATATATTTATATTTATGTTATTTTTTATTACTGATTTATATAAATTAAACTAGCACACTAATAGTTGCATTTTTCATGAATGTTTTTATTTTTAGATTATTTTTTTACAATTTGACGTAAGCAAAAAAAAATATTTAAAAACTAATTTTAACTGTATTTTCTGTTATTATAGTTTATAATATAATATTTATATTTCTACAAAAATTTTTTCAGATCACAATATGTATGATAAAAAAACAAATTTTTTAGTTTATTTTATTTTTAAGTTTAAATAATTATTCTTTTTAAAAGAAATTCTATGAGATATTGTTATTTCCACTTTATTTTTCATCTATTTTAATTTTGATGAAAGTTTTTCTTTCCTTTATTGAACTTCACAATAAAAAATAATAATATTACATAATAATAATTACCAATATATTGAAAAGTCATTTACTGAATATGCAATATAATAAAAAAAAGTTTTAGAAGAATGTAAAAAATACATATTATCGTTATCGTATAGTTTGTATTATTATTTGTATATAAAATTATTATTATGTAAAATTACTATTATTTATACAAAAATATTGCAAATAAAGTTAAATAATATAGTTATTGTAAATAAATTATATATAAACACTTAAATATTTCTTTAAAATACTAATATAAATGAAATTTTTCAATAAAAAATTATTATAATAAATATTCTGATTGAATAAAGTTCTCATTATATAAATAAAAAGGAAAAAAATTTGATTTTCTATCAAATTCAATTTTTCGACAAAAATAGCAATATAAGATACTTTTCATAAAATAGTTTATTATCTAATTTTTTTTTTTATCATATTTATTGCTAACACTATAATTTATTATAAAATACTATGCTTCATAGTGTAGCTTTTATTTTATATACTTTAAAATGTAGAATAAAACATATTATAATTATTTTAATACGTGTATCTCAGTTAATATAAAAAAAACGAAGATAAAGGCAATGTGCTTTATAAAAGTCAAAATATTTATTTAATAAGAATTTATTTTCAATTTTAATTGCTTATTAATCTAAGTTTGATAACTCGGTAACTTTTGCGAATAATAATTTTAATAATTTTAATTGAAAATTTATAAAAATATTTATTTAAATAGTAAAATATAAGATAATTTAAATATTATGTGATAATAACTTATTTGTTGTTTTAAACATAAATTATTGGTATAGGATAGGAAAAACTTTTAATAAAGTATTTTTAATAAAGTTCAATAAAGTATTTTTGGATTATTTTTCTAGGAAATAATATTACTTTAATAAATTTAGAGTAATATTTGAACTTAATTAGAATTAGAATTATATTAATACTAAATGTAACTAATAAATTTTGAATTTACCTTATTCAATAAAGTATTTTTGGAATATTTTGCTAGGAAATAATATTACTTTAATAAATTTAAAGTAAATTAAAAATTTATTAGTTACATTTAGTATTAATATAATTCTAATTCTAATTAAGTTCGAATATTAAATTTAGTTTCATTATTTAATTAATATTTTTTAGCTTACCTAATTTTTTATAAAAACATAAATTTTTATATAAATTTATTAATTGTTCAAATTTTCGATTGTAATTACAGAAATTATAGATTCAATTAACTAAAAACTCTGACTTTAATGCTGAGTAATATTATTGTAGTGAAAATTATATTTATTTTGATTTCATATTTTATAATTACGTTGGAATTAAAATGTGCCTTAAATTGTTATGCTTAACAAACAATATGAAATATATTTGGTTATAAATTTTATTAATTTTACGACCAATTTTTCTGTTATAAAAAATCTGTAAATATTATGCCATCTCCAAAAGCGAATAATAATATATTTTTATACATTGTTCTAACTGTAATACTTAAATTATTAATTATTTGATATTTCTAAACTAGAATTATATTCATACATTAATTGTTAGTTTTATCCGATAAAAATAAATTTTGTTTAATTTGTCCTATAGTTTATTTTAAAATTTATTTCTTTTGGAGATATTTTTAGGTATATTTCTCATTTGATTGTTGACTGGGTATTAAATTTTTTATTTTCATCTCCGACTTATTCGCGATAAAGTTACTATTGATTTCAGAAAAAGATAAATACAAATTTAATACGAATTCTTTTTACGTTGTTACATTCCACTTGATACCGGAAACGTTCATTTTCTGATTCTCTTTTTAGAAATATAACTCTTGTACAGCTCATAATGTAGTCGTACAAGAACATTGGATTTTGCTTATGGTTTTTCATATTTACATGAAGACGTGAAGACGTATTACTGGAATCATCTTTTCGCTTTTTGTACACAATTAAAGAAGATTTAGAAAAAAATCTCGTCGATAATGATAGTAACATGCAGTATCTAAAGTTTGATGCTTGTGCTTTTTTTAAATGTCTAATCTTGTGTGTATAGGTAGAGTAATGTGTATTATCGTACGCACAGTATTTTCGCGTTATTTCTGTGATAATTCCGGTTCCCACTATTCAACAATTATAATTTTCGTTTGAATAAATTTTCAGCAATCGGATGACATTCAAAGAATCTTTTATTTTAAAATAGGTATATCATTAGAATTTTTCTTTATAAAATTTGACTAATTATTTTCCGTGCTATTTTATAAAGGTTTTTTATAAACGTGTTCATAGAGAAAAAAGATAACAATGATAGAATTAATAATAAAGTGAAATATTGAGTAATTTAAATATATATATATATATATATATATATTATAAGATGATTAAGTGAAATTATTTTTACAAAAATTAATTGTAAATACTGTTGATAATAAATAGTTATCTTTAATTAATAAACAGTTGGTAAAGGCTCCATATTAATTGCAAGACAACATTTAAAGAGTTCGTAGATAAAATCTATATTTTTAAATATTTATTCTTAAATGTACATAAAAAAGACAGCTTATTAAGATATTATTAATTTCTATAATATTAATACAAAGAAGACACACAAATAAATTTTCTCAAGACTTATAACAAAAATGATAGTTTTATAGGTATTTAGATTCTTAGGTTTATAAATGGATTTGTAATCTAAATTTCTATAAATGTAAATGGATAGATTAATTAGTTGATCAACATTCGCAAATTCTTATCGCAAACAAAAAGACCCCAGGAGTGCAAGACAGAAAAAACCAAAAGCTATACGAGAGCTCTTGTGAAAAAAGAAAAATAAAAGGGTACAACTTCTTTATTTAGCGCGGGTCATAAGCTGATGAAGCGAATTAAAATAAAAAACTCGCTGCATATAAATAAATCCTTGCCAGGAGTTATTCGGGGCGATTTGGGAGTGTCCCGAGCAGATCCGAGAACACCCGAGCCCCCATAAATATTACAAGCGCGATTTGGTCCTTTTTGCTCCTTTGTCCCCCATTAGACCGAGACCCACCCGGGTTCACCCACACCGGGTCGTGACCCAGTGGCGGCGCTACCCGTAACCTCTGACTCGGCGCGGTGCGGTACTCTTCGTCTTTTTGGCCTCTCTTGGAGTCTGGCTCCCTCGGGTTTGGGTTCACGGGCGCTCTCGGAAATATTTATTAATCCTCGTGATTATATTTTAATTCCCGTTTATAGAGTCTAATTTGGTTTTGGGGTATCCCACATTAAATATTGCATTCGCAGCCATTGGTGCTTCCGCTTACTCGATGCTTTTCTTCTCTTCGTCCTAAAGGGTGTAGTCGCTATAACTTAAAAAGTGACGTATCCTCGAAAATTTATAGCTGAGCACAATTAGTTGATTGAAAAGCATATTAAAATTTTAAAAACGATTCAACCTTTTTAAGAAAAGTTGTTTCAACTTTTGTTTAACACATATTATTAAAGGAATTGATACATTAAAGTGTTTTTTGAGCATGGCAGATCAAGTGAATAAAGAATGGAAAGATTTTATATTTTGTATAGTTTTAATGTCAGATTCGAAAAATATATGTTTCAAAAATTCAAATTCTAACCGTTTATTATGAAAGATATTGATGGAATAATAAATTTATTTTCCAGTGTTTTAGCTTATTTACATCCAAAAGCTTGCAGCATTACAGCCACATAATTTTAAGAATAAAAACTATAATAAGATTTTTATTTTACAGTAATAGTTATACACTTATTTTTTACTGCCTAAAAATTGTATAAAATTTATATTTTTATATTTACGACACTTTTGAATAAGGCTGTACATAACAATGATGAAAATATCCTTAAATTGCCCAAGTTTTAAAAAAAAGCGGATCAAAAGATTCGTATTTTGAAATATTGGAGAATTTATATGAAATTGCAGAGGTATTAACGTGAAAAGATAAATATTTTTCAATAACAACGATTTTTGCCTATCAACTAGCCTGTAATTGTAATTTTTCTCAAACAACTAATGTTGAAAAAAATTAAAAAATAACTTATTAACGTAACTAGTTGTTTGCGTCACCTTTCAAATTATAAAGTAATGAAAATTTCGAAAAATAATAATGGTACAATAATTGATAATTATCGTATTTACATCATCCTAACTATAATATTTAAGTGTGCTTCATATATGGTCGTACACAAACACATGAGCACGTACATACCAATAACTTATCTATTCGTACTCATAGTGTTAATCCAAGGAAATTTACAATTTTTTTAATAAACTCTTAGTCGAATTGTAAAATACTTATTTAATATTACAAGAAAATTTTCAAGCATATAAAAACAAATTATTATTGGCATAATTTTGATGAAATTAATTAAATTTATAATGAAATTTAATAAAATTATTTCGTTTTTTTTAATAATAATTAAAACCAGAATTTATTGCTTCTACTTTTTCAAAGCGCAATATAATTTACTACAGTATTTGTACAAATAAATTTGCTTCAGTTGCGTAAAAAATATCTATATTAAATAAATGCACGTTTATATTAAAACGCAATATAATTTATTGATTATATATATTTATTGATACTAATATATTTATTAATTATAATATATTTATTGATATAAAAAAACATAATGATCAACGTGATATGACCTTTAAATGCATAAATACGCTTACCCCGATATGTTTTATTAGTTGTAATTTACTTATTTCTATAATAAATAGAAGCGGTGTAATAAAATAACCATTATGATATTTTAATGTTCAAATTATAATTTAAAAAAACGATCATTTTTTTTATACACAAAGTTTGATATTACATTTTTTCCAAATTTATATAATTAGTTAAATTAAAAAATTATCGTAATTTATTAACATTGATACACCCTATAATTTTTGAAGGTTTTATTTATCAGTTTATTATTTCATAATATTTAACGGATGAAATTGTTTTTTAATAAATATTTACTATTTAAATTACTAATAATTAATAAAATTAAATTATTAATAATTAATAATTACTAATAAATTTATGATGATACCAATGAAATTTTATAATAAATTCAGAAATTTCACCTAAGAACTCAATTATTAAAACTTTTGAATTATAAAAACTTTTTTAAACGCAAATATTGCCGAATTTATTTTACTATTAACCAACGTAAATATTTTTAAAATATTCTAAAATTACAAATTAATCTACATATAAATAAGTATAAGCCCAAAAAACTTAAAATTTGTAATTCTATCTTAAAAAAAATTTAGAAAAATAAAATTCAGTAAAAATTAGATTAGTTTCAATATCTTATCTATTGAAATACTTCTTATAAGTTACAGACAGATGAAAATAAGGACTAATGCCAAATTTAATAACATTGTTATAATAACTATAAAAGCAAAATAATTAAAAAAAAAAAATATTAAAAATACAGGAAAAATTGATATTAATCGAAAGAGCAATTGCAAACAATATAATTAAAGTAACAAAATTAATATTATAGTATTTTGAGAATTATAACCAAGTTATACTCTATAAAAAATAATGATTGATCTATGAAAATGTATTCGTCAATATTAGAAATATTAGAAATATCCTAATTTATGTATGATTTTTAATTAAACTTATTGTTAAAAATAAATCATATTTATGGATATAAAACTAGTTATTCATGTAAATAAGTAAGATCATTGTTTTTATCATAAATAAATTTGATAAAATTTTATCAAAATTTTTTAATATCTAATTTAATTGTAAGCAAAATAAATGTTCATTATTAGAGAAATACTTAATAAAGATATTAGTCCAGTCATTTTGGCCGAAAAGTGGATGTTGCACGAAGTATACGAGATTTTTTTGTAATCGGTCAATCGAGAACTGTAGATAAAGAATATCGGCATGCTACGTGCGTACTAGTAGCGGAATTTTTTTTAAATTAATGTTAAATAAATAATTTCCTGTTTTTTCCCAAGATAAGTCCTTATATCTCGAAATTTTTATTTTACGATACCTTTAGAATTTTTGGAAAGTTTCATGCTTAAATAACAAATTCACTTTTAATAAAATATGAATATATTAAAAAAAACTTTTTATTTATCAATAAATAGATAAAAATAACTTTCTTTTACATTTTACAGAATTTTAATATCTTTATAACATTTAAGATTACAAGCAATTGAACCTTATCGTCAATTACTGCCATAATAAACAACATACATGATTTATATAAAGTCGAATAGAAAAGTTAATAAATTTACTATTTAAAACTTGAACTTTATTTTATCATATTATTAATTATTATCTTCGTTCCGCGAATTGAACGCAAAAAAAAATTGTAACATTTTGATGCGTGAACCAATGAAGCAATCGATATTTTTTTGAAAACGTTAGTGGGTGCTTCAAATTTTCTATGGAAAAAAAATACAATATATTCTTAACTTATTCACCAATTTAAATGATTTTTTTTTAATACGACGTAAAAAAATTAAAAAAACTCACCTGTCAAATCAAATTTCAAAAAAAAGTATTATTTATGCTTTTTCACAAGCATTGTGCAATTTTTTTAATTTTATTATTATTAATGAACCTATAGTTATTTATTGTAAGACCAATAATTTACTTTTACTTTTTCATTTACAACATTAAACAATATGTTTTAAAATGATCGAACGGACGAGGAGCTGGAAAAAAATCATTCAAAACGTAATCGACGCCCTCAAATTAGATAAAGATAAAAATTTCTATATCTCCTTAACTTATTTCTTGATTTATATGATTTGTTTAACTAAGTAAAAAAATTCAGGAAACTTACCTGTAAAATTAAATTTCAAAAAATTATTATTCTTTCTGGTTCTTTCATGAGTCGTGTATAATTTTTTAATACTTTATTAGTCTTAAAAATTATATTTATAATTTTATTAAATTCTGAAAAAATGGTAATTTAATGATAAACATTGAGCTTTGTAGTTGTAGTTTTTTAAGATAAATTACATATTTAAATGAAAGGATTTTAACATATCGAGTGGTGGCAAAGCGCGAGGAAAATCATTCAAAACGTAAACTGGCGAATCAAATGTGCTGTCGAAATAAATAACTAAATTTCATTAACTTATTTACTGGTTTGTATGATTATTTAAATTCTGTATATGATCAATAGATTCATAAACAGATACATTTTCTTATTATGAACATATAATAGTTAAGAAATAAATTGTTTAAATTATAAAATTATTTTAATATATTAAAGTAATTAGATTTATGTAAGATAATAAAAAATGTTTATCTTTATATTGTGTAAATTTAAATACTGTTTCATATAAATGATACAATTTTAAAAAAATATCTAATTTATATACGTAGAATAAATATATTAAAATTTTGAGAAAAAAATAAAGTAGAAAATTAAAATAAAGAATAGTATTAATTTTCATGTGTAGATTATGAAAAATAGAAAAACTAGATACAATATTTCTGTAAAAATGATTCTAAATAAAAATTTACTTTAGATGTTTATATAATAATTATGATTACAATGATTTATTATACTACATAAACTAAAATACTCGATTATATATCGGATAAAATTGTTGTGTATTTCATTAATTTTGAGCATATTGTTAACTATTTTATAATTATATAATAAATTATATGATAAAACAGTTGCTTTGTAATAAACTAGTCTATTAATAAAAATCAATTGAAAGTTTGCAAATATAAATTAGAAATGTTCATTGATACATAAAGATACTTACTTTACACAAAGATACAAACTTTATTAGTTTGAAAACTATAGAAAAATTTCTGTTAAAATTTTAGATAAATAAATCTAAATAAACGATTTATTTTATATAAATTATTATAACTGACGAATTTTAACACTGTTAATTAAAATTTTTTTATTTATTAGCTTAATGCAAACTCTAATTATGGTATCTGTAAAAACATTAGTAAGTATTTGCATTTTTATAAATTTAAAGACTAGAAAATGAAGAAAAATTGTTTTATCGTTTAATGAACTATTGTTTACGGAAAATTATTTTTGAATCACGATGTCAGTTCAAAAGTAAATAATTTTATTACATAAATTTTAATTATAAATAATATTTATTGAATATTTTTTTTAATATTTTATTTAAACTACATATTAAATAAAATGTTAATATTTGCACAATAATTTATAAAGATAGTATTAGTATTTTTTTTCTTAAACTGTATTGGTTATAAGTATTTTATTAATTTTTTATCAAAGAATATTAAAAATTTGTATAAATAATGTATATAGTAATACGTTTATACGATTAAAAATATTTATTCTAATATGAAATTTTTTTGTCAAATGCGTTTACGTATTTTTATACATCATTTTTTCAAATAAAATGTAAGTTTTTTTGTTATGTGTTAATCAATATTTTTTTAATAAAACAAGTTAAAATTAAATAATATTAAGACTATATTGTTATGTCTAGTATTATTAAATATAGTATTTTAAGAAAAAATAAAATTATTATAACTATGTAATGAACTTATTGGATGACGTATATTATAATAATCTATAAATACATTTTTATTCAAATATTTTCTCTAAGTATGAATAATTAAATTTATTGCTCATTGGTTTTTGATATTAAATTTTAATTTATATTTTATATTTTATTTTATAGAATATTTATCAAAATATATTTTATTAAAATTACATTTTGTAAAAATATAATACATAATCAATAATGAAATAAAAGCTACCACATTAATTTTGTTAAATATTTCCACTATTTTTCAAATATGTACCAAAAAAGTAAAGTTTTTTGAAAAATTATTGAAAATTTGATTTATGTAATTTATTTAAAATTAAAGTTTAACCCATAGTATTTAATACCTATATATTAGAAATTCAAGTTTCATTGAAGTTAATTCCAATCTTAGTTTTAATGTATTCATTCCAATAATGTTTTATTATTAATATAATATGTTATTTAGAAAACTCTTTTTCCATACTTTGTATATCTATTTAATCAATAATATTTATTTCATTTTTTCAGATTTATTATTTTTGTAAGTTTATTATTATTTTGAGTTAAATAAGATTCATAGTGATCTATTGATACAAGAAAAAAAATAAAATGAAACTCTAACAAGTACTTTTAACAATTATCGACCTTTAATCTTAAGTAAAATGACTTGCAAACTAAAAAATATGCAAATGGTGAGCCTGTGTATTAACTGTTTAAACTGTCTAGAAAGTTTCTTCGAATGACGAGAATGCTTGTCGACAAAATCCAAATATGAAAAAACCGTCGCTTGAGAAAATAGTCAGTAATTTTTTAGCCCGAAGAACTAAAGCATATTATTGTGTAATTTTTTAAATTAAGATTTATCAAAAATAAATTTATTAGGCGATGTTCGTATAATGATTATGATCAACTTTTAAAAATTAATTTTTTTATATTTTCTAAAAAATACAAAAATGATTTTCCACAGATTTAAATATAACTTTTAATCTTATGATTTAAAACTGAAATACACGAAACTGTTTACCGTTGATTTATTTGTTTATCTACTTTGAATTTATATAAAGCTTTAGTAAGTATAATAATTAAAATTCCGCTTTGGCAAGATAATTAAAGGAAAAACGAAATAGATATTCCGAATAGAATTAGTCGGTTGTATGAATTTGTTTAAAGTATACGATTGAGACTCGATTTCATTGAACTTATTTAAGAGAAATGTAAGCTTAAAAAGTGGATAAACGCTCATATTAAAAATTATATTCCCATTGTGTATTTAAAATCTCATAACTAATTGTAAAATTAACCTTTGGGGATAGAGGTAAGTTGAGCAACGATAAACCATTATCAGAGAAAAATCCGCATGGGACGTGAAAAATTTAAAATCCGAATGAAAAATTGGAGGATTCGAAATAGTGCAGGAATACAGTACTGCAAATTCCAAAATTTTCCCGAAATAATATTCGAGAACAATGTACGAGAGGCTAAAACTCTCACTTCTTAACAGTCAATCAAAGTGATTTCGCGAAACTGTAGAAAACTGTGGGCAGTTTGGGTGCAATTCCCATTCCCGTATTACCATTCATTAAAGTATTTGCCAAGATTCGTGCTCGGCAACCGAGCGAGTCCCTTTAAAAAGCCAGCAGCGCAAAATAAAGCATTTGGTTTTTATTTTTGGTTGCAAATTCCCGCGAATCATCGGAGCTCTCGGACCGTGGCACGTCGGCTCTTCCCAGGCGCGCCCAGGAGGCAGAGAGAGAGAGAGAGAGAGAGAGAGAGAGAGAGAGTGAGAGAGAGGGCGGGGAGGGAGAAAGAGAGAGGGGCGGAGGAAGAAATAAAGCCGGAGATAAAGACGAGAAGGTAGAGGCCGAGGCGAGGCAATTTTACGCGATGATAATAATTCGAGGGGTGCAGACGCTCGCGTATGCGTGTGCGTGTGTGCGCGTGGATGGTCTCGTCTGCACTCTCTCTCTCTCTCTCTCTCTCTCTCTCTCTCTCTCTCCCTCTCCCTCTCCCTCTCTCCCTCTCCCTCTCACTTTCGGATGCACGTGCGAACATCCTCCCAGAGCTCTGCGCCACGCCGACCTGTTTTAAAGTTCCATCAGCCTCGTAGACTCCTCCAATTGACTGACCCACAGTGCGGAGAAATATAAAAAGAGCCGCACGAAGAAAGCCACCAGAACGAACAAAGAGGTACGAGGTACGGGAGGGAGATAGGGAGAGGGAGACCTAACGAACGAGAAAAGAAAGAGAAAAAGATAAGCCCTCTTGTTGTATACCTTTGAATTCACTCTTATTTCCTCTCCCTCTCTCGGGACCTTTTTTCATTGCCAGTCTCGCCTCATTTATTTAAACAATCACTCAATTTTTTAAAACAATTACCAATCCACGTCAGAAATACTTTTCTTCTGAAAGGAGCCTTTTTACTTAAACTTACCTATACCATAAAAAATCTCTTTGGCACATTTTCTTAAAATATTAATTTTATTGCCTCGAACCTATTTGATCTTTTCTTTTGCTTTTTTTCTCACAATAAAATTTCGTAGAAAAGTTCGAATGCCGTGGCATTAAACGTGCTATTCTTCTGTGTTGTTCTGCTCTGTTTGAGGTGTTATTTGTCAGAAATAGAAATTTTTTCCTGCAACAACTAGTTTTTCATTTATCATTAAATTTGATAGTTTCTTCTGAGCTTTTTCTTTCATGCTACATTACTACGCATTCATAAAACGGTATAAACTATGATAATTAAAAAAACACACACAATATAAATGCATGCGTGAAAATATAATGAATGCATTGCATACACATGATTTGATTATTTTCGATTTTATTGAATTAATAATTTATAAAATAGTAAGTACTAAATATTTTTATTTGCACACATTTTACACATCATGATAATTTTTGAAAAAATAACACTTTCTTAAGATTTCATTGTATAGTGGTGTAAATAAAAATTTTGCTTACATTTGCACATACTTGTTAAATGTTTTTTAATTCGCGAGTAAAGTTTGTAGTGCTACATTCATCTATATAGTATAGTAGATAAATCATTACAGTTTATACATTTTCATAAAAATTATTATCGAAACAAGTATTAAAATTATCATATTATAAAAGAAACGCCCATATTATAAAGTCTAAAATAAAAATTGAAAATTTAATATTAATATTAATAACAATAAAGACAAATGATTGACTTAACTTTTATTTAAAGCTCTATAAAGTTTGGGTTTCTCATTTTTTTTACAACAAAACATTGTAAAATCTTGGTTAAACGAAGTCGCCCACGTAATAGGATGAAGTTTTATCTTCTTCGGCATTTTAAAACGTTTTTTAATTTTTACCGAAATTTGAAATTAATCAAAGTTTTATAATTTTTTAGTCGTGTACAATGAAATATAAAAGTTTTTCAATAACGTAAAGTATTTTTCGTGTTTGTATACTGAGGGAAAAAAAATTGGGTAAATCAGTGCACGTTAAAGTATTCATTGAATAGTTATAAGTTATGAGACTATTTATCATTGTTTTTATTAGGAAAAGATAAAATGTTATGTAGTAAAGTAAAGTATTCAATACAATTTAAAAAATAATTTATATATGTATGTAAAAAGTGATTTGCAACTAGTTAACAATGCGAATTGAATACAAGTTAAATTGTAATAAGTAATTGTTTTGATTATTTCATCAACATATGCTTTGAGAGTGACATTGAATTTCCATCAAACGAAATAAATACATAGCAAGTTATAAAGTAGTAGCATTATAATTTTCGCGTTGATGCATTCTTTATAAATTTTTTGTCAGCTCCTTTACTTGCTCTTTAAATCATGCTCCTTGCGTTTTACTCTCTCCCCTTTTTTATCTCGTCTCTGTTTTTATTCCTTCTTCTTGGAGTTCTCGCATTTTTCTCTTATTCTAAAACTCGAGACGTGGCTCGAGGCGTGTGAGAAGAGGCTGTGAGACTACGTTTCGCTCTGAGGAGAGAGAGAGAGAGAGAGAGAGAGAGAGAGAGAGAGAGAGAGGGAATGAAAGGGCTAAGAAGTGGCGGCAAAGCGGCGCAGCTAGAAGTAAAGAAAGAGATAGAGGGAGAAAGATAGAGAAAACAAAGAGTGACCGAGCGAGGTTTCTTTGGTAGGACGTATGACTGCATATATACGAAAGAGTTTACCAACTGGAAAGCTACGAAAACCGGGTCCTGCGAGTCCAGAGGAACTTATCTCTCTCTCTCTCTCTCTCTCTCTCTCTCTCTCTATATATATATATATATCTATTTATCTATCTAACTCTCGCATTTAAAGTTGACGTGTAACAATCCAGTTATGCTCAACTTCATTTTTATTCCAACCAGCACAAAGTTGTTTGATCCTGATTTTAATCATTAATGCGACAAATTAATCCTTCAGGTAAGTAATATAAAAAAATCTGTAAAACTTTAGATATACCAAATTTAAATATTAATCACAACTACATTTACTTACGTTCGGGTATAATACTTTGCATAAAACTAGTAACATAATTTTCGAAACGTTAATAAAATCAAAGAATGATTTTCTATTTAATAACCCTTTAAATTAATTTTGGTAAACTGTTTAATGTTTTTGAAATTCAATACTTACGATATATCGGCAAAGCGTATAATCTAAACATATACAAGTCTTAAAGTTAATATAAAAAATTTATGTATCAAAATATTTGTACAGAATATATTGTAAAAATATCTTATTTCAAATTAAATTAACTAAAATATACTTTCATACAATGTGTATATTTTCAATAAAGTTTTAAGAATAAAAAAAAATATTCATCTCCATAAGCATACATAAAATTTATAAAATTTTGAAGAAAAAAGATACATTTGTTTGAATTTGCAGTAATTGATTTTTACTTTTCAGTTAATGTTTTTATAGTTTGTAAAATTAACAATTATTTCATTTTGTTACTGAAAGATTTTTTTTATTTTAATAATTTTAAACTTAAAAATAAATTTCATAATTTGTTACAATTACTATAAAAAGTTGGCTACAAATTGCCATTATTCTTGATTAAAAACTTTAAAAAACCTTATATTGTATAACATATTAACAACTAAAAATTTTTGAGTACATAATTTATTTGAATTTGAATTAATTCAACCTTTGATTAGGAATCAACACTTGTTTAAAAGTCTTTTTTAAAAAAAAAGCAGATGTAATTAAAAACCTTTTTAAAAACAACATTCATTTGCATTGTAATATAGTAAATTCAAATCTAAAATACTTAATTTAACAATTTTATAAATCCTCTATATAAATAATACATCGATTTATCTGAAATTTTTTATTTTTTTTATGATAATTCTATTAATACCAATAAAATGCAAAAAGAAATTTTTAATTATCGTACGAAGCACAAAAATTCAAAATGGTGTACTTTTAAGAATAATTAAAATTATTTAAATTTCACTAAAAAAAAACTAAAATATTATCTATTAGAGTAAATAAATGGTTTACTTTATAAATTGTTTACATAATCTACAATTTTTATCAATATTTAAATTTAATATTAATACAAATATTTTTTTAAAAAATTTATTTAACAATAATATAAAAATTATAGAAAAACAATTTAAATAGATTACATTGTGGAATTATTTTACAAATTCCAAATATCAGAAACTATTTTATTATGCTAAATATATTTTACCTTTGTTTTTACTTTCAAAATGCATGCATTGTTTTTTACTTATTAACTTATAATAATAATTTAATCAAATAGTAGATTTATATTTTATAAGTTTTTTTAAAATATTCATTTTAAATTCAAATGAAACATTTCAGAAAAATTCTATATTTTGTTCAAAATATTGTTTTTTTTGTTTTCTTCCTTCTCTTTTCTTTTAACTATTTTATTCTCTCTTTATATTCTAGTATATATTGTACATGACATTCGATTTTTATATTTCATTATCATTATATGCATTCCTTCAAAATATGCTTTATAATTTCTATTTTTTCCAGTATGTTTAATGTTTCATGTTTCATTTTTTAAGAATCCATGAGCCCCTGATTCATTACTCATTTTAAATTTGGTCAGTAAGTTCACCACGTTTTTCTTCCTTAAAAAATTCCTGTATATATTTTTCTTTGTTAACATCTTTCATTGTTGATTGTTCTTTTTAAATTTGTTATCTTGAATTTTACGATCTTTGCACAAATTTTTACAACGGGTACTATTTTTTAATTTTTTTTACTCTAGTAATTTTGTTCCCATGGATTTTCTTTTCTTCTGAATGTTTTTTATAGTTTATTTTCCATTTTATTTATGATTGTACTTTTCAATGATATTGTTCACTTTTTAACATTAAACTTCATTTTAGTTTTTTCAATTTTATTTAAATTTTACTATTCTTGAATTTAAAACAATATTCAAACTATTGTATATTGTTTCTGTACATTGCTTACCTTTATTTCTCATAATTCTTAACAATTTATTTTTTTTCCATTTTTAATTCAAATGTTATGATTCTTTATTTCTGTATTCAATATTATTTTATTGTATTCTTATAAAAAAATTAGTTTGGTTTATTTATCTTTTTAAAATACTTGTTGAATAATTTTATTATTATATGTTTACTATTAATTTCGAATCTATATATTTACTTGCACCTAGAACATTTCTATGTATATATTTTGAATAATAAAATTATTTACCTGATGTATCTATCTTCAACTTTACTGTACATTACACTGTTTATTCTTATTAATTAGTTTCTTTATTACTTCTGATATTTTCTCTCTCCGTGTAGTTATATCTCATTGGATACTCTGTGTCTTCTAGGAATTTTTTCCTTCATTTTGTTTTTCCTTAATTCTTCTAATACTTCTTTCTGACTGATTACTTGTACATCTTCATTTTTTATATTCATTGAACTCTTTTCTTCATTATACTTTCTTTTGTTAATGAATTTCAGTTTATTTTCTTTCTATCGCTGTTCTTTCCACCTAAATATTTGTTTCCTATATTTTTTTCCTCTCAAAATTCTTTATCTCACTATTATCCTCTGGAATTACTATTAAACTTAATCTTTTTTCTAAGCACTGCCTCCTTTAAATTTTTAAATTTTTAAGTTTTAGATCTTTTAAAATCTTCCAACCTTTGTGTACAATTCTTTTGTTTTCTTTAATAACGCATTCATTGTTTTTATTGAACATTACTGCTTTAAACCTCAATTTTACTTTGATTTATCTTTATTATTCGATATTTTATTTTTTACTACATACAATATTATACTAATTATAACATTTTTTTACTCTTTTATTTTAATGAAATATTATCAAAATCCTTGTATCCCTTCTTATATATATATATAATTTATCATTTATATCTACGTATTTATTTAAGATAATAATATTTTTCCTAATATTAAAGTCTTCTATAATTATTAATTTTTACTTTTTAATGACGGACAAATTCATATTTTAAAAAATTGATTGGCTATGATTATTTTTATAAAATATATACTTACGTATATTTTCTTTTAATCCCATGATTACTCGAAATAATTCATCACTTGCATCTCTCGAATCTTTTACTTTTAAAAGGTTTGCTTTTTATTGCTAGCAATATTCTCCCTGGTACATTATATTTCCTTCATTCCCCCTCTCCCCCTAACACAATCGAGTATTTTTTTTTGTCTCTGTACTTCTATTCGTAACCGTAATAGTAATATTTTCTTTTAATCTGAATTTGTCTACTGAGGCTTATTCTAAACTAATAATTTCAATTTTTCAAAAAACCTTCAACTCCATCCTTAAATTTATACAGAATTTCTATTTTATTTTTATTTTTCTCTATCTTATTACCTTTTGACATGTTTTTATAGTCTGATTTTGATTTTTCTATCAATAATGCTTTGCTTTTATTCATTCAAGATTTATCCGTCATTTTATATTAATATGCATATAACTTTTTTGATATAAATATTTTTCCGATTTAAAATTAAATTTTTCTCTATTTGAATTCTGAAAACTAGATTTGTTATAATTTATAATATTTATTAATGAAACTTCAAATATGCGATATTCATTTTAGAAAATTTTGAATCTATCAAAAAAAAAGTTAAAAATATTTTAAAAATAATATTTTCTCACATTAAAATTTATATTACGTTCAAATATTTTAATTTTTTCTTAATTTTAGTAATATTTTTAATGCAATAAAAATTTTGATTTAATAAAAACATTACACCAATGCACTGTAGTCTGATATACAATAAATTAAGAAAGAATAAATGTTTTTGTGAATTTATTAAAAATGATTTCTTTTCTATATAATTTAAGTTAAAATATATTCCCACACTAATATTAAAGAGAAACATAAAAAATACCAGTGAAATTTAAAAAATTGTAAAAATAGATATACAAGGAATTTATTTGATATAATTACGTAAATTAGCGTCATGAAAAATATATTAAAAACCTTTAATACGTATTTATTGTAAATACATGTATATGGTAAAATATTATGTATTATATTATTGCATTTAGTTAAAATTTCTTATATTTTTTCAGTCTTATATAATTTTAGAGTCAGCAGTTTTCATACAGAACTATATATTTTTAAAAATAATAAGCATTTTTGGTTGAATGATTATTTAAGAATATTAATTTGTTTTTATTTTAAACATAAAATTCTTCGCTTACAATAAAAATTATAAATTAATTTCAATATATTTTTCTACTTTTTTCTAAATTGAATATTAAATATAAAAATAAAACGTCAATTCTTAGATTAATAAACAATTTCTCTTTCGTTAAATCATGAAATGGGTATTGCAAAATTATTTGTAGCTCAAAGCACTTAAAACATTTACAATTTTGTTTTGTCGCCATTTATGACAAAGAAGTAAATACTCTTATAAAATCTGCAATTAAATTTTCAAATCACGAAAACATTCTTTTTTTTTGTATACATACTGTTAAAATGGATGTGCTATTAATTTTCACCATACTATTAATTATTATCTTTTGTCATATTTTTATTATATGTCAATTCTTAAAAACGTTTTACCAAAATTTATCAGTGCTATATTGTCGAATTTGTATTTAAAAATATATTTAACTGACTATTTAAATTTAATCGTTATCAAAAATTTATCATACAGAGTTGAAAAGCATTTTTGTAAATCGCACAATGAAATGCCGACAAATTTAATTATCATAAAAATAAAGTAGAAGTAAAATTCATCAACATCTTGATGTAGGAGAACTTGTTAAAAATGTCTTTTAAGTTTATTTTTCGACTGTCTTTCGTTGGCAACAGTGAGGAGGAAGAAAAAAATACGTGGACAAGGAAGAAAGGAGTAAGTAACTGCGCAGTAACTGTGGACAGGTATTGAAGCTCTTTCCATCCTCGTCGGAGATGCTGCCAAGACAAAATTCGAGAACCGACTGATGCTACAACTAATCACGAGTCAGGTCAGTCTTTGTATTCCAGAATAAATTTGAAAAGCAGGCAGTGCTGGCCTCTTCTAGACTGGGCACAATGGAAACAGGTAGAAGAACCCAGAATGGCAGATGCGTCCCAGCTCCTTCCATCGGTTTGCCCAATGGACCAGCGACTACGGCTGCTGAACTTGGAATTTCTCCTGTAACAACTTTTATGGTACACGCTTACCTGCAATACGCCTTTCATTATCGAACTTTTCCCAAAATCGATCTCATCGTCGGCTTCCGAATGAATAAGGAGCAACAATTGTCTCTTGTTGTGCAACAACACTCCTAGTGGCGTACAGCTGCATCCCATATTCACAGTTTTCCATTTCAATTTTCTGTAACGAAATCCAAATTCATTGCATTTTCTCCTTCCTCTATTTCTGAGATTGAAAATGCAGTAAAAAAACGAGTGGTCGTTTAGCTCTAAAGTGACGTTGTCGAGATATTCAGAGGTATTTGCTTACATAAATAAATGGATAATTTCGAAAATATGGAGTGCTTATCAATTATGTTTGAAAAATAAAAAATTTTCATCGACGCTCCTCGTCTCTTTTGATCTTGAGTTCGACTTGATTTTTTACTTACATAATTTTCGATTGTACCCGCATTATCACTCGGTGGGCCACAGTGCATTCGATGTTTAATTACCTCTCAATTTGATTATGTACTTCATACACGCATATTTCATTTACATTATTTCATTAACTTTTCAAATACATGGGAAGAAGTAACAAAAATCTAAAAAAAAAAACAGTTCTAGCGCGTAGTAGTAATGTGTTGTAAAATTTAAGAAAAAAAATTTAAGGCAAATTTAAATAAAATAATCAATAATGACAGATATCAAAGAACAAAAATATGTACACATGAACTTTTTAGAGAAGAAAAAAGTGGTAAAGATACTGACCAAATTTAGAATGAGCAATGAGTCAAGAGTTCATGGATTCTTGAAAAATGAAGGGAAAATTAAATGCAAACTTTTTGTACCCGTAAGGTAAATCCATCTATGTATAAATGTATAATTGTTGATTGGGTGTTTAAATTTAAGGTGGTAAAATGTTGTCACCGTATTATGTCATGGTTATTTGCTCGCTAAAAACTATTCCGAGCTTTCATATAATGGTAGGATTCGCTCCTGAAAACATTATTATTCTATTTAAATAACGCACGAATGAGAGCTTTGGTGGCAATTGGTTGAAAAAACAAATACAAGGTAAAATATCTTTTATTACAATATTTCCTCTACAGACCTGCAGTTCTGGAATTTCCGCTAAAAACAAAATGAGCGCTTCAATGGCATCGAATGTTGGCTGAAAGGTTTCTGTAGTCTTTGCCAGGGCGAATGTGGCGATACAACTGAAATTGTTGGTATTGTTGTTGCCATTCACGACTGTAATCAATGAAACCCCTCCAAATCCACCGAGCGAAATGTCACTCTTGACGTGTGCAACTTGTCCAATTCCAAATTGATCAATTTTATATTTTAAAGTTAAATCTCAAGATTTGATTTTCGTTTCTTCTACAGGTCTTGGATTTTTGAGAAAAAGTGCGATATTTCAGCCTCCCAAAACTAGACGATAAGAATCGTTGAAAAAATATCCTACAATTTTTTTTATTTGGTATACCAGAGTATGAATTGATATCTATGGAATGAGTATCACCACCATATTTACAAGTAGTATTAATAAAAAATTGTTTATTCACTTTAAAAATAACATTTTTTTAATCCATCTAATTAATGAACAATGTGTTTAATGTATTCTTTTCGGATTATTAACATACAAATAATATTGGGATAGCGTTAAAATTTTACTAAACTGAATAAATAATTAAAAGAGGTATTATGTTAAATATTGAAATGAGAGTATTCGATCAGGTAATAATAATTTGATAGGTTTTTTCTAAAGAGAATGATAGTCTGATTAATTATGATATAAAAAAAAAAATAAATAATGGTCGAGCGAATAACCATCGTTCAATTCGAAATTGTAAAGAATTAAAATTTTAGCCATTGTTCAGACAAATAAAGGATAAGCGGAAGATCGAATGTCTGGCAAAGTTTTGATCGACAGAGCGTGCAAGACGTCTGATTTATGCAAAATGTGAATCGGTAATTAGGCCTGAAAACGCAACTCGTATTATTCGTATTATTCGCGATATATATAGGGCATATTTCCGAGGGACGGGATTCTCAAATTGACGCGGGAGCGGGAGGTCACTTTAATTGCGCATCGGGGATGAAATTTCCGAGAAGTCGACGCGCAGCTTCCGAAAAAGAAATAATCGCAGGGAGGACCACGTGTCGCGTGTCGAGAATAGAAAGCGGCGCGTCTCGACGCCTCGAAACTCGCCCCAACTCCAAGGCGACGGTGTTCCATCTTTAATAAGGCGTCGGCGTCTGCCTCCCCGATGTCCCCGGCTGCGGAAATGCCGAGACGCGGCTTCCTCCTCGACTCGTGGACGTGTAAATCTGGCAATTTCCCTTCCAAGGAATAAGGGCCAACTCGGTGCTCAAGGGAGGCCTTCCTTTTTCGATTTTTTGCATCCCGGCTTTTTGGTGTGTGTTTCATCTCTAGGGTCGGAGCCCTTGTCTTCCTAAGCCCCTTGGCTGTACGTGTGCTTGCACTGTACTCCGGATGCTGGCACAAGTGTGTGAGACGCATCACGTCGCCCTAAAAACGGAAAAAAATGTCAGTCCTCGTCTCTTGCGAGTTCGAGACTTCGTGGAAGTGGAACCCAAAAAGTACCGCGAGCAATGTTTCATCGTTATTATCTTCATGTTCTATCTGCTTTTCCAAATGATATTCCGTAATCAAATTGTCTTTGGCTTCTTATCTCTTCGGTCTTTGCATTATTTACCTCCTTTGTTCAACTCTCCGTTTCCTGCTAAAAACAATTTTTTAAATTGTACATTCTTTTTAAAGCCTTTCCCATTACTTCCAACGATAAAATTAACATTTTTTGTTCTCTGGTGAAATCATGTGAATATATCATTTTTACGATATTCGTGTATTGCATGCAAGAATTAATGTAAATAACTCAAGAGCTCGCAGTACACTTGGATCTTTAATTCTTGTGAAACATTAATTTCTACATACTTTTAAATATAATATACAACTGTGTATTTGATAATAATTTTCTGTCAAATTTTTTTCAGTTAAAAAAAATTTTTAATAACTTGGTAGTAATTTACTCTTATTATCGAACGCTAGTTTATTAAAGGAATTGCCAACGAATGAAGATTTATAGTATAGACTTTTAAAATTCCATGCTGATTTTTATGATTAATTCGACATATAATTGCCAGTAAAATGCTTTAGTATATAAATTGATCCTATACTTTTTTGTTAATTTTTATTTTAATTATTTTCAAATGGTTTTTAAATGACATGATTTTAAATTGTATAATTATTATATTTTTTTATTATTCAGTATATAAATACAATTTTATACAAACATGAAAATTGTTTAAAATTATCAGATTTTTTATTGCGTTATTTATCATTCAATTATAATGTCGATTATTAATTATACTGCGAAAAATTAAAAACGTTATTAATACAATGTAATAAAAAATTTGAGCGACAAATAATTCACGTTCAATAATAAATTTTCTAATGTAATGATATTATAATTATATTTCTTAATATACACATAAAATTTTTAAGTAATTATATCACAGTTGAAGTAAAAGTAATTTGAAAATCATTAAATTAGTAAACATAGTAAATAAATTTTAGTATGAATTCTACTTACTGCTATTCTTATTCAAATTACTTTTTTAATACTAAAATACGAGAAAAATGTTAATTATAAATATAAGTAATTTTCAAATATTAATAAACATTTTCATTGAAAATTATCATCAAAATAATTATTTTTTTTACAAAGTATATTAATAATCAAGAAACAATTGTAGTAATTTTTTTTTTGTAAAAAAATACCGAATTTATAAACAAAGAAAATATCTCTTTTATTTAAAAATATATTGATTTTGTTTATCATAATTTTTATTTTGTATTTTTGTCAATTTTTAATATTTAAAAAGTATTAAAAATATATGAATCACCAATGATTCACGTTATCTAAATAGTCTTAAATACTATAAAACAACTAATCTATATATTTTCAGATAATATTAGTTTAAACGATTATAAAAATAAGATAAGTACAAAGTGGTTATTTATCTTTTTATATTGATTTCATAAAAATAAAAGTCCTATTCTAATACTAATGAAGGTACAAAAAAATAGTTTATTTCAATTTGTATAGAATATTTTATTTTTCAAAATATTTTACAACCACATGATAATAATACGATTACAAATTAAAATTTGTTATCACCTGTATCAAAATATGATTATTTATTCAAGATATTTTTAATAATAGTGTAATACTATAAAATTTAGCATTTAAAAATGGTCTAAATAATAAAAATTACAATTACCATACCTGAAATTAAATTAAACTTTAAGTGTCATAATTTTATTAAAATTTATTATATTTTTATTGTATTTTATTATAATTTTAGTAAAACTTAGCATATCAATCATAAAAATAATGTATATTAAAATTCCTCAATATTTTTTAATGTGCGTACTACATATACAATACTATAATTTATAAATATAATATATAACATACAGTATAATATATACTGTACATATACAACTATACATATACAAATATTGTCTGTTTTTCATTAATATTTTGAAAAAATCTTAATACATTTGTAATGAATGTAATAATGTAACATTTAAATATGTAAATAAACATATATCTACACACACACAAATATAAATACATATTTATTTATTAGATGAACACAACTATTCGCTTTGTAATATATTTAATACTTAATTTTATTCTTCATTATTTTATTAGTATACATAAAAATTAGAGCAAAAAATCTATTTTGAATTAAAATTAGAACTCAATTGCATGAGCAAAACTTGACTTGTTTTTAAGCATAAATACCAACTTTTCTAGATTATATTGAATGGAAACATGTGTATATCTTATTTTTCGTAAGCCCGTAACTAACTAATTTTAAATAGCTATAAAATCTGTTAATATTTTTTTTTTGGAAATAAATCTATATAGTTTTGTATATTTATATTCATTTATTTTATTTACTATTATAATATTTCATTTATTTCTGTTTATTTATGAATTTTTTTTTTTTTTTTTTGCGCTTATGATGTAGTCGATTAAGCTAAAAATTTTAACCAATTCAATCAACTGAAATAAAATTAGTAAATCATAATTACACGCAGGAAAATTAGTAAAATAAGAAATATAATTATTTTGTTCGTGTAGTAGGAAAAAATAAATTTTGAGCAACTGTTTCATGCTTTTCAGTTTTACAATGTTTTAATTAATTAATGTATATAATGGAATATCATCATTATAATTGTATATGTATTTAAACTTTCTTCTCTAATAACATTATAACCATCGGTCAGTTCTGATATTTAAAATAAATAAAGTAGATATGAAATGTTTAGTTCAACAGAGTATATTGAGATTTGTAATAATTTTTGTTCATTAATAAATTTTCATTTTTTTAAAACATTCAATGTATCAAAACATTCTATACATTAGTAAACATGCATAAAACAATTATCCGTTACATTAAATCGATACTGAATTTTGTAATTAAGCGAATGTTTTCAAAGGCGTTATGATTGTGTCTGTTCAGTTGCCAGCGGCTCATGTGAACGGTCGACATTGTTGCAATGGAATACGAGTTTGTACAAAATTAGAATTATCATTATTTTTTAAGATTATACTTACTTAAATTTGTATGCCATTACAATAATGAGCATAACCATTCGTTTTCAGTTGTCACTGCATGTACTTATAATATACGAATATCGTTTATCACACTTGGGAAATATTTTTTTTTTTTCAAAAAATTATTTTATTTTGTTGTTTTTATTCCAATTTATAGGATTAAAAATTAATATTTATAGAAAATTAAATAAGTATAAATTTATTTCAATAAACAATACTAATGTTGATAAAATTTATTAGTACTACACTACTATTCTTTTATATAAAATTTTTTTTATTTAAGTTTGTATAAATAACATTTTTAACTATTATTTTTTTCATTTTTTTTTTTTCAGTAACATAATGTCATCAATTAATTTTTATTCATTCGTGTTACATGAAAAATATAAAAAATATAAAAAAAAAAATTCAACTGTCCGAAATATACTGTAAAAAAATTTATTAAACAATACAGTAATTAATGCTGTGAATACGTAAAAGCATAAAAAAAGGTTTATTTTTAAATCTAATAATTTTACAAGTAATTTTATCAAAAAATATGTTACACGTGCTTTTTTTATACAATAAATAAAACGAAAAAACCCATATTCTTATACTTAAGATTCCTGTAAATCAAAGAACTTTTTTATAAAGTTGAATTTCATATTAAATATAATTTAAAAACAAGTTTAAAATTAAATGAATTTGCATAAACTTTATATATATGACATAATACAGTAGATCATTAAAAAAATTTGTGTGGTGAAACAAATGGATTCTTGTCTCTTTCTATTTTGTTTTTATTGTAAGAATACTAATTAGCCATAATAAGCAAACAATTATTGTAGAAGGACATTCAAACAGTAAAAAAAATTGACTATTCATCAATTTTATTATTAAAGTTGTAATAGTTTTTTTTTTTTTGAAATTTTAAAATCAATATTACAACTAAATTAAACTATTTATATTTACTATAAACGCATAAACCAGATAAAGATATTTTATCAATATTAGTATTACCTTAAATATAAATGTGTGTGTGGGTGCGTATTGCATTTATGCGTTTGGCCTAAATTGCGAAATGTGGTGAATATTGCGAAAAAAGTGAAATAATGTAAAATTGGTTAATACACACAGTTTTATCAAAAACTGAAAGATAAATTTACGTGTAATGTTAAGTCATTAATTTTTCCGAGACAGAAAGCACATTTTATATTTTTTATATTTGATATACCGCTTTGAAAAAAATTTTTCACTTTTAAGTTTACATATTAATGTTTTGTAAAAGAAAATATTTTTCCGAAAAACTACTTATATTGTCAGGAGTAATATTTGTATAGATACGAGGTAATATCAAAGTAGAAATACATGCTTTTCAATTTTATGTTATGAAACTATAATTAACGGAAAGTAAGTATATAAGATTTTTTATATAAAGTATATATAAAGTGTAACTTTTATAATTCAATAAAGTTTTTTAATTTTCGTTTCACAGTTCTTGGTCAACATGTGGATATAAAAGTTAAATCTAAATGTTTTTATGGTTGATTTGATTCACAAATAATTAGAATATTTATTTTTAATTTTACGAAAATATAACAATAAAGAGATAGAAGATGAAAGATGTCAGCACAGGAGCAAGAAAGAAAATTTGGTTCTTAAAGTTACATAAATCCATTAAAAAATGATGTTAAAATTGATGATAAAAACAGCGCACGAACGCCAAACCGCAAACCGACGAAATCGAATTCTCTACTGCATAAAATTATGTTCAAGGAGACGTCGGGTGCAATAAAGCGAGACACGAGGAGACGATCGCGAGTCTAGTGTCACTGTCAAGTGTCCAACGCCATCGTCGATAATTGCACGTAGTGTATCACAGGGGATGAAAGTGAGAGAGAGAGAGAGAGAGAGAGAGAGAGAGAGAGAGACGCACGCCACTCTCACCTACTCCCTGGCCGAACTTTGGCGTTGCGAGGGTGCGTCACGCGCCCGGAGGCCCGTGTACCTCTGGCGCACGTGTACCTCCGCGAACATCCGCGTGACAAGGGTTTCGCGAGCAAGGAGGACCCTACCAGAGAGAAGGGAAGGAGCTAAACGGGCACGCCAACCACCCTCCCCACCCTCCACCCCAACTCTTAATCCGATTCGACCTACACCCCTTCCCCGAACCCTTACCCAGTGCTCGCTTTGTCCCCCGCTCGACCCTCTATCTTTTATCATTTTAACCAAACGCAAACTCATGTCTCTCTCCTTTTCTCGTACAACTTGCACTAATATCTCCAACTTTTCTTTTTTCTTTTTTCTTTGACGCTCTACTTATTTCTACTTTTTTGTTCTACGCCCTTCCAACTTAAGCTAACCGTTCAATTTATTTTATCTCGTCTCCACTTTTCTGTTCTTTCTCTTTTATTCTTTCATCCCGGTTAATGCATCATTGTTTTCAAATGTCCAGGCACGTACGCTCTTCTCCGAGTATTACACTTCTTTCCCTATCTATTAATTTTATTTTTTACTCTTTCATTTTAATTTTAAGGTCACACTCTTAGTAAGCAGTTTCATACCAATTAAGTTCCTTTATCTCATATTTAATTTAGCAACTAAAAATTTTTATTTTATTTTCTTGCTCAAATTTATTAATCTCATAAATACTATTAAATATATCTTCAATTTTATCACTTACTTATCAAATATACCTTCAATTATAATTATTACACTTTCACACTATCTCTTAGCTAAAGCGTATCTTAAAAAACATTTTATTATTTTTTATTGTTAATTATTATAGAATATATTTTCTGTATTTCATTCGCATTGATTATTTATAGACCGGTTTCCTTTAGAAAAATTAAAAAATTATCAGTAATCAAAATATCATTTATGCAAAAATTCTATAATTATTGAATTCCTATAAAAAAAAGTTACAATGAACTTATTGTGAATAAAATAAAAAAAACCTACAATTTTAATAGATAGTTCATAACAAATCAATATTAAATTTCATGGTATCCTGTATAATCATTGAATAGAATAGTTATTTTTACAAAATTAACAAATATAATGTAGATAAATTATTTTTGCGGTACATTATATACATTAAATATTGAATTATTTACCACTATTTTATTCTAACTTCTCATGGCAATTCATATTTATAAAAATGTTCTTACAATAAAAATATAATGATAAAATTAACGACATTTCACACTTGCACATAATAAAGTTCAAAAGAAACACTGCATTATTGAAAAGTATACATGAAAATTACATTTTGAAACACGATAAATTTTACATTTTTTTTTAATTAATAATAATTAATCATTCTAAGGTTATAATTTTTAAATTTACTTTGTATAGTTAACCAAAATAATATTTCCATGCCAAAATAAATATTTCTTTTTTATTTGTATAATCATCGTGAAATGCTCCTATAAAAGTATATTTTATGAAATGTTAATACTTGCATAAATATTCAGTTTTGTAAGTTTATTTTTTGGTACAATAAATAATCTAAGCGAATATATTTGTATTAATAATTAATCGCCCATGCATTGATTTTAATATAGATTATGCTACATTTGCATTAAAATATAGCAACTAATATAAATATTTATTAAATTACATAATGATGATAGATATAATTATTTTTAATTCCATATAATGCTTCAAAGGATAAATCAAAGCAGCTATTTTTATTTCTATGATATAATCCATAAATTATCTTTTATTGATAAGGCAATCTCTAATTGACAAATAATATTATTTTAAAAAATAAAGAAATAAACATTCATTTATTATTGATACATATTATAAATTTTATATTTTAATATTAAAAATGATTGAATATTGAACTCAGATTATTTAAAGCTGTTTATCTATAATAAAAATAACTAATAATTTAGTGTAATATAAACATACATTTATCAATAATCAATTAGTAAACCCGTAACCTTAAGCTGCACAATTGTCATGCATATTAATTACGATAAAATAAATACTTTACATTTCATAATATAATAGTTTTTCCATTGAGAAATAAAATATTTCTATAATTTAAGGTTTTTTTTAGAAAATTACTATAGTACAAGAATTTATCATTTTTTATATAATAAATAGTATCATTACTTTTTTATTTGTATCATTGGAGTTTCTAGCCATAATAAATTGATATAAGATCATAAACGAAAGAAGGAGTTAATATTTTTAATCTATGTAACAGAAATAGATACATAATAATAAATTTCAATATCAATTAATAATATAAAAATTAATTTATATATATATATATAATGTGTGTGTGTGTGTGTGTGTGTGTGTGTGTGTGTGTGTGTATAGTTAATTGTAGAATTTATCAATGTAAATATATAGTTAATATTATTATGCTATTTTTATGTAACATAATAGCCACATTATGTTTAAAAAATAAAAAAAAACGATTATTTTTTATAGATTAATTATAATTTTTTTAATTAATTTTAGTTTTTAAGACAAGTTGTGTATTATCAAAAATAAAAATAGTATAAAATGATTCAAAACAAATAGTTTTGTTTGCAATAGTTTGAAAAAAAATGTGGGTTGACTTGTCTCTGCAACACTAAATATTCAAAAACAATCTCAGAGTATTAGGTAGTAATAAAACAGCGTATAAAAATAATATTTGTACAAATTAAACTTTAGGAGAATGATAAATAGATGTAAAATTGAATTATAGTAAATTATTATAAATAACATAAGTAAAAATATTTTCTGTTATCAATTAAAATTATTGTCCAAATATAAAATTTTCGTTTAAAATTGATTCATGAGAATTGAAATATTTATATGATACTTAAAGAATATCAAGAACAAAAAGTACCAAAAATGCAAAAAATAGGTTATTGTAAGTAAAGGTAATTTAACTTCTATAAAAAAGTACCGCGACGCTTTTGATTCAACACGGGAATAAGAAAAAAGGTAAAGGGGCTTCATTATTATTATTATTATTATTATTCACCATAATTGTCCTTGAATAAATGGGAGACTCGGGTCGCCTGGATGAGGCACGAAGCGCAAGATGAGAGTCAAAACACGTCGAGGGCGGTCGTCTGGGAGTCGGCGAGGGCGGTGATGCAACGCGCACGCGGGCGCCTGGTATTGATTACGCGAAGCGCGCATGTAGCTTAAAGCCGATGGACCGCTTGGTCTAGGTTCGGTGGTTCCGGGTTGCCCCTTTTCCTCGTTTCGACTTTGCCGCCGTAGTCACGTGACGGGTAACCGGTGACCTTCGGATCTCGGGAGCGTTGCCGTCTGAGATGCGGTCGATCGAGGCCGGGGTCCGGCTTCAGCTTCCTCCTTTAAATACCACCCCGATTTTCGGGTCAAACGCGTGGGGGTGCTGGCGATAGCTTTAAAATGGCTACATCAAGAGCCTCTCATCCAATGCTCTGAAAAGTCGCTCGTAACTCCAAGAACAACTCGAGTGCGTGTCTCAAGGATGACCCAAACTCGAATCTCTACTTCCCATTTCCCTCATCTTCCATTTTGCTTGGACTTGATCGTGCAAGGGCAGATAATAAGGCTTTCGAAGAAGAGCAATTGATTTCCCAACTTCTGGATAAGCTTTCGAGTGTTGTTGGGTGGGACGAGAGAAAACGTTTTTGAAAACGAGGGACTGTTTGGTAAGCGAAGCACGGAAGAGCGGGTTTTATAAAAAGCGTCACCAGGTGGCCTCGCGCGAGCAACAATTGGGAATCCGGGCCATCTGCACTAGCTAGCGCCGCTTTCCCCGGAGTTTCGTCCGCGAGGCTCGCGACCCCTGTTAATTACCGGGAGCCGCACTCCCGCGAAGGCCCGAGCGCCGACGTTTCCCACAGGTACGAGCTTTCCCGTGGCTCCTCGTCCCCAAAGCCCGGTTTTTCTCATGTGCGCGAGCAAAGCCAGATGGCTGCCCGAGCAGGAACAGCTGTCGGTTGGTCGCTCGGTCGGTCGGTCGCTCGGTCGGTCGGACGGTCGGACGGTCGGACGGTCGGACGGTCGGGCCCCTCGTAACGAGTGTGGGGTTCGTGGACCCGCTTTGTGCCGTGCTCGGGCCCCACTCCAGCCCGATTCCGGCCCCACTCGACAGCATCCTTTTCACTCCCCGTCCCCTATCGCGTCCCTGTTTTGCGCCACCGCGTTTTCAGGCTTTTCTGCAGAGCTCTTATCCGCGCTTTTTATACCTTTTGTTTGATTTTCCCCTCGCATCCTTCCGCCTTGTTCATGGTCACCTCGTCTCTTTCTCCATTTGGTTAGCCCAGTGCTCTCTAGCCAACGCTAAAATCTAGCTCTCTCTCTCTTACCTTGAAAAAAGCCTCGTGTTCGAGTCTCTTTTGCAAAAAAATTAACTTCGCTGATAATTGATCTCTTACCGAAGCTGCACATTCAAATTCTTGTCCCCTTGAATCACCCGATCTGTATGTGTATATATGAACACTTTGTAAAAATGTAATCACAATTATTGGGAAATTTGATTGGACAAATGGGTCTTGATCTCTGGAGAACAATAGGCCGAGTTTCCTTGTCACTGAGCAAAATTTCTACTTTTTATAAATGCATGTACCAGCCAACAAATTTATCCAATTATTCAAGAAACACGAATAATGCATAATTGATGAAAGGAAAAACAGTTGCTCTACATTAACTCGAAGCGAATGTTCCATTAGAACGCTATTGTGCTAATCCCGATTACATAAAAATCAATACGTATTGACCTAATTAAATTGGATGATCAGACGTTAAGCGATATTTAGTATTGAGTTACTCGTTTCGCATCGGAATCTTTGTTGAAAGCATTTATTTCCATTGACAAACATTACTTATCAATTTGGCGCTTGTATTAGCTAAACCCCAAGAAAACCACAATTCATTGCGAAAATCCAATTTAATGACCAACTGTCAAGAAAGGAAAAATGAATACATGCATCGATAGTTTCCGCCCTCGGCGGAATTTAATTCAATATCTTTATAAATTGCTCATTTAAAATAATAAATAATAATCCCGAGCCAATGATGCAAATGGATTTGTCATAAATAAATGGGTGCAGTTGGCTTCTTTGTTTTCGCTGCCCACACGAGCTTTTATAAATTCGAATGGCACTTTCGGTGGTCCTTTGCAATAATAAAGCAAACACGAGTAACGACATCATCTGTGCACTCGCAGATAAATCGCAACCTCGAGTGAAGTTTAATGGTAATTCTGGTCTGGTCCTCGGGATTGGCGCTCGGGCTCGGGATTGGCGCTCGGGCTCGGGTTCGGGCTCGGGCTCGGGCTCGGGCTCGGGTTCGGGCTCGGGCTCGGGCTCGGCATCTAGTGCCTCGAGTGCGATACCCGAAAATCGATTCCGAATGTATTCGCACGCATGGACGTGCCATGTTTTTTTGTCCCTTTGCCTTTGTGCCCCCTTCACCCCAGGTGGCGGGGAGGGCAATTTCCCCGTAACAACTGGCGCACTTAGCAGGGCTTTCTGCGCGTGTGTTGTTGTTCGCTGTTGGGAGCACGCCCATATTCGCAATTGTCGCTCCACGCGATGGATATTTACCAAAAATTGCGCCCGACGCCCGCGAATCGCTTATCCATCAAACGCCAAGCGAGTGGTGTTGGCGGTACAATCCACGGGGAACTCTTCGCAGTCGGGGTCAAAGTTTGGATTAACGCTTAAGCCGATTGTCTTACAGCTGGTCGCCGCAGCATAACTGTTTTATGCATTAAGTCGCTTTCCTTGTAAACACCGGAGTCGTCCTTCTCGAAAAATTTCAGGGTACATCCATTATCCATTATCCATTATCCATTATCCATTGTCCACTTGCACGACACTTCGCGCGACGATCGCCTCCCACTATTTATTCTAATTCAACTTGGACGTAATTATTCGTACAGAGTCTCGTCGGGAGTAATTTTGTAAATGCACGGCGTTCTCGGTTGTTTGCTAGACCTTTGTGCTCTTTCAAGGAAACTCGGATAAATGGGTCTAACGAAACCTGTGTCGCTTTTTGCGGGCGGGCAACTCGCGGCTCGACGAAAGAAAGAAAGAAAGAAAGAAAAAAAGAAAGAAGAGAGATTTTGTCTCTTTGTTCCTGGGTTGGAGCGACGCCGCTACCCCAGCGCCCTTCCATTTTATTTTTGAGCGAGACTGCCTTTGTCCCGTGCACAGCTTGGAGGATTATCGAAGGGCTGGCCTTCGAAGGGCCGTCGATTTTCCGGCTTCGGCCCTACGTCGATGTGCTTCCAGCCAAGTTGCGATGCCTATCCCGAGGAAATGTTATTGAATCTTGAATTAAAGCAACCGTATGAGAACGGGAGACTCTTTCTCATTTACAACTTTCCACTAAGAATTAGTTGTATTTCACTGGTGTTTGCTGTTTGGTCGATATTGACATTCTTCAATTTTTAACCTCGTTTCAAATATCAAATGAAAATTCTATATCCGTTTGATTTTCCGGATTTAAGCGGGATTCTTTTTTCACGAGTAGATTGTAATATTTGTCATTTAAACATAATACGCAAATAAATCTCGAACACGATAAAGAGATTTTTTGATTTATATGATCTAAATACTCGTCTATAAAAAATGTTTGTTTCTCTCTGAAAAACGCATTATGTGTGAGCTTTTTGAATGACAGTCTTAAAGTGATTTAAAGTTTTCTTAAAGAAGATTATTTTTTCCTCGTGAGGGAAAATTTAACTGAGCAATATTAGTTAAAAACGATACTATGCGTGCATTTTTAATGAAAAACGTAAACGCATGTTTTTTATTAATTTCACAATATACAATAAATGTTTCTCTTAAAAAAAGCAACGTTCTAACTCAATTATAATATAACTTTATTTCATACGAGAATTAATGTCTAAACGTCTAAAAAAATATGTGTCCTCCATAAGATTTATCTATAACTTTATTTTTTCATTTTTTCTTTTAGTATCATTACAATATTTCGGTGTTCTCGTGTATGTGCTATTAAATAACCTGTAAAAATACGAGAAGTATACATTTTTATTTAATGACAATTTTAAATAACTTGCATATTGATTTAAAGATGAACATTATTTCAAAATACAAAATATATGAAGCAAGATTAATTTCAACTTTTTAATTTTCCGAGTTACAAAAAAAATAAATAAATGTTTATTTACATATTCATTTAAATATAGTTATATAAATTCAAAAAAGTTTCTATCGTTTGTTCAATATAAATTTATCCAATAGCCGTGTATTGTACTAAAATTGTATTACAGCGTAAATAATAACAATAAGCAAATTATTCTATGTTAAAATTAAAAAAAAATATTCTTAAAATAATACAAGTTAATTCAAAAATATTTTCTATTGCTATACAATAAAAGACATTCTTGATAATTTTTTTTTTTTTTTTTTTTTTTCTAAACAAAAATACCCAACAATTTAACATTATATGCTTATATTGAATTTTCAAATGGATAACCTAAAAATTAATTTATTTAATGTTCATTCGAATTTTAAGTTAAATTCATTCATTATATTCATACTATTTACTTTCAGTTAGTTTCAGTTTAAATTTATAATATTTCTAATTAAAACTAAGGTGCTTGTATTATTTTATAAGTATGACTGTTAACAAAATAATTGTCTTGATTTATCAAGCGCAACAAAGTTTGTAATTTTCATTAAATTTTATAATACTTTCTTGTTTTCAGAATTGATATAACACAATGATTTATTATTACTTAAAATTTACAAATTCTTTTACTCTTTGTATTACATTGATTTATATGACCAACAAAATTAATGTATTATAAAAAATAGTTGAAATAATTTACGATTGTTCTGGCGCATTCAAATAAAACTTTTCGTAAAATAATAATCGAACAAAACAAAACTCAAGGTTTAAAAATTGGTAAATAAATTATATTCTTTTTATTAAATGAATAATGATGAATAAGTTATATTATTTGTATTTAGTTTTATTATAATATATGTGCATATAAAGCTGCAAAAATGGATATAAGTTAGAAATAGCTCGTAATTACAATTGTAAAATTTCCAATCGTGTATATCATTGGAAATACAAATTTAATAATTATATCGATAAAATTGATTTCAAATAAATCGTAGTATCTCATATAAACAATTTTTCAAAATCACTGCTTCGGTTTTTTTGAAATTTGTTATTATTATCTGGTGTGTCAGATGGCGAAACACATGACTATTGGCCAAAGGAAAAGATAAACAGATGTATAGAGTAGAATATTGACTAGAAATAAACAAAGGAAATATCCACATGGTTAAATCTCGTCGATCAGATATCGGGGCTCAGATCGACAAAGGATGGTTTCCGAGCTGAGAAAAGCCAGGGTCGTTGCACCGTCGCGGTCGAGTGGCCTCGGCGAAGTCACCGTTGGGCGAGGAACACCCGGGAGCAAACGACGGTCTCGAGGCGAAAATCGCGTCCGGCCCACGTCTAGGACGAAAGTGGGTTATTGCTCTTATCGGGGATTCGTCCTCGGACCAGGGTATTAGTGAGTGAAAGCAGCTCCCCGCCCTGAGGGGGAGGGGCCGCCTCATCCACCCTCGCTTCGGCTCCTTTCGGTATTATCGCTATCGTTGCAATCGTTTCCTCGTTTGTTGTGACTTATTCTCCGAGTGGGTCATTGCGCACATTCGCCTCTGCGTCCGTCAAGAGTCGGGCTTCGCTTTCAAATCGGCGATCATCTCGGATTCAGCCGTGTGTTTCCCAGTATATTTCCGAATAAATCAGTGGCTACAAAGTCGCGCCAATCCTGCAACCAAGTTCTTAAAATCAGATCCTCCAAAGTTATGTACTTTGAAAGCGGCACGTTACTTTTACCGAGGCTCGCTATTGGCGGAGTTCATGGGAAAACCTCTTCAGTCTCCGTACATTTCAATATTTTATCCGTTTTGTGAGTTAAAATCTCACGATACGAGTACGTACTCGAACACGGCACTCGGATGCCTCACTCGCTCTAATCATTATAAATTTAAAGTTATAAGCCCGAGCTCCGAGGTACTTTTAATGATGTGTTGTAGTTGGTAAATCGACTTTCTTCGCATGCCAGCGTTTTTTTCGATCATCGTTGCTTTTTTAGCGCATTATTAATGATTAGTGAGCAAATGCTCGTTTTTTTCATTATGACGTTACAAAGGGTTGAGCTAGACATCCTTTGGACAGGTTCACAACTAGACAACTAGAACCCTTCCCCGAGGAAAAAATTAGGCTTACCTTACAGGTCTTGCGCAACGTCACCAGAATTCCCAAGTAGATCCTTTTTGTCGATGTTTTTCATTCGTTGACTCAAAAAGTGACTCGATTAATATTGGACGCATTTGAAATGACGCGTGTAGGTTCGATATTAGCATTCGCCAAACACGTAACCTGCTCTTTAATCCCGAATGAATGTACATCTTGTCTCAGTGGCCCGGTGCTTCGATATCTCGAGACTGCCTTTGATTCGCAAATTGTATCGTGCGAATGCAAAAAATCTTGGAAAACGATTGCGTAATTAATGCAGAGGTAAAAAATCACGGACGAGTGAAGGCAATTTGCAAGGGACATCAAAAATACGCGATGAGGCGATAATTTCCTCGAGACCGAGTGGGGATTTATTTGCTCGACACGAACCCCTTATCAAATACATAAAAGGGGTGGAATGAAAAAAGTGCAAGAGTCGCGACTCGCTCGTGAATCAGAGCAGCCCCCAACAGCCCCCAAACTCGCGACAAACAACGTCGATGGTTGTGCAGACGTCATTTCAAACCCCGGCATCTCTTTCTCTCTCTCTCTCTCTCTCTCTGTCCCGCTGTGCATACCTCTGCATTTTTCTATTTTGTCCTCGCCTCGAGAGTTTTTGTGCTCCTTATCTGCACGGCAGAGTCGACCTTGGGTTCACCCCGGGTCCCCTTTCCGCCCTAGGCGAGGAAGCGCGGACAAAGAGTGCGGGTAGGCGCTCAGTTGGTCCCCGAGCCCCATCTTTATTCTGGGCTCGCCCGAAGATGGAGGGACGACGAGGGTGATTCGTCACTCAGGTGTCGAGACTTTTCCGGCTCACGTTTACCTGTCCCCGATCATTACCTCCGCACGAATGACGTCGATGTCGTGGGGGGAACGATGAAGCCTTGGGCTACTGATCTGCCCTGATACTCGGACAGCACAGACGTGTTTCCGCTTATTCTGGAACAAATTCGAAGAAGTAAAAAGTGCACATACTGGCTTAGCCAACGTCATAATGCTCATACGAATTAAATGTGGTAATTCCAAGAACACTTTTTCTTCGAGTGGAACATACGGATATTATCCCTTATCTTCAGAGCCTTTATCCTCCAATTTCAGCTCCGCGTGAAGAATACATTTTTAATTTGTATTTTGGTGAAAAGCTCCAAGAATGCACTTTTCTTTCTTATGTATTCTGGGGCTGCTTCACCACTCTAACAACCCGACGATCTATTTTAGATTCATTGTTTTTTAATAAACATTTAAAAAATTTTCAAAAAAATATCGTTCCTAGAAGATGCTCTGTCGTTCTTTTTTCCATTATAAGTTATTAAAATAGAGTATAGCAACTCTGTTTATATTTTTACAAATATACTTTATTATACAAAGTTTGTTTTATATTCATCTGAAACTATTTTAACATATTTTTATAATGTAGACACTTAGCATTTGATGTAAATTTTAAATCTAAAAAATGATTTTTTAGACTTGGAAGATAAACATTCAAAATTTAATTTGTAATATGTTCTTATTTATTTATGCTTTTTAGAAATAAAAATTTTATTCCAAGTAGTTTTTATCATGGCCCTCATGAAATCAAAGCAAATCGCTGATTTTTTATTCGGCTTTTTTTCATCATCATTATTCAATAAATTAAAAATATGAAACAATTATTTATTAATAAATAATTTAAATAATGAGTATTTGTTAATAAATGATTTTATTTATATAAATTTATCGGCAAATTAAATCCATTGGTTCTTGAGAGAATAACAATATTATAGAATAAATTCTGAAGGTACTCTGTGTAAACACACATGAATATATATATTTATATTGAAGTATAGACATTGCTCTTTGAAATATTACTCGAAATATATATTAAAAACAAATATCAGTTTTTCAATATTCTCAATAGCATTTCTAATTTATGTAACTCATAATACATAATGTATTGTATAAAAATCTGGAGTAATACTACATACCTGCAATTTATTCGTATTGGAACTGTTCATATATCCAGTATTTTCAAATACAGGTTGTGCATATGACATATATAACATATTTACTTAAGATACTTTTGTAAAATGAAGAAAATCTATGTTACTCATCGATTTATCGGGATTATCAAGAATAATAATAATATTTGAATCACGAGTTCGTTAAAGGTAAATTTTAAATGGTTCGAATTTTTATAAAAATTTATCGTTGTATCCTGTTGAAGACTCACTCGACATGGCAAAAGTCAAAAATAATTGCTCGTATTATGGAGGAGTAAAATAAAAAATTTTTTAACGAGTTAATTAAGCGAGCAAAGTAGAATTCCTGCGAATCAGCAGCTCGAATTGGTCGAGAGGATAATTTCTTTCGTGCAGCAAACTTACGCTCAGCCTCATTCGACGTTTTCGATTGCTAGTCGATTCAAGATAAACGGGAATCGAATTAAAGTGGATACATCGATGTTCCGAGAAAGGACTCCCTTCGCCCTCCGAAGCGCCACCTCCCCCAGGAAACTTCGACCCTCGCCTTCTCCTCGAGGGCTTCTATTACCAGTTTCACTGGGCTTTCGGCATTCAGAGCCATTTTTTCTGCCAAAATAGCGCAGTGCCACACCCTCAACCCCGCAGTTAAATGTTGGCTGGGAACGCTAAAATGCTGCTCCCAAGATATACGACTGGACCGTGGAGGAACCAAATAACAACTAGTAAACTTCTGAAATTAGTCTACTGGGGACGAATGAATTCATCTTGTGTGGATGAAAACAAAAACATATACCGGGGGAGGCGAGATCGGAGCCAAGGGGAAAAGTTAAAAATTACTGAAATATAAATTTCAAGTTTAGCTTAAGAGAAAGGTATTGGGCAAAGAAAGAGAAATACTTGCTTTCTCGACATCTTGTTGTCTTGCATACTAAGTGTTGGATTTCGGTACACATGATTAATCATTACAGTTTTTATATTTTTTTCATAAATCACACTTGATAGTGATTGGATCAATGAGTATTTTAAAGAAAATGCTTATAAAAATTATTTTTAAATAAATAATGTATGTAACAAAAATAACCAACTAGAAGTTGTATAAAAATTGGGTTCATTCATCGACAAATATTCATTTGCATTTAGACCACATCTGACACACAGGTTTCTATAATTTTCTTTGCTTTTGTTCTATTTCATTCGAGGTAAAAATATTCATTTATACTTCAAATAATTAATAAATATGTTGATATTAACTATTTAACGGTAACTAATATGCTACCTTGCTAAAATCACCTACGAATACCAAATATTGATTTTACCTGCATTGCTTTGATAATTCTATAACTGTTTGATTTCACACATTAAAAAATTAAAATAAAAACCTTTTTGACACTTACACTTTAATTCTAAGACTTTTTTGAAATTATTAAATATCAAACAAATGATTAAAACTATATTTAAAATTATTGCAAACATTTTTTAATGCATATTTACATTAGACTTTCTTTTATCAATTTGTAAAGAAAAAAATGTAAAATTTATATTGCTTGTACGAAAGATGCATAATAGATGAATCGATTCTTTTTAAAATACAACAATAAACTAAAAGTACAGTCTGCGTTGAGCAACACTGATACCCGAGATTCATTGATTCATTTACACATTCACAAACAGATCCACCGTCACTCATACATTTACTTAGCTCGATGTTTTCATTAGTTATTTAGAATTTGTTTTTTTATGTGGCTGCGATGGAATAGAATAGACTGAAAAGGTGCATCACTTTTCTGAATGGCTTATTTTGAACGGAAGTAGAGTGAAAAGCCGTGGTAGTCCTTAAATGTAGTTTCCTGTGAATTACGAGTCGAATTTTTAAGAGGCACAGAAATATCTCGAGTTCGCAGTCACCTCTATATTCGTCGGAGGCCCTCTCTGTAAAAAAGTTATAGTTTCTTAGAAAAAGCGGAAGAAAGAATCTTAAATTAGAGGGAGGGAAAGCGAAGCAAAATCAAGGCCTTCGCTGGAGCTCTTCTCCCACGAAAATGAAAAGCCTGCACTTGGCGGAAAACTCAGTGGCGTATGCACATGTTGAGTCTCCGAGTATAGGGAGGAGCTTTAACTTCTCTTCGAATGAGGGAAAATTCGTATCATAGGTCGAGGAATCTTTGAGTTAGGGAACAAAAGTTACCTTGCTCTTTTCGCTTTTCACCAATCTACCTATGCAAAAAAGTACTACGTTTTCTACGTGTAATGCAATTTTCCGGAAAAGAGTTGAACCAACGATAGAAGTCAGCACACTTAATATTTGCAAATGCTTGGAGAAAGGATAATTATTCGTGTCTTTTGTCATTCGAAAATTGTAATCGATGATTTTTATTTTACACAACTTTTGTCAAAAAGAGAATAAAAACATTTTAATTATCATCGCTTTTTAGATTTTTCACACTTATACACTGTTTAGTAATATTTTACAAGTGTATTGGAAATAATTGAAATTGGGCTTTTGTTTCTCTACACAACTGAATTTATTTATCAAGCTATTCCGAGCTATATTGGATTCTTATGGATCGAAAATAAAAGAAGCGTTCGAGTTTGCATATATTTTAAAGGGCGAATAAATTTTTTTCTTTTACTTTAATAGACAAAAGCTGCTGCAAAATTCAAATTTGAAATAGTGGAAATGCGTGTAATGTGCTCTTAGAATTTTACAAAACAATTAAAATGACTTTTTCGTTGGAAGGAATAAATTTAAATTTCTACTGTAATATCGAATAGTAATAGAGAACGACAAATGCTCAAAACTCAAATCACCGTTATTTTTTTTATAATTTCTGCTAAAAATAGGTAACCTACAGAAAGAAAACTAACGTACAAAACCGTATTTTTGTTCCTTTCCTTATTTGTCGATCTTTGTCGTATAATTAACCAACTTTCGAAAACCAGGATCTCACAAAATCAAGCTTGCCAGTCGCGACACTTGGGGGCGTCTTGCTTCGCGACAACGAAATGCTCTCGGTTTTTTGCTAGACCACTACCAGGAGCAGGACTCCATAGGTCGATCCGAAAAAGGCTTCCCACGTTGCCACGTCTCAATTCCCATCGAGTGAGTGCGCGGCTGCACAGCCTGCTCTTACGACATCGATCCTCTCTCTCCCTCTCGCTCTGTGCGGGTGACCCCGGGGAACTGGCAAGCATGGAGATGACGCCCGCAGATTCTTTCCGTCTCCAGGCGACGAGGAACATAGTGAGTTCCTTGAATATTTTGTTGGACATGAATACTGAGGAACTCGCCTTAGGATCATTAGGATCATCCTTACTCATTCGCAAAGTTCAGCCGTTCATTGATGATTCTGTTTTGAATTTATGGAAACGCCTCAAATGCGGATGCTGAAAAGAATTTCTTTTTTTTTCTTTCATAAGTAATATTATCTTTTGATTTCTGTTTTAGAACGCTCATCTTCGAATTTCCCCCTACTGCCTTCCATCCAATTCTACAGAATACAGTTGCCCGACTGGCGTTTGTTGCTATACTAAGAATCCACTTGCGAATTCGCATTTCAAAAATTAACTACCTATCATAAAAAACCTTTCAATTGTCTACGAGAAAAAAACACGCATATATTACAAATGCAATTAGTTCTAGTGTATTTGTACGTTATTTGTAACATACGCTAAAACAGATTTAATGCGCGTAAAATATAAGTTAAGACACATAACGCGAGTTACTTCTTATCGCGTAACTATGCAGCCATTTTATGTAATTCATTCCTTTTTTTCTCATTACACTAATTTTTCATCTACACGGGTTTATCTACATTTTAGAACAGCAACAAAATACCTGTGTGCCCAACCAATAGCGGACTTAAGATTTTCAAATCCTCGCCACCCTATGACCTCCGTTCCCTGCAGTATTCACGGATTACGTTATTTAAAGGGAAATAGCACTACATAGAAATTGACAATAAACGTGGTATAGAATGGAATCATACCTAGAAGAGCGAGAAAGACGAAAACGGATATTGTGAGAAAGAAATGGCTCGTGCATGATAAGCGATACACACACGCACACGCACATCGAATGCCTACGCTCACACTCGCGCTTACGATTACATCTACCTTTAAACGATAAGAAACTATTCGCAGATGATATATGTCCGTGAAAAATCGAAAATATTTTTTGTTATCTTTTTTATCTCGGTCGGTTATTTAAATTTTAGCAGAACAATGTTTTTACCAAAGAAAGTCTCTTTAGGTAGTAACGTGATAAGTGACTTCTCTTGGATATTCATACATATATATTTCGATACGGAATTTTATACCTTTTCCCTTTCCTCCGGTTTTAAAACTCATTTCATATTATAATTTCCCGATCAAATCCCGATAGTTTTATTTGCGCTGACTCCCAAGCAGTAATTATAGCAGTACTGTAAAATTTGTAGATGAGCATGAAATTGATTTCATTTTAAAATGCTATTACAAGTGAATATATTTCATTTCGTTGATGTGCAGTTGAATACTGTACAGCTGATAATTTTTATACAAATTGTCAGCAAACAGTGAAATGGAAAATAATGCAAAAATAGAAGAATAATTCTCAGTTGTTTTGGAACTACACCTACAAGATGAAAATTAAGTGTCTATGGCTTGCTTATTCATTATATTTATCATTAATTGATTGTAGTTCAAAAATGTATTATAATAAAAAATAGAAAACTTGCTTATTATTGAGGTGAAAACTTGGTTCGATTGTAAAATTATAGATTTTGTCTAGTGTAAACATTATAAATATTACTTTCACATTAGAAAACGCAAATTAATATTGTTTCCGAGTCTCGTTTCAAAAGTAAATAATTAGTCTTAACTACGAAAAGTTAGTCCCGAATGATGAAATCATTAAATGAGATAGCGCTTTTTGGATGAAATTCAATAAAAACTATGAGAGCATTCTCAGTTGCGGATGGAACGCGTGATGAGCCTTTTGAAAGCGGTTTTAATTTTAATGACGTATTATCTGCTGACTATTTTATTTTCAAAGAGTATTTGTAACTATCATTATGTTGTCGTGTAACATAAATAAACAGCAAATCGCTTATCAAACAGTTAGGTAACCGCACTGATATTTTATGCGAAAAATAATTTGACTTGATCACGTTATCTCGCCTTATTTGAATAATACCATTGTTACATTCATCCTACGATATTATATTCATCGTATTAGAAAATGGCAAAGTGCATGTTTCAGCGGTCATTATTTTTTCAAATTTACATGACCCACTGGCAAAATCGCTATTTTTCGTTTGTGAAATACATTAGAGAAGAACATTTTGAATTTACTCGCGGGATAAATAAAATCTCTGATGTGAAAATAATATTTGTTACATTTATCAATAATACCACTGGAAAATTTTTTAAAATTTCCACGAGAGCTTTCATTTTTAGCTTCAAAATTGGGCACACTCTACACTCGTCAATTTCATTAATTTCAGTGATTTTTATTAATTTCCTTTTGCTTTTGTTGTAAAAAACTGCCAATTATTCGAGGTGAATTTTTGTTGGGTTCTCTGCTCGCATACTTTATCTTATCTCGACCCTGGAGAATTTAAAAGCCATTTTTTTACCACATTCATAAGTGTGCATACACATGAAGGGGGTAAAAGCGAATGCGCGCGTCTTCTTTGGCTTTTTGTCAGAAACGAGTGAGCACCGAATCGAAGAAAAATTGACCAGTAACTTTTCTAAATCCGGGGCTGCCTTCTGGCTTTGATTGACAGATTCTAGGAGGAAGACAATATTTTACTGTCGCAAACCAACGAGTTACTCGCGTGATAATGCCGACCTGATAGCTTATTATAAAAAACTTTTCTCTCTTGGTCAGAGCTCAAGGAATCAAATATTCATCATAAATACATTACTCGCACTTGAAAATTTATTCAGTTAATTTTTCAACGTCAAATGCACAATTCTTCAGTATTTAATAAATACATTTACACATGACTGGTATTGTTAACTTTCGCCTCATGCAATTAGTGAATGACAGCACAATCTTATCTCTACTTTCATTTGTCTAATTTTTTTCACACTTGCATTTTTGTGTAAAATTAAAATCAAATTGTATTTTGATCAAAATAAATTAACCAAATAAAATATGTACTATTATTAATAAAGTTTATTATTATTATTTATATTAATATTTTATATTTATCGATAAAGCCAAGTATATATACTTGTAAAACTAGACACTACTTAAAAATCTCAATCGTAAAAATGGACTTATACAAAAAAAATTGTGTTCCAGCGTAAATCTTGTGCTAATGATAACGAAGAACTGTCAATGAAAAATGAACAAAGTTGAATATGTATTTTATTTTTAAAAAAAGTTTTTTTATAAAATAAAATTCAAATATTTTAATTTAAAATTACAACCACTTTATCTTTAAGTAGTTTTTATTATTTAAAATAATTGTATTAAATCTTTAACAATTAATAATTAATGAGGTTAAAAACCTCTTATGGATCATTGAATTTAATATTGTGCAAATGAAATTTACACCAACAAAATTTTTTTTAAGTAATTAGAGGATATAAAGGAGAATAATTTTTTCGATATTTAAAATAAAGACAAATATTGAGTGAATGTTATGTAGAGAAATATTTGTTGGATAAAGTTGCACAAAACAAGGAAAATAGACAAACTATGAATAAGCAGCAAAATATTTTTGGGCTATAAGTTTCGATACACCGTATTACTTTTTTAAGCACGCGTTTTCTTTTTTAAAATTCTGGCGCATTTAACGTGAGTAATTAATTCGAACGATCTTGGCAGAATTGAAAACAAAATGCTTCGCCTCGAAAATTTACGAGAGCTCTCGGCTGGTGGATGGCGGGAGGGAGAGGGGAGGGAGCCAAAGCAGCTTAACCCACGCAAGAGCCTCCGGGTTACGAGTGTTACGTGTGAATTGGAGGCGGTGAGTTTTCCGATCCAGCCGAATTGGGGTCAAAACCGAGCGAAAAGAGAGCAATGCAATTGTCCCAAAATCAAAGGAGAAAACACAGCCTCCAAACTCTTTATGTCCGAGCAACCGAACTTGCAGAGACGGAAGGGGAGCGTATCTCCGGTGAAAAATCTCCCGTTGCTGGGGCGAAGAGGAGAGCTCGGTCAGAGGTCAAACACGCGAATGAAATTCGGAATCACGAGGAGGAACGAATCGAGCGATCCTGGCGAAAGTTGCCGACGAGTTTCAAATTTGATAAACTACTCGAACCTATGAAAAATCCGGTGAAAGGTTTCGCCTCTTAGTACCAATTCCTCTTAAAATTTATATTGATTTTCCGGAACTCAGGCTCTGCTTTTTGATACAACATTGAGGAGGCTATACATAATTTCCTTGGTGAATTTATTATTTATAGAACTAATGGATAGATTTGACATTACATCCCGATAATATTACGTGAACCTCTATCAATCACGATTTTAAATATGAAAATGGTGAAAAATCTATTTTTCACTATCAATTTAAGCTGATAACCAATTAGACTTTTTCATTACATAATTTAATTCCTAAAATTATTTTCTTGAATGCATACGCCGTATATTTAATCAAGATTTTTTAAATGTTCTTATGTAACTCTTCAATTCAAGCAAACAGTGAACCTCAGCATTGAAATTGGTAATATTTAATCAATATTTAACTTATTTTTAAATATTCGCAGAAAATTTACATCAGAAAACCAATTTAAATATAAAAAATGAAGACTTTAAAATTAACTACAAAAATTATTAATCTTAAAATACAAGTTGGATAGCTTTCAAACAAAGCGAAAGTGACCAATATAATTGATTTAATTGGGCCTTTAACTCAACAGATGCAACATAAACGTTAAAAAACATTTTTGAAGGAATATTATTCGGAAACAAATCTGGTGGAGGTATTTAAAATTTTGAGAACAATAACACGGGAAAAGATCTTTTTTTACCGTAAATATTACAGCCCCCGATATTAATAAACAATTCAAAAGTAATAATAAAAATGATAATAGTAAGCAATTGTTTGCATAGCTCTATTGATTTTTAAAACTTTGTAAATGGATTTTATTATTTACTTTATAAAGAAATAATAGAAACGAGCCAACGTATTGAAATCGCTTGTGTAAAACCAAGAAAGTGGAATCGCGTCTTTACTTCTGTCACATTCAGTTGTTTGAAGTTAACCTAATTGGAGAGTTACTGTTTAGAAATAATATGTACCCTTTGAACTGTCGACTACAGAATTGCGTAATGTATAACGAGTTTCATGAACAGTAGCTCGGTTTCGTGAATTATAACGACAATTGTGCTATTAATTGATCTGTAATTATATAATTATTTCACAAATAAACTAGTTTTACATATTAAATCATATGCTATTTTTGTTGACAGACTGTATTTTTTTCATCAGTGAAATCCTAAATAATTATTCATGATTTAAACATTATCGATATTTATTAAAAGTTGTAATGAAAAATTTAAATAAGCATGCTGTAAGCTATACAACAGGTATTTTTTAATTTTTACCAGAAAATTCTCATTAAATGATTCATCTCATACATTACTTTGGAACTCTTTTAAAACTTTTCGTAAGCCTATAACTCAAAAAATTTATGCTGCAAATATTGAATAATGTAGCATAGAACCAACATGTATAAATGGAATTCGAACTAATTTTTTTATATTTTAAATTTTTTAGTGGAATAATAAATTTTATTAGAGCTTACGCAATCCAAATAAATATAAAAATAATTGCTTAAATTTATATAAAATGACCCATTTGACATATAAATAGCCCAATAAAAAATATTGTATTTGTAATTTTATTTGTTTTTTAATTACTTACATTCCGTTTCATACACTATTAAAAAGCCAATAATAATTTAAACCTTCATTATAGAATTACAAGAAATTTACAAGTATTTAATATTTTACATTCTAACATATAATAATTTCATAAAATTTATTTTATTTCCGATTGCAAATGATCAATCAAAATTAATGATTAACTTTTATTTGTGTAATAGCGAATCACTATTTTAATTTGAATGATTGTCAATTTAATTTAAAAAATATATCGATTTTAAATATATTTAATACTGTAAAATGTACTGCTGTATTTAATTCTGAAAATGAAATTTTTTTGAAAGAATATTTATAATCAATTTTTTTCATCAAAAAATTAATAATCCTAACAAATCAGTGCTACTTTATTTTACAAAGATAATCATTTAAAATAGTATCATCAACTTATGACGTAAGAAGAAAACGCTTTTTCCTTTAGAAACATTTTGCATCAAATTGTGGTAATTTTACTTTGATCAGTTTATTTTTCTATTGAAAAATTTTTTGCTTTAAAAACTTTTTATCCATTTTTTATGAAGATCATTATTCATTTTGTATACAAACCTCTCTGTGATAACATCGATGTAATATCTTTTCAAATAAAGAAATGCTTAAAATTATTGTAAAGCAAAAAGAATAATTATTATATTTGCATACACAACAAACTAGTTATTTACATTCCAGGAATACAAAAATTTATCATCTGTGGAAAATTAAGCTGCGACAAGAATCTTTCTACTTTGTAGAAAAATAAATACATGTATCCATATACTAATTTCGACGATTAGTATATGTATCCATATACTAATCGTGCATTATCGTCTTTATCTCGGTATCTGCATAAAATTATTATCGACCACAAATTAGCTTTAAAGCATTTGAATTATGTATTACTGAATAATACGATAATAAATAAAAAAAATCCATTTTTATCTTATAAGGAAACGATTATTTGATCACGAAAATTCGTAAAACTTTAAAAACATTCGTTAATATTAAAAATTAATTTAAAAGTATGCCATTCAGATTACTATTATTTTGTTTTATAAATAACCGTGAGTATAATCAAATACTTGGAGTTTATCAAGTTTTTCTGAAAAATCAAAGTTGTTTATTAATAACGATACTCTTGCTTTTACAAAATAATAAACGTAAGATGAATTCTTCAATTTAGTATAAAATTAAATATAACAACTGACAAAATAAAATATTTTGTTACGTAAATTATTTTAATTAAAAATAAAATACGATAATAAAACTAAACATCAATGAAGAGTTTTTTAAAGTAATATCAATTAAATTATATTCATGATTATAATGCTATTTATGAACATGTCAAGTTTTTAGCGAAAAACACGTTTAAAGTTATTAATACTATTTATAATATTGATATAATTTTTAATAGATTAAATATGAGCTCGTAATACCTTGTTATTACAATAATAAAATTGTTAAAATTATGGTTAAAAATTTAATTTATTATTATTAATTGTACATCACTATGTATGAAAAATCGTCCTTCTGAAGTAGGAAAAAAGCTTACAAATGACAAATATTGATAAATACAATTTGTAAATAATGTGCAACAATCAATTTTTATTAATTGAGATAATGTAAAATTTGTTATAATATAAATAATATAAAAAATAAAGTGCCAAAGCATCTTAAATGGTTGCCAAATTTAGGCGCCAACTTTAGACAACTTGTTGCTGCTAGTGATTCGCTTCGATCTTCATCATTGCGAATATAAATTTTAGCAACTCGATCACCAGATAAAATTTCATGCGAGTCTAATCGCGAAAAATTATAGGAAATCTTATTCAGAGTAAACAATGTTGCAAAACAAGTTATCCGTTCATAATATAAAAGTATTGATATAGGTTTCGATCATCAGAGGTAGGATAAATTATCCTACTTACGTTATTTATTTATTTTTTTCATGTTTTCTTGTTCATTACCTTTCTGATTTACTTGTAATTCTTTTTTTTTGTACAATTAAAAAAAATCCAGAATTCGTAATGATTATTGCGAAATAAAACTCCAATATTTATATAGTATTTGTACAGTTTGTTTGAACCGCTTGAATGACACATAAGTATATGTAAATAAATTAGCAATTAAAAAAATAAAATATATAGGTTATCTATGTAATAATGTGAATTAAAAATTTTAAAAAAGTTTTATCCACCCGCTTTTTATTTGATTTTTCAAAATAAATATTTTCGTTCTTTTTTTATATCTGTGTTAAATTTTGAATTAAAATGTGATTGTTCTTCATGGTCTCATTAAAAAATGAATTAAATTATATATTTATCGTGCGATATTTAAAAATACTCATTTCATGTTACATCTTTTACAGAATTGAATTTAATTGAATCAAATATTCGTTTGTTAGTAGAAAATAAAGAATAAATAAACTACAACATTATAAAGCAATCGAAAAAAATAAATGTTGCTGTTAATAAAAGAATCGAGGAAAAAATTGTAAGAAACAAAATAATGACCATCATTTCCAAATTTAAACAATGGCAGTTTGTGTAAATGTACAAATTCACAAAAATTTGTAAATAAATTTATAAAAGGTAAGTAGTTCGAGTATAATGAAATAATGGCATTAAATGCTTAAAATTTGATCCAAATTTAACTTGGTTGTAACTCGGGCGAAAATAAAAGAAGGGTGGATATAAGAAAAAGTGATTTATTTTTTACCCTTTTTTAAGAGTAGCTCGAATCAAACAATGACTAATGTATGACACGTTTAACGAAATAATTCTGAAAAGAAAGTTTGATGTAATAATCCGAATGCGTTTGTAGATTCGATTTAATTTTATTAGTGGTTGTTTAATGCCTTTGCAATAGTGCATTTGGATCTAGAGCTCGACCTCGGCCACCACTTCAATTTTTCTTCACACTTTTTTCGAGACAAATGGCATAAGACCTTGTAACAATCCTTGATTGCGTCAACCGACTCGCGGATACTCAAATAAGTTCTTGTTTACGGAAAATTTTTATCGCGGCAACTTCCCGTTCTCTATCTTTGGAAATTTCATTATCCTTTTACATAAGTCCTTGGAAACCCGTCCTTAAGAGTTTTTCTCTCAGCGTCTCTCGGAGCCTCTCGGCGTCTCTCGGGTCTCGAAAGAAAGAAATAGCAGGTATAGATGCCTTCCGCAATGGCGATAGATGCTTGGTTTTTTAACAAAATGGAGTTCGTTGGCCTCCATTTTTAATGCGGAGATTATTAGCACTGTGTGGCTCTGATGAGAAAGGATCGTATTCTCAGTCTCGATGAATATATTTTTCGAGCGCCAACTACTAAAAGCCCCGCAACTAAATATAATATAATGAACCACTAAAGCCACGCGGGCATTTGCGATAATGAGTAAGCGATCTCCGACAGAAAGAGTTGGATCAACGTGATTAAGGGTCAGAAGGGGAGACGAGAGAAGTCCAGTCGCTTGTCCCGTCCCGTCCCGTCCCAACCCGTCCCAACCCGTCCCAACCCGAATCCCGGACTCGCGAATACAAATTGAATCCGGCGAGATGAATCACCGGGGGATATCGCACCGGGGCTCATTATCCGGATAATCGCGAGGAAAACGTTCGAGAGGATTTTAGCGCACGCGTCTGTGCACGTGCGCATGTGTGCGTGTATCGGCGAACCTGGACGAGCCCAGGGATAGGGTGGAGGGTGTCTTCGGGACAAAGGAAGGCGCAATTTTCCTAGGGCGTCCCGTGAAATTGCGAGGCTTGTTTTCCATTCAGTATTCAACATTCAGCATTCAGCATTCAGTACACCGAGGTAACAAAGCCTCCATTATCCAGACGGCAGGACGTGGCTTAGCGTTCTTCTCCTGCTCCTCCTCTTCATCCTCATCCTCCTCCTCCTCCACCTCCACATCTTCCTGCAGCATCAAGTCATCGCAGTGCAGCCGCGATTCGAGATAAGCGACAAGAGGGGAGAGAGGAGAGAAGAGAGAAAAGTTCACTTAGGAGAGGCGATAGCGATAAACGATGATGGGGTTCGTAAACTTGGTTTTCTTCTCCTCAACCTCGTAAATTTCACCACTCTGCTCTTCTTTTTTATTTTTTATATTACTAAACTGGTTCGCATCCTATCTGCTGCACGATCGGACTTGTTCTTTCTCTCTCTCTCTCTCTCTCTCTCTCTCTCTCTCTCTCGCTGTGTCTACCTATCTATCCATCTCTATCTTTGACGCTCCGTCTCGGGCACTCGCTTGACCGAACGTAGGTGTGAATAATAAAGACATATTCGCAAAGTCCAGTTACGCTCAAGCGTTTGCAACCATTGCATCATACGGTTATCGGCACTTCTAATTGGAGTTGGAGCCCAACCTGGAAAAATCGCGAAACAGAATGACTTCCCGCTTCGAGGCGGTCGTGTCTACACGTAAATCTATGGGATTTTTATTTCCATTATTATTGCCTCGGGCGCTTTTATTAATATTATATTCGAGTAACTGTACGGACACGTCAACCGTAACTGTAAAGCTACAAGAGAAGCTTTCTAGACCTTTAATCACTTCTACATCTTCAGAGAAAATTTTTGAGTTATTGTGTTGATCAGGAAAATACGATAAGGCCTTAAACTGCACGGCATTAATCTCGAAACACAATTAGTGCCGTGAAATAGTCCGGAATATATTTTATCGTAGAGCCATCGTTGGTTTTTTGCTAAAGTGTTAATACTCTCAAATGAATGGTATTGTTTATTACACAGTATTTAATCCAATGAAAAATAATCGAAAAATGTTTTGTAACTAATTCTTGGATTTATCTAATGAATTCATCTAGTATGTATACTAAAATGTGTATTAAATATTAAATACACACCGTAATACTAAATCATTTACGTGTTTAATATCTTCAAAATAATTAGATACATTTAAATAATAAAATCAGGATCGTTCGAAAAAAAATGACTTCTTTTTTAATATTACTATTACACAATCATCGGTTACAGCGTTACTGAAATAATTTTAATCGACGATTTTGCTCTTATGTCGATGTTATAATTAAAAGCAACCAAATGTTAAATATCAAATTTAACGCAAAATTAATGAATATCAGTATGAGTACAAGAAGATTGATAGCGTACTATTATTTTGTAATTAACAATTTAATCATATTTACTAACAATGTAGTTGATAATCAACTATTACAACAAAAAGATGATAACATTGTTTGCTTTAATAAAATCCCTTGTCAAAGAATAAAGGGAGTATTTTAGATTGCAAATGGCAGCCAGAGGAGAAAGAAAACAGAGAAGCTCATGAGCTTCGTATGTCGAGGAAATGGAAAAAGAGCACTGCGACTCGGATGGGAGAGAAAGGACTGGGGGCCACCTTCTACGAAATGTGGTGGTAGGCCTCAAACTTTCAAAGTCCCTTGAAAGGGCATGTTTTAAACATGTGTGATCCCCGAGGACTGCGACCGAAACTCTGGTGTGAGAAGAAGTGAGCGCAGTAATGAACAAAGTATCAGTATCTTTTTCTGATAATGGTAACACTGTGTTTTATCAATATCATTCAACCATTAATTTCATTATCATTTCTTGCATGACTTTAGAATTATTTCGCGACGATTGTCACAAATTAATATTTTAAAAAATAATTTATAAATTATACATCTTAATCTGTGGCATCGCTTGTGTATTTTACGTGTTTGACAATGGCATTGTGTACTGATTTAAATAATCATATTTTTAATAATTAAATTAATTTTACACTTTGCATTAATATTATGTACGTGTATTATATTCTGTTACAATTTTTACAAAATTCTTTGCGAATTGTTAAGTGCTGCAATTCAAACTTCCTTTCAACACAAGTATGATGCAGTAGTTAATACGAGCCTTACTTCGAAAACAATTACAGTAATCATACACAATAATCATAGGCAAATTGGTGATATTTTGTAACAGCATTTTTTTGAAACAATAGTTTTTAAAATAATATATAAATAAACCTATTACGCTGACAAGGAATGTATGCAATATTATTTATACAATTAGTCAACTTAATAGCGAAAAGGAAGTTTATTGTAATGTCATTAAAATTAATTTAGATGATTCTTGTGATTAGAGATAGTAATACTCGAGAAATTGAAATTTGATAGTATTCATATAATAAAATTTTATAAACAGAATATTGCATATTAGTAATGTACATTGCTGATTCTATTACTGAGTGTACTGTGCAGGTTAAGGCCTTCTATTGAAATTACAAATAATGTGAGGGTCTACAATATTGTAAATTGTAGTTAATTTTATATTGAGAAATACAAAAATATAGCTGCATTTATTATTAATAAATAATACTTGAATATGATCATACAATAAATCGGAGTTTAAATGACTATTTCATTTTTATTTAAAGAGGTTGCTATTTTTTTACAACAAATATAAAATATAGGGTATATTGTGATTGCAGTTTATTATTAAACAAACTTTATTTTCTCGCAACTTTCAATATTGACTTTATAATCTAGGTCATCATGTTAAGCACTCGTGGTTTTGGTTGTTCATGCCAAGAGTAATTTTTATATCGATTTTCCACGGGAATGCTGTCGCACGGCGATATTTAAAAAAAAATCTCAAGAGTAACGCGATGCTTCTTACAGCACGTCAATTTTATAAACTTACAAAGTTAAAAATTTGGTTGGATAATATAAGAGTGTTCTCGGGAAAATAGAACGAATGAAAAGCAGTCCCGCGATTCCATTCCATTTGGAGAAAGTAGCTTCCGCGATCTAAAAGGATCGGCACGTAGTGTTCGAAAATAAGATACAGTGATAGTCATGAAATTACAAGCCAAGATCTGAGCCGATGCGAGTGTCGAAGCTTTGAATTGTAGTATAAATCCAACCTACTTGAGATAATGATAATGAGGATGTGGGCGGGAAATCCGCAAAAGGTGGATATGGATATGGCTTTGGAACGAGTGACTTGGCACGAGGACGGGTCGCGGATCAAGACTAACTTCTCGAGGATAACATTGACAATTCAGGGTGCACATCGATAAAAACCTAGTGGAGGATGGGGATGCGAAAGTACGACGGGAACGTCTCCTGGAACAGAGACTAGGCAGGCGCCGGTTCTTCGAAAATGGAAACTCGCCTCTGCGTCGCCCAACACAGACAGTCACGCTCATTCAATTGTCGTGCGAACCTATGCAGATAAAATCTCCATTCGCTTGCCAAGGAAGTGCACCCTTTACCCTTAATAACTTTTTTTCTTATAATGACATCTGCTTGGGTCTGGGGAATTTTTTGATGAGCTTGTTACTTGTTACTCACAGGTGCCAGAACCTTCGAATGTAATTCAATTGTATAAATCTATTGTTTCTACGTGTGTTTTATTAAATTTATTTTATTTGTGTGCACTAATAATTATTCTTTTATAATATCATAATATTAACTTGATATATTTATATCAAATGCAAATTTAACCTTTGACGATATCAGTTTTCCTAATTTCAATAGTTTTTTCAGTATCGACTAACTTTCTCACAAATTTTAATTTGCTTGTAACACAATTCATTTTAATTGCATTCACTGATTTACACTATCGCTAAAATTTAAAATTTTTACATTCTACTTGGACGTATAATTATTCATTTATTCATTAAACTTTAATTTTTTAATTTATTAATATATTCATATTCAAAAACTTGTTACTAAATCTAAATTTATTTCACGCAAACTTATAAATATATAATTTTTTTTTTTTTTTTTTAAATAGACCTGATGTTTTACTATTATCATTTCAATCACGAACTAATTGGCCGATACCAGATGTATTAAATGTATTCCTTAGATTATAAATTTATTTTATGAAAACATTTAATTGTATCATAAAGATATAGACATTACAAAAATAACAAATACTGTATTAAGTATCAGATCGTATATAAGGAAAAAAATTGATCGTTCTGTAAAATTCTGTTTTACACATTCGTTAAAATACTAGAAAATATAGGAACATCACTATTAATGATTTAAGCAGCGAAACGCTGATAATAATGATATAATAACAATAACAATAAAGCAATAAATAAAGGACAAAGGGTATTCAGTACTTATATATTAAAATCATCTTTATATTGTAATACAATATATTGAATCATTTAATTTCATTATATTTAAATAATTTTAAAGTATTGATTATTTCAATAATTAGTGATATACATTAAAGTTTAAATTTTTAGTTTAAAATTCAATTTCCAATTAACTAACGATTTAGTAAAAATTTTAAATGTTTTAATATACCGTTACCTTTTATTCAACTTAATTACATTCAGAACATGCTTTGCATGTAAAATATCCGTAAGTTATCTGATTGTGCACTGTACTGATCAAAAGACACACTTCTAAATTACTGACCTCCAAGTTTACTGTAATTTAATTTATTGCAATTTAAGATTTTCTTACAATAACGATAGATATTTTTATAATATTTTTAAAATTTTAACTTCTTAAACGACTTTTCAAAAATTTTTTTTATAAAAATAATTCATCATAAGTATCAAAAATATAAATTAAAAGTTAAATACATCAAATTCGTGCATTATTTATGAGTACATGCAAGCGCATGTGTTGAATTATCACATTGAATATGTTTGGATAGTAATACTTTGTATTCCACAAATATTATTCAAACCTGCCTATGATGTCGTTATATTTTTTAAAAAGAGATCTATTCTTTGTTACATTTCTCCTCCTTTCGTCAAACAGTTTCAAAAGAATGTGATTAAATTGAATTTAATGCTTTTTTTAGCACAAGTCATAACCAATTTTACTATTTGCATGCATAAAAAAAATGTTGAATAAGAAGCTGTGGGATAAAGAGTTCAGAATAAATATAATATTTGTTGTATTAATTAATTATAAAAGTAATTTTATTTAAATATTTAAATATTCATTGATATTTCAGGTTTAAATATTTATTTATTTATTTACCTGTTGCCATTACTTGGTCACAGCATTCTATTAATCCCAAAAATTCTAAATTCGAATACAATAAGTAGTTTTTGTATACAAATTTTATGATATTTTTTTTATAATTTTTAGTGCAATATTGAATTTTATATAATAAAAACAATTTTAAATACAAGGAAAAAGTTTTATTAAGATAAATGTAAATGTAAACAGCTTTTCTTCACAATAGTTTAACAGAAAAAAGTTTAGTCGACGGGGGTTGAACAAGTCGACCAATGCTACTTAGTAAATTTTCCTTGACAAAAAAAAAACTTAGTTTTTCTCTTTTATTAGTGCAACCATTTTTTATAACAGCTCTAAACAATAGCTCTGTTCAACTGGTGCTATTCAAAAATTGTATAATTGTACTTCTTCAATATGTTTATTTTACTTTTATATTAATTGTTTGTAATAACTTCAAAAAACACTTTATATTAAATATTGTACTTTTCAAAAACTAAAATAATCAAAATTTGGACACAATTGATTAAAAAAAAATTTTTTTTAAATAAATCAGTGAAGCAAACAAGTGCCAATATTATTTACAATGACAATAAAAATGCGGGCGAATTTTATAAATTTTGTTACGTGTCGCGAGGTTTTCAATAATAGTTTTACTCTGATAATCGAATGAACGAAGATAAGGGAAACACAAAGCAAAGTGATAACAAAATTGCTCGACCTTGTGCATCGGAAAGACTAAAAAATTCAATTTCAATATTTGAGTTGCGAATTTGAGTTTATAGTGGCAAAGGAGAGGAAAGAACAAGTAAAATAAAAATGCGAATTTGCGACAATTGCGCGCTTCCAGCGAATGCTCATTAAAATCATCTTGTCTCGTAAATAGTGCAGTTCACTCCGAAGAAACGCACTAGCACTCGCATCGAGAATCGAGTGGCGAGAAATGGAGAAAACACATGTGTGTGTGTGCGTACGTGTAAGTTACGAAGGAGCAAATGAAAAAAAAGGCCAGATCCGTCGATAAAACGAGCTTAGAATCGGCCGAATCTGGGACAGAGGCAGAGGCTGCACACGCACACATCCTCATGCAAATGCTCACACACGATTTGCGCATAAGTTTTTAATTTTTGTTCATCTTTTATTAAAGTGCGGCGCCTTGCTCCATCTCTCTCTCTCTCTCTCTCTCTCACTCGGCCTTACTCACGTTCACCCACACTCCCGAGCATTCGACTGTGCAATTATTGTCTGTCTTTGCCTCTGTCTCTCTCACTCTGTCACACAAACATACAAACATGCACACGCGCACACCTCGTTTGTTCACTCGTGCGTGCGCCGCTGAACATTAAGATTTACTCAAAAGCCTCGTGCACTTTTGTCAACGCATTGTTGATAAATTTCCTCGGCCAACTTCGCGAGCGTCCTAGTTTCACTTGCATTACACTACATTGAATTGTCGTAATTTACCGTGGCTCATTACGTCAATCATGTGGATCTGCGCGACTCAAAATTTGCAATATTTTACTCGCATTTTTAATCACGATATTCCATTGCAAACATTTGTTCTTCGATTTCTCTAATTATTAGCACAAACAGCCATGTACTCTGACTACAACGCTTACCTTTTTATAGTAGAGCAATCGATTCAAGGTGTATGACACACCCACGACAATGTTCTTTACAATCTCCTCATTTTTAAATTAAAAAATAAATTAATATGAATAGTGTTGATTTGCGAGATGCCTCTATTATTATAAATAAAAAAAATTGGAACGAATTTATTATACTTAATTAGAGATTGCAGCACACTTTTACTTTTTATTTAAATAGGTTTTAAAAAACAAGTTTAAATGACAATTTCATCAAGAGATTATGTTTATAAATTTCGGAAAGAAATCATTTTTCATCTTATTGAAAATATAATAACATGAAACTCGTCAAAACTTTCCGTCAACATTAAAAGATTAAATCCATTAATATAATACTAATTATAATAATAGTAACATTCATTACTCGATTATAATTAAATTATTATATTAAATGATCATAATTAAAATGTAATTTTAGTTACAATTAAAGGTTTTTTTTAAATAAATTAAGAAATTAAAAACATTATTTAAATGAATCAAAATATTTATTTTATCTATAATAATAGTTTCTTTAAAAATTTATAAATATAATTTCATTTTTAACGTCAGTTCTCACAAAATTTCTATGACAATAAAGTATCGTTATTTTATAATCGTCAAAATTATTTTATTATATAATTACATACACTTACTGATGTGAATTACATATTGTATTTAATTTACATCCGATTATCCAATATTATTATGATTATCAACATTTTTTATAACTATACTTTTTAAAATTTTTTTACTCAAGGTTTTTAATCAATTATTCAAGAGAGAAACGCGTAATTAATATGCTTGAAATATATTCTTATTACAAAATATTTATTGATAATATAATAATTTAAATATACTGTTATAGATTATTTTTACTTATATTAATATTAATTGAATAATTCACGTGATATAATTTATAATTGTTATTGCCTAATTAATGAAATTCAGGAAATATTAACTTTAAATGTAACTTTTAATATCTTCCAAAAATGCTTCTAAAATCAATACAATAGGATATTGATTACAAAAAATGTACACATGGAAATAAACAATCAATTACCAAAAAATTATAAATAAATCATTTTATGCTCATACTTAGATATAAAATTTTATCTCACGGATTTTGTAAATTTTTACGCGTACTGTTATTATACGATTTTAAAAATTAAAGCATAATGTTTTAATGTATATTGATCATATATATTAAAAATAAAGTATAAGCACATGTATAAAGTATGTGATACGAATGTATAAACGTAGTATAAGGTATATTCGGGTTATAAGGTTTACAATACTGAGGCAATAACGGAATAATAAATATTTAATTTAAAAAAACTGTGTAATCAAAACCTGTATAACAAAGAAAAAAAACTATTTGCATAAATGGTGGCGTAGTTTTATTTATTAGTTTTTCATGTGTATTAATTGAAAATGATAAAATATTTAAATATTAAAATAATATTAAATTTTAATATTTGTTTGACAATTTTTACGATATTAATATTTCAATTAATTTGTATCTTTTAATTATTATTTTTCTTGTGGTTGTTGTTGTTGTTTTTGTTGTTGGTGGTGGTGGTGGTGGTGTTATTGTTGTTATTGTGATTACTATTTTTATTATTATATTATACTGTAAAATGTTAATAGTAAATTATTAATGTGTACTGTGAATATTAATTATATTAATTTAATTTCAACTGATGAAGAAAATTATTGAAAATTTTTATTAAAATATTTTATAAGTTTATTCTGTGAATTTATTTAAAACAGAAAAGAGTTAAAATTCATGTTTATAAATTAACTCACTTTACTTTTATCATAATAAACTATTAAAATATTTGTAAAATTTTTAATATAATTTATTCATTGTTTTTAATTAAATATTGTACAAAAATTACCTATTCCCTGGGTAAAATTAATTTTAAAACTCAATTATTTCTTTGTCTTTAAAAATATTTGTTATTGCAATTTTAATTTATATTTCATCATTATCTTAGAGTTAAAAAATGTACTCATTTGTATCAATAAATGAATGAATGTATGTCTTGTTTAAAAAAAATCGTGTGTACTGAAAAACATTCTAATATATTCTAATAAATTTAAAAGATTCTGATAATATATTCTAATTTTACGATGTCGAGTATAAAAAAAAAGTTATAAATTTGGTAGAGAAGACAAAAAATTTTATAAAAAAAACGAGTACTAAAAAATATAAAATTAAATTTCAAGTTTGACGCTCTGTTTCACAAGTGTTCAAAAGAAATACCAAAAAATTGGCCAGTTTGTATGTATTTTCTTTATGATTGATGCCATCGATAGTGGCTTAATATGGGGAATAAATTTGTATAAACGCATTAAATTAAATAAAAGTATGTTTGAAATTCGAGCAAGCCACTCATTAAAGTAATTCAATGTTTAAATCGGATTTCTTTAAAAGTTTTAAAGTCGTAAGTAGCATCGGCATAAGGAAAGGCTGCACGTTTCTCTACAGACGAAGCACAACTATTTTTCAAAGATTCGATTCGATTGGAAACCAGAATTAAATGTCGAAACTGAAATAATGTAAGTGAGTGCTCCCTCAGGTTTCTCGAATTGCCTCGTCCACGAGATATACGCACGTATTCGAGTAGTCGTGACTGTCATTTTAAAAGTAATAAATTTACCAGAATCTCGACCTATTTTTCATGTTCTCCTGCTAACGATTATGTAAATTTGGTCCGCTCCACGTCAGTTTTTCAAAATTTTCGCTCCCCGTTTTCGACGTTTTCAACGTTTTCGACGTTTTCGACGTAACTCGTAAATCCGAGGAAAAATCGAATTTTCCGCTGGCACACGGTCACCGATGCGTACGTGGGAGGGGCCGCGCGCGCGCGCGCACACACTTTTGCGTATGTGTAGAGTCACGGATTCAAAGATGTTTGGCGCCATCGATGTTTTCATTCGGCTGCCTACGTACTCGTAGAGCCAACATCAGAGACGCTCGAGAGTGGAATCGATTATTCTCGGCTCTCAAGACAAGGAGAGGAGGAGAGAAAAAGGAAATAACCGGTCGGTCTCTCGAGAAACTCAAGTAGCTTTCCCCGATATTCCGTACTCCGCTCGACGAGCCAGCCGAGATAAACACCTCCGCAAATATTAATCCATGGAAATGAAATATGAAAGTGGCGGCAGGAGTGCGAGGGATTGGTTCGGTGGGCCCGACAGGAGACGAGTGACCGTTCGACCATCGGAAAGGGCGATGGGCACAATGTCAACCTTTGAACTCTGGTGCTCCCGAGGCCGGCTGACCTCGATAATCACCAATCAACTAATATTTCATTTGGTCCAGGCCATGACTCACGGAAAGTAGTTTAAATTGTCTGCTCCGGCTTTGAAACTAATTAACTGCTCTTGAGGATATTCAACCGAGTTTCCGTTCGCTTGGGCTTTGACTTCTTATTAAAACGAATTCTTATTTGGGATGGAAACTTGACGCAGATTTAAATTGATTCTATTTGCGATCTTAAATAAATTAGCCTCGTAATAAATTTAGTTCAACTACGGCTTTATGATAAATGTTGTTTTCCTTATGATTAGCTGACAAATGTTGCAACTTCTAACCACGGCGACTCTTGAATTTAGAATTGGACATTTCCAGCGAGTGCCGTATTATTATTCTTATTTTCTTTATTCTCTACCTTTAATCACTGGAGCATAATTTGAGGCAGATTTATACGTCCGATTGGTTCTACGTGTAATTAATCCTAATTACCAATGGGAACATCGAAGGCCAAGTGTAATTGCGTCTATCAATTTGTTTTTAAGTTTCAAATAAAAACAAAAACTCATTAAGAAAATTGATTTTGATGGAAAATTTCTCTTGGAAGAATAAAATGAAATGATTCGTTAAGGAAAAAAACAAAACAAAAATATATTATTATTATTATTATTATTATTATTATTATTATTATTATTATTATTATTATTATTATTATTATTACTTTTATTCGTTTTATACCATTACAGTTCGACTTATTTATGTTTTATTTAAAAATTTACTATAAGTACTAATGATACTCAATTATTGTTTATTTTCTGTTTTACTAAAAAATTCTTCCTTATTAATATTGTACTCAATGCAGTTTAAAGTATTGTTATAATTCTATTTAGTATTGATAAATATAAGCAAAGCTCAAGATAGACATTTATTTGAAGTGACAAAAGAATGTTACGACTCCTTCTTGATGAAATAACATTAATTAGCGTTAGATCTGAAATAATTAAAATAAAACTAGTTTTTGAATTGGATATACCGTAGAAAAGGATTGGTCGATTTTTGTCGAGGACATACCAAATATTTTTCATGTGTCGAAGTATCGTTTAAACAAGCAAAGCTTCTTTAATAAGTATTAAACGGAATAATAAAGAATGATAAAAGTTCATCCCATGCAATTGTTTGCTATTTTTTATCTTTAAACTCCACGCAAAAACAATAAAATCAAACTCAAATTGTGCTTTATTTATGTTGAGAGCAAAATTTCTCCAAGGGACTTAAGAAGTATGTGCGTACTTTTTTTTGTAAATGATAAAAAGTTTTATTTAATTAGGTATTTTTTACAATTAGCCGAGAGTCATCCATTGAATTTAAAAGTTATACAATTCGTAAAAATGCGTGTTCTAATGGGTGCCTTCAATCTTCAAAAATAAATACAATGTCGTGTATCCTAAAATAATAATACTGAATGATTTTTAAAAAATTACCATGACTAACAACAGTATCGCATATGAGCTTGAACTATGATCAATAAAACAGAATAATGTAGGCAGGAGAGCATTCCAACATAAGATGGATAAATTCAAGGAGATGGCAATTATTTACAGTGACTTATTTATAATAATGTTCTCACTTGAATTATATTCTCGGTTCAGTGTGACATTACTTTTCTTATTTATTTACAATCACAAAAGTTTGTTGTGCACAAGGCGAAAAGGACAGATAGCAAATAGAGAATAGAGAGGAAGAGAGAAAAAGAGATGAAACGAATGCTTTCCAAGGATGCGTGTAGACATTTTTGTCAGATGCGTCGAAAATTATTATATATATTAATGACCGGAAGACCAAGAATAGGTATAAATATTTTTTGTTTTCACCAGATGTTTTGGCCATGTTTTTGATCTTCCGCTCGCGATGATATTCTTTTTTACTGACTTGCCTGTCTTTTTCTAGACGAACTTTTAAAAAACTATTTTACATTTATTTTTCTTCTTATGCTATTTTTTCATGTTGTTTAAAAAATACATTATTGTGTTGCATTAAGTAAAGAAACATGCCAATTATTTTGCAGTATTAATTATCGTTCAACAATGATATTTCGTATATATTAAACATCCAGGAAACGTAAATGATTATTTTATAAATAAAGTTTTCTATCTTCGGTGTTTAATTATAGTTAATGAATTCAATTACAAATATTGGCTTGTACCTTTGGACTTTTTATTTAGCACTGATACCACGTTTAAGAAGACATTTAAATATTCGATGAACATCATCCAAATTTTTAAAATGCATACAAAGTTTGTATTTAAACTTGTAAATAATTCTATTAAAAAAAGGAATAACATCTCGATTGATTTTTCGTGGTTTATGGTGGAAATTTATAGTAAAAAATTTATTTCTCTAGACTATTGCCAAAATTAACTCAACCTAGATTTTATTTAAATTCTTGAAAGAATAAAGACCGAAAAATTTATGCGCGCGCGTACAACAGACAAAAAATGTTTTGTATAAAATAAATCTAAAAATACATTTCTTCTCTTTTTTTCATTTTTACTGTGAAAATTCATGACACAGTTGATAAACAACTAATTTGAAGGCTCTTTTTGCGTATCCAAACGAAATACAAAGATAAAAATTCATTCGAAGGCTGCTGGTTTGTTGTGTTTACGTAACTCTAAAATGCAGCCCTTGTTTTTTAACTCGTACAATATGATTTTCATCGCTTCCTATGTACTCCATCACTCGAATTCATGAGCAACGCAGCCTCCACCCAAAAAACTATAAAAAAAATAGATAATCGTGTAGTTTAATCGCAAACTCTTGGACGTCCTCGCTCAACAATTGGATTTTGAGATTTTTCAGGTTTTTTTTGTTTTTTTTTTTTTAATAATAATACTTTTCATGATTATTATAGTAACAATTTGAAATTTTTTATAAACGTTGGACACGCTTTAGATTTTCCCGCATTTCTGGCTGTCGGCTTTTATCATTTACACCGATTTCATAGACAATATATACAAATTACAAATGCATGGGGAAATATTTCCCCATGCATTTGTAATTTAAATAATTTAAGCATGTAATTTTTATGAAAAGAGATAGTAGTCCATTCAAAATAATATGCTTTTAGCATTTTAATGCTAAAAACTTTTGGATATTTTAAGTTTCGCAGCCCACGTCGGTTACATTATTGATTTGGTTAATTGTATTAAAAACGCATAAAGCATATATTTATTTTTTAATTGAGAAATGATGCCCATAGGAGGAAAGTTGCTTCAAACAATTTTTTCTTTTGTAAGAAAATTAATGTTTGTCCGCGACGTTTCGATGACGTTTAGATCCTCATCAGGCCTTTAAGGAACATTCGCAATAATATAAAGATCATTACATTATATTAGAATCTACAACATAAATGAATGATCACCGAAAGTCAAAACTTAATGAAAACGAATTAATCATGGTAGGTAGATGTAAAGTTAATGTAAGTTGCAAATAGTAAATAAACTCAGATGAAACTTTTAAATGTAACGTGTTTACGATTTGAATTTCGTTCAATTTTGAGAGAACGTAAGTAAAGGAACGTTTATATTGTATATTTAAATGATGACTCTGTTTCTCTCTTTATTGCATGTATGTATAAATGTTAAGATTTATGTACAGCACGTCGGAGATGATACTTTTACTACTATTTGTTTCTTTGTTTAATTTATATTGATCTAATCGGTTTTATTTCTAATCGATCATAATAAAACTTTATTGCATAAAACACGTTGTCATCTATTTGGACTTTGATAAATATGGCTTTATAAATTATAAATTAAATTATATTTAACTCATTTCCAGAGTGTATTGTACGTAAATGAAATGAAGCCGATGTGTGTTTAGTTAGTAATTGCAATACGAGTACTTTAAATTACTCCAATTAATAGAATAATATTATAATTGCCTTAAATTATCATTACAATCAAGTAGTAGTATTTTATTGCAATACAAGGTAATTTTTAATTAAATATATAGTGCAATAATATAAAATTATATCAATGTATTCATTATTATAATAGAATATATATCACACGTGAATGGGACTGTACCACTGCTTAGAAAAAAATACATAATTTTTATATTTGTATTTAATACATGATAATATATGATAGTTTTATATGTATTTTAAAATGCAATTAAGTTTTTATGATTTTTAAATATAATTACACGAACACTAATACTTGAATGTAACCAAGTTTTAGTATTAATTATTGAGATACATTAAATTAAAATAAAAATTAAAATTTATTATTGTTAAATATCAACAAATGAAGCATTAGGTAATTATTTTATACACTATAATAATTCTTGCAAATAAAATTTTACAGTTTTTGAGAAATGAGAATATAGATAAGAAACTATAATTTAAAAAATATAAATGAACAATCACGATTTTAAGATATAAGTATTTTTTTCAAAATTTCAAATATAATTGTAAGTCAACGTTAGATCTTAGATTAATATTTATTGAAGTAAAATATAAAGGAAACAACTATTTTTTAATTTTATCATTGACTAATATTATTTCAACTAATTTTTTACTGTCCACATTATGTAAATCTATGTACATTTTTAATATAATTAATTTTTTAAATATTTTTTTTTAATAATTATGTTATCCATTATTTTAAAATATTAATAACTTAAACAAAAATTTAATAATTATCTTTAAATTTTTATAAATATTATAATAAGAATATAAAATATTGCATTAAATATTAATATTCAATGTAAATTCAAGCTATAAATATTGATTCATTATATATTAATAAATATAAAAATATATGTGAATTAATAATACTATATAAAAATTAATGTTTATTTATAATTATATAAAACGTATTTTATTAATAGTAACGATTTTTTACTTTTATATCATTCAATGGAGCAATCAATCCTACCTGCTTTATTCTTATTTGTGATATTGATTTATTAAGCAATTGTCGACGGTAACTATTAAAACAACTTTTTCTACATAAGAACTTTTAAAATTAGGTTATAAAAATTAACTCAAAGTAACAAGTGAAACATTTTAACATAAAATATCTGAAACTACTTATTTTATTTTAAAAGTAGAAATAAATTATGTACGTTATAAATAATAAAAATTTTATTATTTTAATAATTATTTATTAATGTAAATAATCTTGGTTAATGATGTATTAAATTATTTATAATAATATTTATAATACAAATATTTATAATAATATATATATATATATATTTTTTTTTTAATTATTCCTGTCATTAATGTTCGTTAGGATGATTGTCTGATCAAAGTTTTAGGTTTCTCATTGTTTTTGTAACAGTTCATTCATCAATTCTGAATATTCTCATTAAGTAATACTCCATATGTATTGAATATATAGTATACAAATATTATAGAATTATTTTGTGTATTGTGTATTATTCATAGCCTTTATTTTCCAAAAAAATTCTATTATTAAAAATTTATAAAATATTTGTTTATGCTGACACGAGAAATTTATTTATTTTTTAAAAAAACTGCGTAAACTAAATGTAATAAACATATATTTAATTTAATTGTTTCAATTTTTTAAATAATATGAAACAGCAAAACAATTATTACTATATTTTAATATTTAAGCAGATTAAAATATCCAATACAGCATGTGCATCAAAACTATTTTAAAAATGAATAAATCATTAATAATGATCGTTATTTTAGATTGTTAACCACAAATATCTATATTACATTGTAGATGATTTGGTTCACCAATAGCGTTCTTCAATGTAAAACAAAAATTAAATTTTTATTTCAGTAACAATTATGAAATATATGTGATATAATGAATTATACGATATATAATAATTATATAATATAACAATAATATATTTATATAAATATACGTTGTAATTTACCGTTTGAAGTATCAACAACGTGTTCAAAAGATCTGTCGTACAACCACTGAAAGATACTTTTAGATTACTTTAAAAGTTTATGCACAAGCACGTATATCAGTAAATCTAAAGAACTAGCGATTTTTATAAATTTAAATGAGACATTTTTTTATATCGAATATAATGTTATGATATTTTACATTTTAATTAACTCGACATCACGAATTACTTTAGTGTTCCAAGTCTACTGATGTGTACTACATACATGTATAATATATATTTTGTACTAAGAATATTAGATATTCACATAAGTCAAAATGAAAATTTTAAGAATTTAAATAGAGCAGAAAATATTTTTTTGTTATACATTGTCTATTTTAATTATATTCAATTAAGTTCTAAATAACATTAATTTTTTTATTTATTTATTAACAATAAGTAAAATAATTAGGCTAATTGTTATATTTTTTCTCTAAGATGTAATATTAGGATTTAACCAATTTTAACTAAAGAAACACCGTAGTTTAATGTGAAAAGGAATAATTTAGCCTCCATTGTATGTATTTATTCTATATTTTTTAAATGTTATTTAAAATTTGTACAGAATATAGGAATATAAAAAAGAATTACTTAACGTTAATTAGTGTTTTTAAAAAATATTTATCAATAATCATAAAATTTATATTTATATATCATAGAAAGTGTGATAATATTATCATAATCTATTAATATCATTTACTAAATTATAAAAATATTTTTTGAATAATAAAAAAATCGTTATTTTTAGTGAAAATATTAGAGTAAATAATAAAATTTCTGTTATTGATTACTCTTTTTGTAAATAAATAAAAATTTTTCAAATACCTATTGAGTATATAGTAATAAAAATAGTAAATATTGATAAAGTCAATATTACTTTTAAATACTTGTCATTTGAAAAAAAATACAACCTCGCTTATTTATAATGAAAAAAATATACACCAAAATACACAAAAGTATTGATATCGAAAAAAAAAATAATAAGAATTTACATGTAAAAATACAGAAGTTTTTATTTTAATAATATATCTGTGTGTCTGTATGGGTGTATGTGTGCGCGTGGTGTGTATGCATGTGTGCGTGTTTTATTTTTTAAAAGGTTTTCAATGACACATCACAGTTAATTTACAAAATAATATAAAGAAATGTCTTAAACCGACTTTAGTTATTTTTGATTGAGAATGATAACTTTGGTAAATTTATAAATGTTGAAGCGCATATCTTCGGAGTACTAGTCCAAATTCAGAATCAATGATTTTAAATTTACAAGCAATTAACCTTACTTAGAATGACCTTCAAAGATGAAAAATAACTTGATGAAAACAGGTCAATTCTTAAAGAACTTTATTTTGTTGTTTTTTTAATTTCACATTTGAGTAGTTGGTAATTGTAGTTTTTAACGTTTTAAGAGACTTTGAATTTATACTCATTATTCAAAGTTACGATATTAAAGGCGCAATTTGTAGTAAATATTTTAAATTCATATTAAATACACATTTTGTCGAGTATTTGTTAAAAAAAAAAAAAAAAATTACCAATGATGAGTTGTTCTAAGTGAAAAATAAACATTTAACGATCTCGCGAGTCGCCCTTAAAGATCGGAGCACATCGAGTTTGTCGTATTTGGGTTTTGGATCCCGGGGCTTCGACTGAGGGTTCGACCTCGATTTGGAGTTAGTCACGCCACGAGGGGGAAGGCTTTCTTTAAATTTAAGTTAGTGGCTCGGGGCGAATGTCGAGGACTCGTCGTCCCCGGTCTTGGGCCCCAGGAAGCCTTGGCCACGGACTGCGTCTCGGCCTTCCTCGCTTCCGGCGAATGACGCGAGGAAGACTCACCTCTTCGCCCTCGCGAGTGCCGGTTTTCTGCCCCGGGAAGTTCCTCCTCCGATCCTCCGGGTTCTTTATTTGCTCGTCCCATTTGTCCTCCCGCTCGACGGCCGGTTTTCGCTCGGCCTTTCCCTCTTCCTCTCCCTTCCTAGCAACCAAGTTTATTGTTGCATGGAAGATAACAGTGTCGTAATGAAAATATGAAAAAGAAAAACTCAAGTTTTTTATTTCTTTCGTAGGTTTGGCAGGCGCAACCTACGTCATAACAAATGCTTGGGAAAATAAAAGGCATTTTCTGATAAAGCGTTCAAGCTTAAGAAGTATAAATGGGTATTGTGCGCACTTGACAGGTAGAATAATGAAATTCTCAAATTCGAAGATATTGGCGAAATGTTTAAGGAAGCCGAGGCATGAACCATAATTTATTTAAAGATTCCTCGCAGTAGCGTCTCTGCTGAAGTTACAATCGAATTCAAATTTAATGTCGCTCTTTACTCGGCAAATACATTGCAAAACATCGTCGTTTAATTTACCTGAAATCTCAACACTTCTTTAATGTTTCATCCTCGTTCTTTATTTCAACGTTTTTCCATTTACATTCAAATTTTTGCGGATAAACCCAACGAAATTAATGGATTGACCCTAAATTTAATTATGAATTTAAAGCTATTGGGAAATTATTATAAATATTTATTGTTATAAATAAGCACGTACCGAGAGAGGCGCTTTGCTTTGTTTATTTGATTACAAATTTGGTGGGAGGAGCGGAGGTAAAGAAAGAAATAAGGTATTTTCGTTAGTGACAATATTATAAATTCAAGGCTGGCAATATTATAAATTCATAGGAGTTGTCTTTCGGTTCAAAAAGTCCTTGATATTTTGATACCCATTATCAAGAGGTATGCTCGCGCAATATTCAGTAAAATTCGAGCTGCGTCCGGTCTCGAAGAGCTCGGAAACTTTGAGACGACACGTGAATCACAATACACAGAATAAATTCAAAGTACCGAGTGCTAAGAGCGGGGCTAAATTTTTCAATTTTCAATTGAAATTGAAAATTGAAAAACTACGTTTTCTCGACTCGCGAGAGCGGAGCGCGGAAAAACTCGGCTCACGGGAACAAAGGTCGCGACTACTTTGAAATATCCACTAAAGGGCAACTCTCCTTTTGCCTCAATTTGCCGGTTTTCCTCGATTTGTTCCTCGGACAAGTAGGCACTCGAGTGGAAATCAGAAGGAAAAGCCAGAGACTTTTATTTCGAGTCCTGCGTCACGCGCGACGTGATGTTCCATGTGACCGTGACTCGGGTTGGGAGAGACGAATATAATCGATATAATAAACACCGATGATTGGCCAAAATGAGAGACGTGTCGCCTTTAGCACTGAGGTCACCGCGACATTGAATTTTCTCTCAGTCTATGTTTTGTCCCGCGATACGTCGTCCGACCTCAAGACTCGCATTCGACGCCGTTCACCGCCTCCGTTCCTCTACATTCGCCCTAACTCACTGTCCAGGCGTATCGTCGATGGTCCACGAACTTTATCTCCACTGATTCGCAGTCCGAAATAGGAACCCAAATTGACCTCTGTGACCCCTCGTCCGCACATCACATTTTTTTATTTCGGTATTTCGGGCCCGCCGCGATAATTATCGATTTTACGTCACTCGGCTGTCCTCTCGAGTGTCTCCCGCTAAATAATGAATGTACGTGCGCAGTTGCAGAGGAAATTGAGAGGTGGTTTGTCAAAAGTGACCATCATTACAAATTATTATCATATTTTACCTTAGACACATTGGCGGTGTTTGCGCTTTTACGACAACCAAAATAAAACGATTTAATTGTTGATTAAATACTGAAAAATAATTAACGACACTTGTATCGATTATTGTACGTGCACAAAGATTTCTCCGAAACTCAATTGTAAATTGTAAATTATTTCAGCATTCGTTTTTAAATAAGAAACTCCTGTCTAATTGAAGCACTCGCATATGCTAAGGTAATTTATGTGTAATACTACACGTGATCGAGGTACAAAGCTTTCTCTCTGTGAAAGCAAAGAGCTACAAACAAAAACTGTTCATATAACTTATCAAACGTTGCATGCTTAAATAAACAATATTTTAACAACAACAACAACAACAACAACAACAACAATAATAATTAACTCAATTTGTTGTGAATTTAAACAATTATTTCGATTGCTCATAATATTGATCAGAATTGATCGATCTCCTTTTTTTAATCAAAATTCTGATGTTAAAAGCAACGAAGCACAAATAATATTTTGAAAAAGATGAAATTGAAATTACATTTTCCATTAACAAATGAAGGTTTGAAAAGTAAAACAATGTTGAGTATGTACGAAAAACTAAAGTGGTAAATAGAGTAAATTATTGTACATCTTAGACAATTGCACACACAGTTAGATTGGGCAATTTTATTTTTTGAGTGAAAGAAATGATGCATAAAAAAGATAGATAGATAGATAGATAGATAGATAGATATAGATGTATGCCTAGCGTGCAAATCGTAAGAAAAAACTGATATTTTTTTTTATATTTTCTTCTTGCACTGGAAATTCAAATTGTAAATTCAATTGTCCATTCAATGGGACTCGGTGACAATTGATTAGTTTGAACTATCCTCTAATGACATTTTTGCAAAATTAAAAACATTTATTTCGAGATTATTGTATTCTAATTCTCGAAAGCGCAACAAGAACGACAATAAACAAATGTTTATGTTCATTGTCGACATTGACGTTGCGAATGCGAGCGAGTATATCTTTCGAGTTGTGCATCTCTGACGCTTCGCGAGCGAAGGTTTGCTCAATTTTCCTCAATTCGTGCTAACTCAATATAATTGCTCGAAACTGCGAACATGAATAAAATATGCCGTACGAGACATCGAGACATTTAAGTTACTTGCCTCGGCATTATCTCGAATTACGAGATTAATGCCCCTGACGTTTATGCTCTCAAATCGAGGAGGCACCATTTTCCAACTTTTGAAGAAAAGGTTATGCAAGGGAAAGGTGGAAAATGCGTCATAAGTTTGAGCATTAATACGGAAATAATAAAGGAGAACAAGAGAGTCCGTGTATTGGCGACCGATTATTTTATTTGACTTTTTTATTTTCTCAGTTGTTGCGTATGCCTCCCTCCTGCTTTATTATGCAAATAACGATAAATTCCCTGGAGAGGGGGTCGACGTGTACTCTGGCCCACCTTTCCTCGAGCGTCCTTCCTGCTCCTAGCCGATAGTCTCGACTCCCAGAAGGCAAACACGCGAGGAGGAGGCGCTCGCGTCGCAGGGCTGAACCCTGGCCACAGCGGTTCCAAGGTCTCGGTGTAACTCGCCGAATCCTCGACACCTGCCCGCGTAACCGCGGAGGACGACATCGGTGAAAAAGTAGCGTAACGAGTCGCTTGGAGGGGCGAGAGGAGGAGGGGGAGGGGAAGTGTGGGGGGGAGGGAAGAGGCACTGAAGAAATACCTCCGCGTACCCCCGCAAACAGTTAGGCGTCCCGACTCCTCGACTCGTTTCCCCTCCTCCGAAGCAAACCTCGCTCTCTCTAGCACTATCTCCATCTTTTCTACCTTATTTAGCGAGCAAAAGCGATCTGGTGCTCCAACATCGATCTTTGTTCCTCTTTCGAGTTTTTGTGACGTTGCTCTCGAGCGAAAAGTTTAGGATTTGAAGGATCGGTAATGAAGTTGCGGGGGTATAAATTTGTAAAAAATTATTTACGAGTGAGCTGCGGAAGCCCAGGGAATAAATTTGCTCCGCATTTAAAGACTTAAAGACGAGAAGCACTTGGTAAGATTGCGAGAATCCGTGCAATTGAGCCACGACGACCAATTCTGGATTGAGGTTAGGTCTGCATCGGTAGCTTCCTTTACCTCCCCTAGTGTCCTTGCTCTCCCTTTCCACCTTCCCCTCCTTCAAATCCAAAGCACTAGACACTGTTTCGTATTTTTTTTTTTTTTTTTTTTTCCGACACCCGCAGAAAAATCCCCCTCGCCCTTTAATTGAGTGTACGAATGCCTTTACAAGTTGATATCAATTTAGCGATTCTTCGAGTCTACCCACGAGTCTCTTTAACCTCAATCTCATCTCGCGCACGCGAAATTGTAAATTGTAAAGTTTTCGCTTGTGACGTCGCGTCTCGAGAACAATTTTATTCGGCCATAACAATGTCCGTTACACCGCGTGTTTAAAAAGAAGAAGAAGTTAGTTTCATCTATGAAATTAATATTCATTACCAAAGACAATAATTAGTTTAATAATGCTAAAGTCTTTCGAGAAAGGCGAAAACCCTTGTTTCCCAGGAACCAAAATGTGCACGAGCATATTCAAGAAACGAATGAAGAGTAATTGAGCGTTTCGTGTCCTCGACCGAACACGCGGTTCTTCTTTATCTTCGTTTACTGTTGGCTTAATTTACGCGAACCTTAAAATGTCGCTGCTCCTCAAGAGAACATACAAAACTTGTTAATTTTCCATTCGCGAATAATATATTTTTCCTTTCGAATTTTTTAAAATGCTTTTTTAATGCTCAAAATGTTATTTTCAATATTATTTTTAGATATGATTAAAGTATATTTTAGTAAAGTATATTTTATTTTCCGAGTTTCGAATAATATTATACGCAACATTGATATTAATAATTCATGCGTATTTTAAAATTGTTAACAGATTAATTATTAACAGATGTCCTGGTACATAAAGAGAATCTTGTGAATTCATTTAAAAATGATAATGAAAGAAAGAAAAAATAAATTGCTGCCTATTGACATTCATTTTTCATGAACAGAATTTTGGTAGCAAATATTATAACAAAATGAAAATAATTATTGAAAATATGAATTTAATGACTATTTTGTTTTGAGCAGCAGGTCTGTAAAACAAAATTTTTTAATTTTTTCCTACCAAGACTTATATATACATGTACATGATTATGTTTAATAAGTTTTCTTTCTAAGCCTTATAAAGAGGGTATTAATTAATTTTACAACTTTTCATTACTATTATTTGCCATATGATATTATGGAAAGTTGTAATTTTTACGTTCTACAAGTTTACTACAATACAAATTCATATTGTTATTTTTACCAATGTGAACGAACATATTAATTATAAAATGTGAATGGATTTTAGTCTTATAAAGCAATCTGAAATGAGGTTGGTTTTCGTAAAAAAGAAGCTTCTTACTTTTGGCTTCATGACAAGAATGAAAAAAATTTTTTCAAAAGAAAATTACGATGAACGAAAGTGTTTTCAAGGGAAAGTAAAATCGTTTTTTTGCTTTGCAAAAAAAGATACGTGAGAGGACGAAAGGAGCAAGACAAATCCTTAAAAAATTAAGAAATTTTATGAATGTGTTTAAATATGTACAAGTACAATCTGCCCCCCTCCTCCTCCTCCTCCTCCTCCTCCCCCCTCCCCCACCCCATTAAACAATTTTAATGAATGACGGCTTTATAAAAAAGGGGCTAATATTATATTCAAGAAAATTCTCTTGCAACACTTGCAAAGTTTTAAATACGTGGAAATAGACTAACTGTGTGGGGGTTAACGCGAAAAGTAAAACTCGAGTGGAATTGTTCGCGTAACTATTACTTAGAAAGAAATTAGCAAAACTAAGTTCGTTCTCAAAAATTATAATTTTTTTAAAAAAATTTTATCACAGATGGTCAAGGATCCTGACTCCAGCTTGTACATAAAATCCCTTCCGTTGTAGTTTATCCGACACTGAGAATTCGAGTAAAAAAGGAGAAAAAGGTAGAGGAAATAAGAGGAAAAGTGCATTCGACGGAACTTTGTTTGCTTCCCGAAAACTATTAAGCGATTTCTGTCCTGCTCTTTGTTATCCTCTGGAGTACATCTATCCATCTCATTAGATCGCGTTCTAAAACGTCCGCCCCTACCCGCCCCCCCACCCCGCCACCACCTCCGACGCCGCTGCCGTCTTCATTGTTCCATCTCCTAGTGGTTGAGCGCGCCGATCTATTTCGATCTGCTGTCTTTCGAATTGAGCTCCGCTTTCTTTTGTTGTTCCCACCCCCGACATCTCCCACCTCCTCCTCACAAGTGTCTCTACACTCGCGGTCCTTTCCGTCTGGTGTTGGTTAGCTCCCCGGAGAAGGCGAAGCGTTTTGCTTCGCTCCGCGACTTCACCATCTCATCGGACCACTGCCAAGGAACGGGAGAACGAGAGAGAAACTCCTAGCCACGCCACTTCTAACGAGACTTTCCAACGGACTCGTGTCGAGCAACGACCGATCGACCTCTAAAGTTTTTCACCTCACCGATCCTCCGCGCCAAGCCGTTTTTCCTTCAGCTCGGGATCCTGGAGGCAGCCTCGGCACTCCCCGGCGGAACCCCGACTGCCGTGCGACTCCCGCGGCCCAACGCTCAGCCGACGATTTTAATTACCGCCCCAGGAGTCGACCGGCCCTCGATATTCTCGTACTTATTGTGCGAGCTAACTACACCACTAGATATGCTCCCGAAGAGAAGCAAGGAAATACGAGCGTTCCCTCGGTTCCGAGAATTGCACTCGGGTGCTCCTCTGATTACCTCCGGGAAAAATCGAGGAAAATTTAATTAGAAAAACTGAATCAAAGCATGTTTAGTTTAAAATCGACGAGTGCCTTCCTTTTTCAAGTCAACGGAAATTAGTCTTGCCAAACAAAATACGGGTTCCCTTTGTTTCTCCAAGGAGAAAATAACAATTTGATAAAGTTGTTAATGGAATCTAGCTCATACTCGAAAATACATTAAATATATCATTATTCGATTACAATAATAAAGCTTATTATTGTACATAATACAAAATAAAATAAAAAATTGATTCTTTGTTTCACATTAAGATAGACCACCGAAGAAACAAGCAGGAAACTTTTGCTGAAGTTGTAAGCTTATTTCAAGTTTGTTTATGAAATAAAAATGAATCTGATCAGCAAGGTCGTATTTGTTAAATAAATTAATACTTAAAATCGAACAAGAGTACAAGTTAGATTTTTTTAAACTTTCTCTTGAAGACGAAAGCTATGGAAGTATTAAGATAATATGAATCACATGCATCTGGCAAAAAGGCCAGAGGCTAAATGCGACTACGGTTTAAGGGAAAACGCGAGCCGTAGTTTCAAATTTAAACTTCAAAATGATGAAAATATAATTTCAACTGTCCATCTAATAAGGGAACCACCAAAATTGCTTCTCGGATCAACCAAATTTTACATTAGAAAAAAGGAAAAGAATGTTGAGCACAACAAATTTGAATGGATAGTCGAAAGTGCAATAGGTGGACGGTAAACGTCGACCAAAATAGCGACCATCATTCTTCAATAACTAGATCTTAGCCAGTGTTTTTGCTTAATTTATGGTGGATTCGTGCCAGCGTAGCGCGAGCCGTCAAAGTCTATGTTTACCTGCACGAAGAGCTGAAAGTTATTTAAAAAAGAAAAGAAAGAAAACCGCCTCTGGGAAATGTAACAAAAGGAAGCTAGTGCTTATCCGGGAGATAACTGGGTAACTCCGTCCAGTTAGAGTTACCAGTGCCTGCACCTCCCCTTTGACGAGGTTCTCCTCGGTTTCCCGTCCCACCCCCACCCCCCGAGCAACAATCGTCAACAATTGTTCGATAATTGTGATCCGTTGTGAAATGGCGGGTAATTAACGAGGGCGGGCCATCTCCCAAATTGATCCATTGAGGACTCGCGCGCGCTCTCTCTCTCTCTCATTTGGCGTCCGATTCGGCCCTTCGAATCGCTGGCCGCATTTTCATCTCAGATTCTCGAGGCTCACATTTATGCACATGAGAACGCGCCCCGGAGTAAACGCAATTACTAATTTAACGAGCGCTTGCCTCGGTGTTTTATTGCTCCTTTGGAATCGCCGATTATTATCGTGCACGTATCGGCATTAGCGCTATTTCAATAAGATAGCGCGACTTTCAAGCGACTGCGCGAATAATTACTCGGTAAATACTGTGCGTACTCATTGCGAAAGATTTAGAAGTAGCTCTACCTGCGAGTACTCGCCGCCGTCCCGCTCCGAGCATTAAATGGACAATGTAACATCCATTAATAGAAAAAATACACTCTTGCTCCTTCCTCCTGGTGGCTAACATTCTATTTTCAAGTCCGCGATGACTCATTCTAATATACGGAGCCGAGCATTTGGCCTTTTAGCTTTTTATTTGCCTGTACGAGACTCTCGGAGCTCGACTTTCGACTTTCGACTTGCGGCTCTAAGTGGGCTTAACCGCTGTTTCGACTATTTCGAAATAGTTCCCACTTAAAATCTACAATAGTCGAAACAATCGTTAACCTTAACGATCCTCGGATTCGTGGTGAGAAACCGAATGCTTTGTTTTATGAGCCAACTCCATTTGCGATTAAATTAATCGAGCCTACATTATTTGACTCGGGCCTATGTCCGTGTACAAAGTGTCGATACAATATTTCCTTTTCGATAAAAAATTAAGGAAACGCTTTTGCGAAAGTTGTCGCAAAGTCAAACGAGTTGCGCTTCTCTGCTCATTCGGCCAACTCATTATCGCGCCTTTTTTGCGACTTTTATAGCCAATTCATGACTGCGATTCGGCCGAAGCGGAAAACGCCAATAACAATAGTTATTAATAACCGATTGTACAATTAATACCGCATAACTGGGCCTTAAACGTTTACGCCAAATTTTGAGCACTTTATTCTCATTTTTTTCTTCTTCTTGTTTATGAATTGTTTATCAATAATCGCTTTGATTAAAATAAAATCACAGTAAATTTAAGGCATAGACAAGAATTTTGAAATTTAAATACAAAATTAAGCGTAAAACTTGAATAAAATTATTTAAGTGCATCGACATCAATATGCTTTGTCCATAAAGTTAAATTTAGTGAAAAATGGCATTTAAAAGGAAAATATACAATTTATATGAATTAAATAAGAGACAATTAATGTTATAGTTATTAAGATAAGTGGATTCATTTTTACGTTGATATTTCATAATGACTGACAATGCATCAATTGTCACAATTATATAAATATAGTGACATTTGGCTTGTCAATTATTATTATGGTTATTACGATTATTATTGCTATTATTATTATCATTATTATTATTATTATTATTATTATTATTTTTTTTTTTTTTTTTTTTTTTGTTAGCATTGTCATAATAATTATTAAATACCGATTGGCCTTAAATTGTTGTATCGCCAGCAAATACCTCATTCAAGCTTTCGATACATGTCTTACTCGTTGAAATTCAGAGAATCAAAGCTATAAAAATTGCAATTCATGCAAAGAAAAATCAAACACTCCTTTGTATGGAAAAGGGTAGAAATGAATGGAGGTTTCAGTCGAGATTCCGATAAAATCGTCGAGGTTTATATGTGGAATTATCTATCGCTTATTCCATCAAAGTCCATTAATTTATTTCCACACAACTGTATAATTAACGTGTAAAATTATTACATTGAGAAATACAATTATACTGCTTGATAAACGTATGACATCAAATGGTATAAAAGTATATTATTTATAAGCACAACTATATTAATTCTTGGAACTAAATGAATAATGTTTGCTACAAACCTTTATGAGAATTTACCTGAGATTTATAAAGGTTTTGTAAACATTGTACATGTGATTTTATAGAACATTGGTTTATGTCCTAACATTAACCTAGGCTGAATTCTTAAGAAATAATCATACTTTCAAGCAATCGACCATTATATTGAATAAAATTGAATTAATGATACACTTTTTAGGGGAGAATATTCTTGGTAAAAGAATTAAAAATAGAGAAATGATAAATATCAGTTTTCAGATAATTTAATTATCTGAAAATACTCAATCGAAGACTCCTGTATATATTAGTTATACTCAGATCTTGGTTCTTGTGTATTGGTTTAAATTAATCAACTTTTACGGTATATCGGAGTAGTAAAGAAAAAGGCTGTATCAATCAAAATTTATTTACAAGAAATGAATGCTTTTAAGCGATTTTCTATCGATAAGCATCAATACTGCAATAATTTTTCATCCTTTGATGACTGATTTTTAAATTACGTAACATATAAAAAGTAATAAAATAGCATTTGTCTGAAAATAAATTTTCCTATTTGCTAAATTAATTAATTTGATTTCAAATGTCAGACTATGGTTTTTTTTTTAAGAATAATTTCATATATCTATATTGATGATATGGGAGAAAATATTTGTTTTCTTAATATTTGTAAAGTAGCGATACAGTAAGATACCGGGTAGAGAAATGGGAAATTTTAATGCCACAATGCACACCAGTATTTAATTTAATTGATAATGAGTTCAATCACTTTTAGCTCCTTATCAGATTAATTATACAATATTATTCTTTTATTTCACGATGAAAGTATTGGGGAAGAAATAAAGTACTTTTACCATTATTGTAAAATAATTGTTGCAAAATAAAAACCTTTTTGCGATATAAGCTTTGAAAGTTCAGACCGTGTACGATTCGTTTGGTAAACGAAGAAAACTGTGGATATCTGGATCAATTGGCGCAGACTTTTGTTGGAAGGAAGGCAAGACACGAAAAGACCAAGCGTACCATAACTTTTGTCTTTAGGATAAAATGCGAGGCTGCACTTGTTGTTGTGCAACGATATTGTCGTTCTGGATAATTTGTAGGGCGAGTGGAAGAGTTGCCGGAATCCTTGGGAAGGAGGTTTTACTGGTACGTGTCTGGAGTGAGGAAACGGTATCGCGGCCCCCTATTAAGTGCGAAAAGCGCAATAATTTCTCCGCGAGCCGTCGATTTTCCTCGGCCGAAAAAGGCTACTTACTGCGGCAGAGAAAACCAGTCGGGCCTTTTTCCTGTTTTCTCGCGCCCGGACTTGGAGTGAAGGGGGACGGAGCCTCGGTTACGGTACTGCGCCTCGCTCTTATCATCGCAAACCTCCATTATAACAGTAATAGGACTTTGCTCATGGAGATGAGCGAGAGCCTCCTCAATTCCATACTTTGTGCAGTTTTAATTTCGCCCCTTTCTTCAATTGGAGATTGCATTTTTAATTTGCTCGGCATTGGGCTCGCCAAGCCTCACCATCCCACTCCGATTTTAAATTTACCGGTTAGCTCCCGTAAAAATGATTTTTCAGGTGGCCGTGCCTTTTTCTTCTTTCGATCAACCCCCAAGTCGCTCCTGCTTTTTTCGTATTTCGCATAGGAGAAAGGAGAGAAATGGACAAAAAGGGCTTGGCGGCGTTTGTCTTTGTAGGCGCACTTTGAAATCCATTTCAAAGTCGACTGTCGATTTGACATCGTGTTGCATTATATCAACAATTTTCCATTAACTGGAATCATCGCAATTATGAATAAAACAGGTAGTCTAAATTTAACAATGCGCATTGTACGAAAGTAATCAAGCTTATTTTCCTTTTTTCGTCTTACCCGCGCTGATTCCATACTCTTTCTTTACAATGGCATTTGTAAGTTACAACTTTTATAAACGTTAATTGAATTTTAATAACTTGAGCAGGCTTTATTCGCAGAAAGGCTGGAATTTATTAACTTTAATGATAATTAAGTTTATTGATTTAATTTAAAAACCCTTCTTCATATTGCCAGTGCGTCGTATATAATTAATCCGCTAATGAAATATGTTTTATTAATCAGTTCACACGTCTCTCATAATACCACGCAAATGTAATTAAAAACGAATTTCAGTATTAACGAGCAAAGGTAAACAAGCATTAAAGTTCTGTGAAACGAAGTTTTCTGAAAGTTGAAATTGAACCCGTAGGCGCTCGTTTAGATTTTACTTAAAAAGATGAAAACACATTAAAATAAATAGTACGAGGCGCGTTAATGGTACCCTTAAATATTCTAATAACTTTTTAGAATTGCAGCTCATAATAAGGTTATAAATGCGGAGTGATACCGATATTTTACAAGTATAATTCGAGGCGGATCGGTCACGCTAGTGCCTTAAAGGAAATGCGGTAGCAGGTACGGCAAAGAAAAACCTGGCTGGGAAATTAGAGTTAAATTGAGGATGAAAGTACTCGGTACAGGTAAGATTGCGGGTGGTTGGTTGTTCCGAGTTGTGCTCATCAGTACGACCTAGAGACCCACACCTCTGCCTCGGAGTCTCGGAAAACAGGAGGTGGAAAATTTTCCACCGGCTCGTTACTACACGTCGAATACTTCCGCATGCGCATGTAAACAAGGAGCTCCAGGCTGAGTTTTCCGGCGGGCAGGGGGAGGGGACAAAGAGGAAAACTGCAAGCTGGCTAAGCATCGCCATACGCATGCGCCAAACTCTGACGCATTTCTTTGCGTCAATGTATGTCTTCATTAAGTCGGAGTTCAGTCCAACCCGGGAACTTTGGTAATATTAATGTTGATATTAATTTCCAATTTTTATTAGCTATTTTAGCCTCAACTCTTAATTAAAAGGCTGTGCTCCTGTGTGTTACACCTGTCTTTTGAACTAGAGATATATTTTTTAACGATGAAAATTTTAAATTTGACTCGGTTTTGTAGTTTGCACATTTTTATCTATTTACGTGCCAGCGTGTACAGTAATTTCTTCAATCATTACAACACCTAATTCACATTTTAATGTCAAAGTTACATTTTAAGACTTTGAAGTTGTATTCTAAAATTTCAAAGTTTAATCAATTTTAGAGTCATTGGGCGTTAAAAAATTTTAAAAAAATATTGAATATCGACATGGTAGTAAAAAATTTATTTTACCTATTCAATCACTGCGCATCCATGTTTTAAATAAATATAACGCCGCTTTTTTTTGAGCTGTTGAATTCGCTTTTTAAGCAGAGAAATCGAAATATGTTACTTGTATTTCAAAATTCGTGTCTTTTTTGCAAATGTGCGTACGCGCGATTGCGCGAGGAAAGAACATCGTTATAAGTTTGTTTCCTCTCGTGTCTAATTTTAAAATTTTTCCATCTTCCACTTATGCGTGTGCGTTGAAATAACTTTCAGAATGGACTTACAATAATGATAATGGTGTGCATCCGTATTCAGATAAAAATACATTATTTTACAGTGCTTTTGCACGCTAAAACCAAAGGCTAAGCGTGCCTGGATATTTAAAAAAAAAATTATTTATAAATCGTTTAAAGTATATGTCTTCATGAGCACGAATAATTTTTGGTAAAAACTGACGCAAAATTGTTTGTACCGTTGATCAATTTATGTAGTACTTTTGTTTTTTTTTCTGCTTTCTTTTTTACTTTTCATTAGTATCGTAACATAGTGAATGAGAGTCGTTTCGGCAAATCGAAAAGACGAGTATTAAAATGAAATGATATATTTATATGCATTTCGTAAGTAAAAATATAACGAATAATTAACCATTATTGTTGTGTCGAAAACTCACACGAGAAAGTCAATGGCAGATGTGAGGTTATCGAACTTGTTAAGGAATAAGTTATAATTATAAAAATGCGCGATAATCTACCACTGACCTCCCTACTTTCGATAATAAAATAATTTATCTTAAAGTTTAATACGTGATATTTAAAATAATCACTGATAATCTTCTATTAATTATGTAGCTTATTCATTTGTTATGTGATATTGATGTACATTTCAAAATACTTAAATATGTTTAATATTACAATTCTAAAATATAATTTTTAAACTCTATAACTGAACCTAAAAAAACATTTATATTAATTTCATGAAATTTATAGTAGCGTGTTTTACAATTTCCTAATTTACTTTAGGACATTTTATAAAAATTTCAAACATTGAAGATATAAATAAAATTTTTATTTATAAAACACATTATCTATATTTTCAATGTAAAATTAAAAGTAAAAATTTCATTGGCTTTTATTTCCAAGTAATTTGAGTTCTCAAGAACACTCGTCAATTTAAAACATGGTATAATTTATTCAATTTTTTACAGTAAATTCTAATTAGAAACCTTTTGTTCAATTAAGTTTATGAAGATTCACTTGAATGAAATTTTAATTTTATATATATATTTTTTTTTAAGTTTTTACATTTTAATAAAAAATTTTCATAATAATTTGTGTTACACTTCATAATAGAATTAGTAAATATTTATTCTTAAACTAAAATCAGTAATTTTATTATAATAAACAAAAATCATTATCAATATTGATATGTAAAAATTAAAATATTAACTACAGTTTTTAACTATATTAAATAAGAGTTGATAATTCTAATTGCTAAAAAGTTTCTTAATTAATTAATTAATCAAATAATTTATAATTCAACTATTTAAAAAAATATTAAATATCAATTATAATGTATCTTTGCCCTTTGAAATTAAAAACAACAGTTGGTAAAAAATCAATTTCACTTTGTGTCCAAATATTTAAGTATATAAAGATGACATTACGAAAAAACCAAATAAAGAAAATTAGATATTTCAAAAAAGTATTGGCAAGATTATTATTTCCCGTAGTATCAGATAATTGTTAATCGGTAAGTAAATGTATAACCGTTATATATCATTAAAACAAGTGTGGATAAGTTTGAATTTTTAAATTTTGGTCATAAACTATGGAAGTTATAAATTGATTGTTACTAGACTTTTATGTATTACATCAATAAAAAATGTACTTTCAGCTGTAAATTGTTGTAAAACTATCCTAAATCAACATTTGGTAATTGTTAAATAGATTCTATAATTGAAATTACAGTTGAAGGTAACATTCGAGAGTAGTGGAGATGAGTGTAAAGTTTTGTATACAGAGGAAATAGGGTCCGAAGAGTATTAGAAATTTAGCAACCGAGGAACTTTCGAGAAGTGAGGAGAGGCCGATTTTCCACTTTTCCTCGTTGGAGCCGGTGGTGCGTGTCGTCGTGCAAAGATAATAGACAATGAGAGACGAAGAGGAGAGCGATTCTCCGTTTGTTCACCTCTGTTGGGAGGCCTAGAAAAAAACGAGCATCGACGTAATCCAGTTTGCGGGTAACAATCGGCTGCGATGAGGATAATTGTTGCGTCGCTTCCTCCCCCAACCCCCCTCTTTCCTCTTAGAGGATTTCAGAGGGGCTTCGCCATACCGAGTCCAAGGCCCTTTGTGAATGATAACTAATAAATATTGTTGGAGTCAAAGCGCATACCGTGACTTTCCTCGATTTCTACCGACCGAGCTCCTAATGAAAATCATCTTCCATTTTTTCGAAAAATCGCTCTTTATTTATCTGTGGAGGGAAATTGGTGAAGTCGCGCCAACACTTTATCTCAATATTTTTAAGATGCACTCTTCTGTTTTTTCCTGCAATTTTTTGGCTTTTGATGTTAAACTTCAAATTAAAATTGCTTTTGTGTATAATAAAATCATCAACATATTAATTTTTTTTTTTTTAATTTTAAATTTCAGACACAGTCGTTATTTTAATTTTTTTTTTAATTTTTAACATTACATTATGTTTCAAATTTTTTTTTACTATAATCCTCTCTCTCTCTCTCTCTCTCTCTCTCTCTCTCTTCCCCCTCCCCTCTCTCTACCCTCTCACTCAATAAATTTCGTGCAAGTATTTAAATTTTTTCTTAAATATTTATAAAAAGTTTTTTCTTTAAAATGATAAAATTTCGTAATTATTATTCAATTATATTACTTTTATTTTTCAACATTAAATAATTTGAATTACTTGTATTATTTCCAACACATACATTGCTTATAAATATTCTAAATATTAAAACAAAGATTTTCATCGGTTTTCATGAATTTCTTCAGATATCTTCATAACTATAAAATTTAAGAGTAACAATAATAACAGCATGTAAACATTTTCTTATATAGGAGTAATAATGATAATACAGTTTATACTTAATTAATATGTAATGATACATATTAATTATCGTCATAAATTAAATTTAAAACTATAGAATTTGAGACATTAATTGCATGCTATAACGATTAGGATTGTAAGATTATAAATTCATTTGCAGATAAATTTAATTAATATTTTATAATCTAAAATTTCATACTAATTACATTAATAAAATATTAATTATTTACTTTATTTACCTTATTCAGTACTGATTTCTTTAATACTATATTTTAAATATAATGATATAGATATTTTGTTTAAATTAAATAATATAGTATGATGTATTGAATGAACGAAGATTTGTATTATTCACATATTTTAAATATTGTCAAATCAATCGGTTGTTTTCATAATAAAATTTTATTTTTTAATTTTGAAATTATATAAAACATAAATTATAATATTAATTTATAATCACTGGTGTAAATTAAATATTTCTGTTCAATTATTAACATTAAAAAAATTAAAATACTTGATTTTGAATTTTTACAAAAGAAATTTGTATTTAACAGATAAGTAAAAGTAAAAAAATGCTGAATTTACTATTTTTTAGCAAATCCTAGTTAGTTTCTTCGAAATATTAAGTATGTTTTATTTTATTATGATCCTTATCATTGTTATTGTTATTGCTGTAATCATTGTTCTTTATTATTATTATTATTTGGTTTAGTGCGAATCTTTTATTACTTTTTTAATCTTTGACAAAATTAATAAAGATGGTATATTACTTAATGATTCTATTATTACGAATGAATAAATATTGATTCTACATTTATTTTAAAAAACAAATTTTAAAAAATTAAAAATTTAAATTATTCAAAGTCATTTTTATTCAAATATTTCTAAATGAAATAATACAAAGATAATATTAAATGTTTGACGTGTTTATCTTTTTCTGATTATATATTTCTTATTATAACGTAACCGAAGTGTATGACCAAGAATTAAATTTAAATTATTATATAATTTACTAATGGTTCTTTATCAATTATACAGCTTATGAATAGATGTATATGACTATATACTAGAAAGAAATTATTTGTTGATATCAAACCATCATTGGTTCCTTGTCTACACATCATTTACACTCTATATTGGTTTTTGGTACCAAATGTTGAAATATTATTAGGGATGGAAAAAACCGATCTTCAATCTAAATTTCATTTATTTATATATTTTTTATTTAATTGATTGATTATACCCGCAATAAACTAGAAATAATATATTAAACTTGCACAAGATCTGAATTCTTTTTTTTTCCGATTTTTATTTATTAAAAAGTTATTAAGTTTCTTGCTATTTTTAACCTTAGAAAATTAATGTTACGCAAAACAAAGACACCGAGTTAAAAAAAGTCTGGAAGAGAATTAAGTATTCTCTTGTTGCACATGAAGGAATAAGGAAACACGTTTTTAAGTTCCAGCAGTAGCCAATTCTCTAATAAATACGCACTCGTATTCTGAATATGAAGGTGCGGTTTTACCATGTATACATTAAAAGGGCTTAAATTTAATTTAATTGTTTCAATTTATTATTATTATTATTATATATATATAATATTACAAAGTGTAATGTCAATATTATATTTAAAAGATAATAATTCTAAGAGTAAACTAATGATAAGCCTGTGTTAACGCCGAAAAGAAAAATTTATAAAATCATTGCTTTAACTCTGCAAATGCATAAAGATTACAAGGTGGAAACGTGGAAAAAGGAAGTACAATTTTTGGATACCTTTCCCAATATCTTTGATATTTTTCGAGAAAATACATAATTATTAGACTGTAGCTAAGTTTCCATTTCGGTCCGACACCAACACACGAAACAAAAGCTTTGTCAATATTTTGAAGAAAAAAGGTAGAGTCGGTGAAATGGCGAGTGACATTTCGACCAGACTTCAAGAGACATTCTTTATATTTCTTTAAAAATAAATGATCGCGTACGTATCTACGTAATGCAGTCTTGTTTCTTAGCTTACGAAATGCGTCAGGAGTGGTTGTACAAAAAAAAGCGGCATTCTTCGACCTCGGGATAGGAGTAATAAAAAGACTTGTTGTTGTCTCGTTGTCTGGAAGGCAAAAGGGCTCATGAATAACGATCCTCGATTTCGTGTGCGTGCGCGCACTCGCGCCTACAGACTTTTCACCGGACTTTTCGACGTCTCTCCACTGTTAAAAAAGTCAAGATGAATGAAATATCGTCAATTGTAAAGAGAAATAAGCCTCGACCGTGGACTGAATTAAAGGAACGGGCCAACTGTGGCTCGCGGGTAAAGTACCCGGGGATAATCCTCCGGGTCGAAATGCGAATTCCAATTGGTGGAATTCGCACTCGCGGCTCGCCCGGAGCTTCGGGAGGTTCGTCGTCTGATGAGGTACTGTTTACGCTTTCGCTCGAGTTAAATTTGATCTCGTCAGAAATGCGGTGACTCATTGACACTGAGTTCGAGTATTGAGTGTCCGCCGGTGCGATACCCGATGAAAAAGGGAGCCGAATTTAAAGAGCAGCACGTAATTCCTGCCGGAGAAATTGCGCGGATAAAAGTTTTGAAAGATGGTATGCGTTACCCAACTTTATTCAAATATTTTAATAACATTTTGACATACTTTTACTTTTTAAAAATAATTCCTTTAATCCGGTATAACATATGCCTGGGCTTTATTTTTTAGAATGACGCTCCCTCTTTTCGCTTCAATGCCACTGCGTGCAATAATTTCAAATGCTGCGTGGTTTATCTTTTGCCGGATTTTCGCCTGAATTCATACTTTCGTTGCTCGATAAATTACAATCTATACAATCTAACTCATCGGCGAACTCAAGTATAAAATAAAATTGAATTCATTTCTAACCTTCTAACTGAACCTTTACATTATTCAATAATTCAATAACCTAGAAAGAAAATCCCCCCAAGTCGAAATTATAATTATATTTATTTTGTACATTTTGCAGAATACGTACGCACATTCGAGTCTGAACAAAAAATTATTTTTCATTTTTATTTATCAACTATGGGGGAAATGGTATTTTTACTTGAAAAGTCTAATAAATAACACGTACATAAAATGTTTTATTGATTGTATTTTCTTATATTTCCTCATAGCTCCTCGATAATGATGAACTGTTACAATGATTTATTAAGTAATTATTGTTTCCCACCGATCAACTACGTTGAATCCCGATGATAACCAACTGCTCAGATATTAATGCAGATTGCAAATACATTCATCTATGGCCTATGAAATTGTATCTATTAATCATACTATAAATTAAACGTCATTCATCGATAGGTAAAAAACAATCACGTGTTTCAGGCAACGATTCGCTTTTTACACTTTTTTTTTTTTTTTTTTTAACTTTTTAAATGTTCAGGTATTCTTATTTAATCAATCGCAACTACTGGAATATTCAAATACGATTGATGGATAATCAGTGAAAAACACTACGAGGACAACAGTAGAAAAGATAAGAACATACGTCGAAAATGTATTTACGAATTCGTTCGAAACATTCAATTGACAATTCTATTTAGTTTTATTATTTTATTGAATTTTCGCACACTTGCGCTTGTGCTGTTGATTAAGAAAGAAAAATCACGCGATTCGGCTACTGCAATTAATCTCCAAAATAGTAGACTTGCATCATATAGTTCAAATTAACCCCAGTATTTTTGGATGAACGCGTTTTTCTGACTTTTCCTCGACAAAATTTTTTATCAGGTCACACGGAATTTATCGTCTTTCCACTCCCTTATCTTTTTTGCTAGGGTATAGCTTTTCATGTTAATTATCTATACCAGCTGTGGTTTTTGATAATCTTTTCCTTAAATTTTTTTATTCTTTTCTCTTATTTTTTTTTAAGAACTGAGTACTTTTTGCAATTTTATTTTCTCTAAATTTGTTTTATACACTATTGCCATTAAATAATAAAAATTTTTATTATTTTTTTTTTATATTTTACAAAATTAACCGACACATGCTCTTAATAACACGAATACGAATATGAAAATAAAATATTTCAGTGTATTGGATTTAAATTTGAGTGTTTACAGGTTTGAGTTTAACGATATTTCATTAATCTTGACTCTTATATCAGTGAGACTGTGTGAGTCGGTAGTTTGGGGCGCGCGCGCGTACACACACAAAACTTCTCATGGACTAGTTCGAAGATCATTATTCAAGAGTCCTGCTTTGTTTGCTTTACGGTAAGGCGAAAACATTTTATTAAAACCTGTATAAATTATACACAATAAATTATTAAATAAATTAGGAACTTATATTCAATGTGTAATAAATTAAGTAAGTGTAATAATAAATAATAAAAGAAGAAGAAATTATATAATATAATAATAATAGAACAATATAACTTCTACTTATTTACATGTATAACGAGTAAGACGCTTCTGACACTAGTATTAGAATGCTATGGATTGAATATAAATCGTACAGCACACTTTATCAAGACATTGGTAGTACAAAATTATAATAAAAATCTTAGTTATAATTTTTTAAAACAAGTTTTAAGCAAGTTTTATGGTTCTTTGAAATTTTTATATTTTTAAAGTGGCTAAAAGTACAAACTAAAGAGTTTTTGTCAGGTAACTTTACCCATTTCATGTTTTTTGAATTATAAGCGTAATTAAGTGAAACAAAGAAACCTCAGAAAACTACAATTTGGGCAAATTTAACTTTTTTTGTTGAAAAATGTAAAAAATTCGATAAAACAAACCTTTATGAAAGTGCTTTTTTCAGCACTTAATTGTAACTAAAAAGCAATATTTTTCATTTAACCTTTATAAAATGATTTATCTTGAATTAATCGATTTTTTGTTGGTATCTTCATTGTGTCATTCAAAATGTTACACATTTTCTAATGCAGTCTCATTTATTATCAATCTGTTTGAACCATTTTTCAAAATTAATACCGAGTGGTTTAATCAAGTCTTCGCTGACAGAGTCTATTTTCTGTTTAATTATTCAATTAATTATTTTCTATAAGTTAGATAATGTAACTAATTTTTTCTTTTTTAAGTAAACATCAGAAGCGGTGCATTTAATCATTAATTTGAGTTTAAGTTAAAGATACACACACGCACACAATGTCACACATGTGGAAGGCTAGAAGTGGTAATATTTTTAAATTAAAATTAATATTGCTTTATTTTCGTCAGCTGTAAAAATTTATTTTTAATTATAATTCAAATATAGGTGAGTCACAAATATTATAGCCATCTATTTTTTGATGACTTAAGTTTGTAAGCATATTGGCATTTAAGTTTTATTTATTCAGCTACATTTATTATGAAAAAGTATTTAAAATCCTTACTAAATTTTAATTTAATAATACTGATAATATTTACATGTTAATTAAAATTTTATATTCTTCGCTTTAAATATTTAAAATATTGTAAAATTTTATTGCAACATTTTTAATTTTAGGGAGGAATTGTAAAGTTCAAAACAGTGTGTCAAAACGAAGTGTCACGTAATATACAAAAAAAATTTATTTATAATTTAATTATTGATTTTTATAAATTTAACACAATATTAAGAAGAAATAAAAACAAAATCACTTTATAAAACATGTCTTTGATGTTCTACTTATAAGAAATTAAAAAATAAAAACTTTATTCAAATAAAATGTAGTTTAAATATTGAATGCATGGATTTAAAAAAATGCATTGAAATATAATACTAAATTGCATAAACTATTAAATCGACGCAATACTTATAATTTGTTTAATTAACAATTCAAATTTTTATTTAAAAGTTTATGATGAGTGCCTACATATTAAATATTTTGAATTTTAAAATATTTAAGGTTTAAATTTAATTATTTTTTTAATTTTATTCAAATTTAGTTTTGGATTTAAAATTTTTCTATCACGATAAATAATAATTGTTTGCTGAAATCATTCATAAAAGCATCTGATAAATATGTATGGATGCTAGGATTTTTGATCATTGAAAATTTCTTGTTGGCAATTCATGTTAATTAATGTTAAAATTTCAAGTTTTCGATATTGACTTGTTCAATGCTTTTAAATACAATGATATAAAAGATGATTTGATTTTGAAGGAAAAACGTATGATTAATAATAACTAAAATATAAATTGTTGATCATATAAAATACAAATACACTAGTTAATCAACAAGTCTCTTATCTCAATGAATCTTTATTAAATTAAAGCGTATACAAATACATCAGAGTTGATAAAGACACAAAATTTATCAAATATTTGTATGTCTAAAAATAGTTAATGCGACTATTACTGCGACATCGAAATTCGTAATACATTGGAGACAATATGACGTTCAAAGTCAATATTTATCTATTTAAACGTTTATTCTCAGTTGGCAATTCAAGAGTATTTAAAATTTGTCAAGTGTTGTAGTATCTCTGAAATAATAATTTTCCGTATAAAACTTAAAGACTGCGTATTCAAGCGTATGTTGGGACAGCAATTTTTATGGGACAATTGGGCGATTACACAGTAATGGTTATGGAGTTGGTTAAGCTCATTAATTGGTCGAGGAAAGGCTGATCGTTATGGCCTATTATGGAGATGCTGTAACTTCTCCGGGAAGATAGGACAGAAGTTCCAGATCACGGGTGGCCTCGGTCCAACGAATGAAAGATGTGGTCGCGGGTGCGTCGACCTCATCCGCGTGACCTCGTGAACGCCGATGCGCTATTGCTTTGTCAGGTTAACCCACGAGATGAATCAGGAGATCTAGTTCTCGAAAGTGTTGTTCTCGTGAAGGATCTCGCGGTTGATCCGACTCCGTTAGGTTGGGATGCTCTCGCCACGGATGAGTAAACTCGAGCACGAATTTACCGGGAAGTTGGGTCGTTGCGGTCTAGCATTAGCTGATTTGACTTAGGCTGACCCAAAAACATTTTCTAATTAAATATTTTTGCAATGAACACTCGAGTTAGAATTATAGTTCAATTAATGTGTTCGCAGTTTTTGTTTAACTGTAAATTAACTTTAGATATTAACACAAGTAGTTGCTTACATGTATCTATTGTATGAAAGTGAAAATTAGTATTTTATTTGCTATTTCAATGTATGAATTTATTTTTCTCCCATATAGATATTTCGAATTATTGGAGTCTATGATTCTTTATTTTATATTGTCAGCCTCGCTTAAATAAACGACAATATTTCATTTTTATTCATGTAATATTGAGCAATTAAGGTAATATCCAATGCAATATTGTAAAACTATTTTACAAGTTTCTGAATGCAATAATTTTTTATTCTCATCTGCTATTTTCTACTCACGTTTTTTTACATGATTTTGACATTGAAAAATCAATTTATTACAAAATTTAATACTCATCTTTTACATTCAAAAGTGTATTCTTCTATACAACACTAATATATTCTATTTAAATTTTTATAATTCTTAACTTTATAGTTTTAATTATTCTATTCTTTTTATTAATTTATTTCATTTATTTTTGTGTTAATTTAAATATCTACTCATTCATAGATTAAATTTAATTTAAATAATAATCTTCAATTATTTGAGTTTTTATTTTGGTAGCCAATATTCAATTTACACCAATTTAAAATCAATAAGTTACTCTGTTATTATAAAACAATTGTCTACTTTTAAGTATACCAGAATAAAATCAAAATTTACGTGACGTTCGCCAAAAGTAAAAAAAATAAGGTTCAATAAAAGAAGAACAATAAAAGTATGAATTCATACATTAAAACAAAGGGTTTTATAATGATTTTTAATTTTATGATTGCATAATATACTAAGAGTGGGGGAATTCATTTACTCATTTTGTTTCATTCTATTTTCATATTTATTTTTATACTTTTACTCAAATTTAAATTATATAATTAAGTCAATATAGTCAAGTACAGTAACGTATATGCAATAAAACCTTTTTATTTTAAACAATATTTTTTCGCTATTCGTATTTTTCTTCGATGTTTATACTTGACATATACATTCTATTATAATTAATTATATAAAAAATATATGCGTTTTATTTATATATTAATCTATATTTAAAATACAAATTTTATAAAAAATTTATTTTAAATTTTAATGAAAATTGCGTTTTAAAATAAGGTATACATAATCTTTAATAAAAAATTTTCTTTGCCCCTTTCTTTCTTTCTTTTTTCATTTAAACATTCTTTTTCACTGGGGTGTTATTTCCATTAAATTTTCTACATAGCTATGATATTTCTTCTTTATGATTTTATTATCTTTTTTTAATTTTTATAATGAACTGAGAGTATACACTTCTACGATTTTTTAAAAATATATTTGAATGATTTTAATTTTTATCGTATATTTTTCATTTTTTCTGTATTGTTTTTTTTTTAAATTGATTCAACTTTAATTATGACTCATATACATATGTATATGTAGTAATTTTGTATATTTAATTTCATCTTATGTATAGAGAGAGAAATAATAAAAATATAATTATATATAATATGCTTCAAGCTAATCTACGTAAAATTTTGCCTAATTTAAAAAACTGCTCTACTAGTACTTTGAATATGATTTCTTTTATCAGCATAAAGAGAAATTTTTGTGATTAACTTTAAAATATATAAAAAAACAAAAATATTATTCACTCATGAATAACTTTAAAAAAAAAAACTAAATAAAAAGTGTTGGTCCTATCAATACTACGAATAAATAAAATGATACAACGTTTTATAAAAATTAAAAAATTTTGATGAATTTATTCGAGTGTAGTCGCTCTGCAATTTTAAACATGACACATTACAGATTACACCAATTTACTATCGTAAATAAATTTATGTTAAAAAATTAATAAATTAAAAAAATTATGGTAAAACTATGTGTTTAAAATAAATTTTTGGATAATATTAGTTTTATTAGTACTGTTTAATACTTATTTATTTGTTATATGACTAGTTTATACACGAGAAATTGTATGATTTCCTCTCTTTTTTTTATTAAAATATACGGAATAAATATCGATAACTTTTATACTCGCATTTTCGTCAATTTTTTGACTAATCAATGCCAATTAAATTTACAATATTTATTTAGTTGACTGAGCTGTTAATAAGTATTTAAAATAATGGGCCATCGTGTTTTATTTACCAAGAGTCATTGAAAATAATGGACTGGTCTGTTGAGAGTCAATAAATTATCGATCTTGATAAAAATAGACCGACATCAAATAAATTTAATGTCTGGAAATAAAGGAACGTTAAGTGACAAAGAGAGGGAGGGAGGGGGGGGAAGGGTGAAAAAATTAAATGGTAGCATTTTTCAGTGTGACCACCACAGAAAAAGCTAGAGTCGGTTTCCCCGCAACATAAATCCCAAGTAAGTAGCACAGGAGCTCAACCCATTCACACGTCGCGCTTTTTCTCGTCGAAAAAATCCGGTCGGGCCCACGCCACCACACAAAGAAGGAAAATAAAGAGAGAGAGAGAGAGAGAGAGAGAGAGAGAGAGAGGGAAGACTTCCTGCTCCCTCCAAACACAGCCCAGGAGGATGTGGGTGCGATGGTCGAAGAGGATCGTCCCACCCCACCCGATGGCATCAATGGGCCACTGCCAATTTCCGTGCTTTCTACGCAGTTCCCCTCCCCCTTAGCCGCTCCATTTCTAGGATGCACCCGATTCGCAGAGTAACGGTTCTCGAAGAGGATGAGGATGAGGATGAGGAGTGTGCAGGAGGTTTATTTTCGCTCCTTTCCTACGGTAACGCACGTGAGGTTTCAGAAGAGGCTAGACTTCCTTGTCGAAATATAGACTCGCGCTACTGGTATCGTGTTTTTTTTTTTTTTTTTTTTTTTTTTTCTTTCCCTCTCCAACCGTGTTTCTTTATTCCGATATTACGTCGTTCTTCCCGGTGGGGATCCGCGCCCATGTAAATATAGTTTACCAGCGCGGATGACTCTTTGTTCCCGACTTCTCCGTTCGGAGCCAAGGAATTTCCCCGACTTTGGCCCTACTCCAATTTCGTTTATGCTGCTCTAATGTCCCTTCTGCGATTTATTAAAGTATATCAAGAAATTACAACCCTCACCCCACATGTATATTCTCCCTTCCTTTGGTCACGCCGACACGATTTCCTCGACTCCGACCTTATAAGCAGCTAATTTTCTTAAACAACAATCCGTGCTCATTTTGTTGTCTGTATCGTAATCTCATTCCTGAACATTACTTTGCTTATTTGAATATAATTATAGTGCCTGTCACTCCTCTTCGAATTTCCTGTTTTTTTGCAATTTTTTGTGTTCTTTTAAGATTTTTTCAACTTTCTCACTTCCTGCTTCCAAAGAAAATGTAACAAGAATTTGTGCGCTTGTTTGTTTACTGTTTTTCATATTAGCAATCATTATTCTCGCTTTTATTACCTTTTATTAGCGACTAATTACTTCTTGTTTATCATTGATTTAACACTTTTTTTTACAAATTATTAATATGTCGTTATAGTACGCGTCTGCTGTATCCCTTTACTGTATCCCATTATTCCAAACGCGTTTTTGAAATAAAACATTGAAAAGCTACGGTAAATATATACACGGATTTTTCGAAATATAATTACGTATAATTTAATTAATTTCTTGATAAAGCATAACAATTGTAATTTTTTTAATGAAAATTTATTTTCTTTTTTTATTTCTCAAGAATACATTGCTCGAATCTGATGAAATCAATTTAGGATAGTACAAGAAATATTTTTAAAGTTAGCATCTTTTACATGTACTTGTACGCGAGCTAGTTCACAGTATAAAATATTGGATCAAATCAAAGTAATGTTAAACTTATTTATGGACTTTATTTAATATTGTCATTTTTTGTTTTTTCTTTTAATAGCAGTCATTCATTGAAATCATTAAACTATTTAAATTATTTATAATTTTTGTTTTTTGTGAAAGATAGTTATTTGAAAATTAATCAATCATAAAGAATTTTTATTTACACCGTATATACTTTTCAATTGAATGTGTACATTGTCACAGTATCAAGTAAATAAGAGATAATAATAAATAAAGCCTAAAAATAATAGCAAATAATAATTAATAAATAGTAAGCAGCAATCATCTATTTAAAAATTTATAAATGTATTCAAAGACTTGAATAAAAACGTTTCGAGTTTAATTCAAATCAAAAATTGTCCTGGAGAATCTTGACTTATTGTTTCTCATTGTTTGAGTATTATTTTAAAACGTTACCGTAACTGTTGTTTCAATTATTCCAGCTTACAAGGAAATTACTCTTAAATGCCGATCAGTCAAAGCGACATAAATTTTAAAATTACAATTCTTTTGGCTGTAGGCTTGGCAACAGTGTAGCCTCACTAAGAGTGTATTAAATTTTCTACGTAGCAATGAAAGACCTGCAAAGTATCGGGAGGTAAAGTTTTATTGGAAAACAATGGCAATTGTCAGTCAGCTGTCAATTTTTGTACGAAAACGAGCAATGACCAAATCGCTTTCACCTGACAGCCATTGTTTCGCTTTGGAGTTGTTCCTCACAATTCTTTCCTCGTCCTTAATTTCGAGCCTGGATTTTCTATTTATTCCTAGCCACCGTTCCCGGCGCATAACGTAATGGGTGTTTTATAAATCGATTGCCATCCCACTCGGTGGCTATCAATTAAATAACGTGCTAATGCGTTCAGCTTAAAGTCTTGATCGACGACTCATTATTTTAAGAGCTCCTTATCTCGGAACGAAAAGAAAGAGAATCATTGCCAAACGAAAGCTTATGTCGCACAAGTGACTTTCTAAAATTTATAAAAATAATTTGTAGACAAGCCCAGAGTTACAAGATACACCGGCAATGGTATCCTCGGAGGTAATAGTTGTAAATCAGGAATGTGCAATTGGTAGAAACGTTGAACGCACTTTGCACGACAAGCAAATGTTGGCTATCCGTTATCCAAGACCGTTACATTTCGAAGGTTTCGTACAATTACACCTCTGATTCTTAAAAATAAAACGCAACATTCGGCCGCATGCCAAACATGTTGGATTCGTGTTGTTAGCAAGTCCGCACAATCTAGGATTTTCCACAATCCAGGACGCCGCTCGAAAGTAACAATTCGGCAGATAAGAGCTCATGCAATCGTAAACAGGTAGACGCTAGTCCTTCTACTGAATTGCCAGTGGAAAAACATCTACCCAAGTGAGAGACTCAAAGACAGAGTTGGCAAGTGTCGGAAAACTCGGGAGCTCGGAAAAATCTTTTCACCCCTCGAATCTGCAGGTTGTCCCGCGAAAAATGGTAATTTTACGAGCACTTCATAACCAACCCTTGAGCCAAGGTAGAATTGACGAGTCGATAAAAGTTAATAGTTGCAAGATGTATGATCTACTTCACGTGAATTAGTTATTTCTTCGGTACATGAGAGAGACATTAAAATTAGAAAGTCAGCGTTTTAAAAGACCCTACCTTTAAAAATCGCCGAGTATCGCAATACCGTTGTTTCTTACACAAAATATCGCCCTATACAGATTGAATACCATGTGAAAATAAATGAAAATAATGATGGTGCCGTGGTTGTCCTGGATTTACAAACACCATTTCCAGTCCATCCCATCCAGTAAATGTTTCGTTTAAGAAACTCGGATAATTCATTACCCCGTAAACATTAAATTAAGAAAACGTTTTCAAAGCGCAAATTCATAATAAATACAAGTGCGAATGCGTGCCAAAATTGGAAAAAGAAAGTTCGTAAGCGTCGAAGAAAATTCTAAGTTGAAAGTTTTGGAGAGAAATAAAACGACTGCGAGTCCGGAGATTAATAACTAAACTTGGACTCTGGTGACATTTTATTTGTGTGTACCTGTGTCACAACGAATAAAAGAACAGTTTATCCCTTGATTTTATATCTAGTTTTACTTTGATAGTAGATTAATGATTTTCAAGTTTTTTAAGCATTAATTAGTCATTGCATATGTGCGTACGTTAAAAAATCAAATATACGAAGTAGCTAACGCTTTAAAGAAAAAAAAAATACATTCATTCATATTATTTAAAATAATAAAGTGCTTTCTTCATTGTCCCCTAACGATATTTTGTTTAAAAACTTGTTTGTATATATTTGAATTATTTAGGTAACTCATTTCCTTATATTTCAACCAAAATTAAAACTTTTTTAAATAAACTTTCGAATGATCCTTCATCTATTAAATTAGATTCTTACACTTTTTTTGCATAACATTTTTTTGTATCGAGTGAAGATATTCCGTTCGACATTAGCAAAATGTGAGTCAATGCTTTTTCGATGTCAATTTAATAATTATTGACGTTAATTGCTCGTGCACAAGATTATCACTCTTGAATAATTTAATAATAATTTAGCATCTCGGAGAGTCATTGACGTCGATACAAAGTTCGAGAGGCGGAAGAAAATTCGTGCTCAAAGCAATACTTTTATTTGATGTAATTCATTGCGAACCAAAAACAAATCGGCCGTAGAACGAAGCAGGAAACAGTTTTTTCCAACTCTCCGAGTCTCGAGAGGTACGCCGCTTGTATAAAGCTAGTTCTAGAAATAGCGACTCTTGTTTATCTCTCGGTGAAAGGGTTCTTTCCCCCCCCCCACCCGCCCCCAGCTCCCGCTTACCATTTTCAGATCTTGGCGCTGGTATTGGCGTAGCCAAAGCGACCATGGAATTGACGAATGCGGACCATTTTGACAAACGATACGTACGGACATTGATAGGAAAGGTACGGTGGAGGATACGGTGGAACAGAACACATGGCATAAGGATACGGTCGCGGACTCGGTTGCGGGCTTTTTAATGCGGATTTGTGCTCGAGAGCCTTGGCGCGTCCCGCGCGTGCACAACGACTTACAACCTTTGCACCTTTATTTGGGTTTAATGGCGCGTGTGTGTGTTTGTTGGAAGGTGCGCCGCGGTCTCGACACACACGGCATCGCTTTAATGCGAATACGCTAGAGAAGTTTGTACGGATTTCGAAGAATAATTGCGAGGAACACGCGCGCGCCGATTAAAAGCAAGTTTTTCATTTATCCCTTTTTTATTTCTTTAAATAATTGCTCGGTTTCCGTAGGTTTAGTTAGCGAATTATATTATGAACATGCCTTACTAAGTGTTTAAATCGGATAATTAAAATCGGGTTGTTATGCTTACTTACTTTTACTCTCTCAACATTATTCGTTAATGATGCAATTTCAAACTCGATGATCATTTTGTTATTTTTATTTTAAAGGTTTTACTTTAAAATTAGGATCGAATAAAATATATCCAAATGCACGAGAAATATGAAAGGAAAATTTATCGTGTTGTATTGAAATTTTCAATGTATTTCGTTGGTATCAAATGAAAAAATCATCTGTACATAGTTGACGTTTTATAAAAAAGTAAGCAATGATCATGATGCAACTTACTCTCGCTTCATTCTATTTTAAATAAAAGTAGAAATTATTTTCAGTTTTACAAGTTACAGTAGATAAATTGAAGATCAATTCAATTTAAAATTATAAAATTATTAATTATTTAAAATTTAAATTTCTTGTTTCAAATAAGAAATGTTTGTGAAATGTCATAATGGGATTAATTCCACTGTGTCAAAATCAGTAAATCAATAGTCAATTGTTTTTTCATCTTTAAGCATATTCTATTAACTTTAAAATTTAAATATAAATATGAGATGGTAACATGTGTCAATTAGAGTAAAGTTACTGAAAAAAAAAGAGTCAATCAGTTTAAACGTGTTCTCTCTCAAACTGTTAATGATTTTAATACTTGATATAATATCGTGACACTGCCGTGGTTTTTTAAAGATAAGTGTTCAGTGTAACTGTGCCTTTGCAAAGCTTTTGGACAAAAGAAAATAATTCTATTTATATTTTTGAAAATCAGTCATTTATCCATACGCTTAATGATCATCATTTTAATACACAATTTTAAGCACAAGAGTGTTTGATTAACCTCCAGAATTTTACTTAAATAGTCTTCTGCGTCCTTCGGTGACACTGGTGATAAAAAGTGACAAATTCACATCTACTATTATTATAGCGTGCAATCAATAGTTGTATTTCAGTCTTTGTACTTCAGTGTATTTTTTAAATAAATATATCTGCAAGATGCTGGCGCAACTGTTTGCATTGGCCTGTAAAGTTGAGCCTGTAAATTAATCGATATAAACCAGATGTAAAAAATGAAGGCAGTGACGCGTCTATTTGTGTATTCCTTTGTGGAAAATAATCGAATGTACTAAAGTCGAACATCGATGCGGCGAAGTCGAATCGACCGCAGCCTAGACATCCATAGAAAGCAATCAAGTTCGTCCCTCTGCCCTTATGTCTTAAGGGATATCCGGAAATAGTGTTATTTCCAGACTCGAGCAAACGTCTGTTCTGCATCTTTAGAGTTCCGGTGCAGTGAAAACCGGTAACGAGATCAAGAGAGAATAACAAGTGACTCAGGAATCGGAGCACAATACCGCGTACGAAACGAAAATGGTGCGGTGCCTCTTCCGCACACGTGCCAGTGTTGCCCGTCGCGATTCCCAGGGACCGCGTTCCCCTTTTGTGGCCAGGGCGACGTCGGACTTGACGCGTTTATTGAGCTCGTGTTGATTCTTCCGCTCTTCTTCTCCCTCTTTTCGTTTCTCTCGCCCGGGAGAAGACGAGTACCAGATGCCGTTTTATCTGTATCTCGACAGCGTCCGCAGGATACCTTTGGGCTCCAGATGCGCCGGAAAATTTGCGACGCTTATCGGGGTCTGGCCTCAGATAAGCCTCCAGTCCAGACTCATTGGCTGCCGCTTCCGATCGCGATCTTCTCTTTCAACTGCCTTCCGTCGGTAATAACCAACAGCAAAGGTCAATGCTTTAGATGTACGCTTTTCCAGATTTTTCCTTCTTCAGATTCGGAAAATTTATGAATATAAATGATACATTTTGGTAATTAGATTTTTAACATTTTTTAACTGTACTCAATAATTTAGAAAATTATTTAATCATACTTTTGTTTGAATTTTATTATTTTGATTTCGATGCAATTTAATTTTTTTCAATTAGGAATTTACCGTATTCTTATTTCAATAAATTTAATTGCCCATAAAACAGATCTATTTTTAATAATCTACCTTTATTGATTTAAAATTTTCAATGTTTTAAGTAAATTTTTTATTTTACTCAAAGCTTTGAACATATTATTAGCTCAATTTATTTGTGTAAATTGAAAATACTAATCTATAAATAGAATTTTGCAATATTTAAAAGAAACGTTAGCTGTACAACAAATGTATAATAAAAATTATTTTAATGACATATGTTTTCATATTCTCAATTCAAATTAAAAAATAAATATTTTTTTATTTTTTTTTTATATTTTATCATCAAAGTGTTTTATGTTCAAACGTAACTTCATAATTTTTGTTGAAGCAAAACTATTTTTAATTCTCTCAAATTTACAAATACAATGTAAAAAATATATTCAGTTCGGAAATATATTACCAAAAGAAGCTTTTTTTTTAACTATTACAAGACTAATTAATTTATTTTGATCATCGTTTGTCAAATTACCAAAAATATGAAATTCGTACTTTCACATTCATATTCTTGCAACTTTTTTTTACATAAAGTGACTTTTAATATTAAAAGAATTGTCTAAAATATAATTCACAAATGGTCTTTCTTATAGTAAAAAGTGGTTTTTAAAGCTGCGCATTATCTTGATTAAGCTATTGCAACCATAAATTATTTCGGCACATTAATTTGTAAACTGTAAAATTCTTGTACATATATATGTATGCATGTTCTTATTTTGCAATTACCATATTCTATCCCCTAATTACAGGTACATTCACATAATTCTATCATGCTGGTATGAGATTAAAATGAAAATGTATGCATAGCGAATCATAGTTGGAATAAAATAAGTTGGAATAGAAATAATCTCTTTTGCAGAATAATTCATATAAAATTGTACAATATTTATCATTAGACAATAATTTAAGCTTTAGTTTAGATGTATTCATAAAAAAATTTCAGATTGGTCATTGAATTATAATCTTTCATTCAATGCATACCAATAAGCAACAAAATTTTATTTAAAAAATATAGAATCTGATTTAATGATGTTTTACCGTGAATTATAATTTTAGTATTTAAAAACTGTAAAAAATAGAATTTCTTTAGATGTCTTATTTAAATTTAATTCAGACTACATATTTTTGTGCTTATAAGGTTTGTTACTTTTGTAATTAAAACATTTTTATGTTTAATTAAACATACCAATTCTTGATATATTTTGTGGTTTTTAACACATATTATACTACCTATATGTTTATTAAAACGTAAAAGGATTTATATAATTAAATTTAAATAATTAAAAAATTTGAAGAATATTTTTTTTACCGATACCAATGTAAAGTAAAAAAAATATCTTATAGTACTACCAATATAATTCGCGTATAAAAAAAAATTAAATTGTTATTATTTTTAATTATATGATTATCACATTTTTGTCTATTAAGATAAAATGACTATAATAATGATTAATTTCTGTCTATCTACAATAATATTTTACTAGCTATTTATAATTTTATAATAGAAATAAATAGTAAAATTTCATTTGTTACATCGAATAAAATTTATATGATGTATAAAGTAAAGATGATTATTATTTAATAGAAATATCAATACATGTAATGGGAGTTTGACACGAGAAGATTGTACAGATGTATTTTTACTATGCAAGTATGAGATTAGTTATTCAAGGATTTAGTAATTACTTGTTTCATTCTCATTGTCCATATTTAATTAGTAACAAAAGTGTAATAATTACTGTTCCATTAACTTTTTATCTAGAGTCAGCTTTTTAAAACAATTATTAAGTAATTTATCACTAATTTATTATATTAATACACAAGAAATATTTTAACTTAATAAAAAACAACAAAAAAATTAAATTTTAATTCAAATTAAATTAAATTCTATTTTTTGTTTTTGTTTTATAATTATGTGATAAATTATTTACTTTTAACTGTTTCATTTATCTTTATTTATTTCAAATAAATATTATATTCATAAAAAAAATATGAATGTAATTTAATAGTTTTAAAATATAATTTATTTCGCGCAAATACTTTTTAATAAATTTGTAATTCAAGAAATTTTTTTCAAAAAATTTTGTCTTGTTATATCTAATCTTGATATTACAATAATTTGTCATTCAATTTAATGCTATTATTATGCGTTAGTCATGATATAATTTGTAAAAATTATTTTCTATGAATATCTATGTATTGTTTCGCGAAAACATCGTTTTTAAACCATTTGAGGTTAGAAAAAGTTTAATAATTAGAATTCAACAATTATGTACATCGATTTGTACAATATTTGCATATAAAATTTCAGTCATCTCAATAAAAACTTATTTAAATAATAAATACTTTACTCTTATTTAGTGCTATAGTAATTTAAGTAAAAAAATATTTCCTCTATTAAAATTAATATATTTACATTTTAAATACGTTTATATTTACAATTAATTTTAATGTTTTCATATAATTTAAGTTTATGCCGTAACATAATTTAATCGGTAAGAAAAAACAATGTAATTTTTTCTAATTTCAGTTTTGTTTATGCTTTATTTGTATCGTGATTATCTGCTATGTAGTTCTTTTCTCAAAATTATATATGCTTTTATTATTATAATCTTGTGAATGATTTAAGTTTTCAATGAAAATATTCATTCGTATTATTTAAAATCTAAAAAATAAATTAATAATTCAATTTTGAATAAGGCCGTGCTATCGATTTAATAAAAGCTGGTTTTTATTAAGAATGAAAAATAATGCAATAAATAATTAAAAAGTAGAGACTTAATCAATTAAAAATTTACCGAATCAATGCATCGCGAATAAATTGAATATAATGATTTTAAATGTGCGTCATTTAATCGATGCCTATTATGCATATTATAAAATAAATTTGCCTTATAAGGCTTGTAAAGGCAAATAACATTCAAAGGTTACCCAAGAGTTATTTTTATGCAATAGAGAATTCGCTGATGCGGAGTACACATAAATTTACTCATTAAGGAACACAAAAGTAGAAATTGTCGATCAAGTTATGAAAAGACACGCACAAAGCATAATTCTTCAGGTGTGCAAAAAAAGGCTTCGAAGAAAGAATGAAGATCCTTCCAAAGGAAGAAAATCGGGAAATGGGGAAAAGCCGGGGAACAAACGTATCTAATGTAACGATGAGCTTTATATTTGTTTTTGCCAAACCGACATGCAATCACAATGCCCGACGATTGTATGCAATATCGTTTTTCGCACGTTCGCACTCGCGTCGCGAAAAGTTCGCGAATACGGCGTACAATAACCGCAACCGTAGCCCACATAACCTCACGTACTCGCCGATAATTCGAGTTTAAAGCCAGCCGCGATTTGAATTTCCCAGATCGGTGCAATTACATGCGCTGGCTCCGCTATTATTCTAATCTCACGATCTCATCAGCCTCGATGCAACTCTTCCAATTATCGCTAATGTACAGTGGATAGACGAGAGAGAGAGAGAGAGAGAGAGAGAGAGAGAGAGAGAGACAGAGACATGAACGGTAATCAGCTTTTTAGGAGCTGCGGAAAAAAAGAATTGATTTCCATTGCGTTCGAGCCCCAATCGTCGCTGGGAATCTCGCCAAGTGAAAATTATGTAATCCTAGTTTACGTCTTCGAGGAAACTTTTTTTCTCTTCTAATTTATCATAGGCGGGATTTTGAGATAACAGCCCATTCAGTTCATGGATAATAGCTTTTCTACCTCTTTTTACACGATTGAACGTTTCATCCTGGTCTATCGATTACTTTGTATTTAAAATTGCAATGTTTTGTCATTCGTCTCGATCTCGAAAAAATTCCGGGCAAGATTATTCGTTGCGATCGACCGTATGAATATTTATGAAAAGAAAACTTGTTTCCAAATGATGCGTGAATATTTCATTTTTCAATATATTGATTAGCTTCAGAAATCGAGTGCATTTGATGACATTTAAGACTTTATGATTTAACCTTGCTGAGAGTATTTCAGCAAAGCGTTACACAAGATGTGTATAATGTATTTATTATTATTTATTAAATTCATTATTTATCAGTGGATTTGACGTCAATGAAAATATTTCACTTTCGATTTTGAGTAATCAATTTGTAACTTTTTTTATGTGTTTGCGAGGAAAAGTATCGAATAAAATACTATATAAAATAATCGTTTTTTTCATTTAACAAAAAATAAGCTTATTTGTACATGAGCAAAATTTGTTCTTGACAATAATTTTTGCGAAAAGATTTAATTAAAAAATGTAAACGAATAAGTATTGGGGTTTTTCTAATGCGGAAAAATATCAAGGAAAAGACACACTCGCTGTGATAATTATTTCGTGAACACACAACGTACAAAATCGATCCAAGCCGGATTTGCCTCTATTTGTCAGATTAGGCTCTACGAATAGGTGGGAATAAAAGTTATTTTCATCGTTTTGAGAAAACTTTTCGGAAAAGCCAGACTTTGTAGCGAAGGCTCGAGGGAAGCTCCAAAATTTAAGTGTGTGAGTGCCGTCAACAAAAAAGTGGAAGCCAACACGGTTCTGGGGGTTGGGGTGGGGGCGGCTTCTGTTTCGCATAGATTGCGCCGAGTCTCGCTCTCGAGGAGCGCGCGCGCACGTATGTGTGAGTGCTGGAAGGGAGGTCGGCGGCTGCGACGGCACTCGAGACGGGCGGCGGGGGGAGGGGGCAGAAGTGGCTCGGGCGACGCAGGCATTTCCCGGATTGAACACGTACGAGTGGCAGACTGCGAGGCTACGCGCGGGCACTCACGTACGTGTGTGTGTGCCGCGTGGCTAATGAGCGAGAGGAGGACGGCGACGACGCGAGTTCACGGCTTCCATCCAACCCGAGGATTGCGAGGCTCACTTCGAACGAGTCGCCCCACATCGAAAGCCTCTTCCCCGACGGCAACAGCCCCAGACTTGTTTACGTGTGCGACTCCGATTGTCGATAATGATGGCAGTTCCATGATTTTGGGCGGCGTGTGCGGCGTTCGCCTCAATGAACGCGAACGCGAGCCTATTTCTGGATGGCAGAGAGGCGTTGGAAAAATAACCGAGGCTCCGATTTATAAGCACGGCGCTCCATTTTTGTATTTTTGTGGGCTCCCCTCCGGCGTCATGGTATTATCATGGCCAACACACGCCTGAGGTCACCCGAGCCGAGCCGACAATCAAAAACACAAAACGGCCCCCTCCGCTTCCCAACACACACGCGCGTTGATGATTCGTCTCGAAAGTTCTCGGAGTAGAGCCGTCGAACGAAACGACGCCTCGGAAACGGCTCATGGAAAGAAAATACGTCTCGTTCGTTACATTGTTTTATTGTCCTGTATTCCTGGCAACATCGTCGACGTCTCCTCGCAGGTAAACGTGCTCGGGGTCGGCGAAACTCGAGCCGAAAACATAGACCGACGAGGGGACAGTCGCTCGTTCCAAACACGTTGCTCTTGCTCCCCAATTCCCTATGAGCGTCTCCCGCATTATACATGATACTCGGCGGGAGGCTTGCACAAGTTCCTCGCCGAGAGTAGAGCTGGTGGAAACGCTCGGCTCACCATTTTCATCCAGATATTTCATAAGAATGGAGCACCGCAGAGAGGTTAACTCGGTGTTGGGTTTATGCGCGAGGCGGCAGGACACGCTCCGTGAATTTTTCGGGACAACCGCGACACCTCCATTCCGGGTTCAACTCGCCATCGTCCGTCCACCTCGGCGTGTCGCGCAAAGGAGAGATGAACTTTCCACTCCTCCGCATCGGAGCACTACAAAGGTCGCGCGAGGGCGGGCAGGAGGGGCGGAGGGGGGGCCGCCAGCTGGCGTCATCGATACGCGAGGGAGCGAGAGGAGCGCCGCGCGACGCCGCAACAAAGAGCGAGAGGCAGAATGGGGAGGGGGTGGCGTCGCACGGTAGCGGGGGCGCACGCAGCTGCACCGTACACGCACACACGCTCCCCGAGCCGCTTCCCCCTCTCCCACGGTTGCCAGGCCTCGACTCTTCGCTCGGTCGCCCCCCCCCCAACCCCACCCCCTTGCGACCGGGCTCCGCTCCCAGCGGCTGGGTGCGCCTCGGCGGCGCTCCCATTGGTCCCTAGGCGTCCCCCACTCCCGGCCAGGTCGAGACAAAGAGACGGGCTTCGTCGTGGAAAGGAGAGGCTACGTCGGAGCGCGCAGCGATGCAGCCGGTTGCCATTAGAAAGTCCTCAGTCGTCAATGGGTGCGGTTGTCTCTGGTAGTGCGCGAGTTGTCGGAGAGTGCGTGCGGAAGCAGAGAAAAGTCGCGATTGCGTAGTAGAGAGGCCCAGAGCAGGCGCAGTCATCGCAGTCGAGCCAGAGAGTGAATCGGTGGACACGGACGCGCACACGCACACGCACCATCTACGAGAGGTGCGCGGCGAGGTCTTGGCCAAGCGGGTGCGAGAGAGACCGAGCGATAATAGCAGTTATTGACGCAAGAGTGGGACGTCCGACCGTAGAGGGAGCCGGTGATTCATTGCAACGTTCGACGACGACGACGACGTCGTGCAGCTTGCACGTTCGGGCTCCGAGGAAGAGGAGAGGAGGAGGAGAAGCAGAGAAGGCAAAAGGACCGAACGTGTTGGAGGATTTAAGAGGAAGCGGCCGGAGGTTGTGCGCCGTGAATTCGGGCGAGGAGTCCTGCGACTGCGAAACTTCCGTAAGTGGAGTGACGAACGCTCGAACGACGTGGCGCCGCCATCTTGCCAGGCATCGCACTCTCGACCAGCAGCGGCACAGCGGCTACAGCCGCTACAACAACAGCAGCAGCAGCAGCATTTGCGAGAAAAGCAGCGACCGCGCGTTCTCAAGAACTAACCCAGCCAATATTGCGCTGGCCTCCAAGAACTCTAAAAACCGTAGTCGAGATTCCCAGGGCCCGGGGCGCTATTGTATTAACGGCAGTGGACGCGAGAATTCGGAGCGTCACCGACAGGGGGAGCCGCGTCCAACACGCTACGCGCAGCTGAAGCACTAGTCTACGTGCACGGCTCCTGGAGAAGGCCAATACGGGCGTCCTCGCCATCCTGTGTCGGGAAGAAACAAGTAAAGAGCAAAGTGTTTTTTCGACAGCCGCAGATATGAGGCTGGAAATAGTGTCGGCCGCGGATTTCCTCGTGCAGCTTCTGCGCTTGCAAGCTGGTCAATTGTCGGAGAACCAGCTGCAGATGTTCAAGACCTCGCTCACAGAGCTACTGAGGCGCCGCTATCGGGATCACTGGTTCCCTGACAAGCCCAACCGGGGCAGCGGCTACCGCTGCATCCGCATCAACGGGAAGATGGACCCCGTAATCGCGCAAGCTGGCATGAACGTCGGCCTCGTCCCAACTCTCCTGCATAGCCTGTTCCCCAGTGAGCTCACCATGTGGATCGACCCGGCCGAGGTCTCGTACAGGATTGGAGAGAACGGCTCGATCTGCGTTCTCTTCGAGGGTACCGGGCCCCAGCAACAACCTTCATCCTCGACCTCCAGCTCACCGGTATGTTCCGAGATCATGATAGAGGAGCATCACCACCACCATCATCTCCATCACCAGCAGCAGCCGCAGCACGTCCAGCACCCACACCACCATCACCACCACCAACAACAGCAACAGCAGTTTGAGAGTTGCAAGGACTCGCTTCTCCTGGAGCACACGCAATTCAGCGAGCAGATCGCTGCGTTCGTGTCTAGTTGAACGGGACGCAGAAGGGCTGCTGCTGGACGTTGAGGCGAAGAAGCGACACGAAGAACGAACGACTAAAAGTGTAGGGGATGATAATGGAGAGTGGGAGCGAGCGAGAGCGTAAGCAAGAGAGGAAGAGGAAATAAGAGAGATGGCGATGGAGATTGAGATTGAAAAAGAGAGCGAGCGAGAGAGAGAGAGAGAGAGAGAGAGAGAGCGCGCAGCACCAAACCCGTCACCAGCGTTACTTTTACTTTTTTTTTCTTTTATTTAATTCTACGGAGTGAGGTTCAGCCACGAACCCTCTTCACTAATCGTTTGTATTCTACTATATATGTTCTTTCATCTGATTTGTCACCGATTTTATTATAACAGTCGCCACCAACAGAACAAATGCAAATGTTGGGTGAAGAAAAAACGAGCAGCACCGTTGCGACCATCCGCACTATTCGAAGATATTATTTCCACGAATAAAGAAGACTAACGCAAATAATACGACTTTATTAGTGAGGCGAGAATTTATAAAAGTGCACAAGGAGAAATGACGTTTTATTGTGTATACTGTACTGTAATCGCAAGATAATTTGATTTAAGTGAATTTCGGAAGAGGAGTTTCGAAGGCAGATGTGGTGGAGAAAAGATGGAGAGGGTGGAGACGAGGGGGATGAACGAGTCCCTTTTTTCTGCCGGAGTACCGTCGATCCGAGATATCCTACATCGGCACTACTATAATCGCTCTCGGTCGATTGTTCCGAGGGATGATTTACACGATGATCTCATGGGAAGAAGATGGCCGAGCGACCGGGCCATTTCCGAAGTTGTTTCAAGTTTTTTTTGCCGAAAGAGAGAGAGAGAGAGAGAGAGAGAGAGCTGCTTTTATTTTCTACGGTAAGCTGAAGAAGAGGCTGAGGAAGTTTACGATGATAATGAAAAAGGAGATAAACGCCGCTTGCTTTGTCCATCGTTGGAGCGCCGACGATGACGCCGTCGTCGATTATAAAACGTAAACGAAAATCAACACTTGATAACACTCGCAATCACATAATAACCATTATTCATCATAAACAACAGTAACACACACACACACACGCGCGCGCGCGCGCGACACTTCTTGTACACTTTTAAAAACACTGTATTTTGTCTCTGCGCGCGATCCTCATCATGTATGCATAACAGACTTCGTGTTCGCGCGCTAGACCCGTTAATGATAAAAAATGTTTAAAATTCAAAATAACAATTAATTGGTGGAGGCGTCACGCGCGGGTTTCGTCGCAATTCCTCCTTCCGGAATACGATTCACCAGCTCTTTGAATTAAACATAACCGAACCACCAAAAAATCTAACAGCAAAATTTGCAAAAGCGCAACAAGATCGTTGAGCATCGGTAAAAAGGTTATAAAAGTAGAAAACGGAAGGGGAATTGTGGGAAAGTCGTGCCTCTTGGTCAGTTAGTCGGTCGTGTTAAAATAAAAATCCTTTGTATACATTGTATCCTTCAAGACGATGAAGAGAACCGACAAACATAACTACCAAACAGCTGTGATTTTCTTCGCGGGGTGAGAAGAAAAAGAGCATGTGATTGAGATTCGTAGAGGTATAATAATGCATGATGCGTAATATTATAGGGTTGCACTGGGAGATTGAAAACGGAAAATCGAGAAAATAAACAACAAGAGTTAGCAAGAGATGCGTGTGCAATGGAAGGCCTCGGTGACTTTTTCCCTTTTGTCGTGAATTATTTCAAAAGAACAACGTGTTCGTTTGCCGCCCCGTCGCACGCAATTCCACATTCGCGAAAAATAACACTGTGTTGTGGTTTTTGGTACTCGGGCTTTCGCTCCGAGACGGGAAAAGTTCCGTTTCGCAGCGAAAGCTCGAAGAGGAATTCGCGTGTCAAAGTGCGTGCGACGGGGCGTGAGTCGAGCTCGAGAAAACCAATGCATTTTTCAAAGACCAACTGACTGTTTGATCGATAATCGCGATAAAAGGGAGAGAGAATTTTACGAAAACTCCAATGTGCGCAACGCCATCCTCCCCCCTCCCCTCCCCCAACGTTTGTTTGGGTCTCGCGCAACGAAAAATAATTACGCGTTGGTTACAATGATGCGGAGGGGAGGAGAGGGGGAGTGCTGATGGTGGAACCGAGATCGAAACGGAAAGTCCTCGTCGTGTGTTTTCGGATTTTCCTTTCAAACTGCAAACGCAAAATGATAATTAATCGCGCGAGGACGTCGGCCCTCGCGAACTTGCAAACGGCTCGGATTGATGGGAGTGCATTTTTCCTTTTCATTCTACTAAATGTGATGATTGCTAGAGTTGCGAGTAGACGTATGCATGAGTGCATACCGAACAAAAAGAGAGCGAGTGGGACGGAGTGAATGCGAGCGAATGAGTTTTGTGTGCGTGCGCGAGCGAGTGAAAATAAAGAGAGAGAAGACACTGACTGATGATGAACGAGAGAAATTTATCGCGCTCGGCGTCGAAGAACAAAGGCTCTTGTACGTATAGTAAATAGTTTTAAAAGAAAAACAACTACGTCTGTGATTATAATAAGCGTTACATAGAGGAGAGAATGGGACTGCGTGAGTGAGAGACAGCGAGAATCGGAGAGAAATTCAGAGAGATTGTGTCAAGTTGTAAGCAATTTGATCGCGACTCCATTACTTTACTCCTCGGCTGGAGCCCGCGACAGTTTCCGTTTTACGAACGCATTTTACTTTGCCTCTCTCAAACTTGCCCGAGGGGTGGAGGTCGTGAAAGTTCTCACCCGAAAAATTGCCCCAACCTCACGATAGTCCTTATTTAATTTTCATCTGCCCTCTTCCCCCCCCCCCTGTAATTAACTTTTATTTAAGGCATGTCGTGGCGGCGAATCTCGTGTGTGTCTGTGTGTATTGTCGCGCATGTGAAAATTGGCAATTTCCGCAATTTAGTGGGTGGGCACTGCGACCGATGCCCTGATGACGGCTCTCATTAAAAGAAAATTATATTAAAAACAGAAAAACACAGAAGAAAAAGCATAAAAAACAAAAAAAAAATAACGTAAAAAGTGAATCACTGTACGTGTCCAATGATTATGCATGTATAAATATGTATATGTACTAAGGTTATAGACTCATGACCGATCTTTCATTCGATATATGTGACCCTTCTGGCTGTACTTTACTCTTATTTGCAACTCTTTCATCTGTTCAGTCCATCTAGAATGGGTACGTTCCATATGGGTTGAGGGGGGGGGGATCGGGGGATGGATGGGTATGGGTTATGTTTTTTTTTTCCCATAAGGCTTCTCGTCTCCAATGGCACGACATCGTCGAATTAATTGCGAAATTACGAGGATCCGCCCCACTCCAGACGCTTTCTCGTTTGCTTATTTCGACACAAACTCGTCTCGTGACGAAAAAAGAAATTTCACTAGCACAAATTTGCATTATTCGATATTGCGCATTGCGCTAGATTCCAAACAATAGGCAATACAGCGCCATACATATTTCCCATCGCTGCCAGACATAAACATTAGTAAGTTCGAGTTTACAAATTTAGTCGATTAAAGTACACATTGTTTGCACACAATTGGCCTTTCGTGACTGATTAAACGGGTTTTAATTTTCTTCATTAAAAAATAGCCACATTTCTTCAGAAATTTATCTCTATCTCAATAAGGAGCCAATGTGTTAGAAAACAATTTTTTCAAACACGCTTTTCAACGTAAATTTCAATAAATTAGAGCCATTGTATTTTGCATCAATAAATCATCTTTTTTGGAATTAAATTAATGTTCACAAGGCGATTGGAGTTGGTAAAGACGCACATGAGGTCTGCCTGATTTCTTGAGCGAGAATCCTTTTAAAATAAAATTATTATTCTTGGTTTAAATAAACAATACGGGCGAGAGGGGGGGGGAGAAAAATAGCAATGAACCGAGCAGATGAATGAGTAGTAGAATGGATGGATATATATTCTGAATGTTACGATTATCAAGTTGAGAAAAGTATTTTTCGTTTATTTATTGTGTTTTGAAACCGACATAACAAGGAAGCGAAATGTTCACAACGATGATATTTTTTAACTATTTTTTTTTGTGATTTCTCATTTATCCTGCACATATTGGCGAGAGAAACGAGACGTACTTCGATACACACCGATATTGATAACAGTAACGTTAATGATACCAATGTGTAATGAATAATATTAAATGTAAAGAGAAAACTCGTGTGATTTAATCGAACAGCAGATGAAATGTAATTATTATGAATTGTATGATAAAAACCCGTTGAAAAGCAACAGCACATGTAAACGTTTGAGAGTTCGTAAAGTTTAAAGCGATAAGATGGCTCACGCATTATTATGTATACATACTTATATATGTAATAAGAATATAACGATATATTGTCCATAAATGAACTTGTAACTATACATAGATAGAGTCCTTCAAGATGAATTTGTACAAACAAAACCCGTCGCAAGGAGTTGACGTCTCCTCGCGGCGCAGGCAAGTCTGTGATTTTAGCTTGGTTAATTCAGTATTTTTTTAAAATATTAAAAAAAAAAATGAAAAAAATCGAGAACGAAATCATTACCGATGTGTGGAGCAAAACGAGTAAAAGAAAAAAATAGAAAAAACGGAACAAACATCAAGAATTGTAACAAAACAAAAAAATAGAAAAAACCGAGTAAAAAAACCTCAAAAAAAAAAAGAAAAGAAAAGAAATCAAGAAAATAATTAATAATGTAATAAATATACTAATTATTGTTAGAAACGCGAGCGCGAAATATTGTGAGTCTGTTTCGAGTGCGTGAATGCGTGAATGCGTGAATGCGCGTGTGGGTATGCAGTTTGTAAAGTGTTTGAAGGAAGAAAGAAAGAGAGTGCATTTAATTTTTTTAAAGAGCTTGAATGAATATATCGAATCTTGAGAATGACGCCTCCAAAGGGAAGCTCGAAAGGCTTTTTCTTTCTTCATCTTCAAGGGAGTGCAAGTAATAATGTGTGAAAGAACAGCGATTTTTATCTCCTTTGTCGAGTATTATACGTGGGTCCAGGGACGCAGGCACGCCTGTAGGGTACGGGTGTGCGTGTGTGCGTGAAACACATGTAGTATCGCTGCAAGGGAGAGAACGAAACAACAAGAAACAACACAACATATACATGTACATGTAAACGGCGGTCACGGGCTGTCATATGTCTTTGTTTTTCGTTTGTTCTTTATTATATTTTAATGGCGGAGAGGATTGTAGGAAACCGGTGGAAAAAAGGGTTAAGTATTTATGTCGATCGAGGGCGGGAAGGGGTAACGGGATCCTTCGCTGCTGTTGTATTATGGCTTTCGAATCTCGAACGGATGTGCATCGCTCGAGCTCTTTTACTTTATGTTTTCTGCCTCGTCGTCGCTGTCGAGTTTTCATTTGATCACATTTTCATTTTCTCATCAAGTCTGCCGGGGCGAACGCGATTTTGACGATTAACGATAACCAAGATGGGGGAAGATTGTACAAAGTTACGCGGCAATTGTGATTACTCTTGTAAATAAACGTAAGGGGGCGAGTGATCGGGGAGGGTGGGGTTGGGGGGTGGGGGGTTGGGGTGGGTTACACGCGAGAAAAATAATCGTGATAACGGGGGAAGACGAGGCAAACGCGATCGAGATTCGGAGGTAAGCCGCCAAGGTTCCTGTGACATTTTGTGATTACATTGCGAGTGTTGAAGGCGAAGAAGTAAGTGTTCGTATGCACGGATGCTTTATTTTTAGTTCACCTTTTTCGGAAATTGTAATTGAGTGTAAAAAAAAAAAAAGAAAATTTTTGCCGGACAACTACAAGTAGTATGCGTTGAAAACTGCTCAGCAATTCGAGGACGAAAATGGACAAAACAGCTTTGATGATGTTAAACGGCCAGGCAGTATATAAAATCGGGGATGAAAAAGCCGGATGAATTTGTAGACTTGAAAAATTTTAAAGAAAATAAATAAAAAATGTAGGCGTACCGTAATGAGAAAAATAAAGCTCTACAATGATCTATAATTACGATATCTCTATGATTATTGTATCATCAGTGTATAATTATATTTAGTTCGTAGGTCTCTCGTACACGATATTCTATACATATTATATATAAAGTATAAATATATATAAATATATATCATTTAATGCTTGTACATACGCTCTCGAGCTCGAAAAAATTAAAAACTTTATGCGCGAGTGGAAGAGTGCGAGAGTGTGAGTGACGGAGTGCGCGCGAGTATATATGCGAAAGGAGAATCTATAATTTTTTCGACTGTTTTTGTACAGAGATACACAAAATAATGATGATAATAAAAATGAAACAAGGCCTCGTGCTTATGAAATTTCATGAATACAAAAATACATCATGGCGTTTTATTTATTATGTACACGACACAACATTACATTACTCATTCCGCACTATTGATGCGATACACCTGATATTCCTGTTTAAAGAGAAAAGTGCCCCTCTCTTATTTTTCATTGTAGAACTACATTTTTTCATTATGACTTGACTGAATTGTCTGAATTGTAATATTACATGCGTGGGATTTACGTCAATAAACGCACGATGATTAACTAATCGTCGAGTTGTTTTATTGATTACCGCTCACACTAGTTTTTTCCCTAAATTTTTCTTTTATTTGCTCGACCAATGAGTCACTTTTATTTTATTTTATTTTTTTTTATATTACGCTATTGCGATGTGTTTATATAACATGTATTTCGTTCTATTTTTTGTCCTTTGTTTTATTGTTTATAGAGATAACTAAAAATTTCCATTGTAAGTAGGTTTCGGGCTTTTGCAAACGAAATTTATACCAAAAACTTGATATCAGCTTTTACGATTTGTCTGTCGATTAAAAGTTTTTTAATTTGCTTACTCGTCGCTATTGATAATTTTCAACCTCAAATTAGCCCCTTATGTATGCATGTAAATTTTATTTTATTTAATTGCATTTTATTTCATATTCTTTGTTTGGGCTGATTGTGCTTTTCTTTCTTTCCAATAATGATAATCGGCGAAAGCTAATTTTTTAAAAACGGTTAAATGATTGCCGAACAACAACAAGAAATGTCGAAAACAAAATTTTACTTTGCTCGCGAACATTCTCTTTGAAGCTATTAAAGAAAAGAAAATGAAAAATTAAAATAAATTAAGTAAGTTGGTGCACGTCTGCTTTATCGCTAGAGAAACACAATTTCTATTCGGACTGGCTTCGCGATTTATAACCGAATTTCTAATTTTACCGTGCTATTAAGTTGATTATGCATTTTGGTTGTGTATTTATTGTTTGTGAAAATAAATATTCTTCTCCACGGGTGTTGGCGATTTGGAGCGATTTGGAGACGAGGGAGACGGGCACTCGTCGTCATCATCATCATCATCATCAGGAGCTTGTGCGGCAGAGGCTATAAATTATTTTGGCTGAAGGTAAGGAAATGATTCGGTCTAAAACAGAGATATAGCTTTAAATAGTAGTGTGCTACATCGATGAACTGTTTGATCTCCGGGGAAGTTAGCTTGACAAACAACGACGATTACGTGTAATCGAGTCGTCCCTGACGTAATGGTGATAAGTAGCAATTTTTAGCCGAAAGCTATAGTTCTGCGAGCAGTTGGTTGCGCCAGCTTGGGAAATGTAGCACCGATGCCTGGATCCGAGCACTGGATTCGTAGAGAGCAGGGGGGGGGATTGATAAATAAAGCAAAAACGAGAGGAGGAAGAAGAAGAAGAACATAAATTGGAATATTCGTGTGGGGGGGGGGAGAGGCGATTGATCGAAGCGAAGCGGTGCGCGGTACCTTCGAAAAATAGTATCCGAGAGAAGGAAGGACGATACGGGGGCGGGGGCGACGTTGCCGCGTCGGTCGTCGGCAGGGGCAGGGCTAAAATAAGCGCCGGTTTGGCAACGGCGCGCACCGCCTGGTGGTCAGCTGTTCCTTCCTGCGCCTCGACTTCCGTGCGGCCACGAGCTCCGCCGTAGTCGGGGATAGAATCGAATTCGCTCCATCTCGATCAGAGTTGCCGATGTAACAACTCGCTCATTTTGAATTTAAAAAGAACTTTGGGAATAAGGGTTGCCGAGGTTTTTGACTGGTAATTGGATAATGGAGGGTGGCCCGAAGCTCGGCTCTCTGTGACCGCGATGTGACGTCTATCGATCGGGTGGCACACCACCACCGACAAATCCATCATCCATTTATCAAAGAGGATTTATTTATCCAATTTTTTGTAAACAATTATTCAAAAATTTATCCTAATGGTGCACATGTGCTTAACTGACCATTTTTCGGGCAAAGGCTCTCCCCTCATTCTGCTTTTCGCGTCTCACGGTCTTTTCGGCATAATTATCGTTTCTTTTATTGGCTAAATTATGAAATTACAACCTTCTCTAAAGATGTTTTCTTTTTCTTTTTTTACATTTTTAATAAAATTGAAAAGGGAATGAAAATGTGTGCTTAATTACATCGTACGATACTAATGATATAACGAAATAACTGGACGAGCTTTAGGTGAGTTGGTTTAAACAATTTTTCTTTTGAAATTTTTATTGAATGTTTATTCTTAAATGGTAAACTTCCAGATTTCACAGACGTATTTATATATTCGATACACGATATTATTAATTAATCTGCTCTATGCCAACCAATTTATGAAATTAATACGATTTATTTAATGAAAAATCATATTTTTAATATGCTTCGTGCTTTGATCAACGTCTTCCTTCAATATTAGATTGATTCGTCAATAAATTTTTCTATTTATAAAACTATCATGGATAATAATCACAGAATTATACAGGCATTTTATATCACGAGAGACTTTATTTTTTATTTTTTATTATTAATAAGCACTAATAAATTGAAATGCGCAATTTTTTTAGCGTATTTTAATTTACAAAAATTTTATTAAAAATCGCGTGTCTTGTTTCTTTTGTTCATGTTTCCTAATTATTTAAGTAATTTATTTATTTAGTACTGTAATTGCTATTCATGAGTAAATGAATTTGTAAATTTAAAAAGGGTGTTGTAATAGAGAACTGCTTAAACGTCGTTTTAATTGAATCTGATTCAATCAAAACGAATATTTAATTATATAACTAACTCAATAATAATTCCAATTAATGTTCTTTCAATATATATGTAAAAAATTTTTTACTATATCTCGATATATAAGAGTAATAATTACACAAATACGTAAAACCACTTAATCAGTTATTAATAAACCTGTTTCATTATTTTTACATTGTGCTTATTATATTTTTGTTGTATCTTTGCTTTATTATCACTTGCAATTAATAATAATTATAAAATTAAAAAAAAAATTATGGAATATTTAATTAAATATATATTTTTATTATCGTCATATAGTTAACAAATATAATTTTTCTATATAATAAAAATATTATAAATATAAATTAATACTTTTATTAATCTCGAAATACAAAAATAAATTAAATCATATAATGAAAAAATGATTTGTTTTAAATAGCAATGTTTAAAAATTGTTATGGTTTTTAATGATGCTATTTATAGTAGCATACATACATGTATAAGATAAAAAATTTGATTTTTGTTTTGTTCGTATTTATGTAATTTTCTTAGAATTATGTATAAATCAACTTTTAATTAGTAAGTTGAAAATTGGATTTCTAAATTTCTAATAATACCTTTTATAAAAAAGTATGTATTTAAAATTTCAGTTTAAAATAAATTAATTTATGAATTCTGGAATTATCAATATAAGTTTAATGATAATAATTCAACGTACTGTATATGGATTTAAAAAAAAAAATGGAATATAAATATTAATTAGAGGTTGGATATTTTTTACAATAAATGATATAAAAAATTAAGAATAAACAAAAAATTTAATTATCAATAAAATAGATTTTACAATTTAATAATCATTTTAAAAGCAATAAAAAATTACAACTTTAAATTTCCGACTTTATAGTTAGATTGTCAAATCAAAAAAGTGATGAATAAAATAATAGGCATGTTGAAATTTGAACCATTTGTCAGTAAATAAAATTGATGATGAAAAAATTAATAAAATATATAAATAAAAAGAAAAGTAATAACAAGTATAAATACACGTACAGAATAAAATTTTTTAAAAATAAAAAATACCAATTTTATAATTTATAAAACTTTAAGCTATATAAGAATCATAAATCACCTCCAATGATTTATGGCAGGAAAAAATTTAATTTTAAACTTTTAATTTTCATCAAAGCTATGAAATTTTTAAAAAAACAATATAAATATTAAAAATCTATTGAAATAAATAAACATAAAAATAAACGCGTATAAAAAATTAAATAGTGCATTATTTTTTTAAATAAAAAGGATTTATGTATTACATGACTTTAACAAATTTTTATTTCCATAAATAATGAAAAAGAAAAATTGATCGATAATAAGTAATGTAACGATAATTAATGACTAGTAAAAATATTAAGAGTTACATAATACGATCTATATCGGGCATTTAATATCTTATTTTTTAAGCATAATTTATTTTAATAATTATGTTAAACTACGTTAATTGTTTTCCAATAAATATATAAAATTAAATAACACTAATGCTCTATTGGAAATAATTTTATTAACACTATTTTATTTAACATTCATTTAAATTTGTAATAATTCAAGTACCGTAAAATGTTATAAATATGCAATAAAATTTTATGTATTTAAATTTTGTATTTTTACAATAACTTCTTATTGGTACATATTAGCTATATTTATTTAAAGTAAGTATTTATAAATTAGCTTTTGCTATGTAAAAAAAAAGTTTTCAATAATTATAAAATAATATTTTTTACAGTTAAATATAATTTCTTCTTTATGTAACTTATGTTTTATATAAGATTTTTCGATTGAATCTTAAATTATTTTTAAATAATGAATGGATTGTAAATCATGTTTAATATAAAATACATAAAGTTGTTTAAAAAAAACATTGTATATATTTTTTTTTTTGTTTTTTTATTGAGCATTTTGAATCTTTAAAAAGATCTATTTTAACTATGTACAAATGTAATATTTTGATCATGATATATGTAATAAATAACATAAATTTATTCATTAAACTTACGACTTTACGCTTAAATGACTGAAGTAATGTGTACATCTGATAAATTTAGATCAGTATATTATAAATTTATTTTTTATATTATATAAAAAAAAATTTTAATTTGATAACATTTATTGTAATAATTTACTATTAAATGATTAGTATCTGACTTTTTTACCGTGTTTTACATTACTAATAGAAATTTTATTTTTGTCATTTAATAATTCAGGAGAATTGTAGCTAATAGATAGCTACTTCGATTTCGTAAGGTCAAGCGAAGGTTAAGTTTATATGTAACACTTGAATCACATTCAGTTTTGTTTATTATAACGCATATTTTATTAAAATATTGTTTTATTTTATGAGATACAATAAAGATATGAAATGGGTTTTAAATATTTAAACTGTGACATTATTCGAATTTATTAATGTATCGAATTGTTATTGTATTCATAAATTGATTATTTTTAACAGAATAATAAAAATTGTTAAATTAACTTAAATGATATATATTTATATATATAAATTATAATTAAATAAAAAAATTTTATATTACATATTTTTTAATTCTTAAAATTTTTTTCTAAATATATCATTAGAATTAGATATAATATAAAAATAGTGAATATTTTATTACACGTAATTATATAAAACTGGAATTATTAATAAATTAATTCATTGTCAAAGCATTTTTAATTTGAAAACTGATCGGTTAAGCGACACTTCAATTGAAGAAATATAAATAATAACTCTATTTTAAATTGTCCTTTATTTGTTGCCAATATGTTAAAACTTAAAGTTTAATTTATACCTTAGTACTATCACAGATGTATTCATATCAAACACAGATTATCTTATTAATAATTAACCGATCAACTACTATCCCATCACTCGTTTGTCAGCAAACAGCCTGTCTGACTGACGACACATTAAATAAAAATGGTTTCATTGTTTTTTTAATTTTTTTTTTTTATTATTTTGACTAGATATTTATTATATACACGAGTTACAGGCGCATTCAAATATAGTTATGGTCATTATAAATTTTCGTATATGATTCGATATACCTTGTTTGGCTCGGAAAATTTTCTTTAAAAGTAATTAGATAGGGTATTATAATAGTGTTCAATAAAAGTATTCAATAAAATTAATTTTTATTAAAAAAATTTATAGTGCGTTTTTATACGACTCAGATAACAATGTTTAATCAAATATTAAAAAATATTTCATTACTTTTTCAAGGTTGTATTTTCTTAACCTTCATTCCTTTACTAATTTCTTCTTCCTTTACTACTTCTTTCAGAAATGGATTTGTCAGGTCTGGTTTTAAAGTTGAGCTGAAAATATATTTATATTATTTTTACGCTTCTAACATAGTATAAATCGATGATTTTTCAAAAAAAAAAATTATACAAAAAATCTCTTGTTAATCTTTAAAAAGAAAAAGTCATTAAGATGTAAAATAGATTTATTTTTAATGCATTTATAAATTATTTTTAAAGCCGCTAGATTTAATGTTCATGTTGATTTCAAATTATTATTATAACTCCAGCAGTTCATTATAATTATGGTTTAGCTATACGTCGTATTTCAAATTTATATAATTTATCATCTTTATCCTCATTAAATTTATTTTTGATATTTTTACTTGTTCTACGGCGGGCCCCATCAGCATTTTCTCAAAATACGTATAGTATCGAGTAAAAGTTTATTATGTCTTTATTATCTTTTCACCTTCGATTATCGGATTATGTATTTGCAACGCAGTTATAAAACAAATTACGATGAAACCCAGGAGATGGAATGAAATCATGCTTAAAATATTTTGGGGAAAAAAAATACAGAGCATGCATATTCGGTATATACTGGACGAATACCTTTACTTGGACTTATCATACATATATACTTTTAATCGCATGTAATTTTGAACAATAAAGAATTATTTTATAGTAGAATTTTAGAAGCAATTTGCATCAAGATAAACTTAGCAGTTATTTATTTACAATTAATTATTTGGATAGCTATGAGCTATGCCCATAAGAACATACCTCCATAACCAATTTATTTAATTTAATTTTGTATTTTTAATAAAAGCTCGATTAAATAAACTATTCATTCCATATTTAACATTTAACTCTAACGGATGGCATCAATCTGCCAGTAAACAATTATTCGGTATCACATATTTATTTTTGAAAAGTTTCCCCACTGCCCTTAACGCGTAAAATTTATATACTTTTGTGGCAAATCTGCTTGTAATGCCTTGATTTAGATATAAAACCTAATGATATATTTAATATATATTATCTTATATATACTTTAATACACAAGGTTTTTTTAGGGTAACTCGCACTTCATACAGTCTCAACGACTTGTGCATCGAGGAGCGACTGTTCTTCCGGACTTGGTAGAAATCGTAGAACTATGCCAAATGTCTTCATCTGTAAACCATTTTTAATTGATCCGAGTATTCTTCTAGATGATTTTCATTTTTTAAAATATTAATGGCTACTGGATTACGTGATTTTGAAATCTTGAATGTCGATTTGAGAAATAACCGTTCGGGGCTTTCAGAGAAATTTAAGGGTGTTTAAATAATTCGAATATTAAGATAAATAAGATAGTGGATACGAATGTAAGCAGTCTTCGATTGTTAATGCAGTATTTATTTCTTCGCGTGTTTACCCGTTTTCTCTTACTACAAGTTTTGAGTGGTAATGTGGAGATTTGATAGCACTTCCTATTGAACAACTTTAATAGGTTATGTGAAACATACATCCCATAATATTTTTACCATAAAGCGCAATAAAGTACCACACAATTTATTCATAACTTATAAATATTTAAATACGCTATTCAAACGAGTACCACAATTTTTAAATAAATAAAACGTTATAATTAATTACTTATAATACTCGTGAGCTAAAAACCAACCAACTAACTAAAAAAAAATTAAAACTATGTTAATATTTATTGTTTTAAATAAAGCATTATTAAAAAAGATGTCAATATAATAAGATTTTAACTTTATTTAATTAAAAGTCGATTATGGCTTTTTTGGTGATTTATTTTACTGTAAAATTTTTAATAAATGATAAATTCTGAAAAAGAAGCAAATATCTGCTGTCACTAGAATATATAAATATATTATAATTTTTTTTTTATACCAAGTTTTCTACGCATGCGATAGAATATATTTTAATATTCATTTAATTTTCAGAATATTATTCAGAGGTAAATCTTTTTATGCATAATATTGATTTTATACTAACTCTAAGTTTTTAAGGAGTGATGCGCCAATCTTTTTAATTACTTATTTTTATACCGAAATATATAGTTTTTTTTTTATTCTATGCGTAAAAATATGAAATATCTGCTTCATTTTATCTATATATAATATCATTTTCTACAAATGATATTAAATTAGTTTTTACAATTTTTTTTTTTTGAACTTACTGAATTTTCATAGCATTTATATTCTACGTAAAAACATTTATTAATTAATTATATAATCTTGAATAATTAATTTCTTATAATTTTATCAATTTATCTTTGTTCTCTTTTTTCTGTAATCATTATACATCTAATAGTAAGGTGTACATCTTGCAATGCTTTATTATAAGCTACTATTGTTATTATTTTATAAAAATGATAATAATAGTTTATAGATATTAATTCAATATATGATTCACATTAATAATTTAAAACTTTATGTGTACTTTTCCAATGATGAATTAAAGCACCACCTGAATATTTTAGCCTCGCAAGACAATATTATATTTGATTACGTTTTTTGAAATTACCTTTTTACTATGTCTTTAAGTGAAAACCATTCTTTTGAATCTTAATTGATGTGATTAATATATTATAAAGTTCAATAGACTATTTTGGATCTTTTATATAAAGTGTTGGTACTATGTTTCATTGCAACAGTTTTTTCTGAAAATTGTTAATAAGTGCTATTTGCTGAAAATTAATTTTTTATGTATACGTATAATTTTACGAAAAGTATTTTTAATTTGAGAAAATATTTTGTTATAAAATAACTTCAAATTTATATAAACAATAAGACTATTCAAACATATACATTACTAGATGTCGCAGACGAGTAAAATTTAAAACTTTAAGTGTTGTCAATAGAAGTATTTGATACATGTATATTAAGAATATTTTGAAAATTTTAAATATTATTAGAGTATTTGTGATATATTTTTAACGATTCACTCCAAATCATTCAAAATTGGATTGATTCTTTTTTGTAAAATTCAGTCTGTGATTTTTGGATAATTTAAACGTAATAAATAAATATTTCTGCATCTTCAATTAAATTTATTTTCGTGAAGCGCATTCTATTTTTCTACAATATCTTGTATAATTGTTCGATAAAATTTGAACTTGAATGTGCATATTAACTATAATTTTGTATATCCATGTATATATTTTAAACTATTTTATCACTATTATTTACGAGCATATAGTATATATCGGCAACTATTGCTTAATAGTTTATATATCAATAATCATGGTTTTATACTCATATTTAATTTTAAGTATCATATAAAATTTATTAATATTAAAATATATTAATTTTTTTTAATATCTATTTTTAAATTATGAATATGAATTATTGATAATAAAAAAATGTAACTAAAACGAATAATTAAGATTATTTTTTTGTCGTATCGTATATTTATTAATTTTATTTAAAAGACTTAATGTATATAAATTACAAAATATAAATATAATGAGTTCAAATTAATTACGAATATAATAAATACTTATAATTTTCATAATAAAGTTGAAAGTTAAAAATATTAAATATATTTTTACTTATTTAGAGTTTAACAAAGTTTATAACTCAATAGTTGATAACCGTAATTAATTATTAAATAAATAATACACCAATGTATCTATACATAATTTATAAAATAAAATTTATATATTAATTATAAGATGGTTACTAAATTTCACTTCCTCTATATTCTATATTTAAATATTGTTGTTATGATATAATCGAAAAACCTGATTTCCTCATCAAAGCTACTTCATATTTAGGGTAGCCAACATATTAGTTTCGGAGTTAAAATATATGCTCAATATATTTAGTTCATAGGTAAATTGAAATTTAAAAATTTTTAAATTATATCATTTATATTATGATAAACTTAAATTATTATTTAAATAAAGATAGAACTTAATTATTTAAACATTGTCTCGATTACTTTCATAAAGTATTTATCAAATGCATTGATTATTTCATAGAGATTACTGTAGGTTGTGTATGCTAGATTATACTTAAAAAACATTTTTAAATAATTTAAATTTTTCTTTTCATTTTTATAATTTCTTCTTTATTATTGTTAAATATGGTTCTTACATAGCATCAATAAAAACTAATAAGACATTGTATCTATTGAAGTGAACAAAATATTTGTTTAAATGTTTAGCTATATTATTATTGAATAATTTATGAAACTACAAAATAGCAAATTTAATGTCACTTCTTTACGCGTTCCACAATTTATTTATAACTGGACCATTTTGCTCGTATTTATTAATATTACTGTTAATAGAATTGAGGACTGCAATAAAATTTTGAGTGTAATTTTTGTTTGCTTAATAAATCTTAAAATACGATACTAGAAATACATAAGTGTAGCATAATTTAATAATAAAAATTATATTCTTGTATGTTTAATTTATTACAAATTAACTATGTATTTAATGATATTGAATTAAATTATTATTGTTTATAAGTACAATAATTACAAATACTATTATAATTATTTAATTATTTTAGATGCATATAACTAACATATTTAATAATAACTAGTAATTATAGTGTTTTTATGCAAATAAAAAAGAAATTGTACATTCTGAAAACAAAACATCAAAATATTGCTTTTATTGTGTACATATATTTTTTAATAATTGATTATATAAATCATATGAATACACGTAACCATGTTTATTAAATGTTCAAAACTATTAAATTTTTGTATTATATGAATAAAATTTAATTTAGTCCAAGTTAATTTGTTATAATATTTTATTTTTATTATATTTAAAATTGTCCCAATATGATTCAATTAAAAATAGATGATAAACATTTTATAACTATTGATATTATAATTTATCGATTACAATTAATTACATGTAAAATAAATTTTTTATAAATTTACGAAAAACCTTTTTTTTTGTATTTAAAATATTTTACTGATATTTTAAAGAAAAAAATAAAATAATCGAGGGGTTTATGTGTGTTAATCATTTTCTATTTATGAAAGTAAACATAAATTTTTTTTTAGAAAATAATTGCTCCATAATTTTTAATATAAGCAAATATTTATTTGATTGAAATATTGATATTATGAAAATTAAATAAATAAAGCTGGTTTTTATTTTTATTTAAAAAAAAAATAAAATAATATTTTACTAAGTTTTCTGATGAAAACTATGTTGTTTTCGATTGTAAATAAATGTTAATGGTTTTTTTTATCCAGTGTATTTGAATTTATTATTGTATTCGGTTATTGATTTATTAGATTTTATATATTTTTAATTTACGTTATTTAAGAATTCGTAATTATGACAATGCGATGTCTATATAGAATTTATGCCTATTTCATACGAAATTTATACCAATAATTTATATCGATACTCGATAATGCCTTGAAGGAAAGATTAGTTGTTTTAAAAATCTAAAAAGTAATGAATTGATTTATCAAATAGTATCGAAGATAAAAGTTTGATCGGCCGTAATACAGTATTAAAAAATTGGGTAAAAAATACACTTATATACTCACATTTTCATCAAAAAGGTGGAACTTTAAAGTCAGTGTATCTCTCATTATGTAGTATATTTATTGGTATGGAAAATCCATTGTTTTACGGATGCTGAAGTAAAATTTAATTACGATGAATCGCATGCAGTAACAGCCTCGGTGGCTAATAAAAACGATACTGCAATTGAGAATTTTCGAAATTTTGCACCGAAAGTCCTGTGATTTTCGCAGTATTTTTTCAATAAGTTGGAACGAAAACCAAAAAACCAGGCACTGATAGTATGCAAATGCACTCTTAATGAATGATTTTCCGGGGAGGCACATCGATTGAAGCGGCTTTTCCACAAGAACTCTGGGCACCGAGTCGAAGGATGAGCGAGGATGAGGTGGAAAGCCGGAAAACTCGTGTCCGAGAGTATGGAGTCGGGGAGTGGACACGCGGTCACTGAGGTTCGGTCATTGGCCTTTGAGCAAAAGTGGATAAGGCGAATAATTGGCCTGGCAACGTAAGTCGGCGCATGTACGGGTATAAATACTCTCGAGGGGCGTCGGTACCTCGAGGCTTTTCCTCTCTTTCCCGTGTTCCTCGTAAACGCTTCACCTCCGAGCTCAAGGACACTCGGTCCAGTTGTCCTCTTACCAGGGTTTTACGATCTTACACACCCTCGGAACGATAATGATGCTCCTCCCCTGGCACGACCCCGGGCCACTGGATTCCGATCGACCGGACCTCAAAATTACTACTTTAATCCCCAGTTTGTAAATAAGTTCACGCGAGTTGTGGTCTATACGAATTATGCACTCTCTGACCCTCATTTAAATTCAACCGCATTTACCGCAACGACTCCCACGAATTTCCGTGCACCACCTCGCTCGATTCCCTCAAGGAGAAATCCAAAGTTTTCCGTATTTTCTTCCCATTTCAACTGTTACACCTCAAATTGGTCTCATCGCTCCCAATGTTACTCGGTCATTTTCACTGGCGCTATATTTCCATCCAATTATTGCGCACTCGCTGGTTATTTTAAATTGTGATGTATAATTTTAATTACAATTAATTTGATTAAATAACCGACGTTCAATTAAAGTATTATTAACCTATTTTTGAAATACTTTTTAGGATAGTATTTTTTCATGTTTCCATTTTATAAATTAAATTTGATTAAAGCAGATTTCAAAGCAAAAATATATATATATTTTCTTTCTCTGTCTCTCTCTTTTTTTTAATTATTTTGGAGAATAAAACAGAAAATTTGAAACTGGGTAATCTGCTAGTGAAGGCATTCCTTTTAGAAAACAATGTTGTAAATTGTTGTAAATTTTTAAAGATTATAAGTAGTTTAATCATAGTGCGAATTAACAAATATATGTACGGGTATGAATTTTTGTTGATACATTAATCACATTGTTATTGTACCATTCACATCTTTTAAGTTAAAAAAAAAAAAAATAGTAAAAGATTTAAATCTTGAACTTTTTAATATTATATTTTAATCATTCGTAGAATTATTGCACCATTATTTCTTCATGTGATTGTTTGTAATTTCTCATATAGAGATTGCTTCATTAATAATTAAAATTCAAATTAAAGTTATGCAAATACTTTTATTTTAATCATGAGCCTACAAATAAATAAATAAATAAATGATAAATGTTTGAAAATTTTTTAAAAATTAACTGCTTAAAAGATGATTTAAATAACTGTATGATATAAAACTATTGTTTTGGTAATGTTGATATTGATTCGAAGGTATTGGTTTTGCGCCTACATAAGAGTACCGTTGCGCTCATTAATAAAGATTTTATAAAGATTTTTCTTTTAGTTCAACAATGGAGCAATATACGTAGGTATAATATAATAACAAGAATTGAAAAGTATAATATAATAAATATAATAACAGAATAATTGAGAGGAATAAAATGAAATCTCGCCATTAAACTTTAAATTGCGTTTTTTGTGAAATATCACCAAGAAAATTGCAATGCGTCGTTATGTTGATTTTACTAGAATATCGAAAAATTTTAAAGAAAAAGAACTATAAAGAAGGTTAAGGGCCAGTGGTACGAGTAATCTGGTGAACTGATAGAGCTCGAGTGGAAGATCGAGAGTCGGATTATTTCCCTCGTGCGCAATCTTGCCACTCGTTCAAACCATAAACTCTGTTGGTACTTCCGCCATGTTTCACATTAGTACACCGTGTCATTACTATTGGACGCAACAATGGGGCTATGTAAAATATAGAGTACACAAAGTGAAAGCCTCCATACTCGAAGTAAGTCCAGGTAAGTCCAGGTAACTCCAGCCTTTTGGAGGCTTCTTCTCTTCATTCGTTACGCTCGAGGCATCAACCGGGTCAAATGGGTTTTTTTTATTGTAATCGGACTCGAGACTTGCAGCGACAGTTGATAATCGAAAACGGGTATCAGGAATTATCGGTTACCAGGATAGGATGATACATCATAAAAATTCAATGGCTTAAAGGTGGCACTTGTAAATCATCGGTCCTACACCGATTTAATCTGTTTTGTAACTGTGTATTTGTAAAGACGAGCCAAGTTTGCTGCGATGGAAAGGCAATGGCTCGAAAAGGAATTGCTGTCACGTCTGTCCACCAACATTCGTGCGACGTTGTATCAGTGTTTGGCTAGTCTCGTTCGGTCTACCAAAGTGTCGGAGCCTTAAGGGATACGACTTTGTCCAGCTCGCCCATTTTAATAAAATTGTACTTTGTGCATCATTCTTCGTTGTTTTAAGGGAACTTAAACTAACTTTTCCCTTAAAACAACCCTCCTGATCGAGGCACTTTATTCACAACTTTTACTTGTCAATTTTGCTTTTATATGTAGTTTAAAACTTGCACGCTCAAAGTACAAAAAGTGTTTTTTGGTTTATTTTCCATCCGCTTTACAGAATACCCAACCAAAAGAAATCTAAAAATCGTTACAACATATTTTAATATTTATCTTTGATCGATATTCATTGTAATCTCTTATTATTTCCAAAATAATTGTTTTGTGTAGATATCTGATAAGGTTATTTTTATTCTAGAATTTATTGTTGAAAATTTCAGAATCAATTTTATTTTTAAGCCTATTCCTTCAAAAAGATCTGCAATATTCAATAAAAGGAACATTTTATATTTTAGGATTTCCAAATAATAAATTTTTTTTCAATTAGCCATAAAAAAAAAACAATGAATCGTAATGTAATTACAGTTTTCAGAATAATTTAAAAATTCCGTAGTAATTAGATGAATTATAAATATTTAATTATTGTAATATAGACATAACAAAAAATACAATAAAACTTAAGTTAATAATATTTTTTAATTATAATTAAATATTATTATTAAATTAAATTCCATTTATTTAAATTATTATATAAATAAAAAAAGTTTAAGTTTTTAACGTAAATAGCAGGAGTAAAAGTCGATGTATGTTTTTAAATGAGTGTAAGAAAGCCAGCTACTTTCATTAAAAATGTGCACGGGTGCACGTAATAACGGGTACTGTAACTTATTTCCATGTAATAAAATTATTAACCAGGTTTTTATGCCATTATATTTAAAGAAAAACTGAGTGATGTATAGTTGATTACATAAATTAAAAAAATGATATTTTAAATTTTATTTATAATTATAACTTTTTCATACAACTTAATTATAATAATACATGTAACTAATGTATAAAATAAAAAAAGCAATTGATTCGGTGTGTTTTTTATCATAGGTGTACAATTAAAAATATAAATACATAAATAAAGGGATGTGAAATATTTTATAAAGAAAGAATACATTACTTTTAATGCTACATTATTCATTGATAATAGTTCCAAAATTCTTAAGAATTTAAGTTTAAATGGAAATTAGCGTAATTGTTAAAGTATGTTTAAATATTTTTAATTTTATTAATCTTTTGAAATTAAAAAATTATTTATAATTTTTGTATTCTAGCAATTAATGGGTTATTAGGTAATCGTGTTATCAAAATTTCCACAATCCTTAATACTATAAAAGTTGAAAAAAAATTTTTAAGAACAAATTTTACAACTTTTAATTAATAATTTGGTTCAATATTTGTTAAACGATAAATATTACATTTTATAAATATTAATTAGTTTCATCTTATATTATTCATTTATATATATTGTTAATTTGTTTAAAAAATTAATAAAATATAGATTATTACCTTTTTTTAAAATGATTACTGAATGAAAAATAATGATTTTTTTTTTTTGTCTTTTTTCATTTTTTTTCTTTCTCTTTTTTATGCAATAAATATTTCATAAATTTTGTTTAATTTTTGTTTTACTTTGTTGTTTAAAATTAGCATTTTTTGGTATCTATTATTTTGGTATCAAGGTAATAATATCAAAATTGTTCTTATTTATTATATACGAGTTATACATCGGTCTCAATATCGAAAAATAGAAAATAATATGATAATACCTGATTATTCATTTCATGAAACAGCACAGCTACACTGTTCTTTTAAAAAATTGTTTTTATTTTTAAAATTCAATTACTTTCATCCAATTGAAAAATGGTTAAAAAAGATTGTACGGAAAAAATTAAAATTCTTACGTTTTTTATTCAATGTAAATACTTGTTTATTCACAATTATTGGAAACTCAAAGTAAAATAAAAGTGCCTGAAAGACTTTGTTATCGAAGATTGAATTTTTCTGATTGGATCTTTCACATCAAGGACTAGGAAAAGAATAATTAATTAATAGCTTATATCATAAATACAATTAATTCATAAATTTTCTTCGACTTTAATGTATAAATTTGAAAATTTTATTGTAATGTTGAATTAAAGGAATGAGATTGAGTATAGTTTGATTATATAGGAGATAATTTTTAGAAATTAACAACACATGTAGAATCCATTTCAAAACAATAAAGATGTATATCTGAAGAAGTGCGGTATTTAAATAAGAAAATGAAATATTATGAAAGATAAAATGTTCTGTAATAATGTAATAAGCTCATAAAAAAAAAAATGAATATTTTGATAATAGCAATTGCGCCAATAACGAAGAGAAATGTAATAGCATGCGTCGACAAAATTGTTATTTTAAATTGTCCTTATTTGCAAGAATAGTTTGAACAGTTATGCGTCTTTTACAAAATTACAATGTTTGTTTTCAGATCTCGCAATGATTTTCCAGCGGGAAGAAAGCCCGTCAGTCGTATCAGCGGCAGGCGTGACATCCAGTTCCGGAAGTGCCGACATCTTGCAATATCCGGTTTATTCTCCGTCAATCGAAGGATGCGTTTATCGAGGCGAGGGAAATGCCAACCTCGTCGTCGCTTTGCCCTCGGTAAGCACTGGACGAAATCCGTATCTTTTGTTGCTCTTCCTACCTTTTCCCCTCCTCCCCCTTTCCGATTTCACTTTTACCCTCTCAGTCCTTTGTTTCAAGGTGCGTCTTGGTACATGAATATTGCATTGCGATAACAAACAGCCATTGACAACTCATTGTAATTTTAGCATTAATTTATTTTATTTATGTGTTAAATTGGATTATTCGTAATTTTGAAATTTTAGAAAATCGATTTCAATGTTCCGGACACACAAGAATTTTTTTCATTGTTGAAGAACAAATCTCCATTATGAAAATAGAAATAAATGCATATAACGTACATTTCTTAACATTAGATTTTTAGGAAATTGCTTACTGAATTTGAATATTGTATAGTTAGTGATTTACATAAATGAATCACACCACAACAAATATTATTTAACTTATGTTATTTTGCTATTCGACTATTTTTTCTTTTTAATGAATGAAATAATAATAATAATAATAATAATAACAACAACAATAACAGTAACAATATAATGAAAAATTGAAACAATGTTACCAGATTAATTTTGCAATGACACATTATTTTGCACAAGAATTCTATTAATAAGTAATACGCTTAAAGTTTTTATTTTTATAGTAAAAATTCGAATTAGATTTAATTATTTATTACCTATTCAAAATTTTAAGAAATATACTTCCTATTATATATAAAATTATAATATTATTAAATTATTTAATTAATATTAACAAGCTTTTATAAACAAAATAATGATTTACCTTCGTAAAAGTTTTTTAATAATTCTATTCTATTATATTAAATTATATTATTTATAATGATATTTTATCAAATATCGTATCGAGTTATTAAATACGATTTATATTTATGATGTAATTTAAGGAAATAGTCATGATCTTCGACTATTGGAGACCAATTTTATCAATTTTTTTTGCTCATAGTTCATTATAATAATATAGCCTGTAGTATAAAAAAATATCAATAACTATTATAAATAATTGCTGATGATAATTTTTTATTTCAAGGATTAATTTCACTTATACTATGATTATAAGTTGAGTCTATAATACGTAAAAAATCTAAATGAATTGGATGATTCTATTTTAAAAAATATACTTCATTTATAAAATTAAATATCAACTCCAATAAAGTTTTCAAGGAAAATTAAGCATTTATATACTTATGGTTTATAATGTATTACATGAAAAATGAAATATAATATTTTTATTCTTGAATTCTAAATGTAATTTCTCACATTTAAGAGTAATGATATAGCGGTTACCTTAAATTGGATCATTCTGCTTTTCATTTTAAATCTTCTTTTATAAAATTTTATACAGGATATAAAGCATAAATGAATCAAACTGAAGTTTTATAAAAAAATACATTTTATAAATGGATTCCGATTGTTATAACCTCAGATTATTAACTTGTTTCTTTGTATTCAAGATGATCTTCAGGTTTTTGTATTTATTGCCAACATTTAATTAAATCTGGATGCAGGTTCAATTTTTTATTTTAATTCATGGGCATCGTTAATTTTTTGAGCATTTTTATTGGATATTGTAAAATAAATTGGTTTATTGTATACTGTAATTTTTTTCTTTTATGTTCAATATATCTATTTTTTATTAAATTTAAAATCAGTATCAAATTGTTAGTATTTCAGCGATTCACAGATAATAGTAAAAAAAAAAAATTTTTTTTTAAGATTTTATAGCAATGTTACTTATATTTAAAGTATTTATGATATTTACGAGTAAAAAATAAATTTTTTAAAGTGTTTCACACTCAAGTATAGCTAAATTTAAAAATAAAATTTTGATTAACTTTTATAATTTCTAGCGAATATCAATTTTTTATTATGTGTTGCAAATAATATTGTATATTAAATTTATTTTTATACTGAGAAGTTTTATTTTGCAGCAATTAATAAACTTAATAAAAAGAAAAAGTAAAAATTGATTCAAAGTTTTCTGTATTTAACTGTAAATTATCGGTTAAATAATTAAAAAAAAAAAAAAAATGAATCAATAGTCCACTAGAGTAACATTAGTGCATGTAAATTCATGCGAATATTAATTATTAATTAATCCATTTATATAAGCTTAATTTTAAGCCTCGGAGCTATCGATCCTTCGATATATTATTTGAATTTAAAAGTAAGATTAATTTGAAATTTCCATGAGAAAATCACAATATTATTATTTAATTGAGTTTGCTAAATATTTTTGAGAATGTAAAGTCTGAAGGTTTTTTGGACGTTGGTACTTTACCCATTAAACTTGTTTTATTCGGTAAAATTAAATATATGGAGAACGCGACTTTGATATTTGCATCAATAAGGAACTTCGGCTTCACTCATTAATTTTTATCTGTAGCACATACTTCATCGCTATCTCGAAACTTTAAAAATAAATCTAGGACTTGGTTAGTGCGACAATGTATAGCAACGATCAAATCCCAGAGGTCGAGTTTAAAAGATGAATTCTGAAAAATCTAGAAAAAATCGAGGATCGAAGCGATTGTTAATGCTTTGATCGTTGGAGGAACGATCTTCGATCGGGAAAATTCGGCCGCGTTTCGGAAGATGGAAATTCAGGCGCGGATGGATTGGGGGAGCAGGTGGGCGCAACGGAAACGGAGGTCTGGGGACTGGCACGAATTTCTAATTTTCCTGAAATCGATTCGAGAAGGGCAGATGGTGGCGGCGACGTGGATGCCGGTGGGGAAGGTGTGCTTGTACTCGTGTGTGTGACTCTTTCTCTAGCTGGCGCGCGTCACTCCGCGACCGGCCGACCTGGTTCTTTAACCTCTGGGTCCCTGCAACCTTTCCCGCTGACGATCGTCATCTCCCCCGTCGCTCTTTTCCTTTTCCTCCGGATTCGCCACATGCAACGATTGCTGGGTCAATGACCCATAAGGTCTCTTTTTGTTTCCAAAGCTGGATTATGGATTATGGCTTTGTGGCTTCTTTATTCTCTCGCCTTTGTGTATCATTCCTACTTTTCTTCAATGTGATACACATTCTTTCCCCTCGCTGTTTGTGTTGGAATGGATTGGAAATCACTCAAATCGAGGCTGTTCTCCGCGACCCAAATGCCTTTTCGCGTTCTGCAAATGCTCATTTGAAATAATTCTTTTTAGTCAGATATTTTCAATTTAGGGTATTGATGTACGTTTTTGGTTATTAATCTTAACATTTTTCTATTTCCTTAAATCTCCCGTAGTCTTATGTTTGCAATACCTTCAAATACCAATAATAATGCAATTATTCCACATTCGACGTCATCTCATAGTTTTAATTATATTTATTTTATACTAATTTTTTATTAAATTTTTTTACTGTAATAAGAAACAATGTTTACGTTACTTATAAAAATTATTACATTACCATGAAAAGATAAACGATGCAAAATATGTCTAATAAAATTAATTGGTTTTTAAAATTGATTTGGCAATTAAATGATATTCAAACACTTTTTTATCATTTATAGTTTCCAATTTGAATACTTGCCAAAAACTTTATACACTGAAAAGATTATTAGAATTTTTAAACAATTGTATTTAAAGTTATAAATGAATAGGCTAATTAGTCATTATTGAATTATTCTAATAATAAATACTATATTGTATATTAAGTTGTCAATGCACACTATATATGAATATATAATTGCTTTAGCTTTAATTCAAGGTATACTAATTATATTAAAAACACACTTTGAGAAATATATTGTTAATTATCGAGTTTTAAATACATCGTAATCTAGAAATTATAATTTTTAAAATGAATTATTTAATGATTTTTCCAATTTTTTATTTTAATTTTATTTTATTCTATTAATCATTAAAAGTTAATGTAGATTTATTTTTTATTTTTGTTACAGAAGTATAAAAACTTTTATTTCTATAAACTAAATAATTATTAATTAAATAATTATTTTTCTCGATGTACTGAGTGTAAAATTTTGCAAAATTTTGAAAAAAAATTTATTTATTTTTTAATGTAATTTAAAAATTTTATTGGGTCATGATTCAAATACTATCAATTAATAATACGAGAAAATTTTTATATTTAAATTTATTATTTGATGAAATTGGTAATAAATTACAAAATTAAAATCTAAAATTTATGATTTCACAACTAATTTCAATAAAAAAAATTATATGACGATTGTTAATTAAAAGAAATAAAAAAAAAAGAAAGAGAACAATCCATGTATCTTTTGTTTGGTATGATTAAATTAAAAAATAAGATTTAATTATTTTCTTTTGTGATCAGAGGTGATTGTAATCTTAATGATTTCAAATCTTTCTGAGCAATTGAATATTCTATGCATACTTTTAAAGATAAAATATAAATCAAAAATACACATTTTGAAATAGTTATAGATAGATTTATACTTAAATTTATATTAATAATGTTTAGGAACAATTGATTTTACCCCTATATTCAGAGAGTTTAAAGATAATTGGAAATAATATTTCATTCTACCACTGATAAAGTGAGAGCTATTTCGTAACAAAACTATTCTTAGAATAGTTTTGAAGTGCAAATTTAATGAAAAAATACTGTTCAGTTGTTACGACTTATGAGAGAAAAACTTTCACAGCACCACTAAAAAAATTGACTTGAAATGTAATAATCAATTTTCAGTGCAATCAATCACATTGATACAGTCGCTTTTTTGTTCAATTATAAAATACAATTTCGATAGATGGCGAATTTTGCAAAAATTTTGGAGAAGTGCAAATGGAGGTGTCGTGTGAGTAAAAACAACACGTTAAGAAAAAATTATGTGGAAAATGGAATTAGAAAAATCGCGGATAAGAGGAGCTCGAGTGTTTGGTTTTCCTGTCCTTTCCATACTAATTCGCAAGGTGCAGGTAATAGTAACGGGACGAGGAGAGTGGCCGCGTTGTCCGCCATAATTGCTGCGTTGGGGAAAAGAGGGTGAGAGAGAGGTAAGACCTCCTCCCGTCGTTTTCCCGTGTCCTTCCCAAGTTTCCTTTGATCTTCTTCGATCTCCTTCGACTTTTTTCGATCTATGATCCATGATCTCGTCGTCGCGGTTTTGTCAGAGTAGCTCATTGTGATATTTTTCAACTTTGCGCCAGGACTTAGTGCTCGATTCTGGCGTTTGTTTCTTGGGAAATTGTTCGTGGTTGAAATGTTCCTGAACTCTTCTCGGGAAAATCTTTGGTCGAGCTTTCAAAAGTCACTGTGGCGAGACGGCGTTTCTTCGAAAAATTAATTTTCCCGCGGTTTTACGCGAGGGAAGAAAGAGGACCGGAAGAGATAAATTATTATAGAATTGCGTAGCGATCGCCCTTGGCTATCCTATTAATGTCTGTTAATGTTGTAAAGTTGTAGGACGAAGGGGGGGGGCCTCATCGTTTTTAAATTGAAATTCCAATGGTGGGGTTTTATTGTGAGAAAGCATCTTTTGCACTTTGTATCTCGATAATTATACAACATTTATCATTGAGGATCGGAGGATATTTTAATAGTGCGCACTTTTCCACGACTCACGTTTGTCAAGTCTGGAAGAGTGCAAATTTTTTTGCATTACTCATAGAAAAAGAAGGAGAACGACGTACTTTGTTAATTAAATGTTGCTAATGAAATGTTGGTGCAACAGAGAAGCCAAGTAGATTTATCACAAAGCATAACGGCTTATCGACACGGTTGCACCTTTTACACGATGAAAGTAGTGCAGTCATTAAAGTTGATAAAGTCAACGCATTAAAAAACAGAGAGCACGATTATACACATTACAATTGAGGTCTCTGGTCCGCAAATAGTAATAGCCTCGAATATTAAAAATAAGAGTAAAAACACGAGTGGAGGGGGAGGGGTCAGTGGCCTGGAATCGACCGAGGAATGACGTAGTCGTCGGGTGGAGGTGTCGATCGTCACTCGTATGCGCCAATAATCACAAAAGCGAGTTTAAATCGAGTCCGGAGCCGAGTATCTTTTCCCTCGGCGCCGAGCCGAGGAACTTGTGCTTCGGAAAGCGAAAGACCGAGGCTCGGCCGAAATAATAACACTCGCCCTCGCCGAGGAGATGCTTCGAGTGGATACGGGTGCGGGAGGGAGGGCCCGATAAAATTGTGCTCGTGCGGGGCTCCGACACGAGGGCCGAGCGAAGCATAAGAGCGCACACGCGGAAGCGATCCGCGTCGGCCAGTCACGAGGAAGCGGTATCTGATTCCAAGAGCAGCCTCGGGAACGGGGTGCCGCACTTCTCCAGAGGCCGGGCAACTGTTCGGGCTGCTCCCTGAAACCACTGCCAAGAGCAAAAACTACTCGTACTCCCTGTACCGAGGAGCGGATGCCACTTGGATCGGAGATACGGGAGGCGCTCTCCATGCCCGCAGGTATTCCTAGAATACCCGAAGATATGCTAAGTTGAATTAACGGATGCCCTCGTGTATCCTTCCCCTCCGACCATCGCCCAACCGACCATTATTCCAGCTTGAAGTTGTCCAACGTTTGACAATGGTTGATGGAATCCGAGCTCCGGTGCGCATTGAATCTTTCTAGATCAAGTGCGCGATATCGAGCATTTCAAATCTCATTGGTCATTACTGTGTCATTATTTTTGCTAAAATAAATGATTTAATTTGGGAGTTGACATTGAGAATACTCATGTTAATAAGAATTTTAATTTAAATTTCATTAAAATTGAAGTTTCACGATTGATCAATATTATTAATATTGCTATCTGAAAAAATGATAATAATTGATTTATTAACAAATTTATTACAAGTGAAGAGGGTTAAGTACGATAAAGTGAAGTATTTGATAAATTAAGTATAAGAATTATAAATAAAGGGTTGATCTGAACTGATCACTCAGTTCTTCTCGTGTAAATAGAAATTAATGTTATATTCTGAAATTTTTGTTTCTTATAAGTATTATTTAGTTCTATCTTTTTTTCTCTGTTTGTTTGTCTGTTGTTTCATATCAATTTATTCGAAAAGTGATAAAAATACTGCAGGTGCGTATAATCGTTCCATTCATTAGAAGCATCAAATGGATAAAAAAATCTAATTACGAATGAACTAAACTAACGATTTACACCAATTTTAAAAATTTTCTTCGAATAAAGATTTGAATTTAGCAAATTAATTAGAATTTCAAAAACTGTTATGGTACGCATGAAACGTAGATCAATAGATTAAAAGGCTACTAATGGATATGCACACATGCGTGCTTATTATTGTATTAAAGAGCTTGGTACAATTTTTGTTATCCGTCATTGTATTTGAACTTATTTTTTAGGAAACTTTCAAAAAATATTCAATTTTAAAGTTTTCACGAGAAAATGCTTCCGCTCTGATTCTTTTGTGAAACAAACGAAATAGCCATGGGTCGCTAAAGTTTGTTCGCCAAAAAATAAAAGTTTCGTCGACCATACTGTAATCATTGCCCTGGGTCCACAGTGGCTGAATGAAGCGAGATTACAGTCCTACAACTAAATGTCACAAAATTTCCTTTCAAAATCATCCGTTAAAAAACTGTTTGTCCCGTTAGCCTGTCACTCTTCTAGAAAAATCAAACAATAATGGCCTAAAAACTCGCAATAACTGTTTGGAAAGTTCAGCTTCTCGTATCAGTTTTCTCTCTCTCTCTCTCTCTCTCTCTCTCTCTCTCTCTCTATCTCTCTCTCTATCTCTCTCTCTCTCTCTCTCTCTCTCTATCTCTATCTATCTATCTCTCAATTGTAAATAAAGTTCATCTCGTTCTCGTCTATTTTCTGGAGTAAGCGGTCAAAGTCAGTTCGCATTCCCGTCGAGTCGCACAGTTGCTTGGCGCCAGTCGAAAGAAATAAAAGCCAAGGGAAATTGATAATTAATAATGTTGAGAGGAAAACATTGTCCGAGTGTCTATGGCGCGAGCTAGAAAAGTCCGTCTTTGTTTGTGCAATATGTGACGTGGCGATCTCTTTCTTCGTCTCCCTTTAAATACGCAACAGAAAGAAAGAAAGAAAGAAAGAAAGAAAGAAAGAGGGAGAGGCATTAAGGAAAGGTGGGAGGCTCATTAGCCATCGTTCGTTGACCTCTTGCGAGTGCTCGGGGGTTAGGAGGAGTAAGCTTATAGTCATGAGCAGAACTTGGCTCTAGCTCGCGAATCAAATCCGAGCTCGAGTGTCAATTACTCGTGCAGCGGAAAACTATACTCTCGGATGGACATATCAGAGACGGCAAAAATTAAGAGACCATCGTCTCGAGTGATAGAGTGACGGATCGATGGACGCGATTTACAACTCATTCTTTAAGAAATGAACAGAACTTTACTACTCTATTGACCTAAAATTAAAAAAAGGCATTGCATTGACGAGGCAAACGTATAAAAAATAAGCTTTTACACGTGCACCCTTCCCTTTCTCGACGATTTTAAATATCTACAAAAGTGCTTTATTATTATGGTCGATTATGTGATATTTATATAAAAGTTAAAATTTTTGCGACCTATAATACAGGAAAATTGAGAATGACAAAGGCTGAATGTTCTATAAATAAATAAAATATGAATAATAATCGATCCGTAATTAAGAAATGATTTGACCTTCATTTTCCTCCTTGGATCTTCAGCACACGTACACATTCAGCTTTAAAAAACGCAAAAAATACCTGTGGTATTTAGTGAACTTGGATCTTTTGCAGACCTCCCCCAGGAGTTTTGGTGGTGGGTTATTGGTTCCTTAGTTGACGCTTTGCGTGCACATACGCAACCAACGTTACGTTTCTCTCCAGGTCGACCATCTTGGATCAACGTACTATAAATAATGCGGAATTAAACTACGCTCCTCGTAACTTGAACAACTCGCGGGATATTTACATAAAAATTCATTCTGTTTATTTATTAATTAATTAATTTTTGTTTGTCAGAGCTAGGGCTTCTTTTCAAAAAAGACATTCGAATACCGACGTTTTTTGCTTTTTCATCGGTGTATTTATGGAGGAAACCATGTCTGGTTGAGATTTATTCTTAGGGAATTTTATGTGTCTTTTGTACAGTGTAAAGATACGGAAAAGACGATCATTGGAAACAATCAAATTACGTCATAACTATCGATACAAGTAGTATTTGTAATAATTGTTGTCTTTGACCAAACTTCAAATAACTTATAACATTGTAAATTTTTAAAATGATTTTTCAAATAGTAGGATCTCATAATTTTATTGCTAAATATTAATTTAACATCTATAAATTTAATTTTTTACTTTTACTTTTTCGAATTATAGAGTAATTTAATTTATTAATATTTGTATTCTAATCTCTATTTGTTTTATTTACCATTTAATATCGTAGTGTCAAATTAAATTACCAATTTATTGTTTCTTGAATTCATATGCTTTATATTTGGAATTTAATTTTTAATAATTTTTTTAAATAGTTTGTAAAAAAGAAAAAAGTAAAGTAAATGTAATATATCTTTCTAAAATTCATAATATTTATTAAACGTCTTTCATTCTTGAAAAAATAGAAAGAAATTTAAACCTTAAATTATTATTATTGGAATAAAAAAAATGGTTTATATTTACTTTAAAATATTATCTAAAAGTAAATTAATCTTTTGGTAATTTATATTATAATTAAATATAACTTTTTTTTAATCTTATCTGCGTTTGATTTTAAAGAAAATACGGATTTGTTGAAACATGCTTACTATTATTTAACTATATTTTTTATTAAATTCTCGGAACATGCGAACATCAACATTTCTTTATTACATGCACATTAAGGATTTCTTTAAAGATGTATAATCTATTAAGTTGTTGCAGAGATAGCTCATTTGCAATTTAACATGTTTTTTTAAATTCAAATTTTAGTTTTTTCATTATTGACCCTTTTTCCGAAAATTACCTTGATCTTTTTAACTACTAAAATATTTTATATAAAATTATGCATGGTTGCGTGATTTACTTCAATAGGATAAATTTACACTATCGAATTTTTATTAGTTGCTTCCAATAATGTTTTTTTTTCTTGCAAATTCACAGGAATATTTAATATCGTAAAGCTGTAGTCTGTATTTTTTAGTCGTTAATCGAGGACACAATGTACAGTATAGAATTATAGAATCATAAAACTCATATCAGTATCAATATTCTACTAGAATATTTAAAGGGTTATTATAGATAAAAAAGAAAAGTTAAGTCACAATCATGGGTATAATATAATAACATCAATCAATATTATTATTACTTTTTTTATTTATGTTTATGATATCATAGTATGATATTGTAAGTTTGACACCATTATACAACTATCTATATTAATTTCAAAACCGTAAAAACATATTTCAATTGGATACGTGTGAATTTAGAAATGAAATAGACATTTTTTGTAAACATAAATTTATTTTAATTTAAAGCACAATATTCTTTTATGGATATCCAGACCAATGATATTATAAAGTATTTTTAATGAGTTTTTTTTTATTTTTACAAACTAATAATTGTTATAATGAAATATTTTTATCACAAATTTATTTAAAGGTATCTACCATTATTTTGAAACATACTTGTATGCAAGTATAAATTCATTATTCTTATTTTTATATGTATAAATACACGAAATGAATTGGTCAATAATTTTTTTATTTTTTAATTGTATCATTGAAATGTATTACTAAGATTATAAATTTTTGGTGTAATTCTTGAATTAAATAAATTAAAATCATATCCATGACAATATATTTTAAAAACATTAAAATTCTATATATGCAAAATATTTTAGAACATTGAATATGTACATATTTAGTATTTAATAATTAAAATTGTCAATTAAAATTAATGAAAGAACAAAATAGTGATATTAATAATGAAAATAATGTTTAAGATTTTTATTATTTGCTTATCTGCTTTATTCATCTATATATAAACATATTGATTTTTACTATTCAATGTTATAAGCAATCGTTTGTAAATAAAACTTTTATATCATTATTTTTCTTGAAGAAAAAAATAATGAAATAAAATAAAAAATTTGTCATCATTAATAGTATTATTGTAATATTCTAAAAACTTTATTATATGCGATCATTTCTGCTTAAACAGTAAGATAATGTGATTGACGGGTTACATATTGTAAAAATATTAGTTTAAGCTTTCCAAGAATCGCGTTTTAATGCACATGAATGGTTATTACTATAAAATTACGCCTAGGATTTTTATAAATCATAAAATATAATAATGATCTTTTTCATTGATCTTTCTAAATTTACAAATAATATAAATTTAGAAAGATCAATGAAAAACATTACCATTATAAATATCGTCTTTTTATCGATGACGTAATAATATGAAATTTTATATTTGTAATATAGAATTCTCTAATAGAAACAGTAAAATAACGCGTAATGAGCAACTGCATTAAATAAATATAATTCTTAAAATACCATTGCTTTGTTTATAACCAAGAAACATTACTTTTTATTAAGTATTTGATGAAAAAAATTTTTTTATTAGCTCTTTAAGACAAATATTATAAATTAAAGGAACATTCAATTTATAAACAACTAAATTTTAATAATTAAAATTTTAGCAACAATAATTTTAATAATGTAATTTGCTTTATTAAGACAATATTTGAAATATAATAACCAAATTGAATTATAATATTTATTAATGAGAGTAAACATTATAATTCGAAATAAAATATTGTAAAGTAATTTCTATGAAAATTTAACCAATTAAAATGTAGGAAAAAAGTGAAAAACATCATAATTTTAATTTGGAGTTGTAAACATCGCTACATCGATCAACTATGTGTAGGACAATGCGCATGCGCACACGCAACTTGTTTATTTCTTCAGCCTACATGTCGCGAGCTGTTAATCACAAATAAATTGAATAAATAATATGTATGATTAGGATGAAAAACAATTTATTTTTATTTACTTGAGAATAAATTAGCTTAATCAATATTTTATGATAAATTTTTATTGTATAGGCAATTAAACATTTATAAAATATTTCTATATTCAATACTGTAATTAAATTTTTTTTTTAAATGGCAATATTTATGACAAGAAATTTTTTCAATGTATTATCATGTTAATGTATCGTTGGATTTTAATTTACTATAATAAGATTGATATTAATTAACTATTCTGCGACTTTATACAGTATAGAAAATTAAGTAATAAATTTATACTTAATTAAAGTATTTAAAGTTAAAAGTACGATTTAAACCATTCAATAATATAAACTTATTTGGTTTGTAAAAATATAAAAATAAAGCTTTAATATATTTATATTTTTTATTTAAAAAAAAAAAATAATTCGTTTTTTTTCTTTTTATAATACATGTAAAAACTTTAGCTTAGCTTTATATTTTAAAAGAATCAGTTATCGAGAAAGATTGGGATTTAATAATGAATTTAACATAGTTATAAATCAATTATCAAAAAAGAATTAAACATGAAAATAAATGAATTGTCGTTATTATCTATATTTCACATTATTATTTACATGTTATATCAATGAATCTACTTATGTTAAATAATAATTAAAAAATATTGAAATAATAGTTTAAAACTAAAAATTACGTCCACTTTTTATCTTAACAATTTGTCTAATGAGTGTTCACTTTCGCTGACTTTGTAAAATGGAGGTTAATATCATGTATTGAAAATATTAACCATAGACAGTAGATTAAACGTAATCAATAGTAACCTTATGCATATAATTGAAATTAGTTTTTGTATTTGTATAAGTTTATTGAGAAATCGATCAGAGCTTATTCTAGTTTAAACAAATAAATTTTTTTGATTTGTTTTAGAATAAAGAAATTAAATATATTCTGATATTTAACTTAATTTGTTTTTAAATATAAATTTATTATAGTTCAAATATTTGAAGGAAAATTTCATATATTGTTGTGGTAATTTTTTCAAACCAAAATTTAAATTTAAATTAACAATAATTAAAAAAAAATATTCGTATGCATCGTTATAACTAATGTTTAAAATTTTTTTTTTTTTAATTATATAAATTACATATTCAATACATTAAACTTATAAAAATACATATAATATATTTTAATTTATATTTAATATCTTAATTTTGGATAATAATAATAAATTTTTTTTAATATTTTAATTAAGATTCAAAATATTGGTTATTTGATCATAATTTTCGATTATTTGTTAAAAATATTGTTATTCATTAAACATTGTGATAATATTTTAGTATTTAATGTTACATGTATTAAATATAATTAAATGACATTAAATCTAAATTTGAAAATCAATTTTTACAAACATGTTTTTATTAATAATACTTACTTTCCTTTAGTTCTGCAAGTTAATTTAAGTTAAGTTCAATAATGAAAGTGAATCAGATTAATATGAAGTTATTTTAAAGCATATATTACTTAAAAAAAGTTAGTATTTTTTAACAATATTTAATACTATTTATTGTAAAGTTCAAGGAGTTAGCTGATCTAATTTTTATATTATTAACAAATTGATCAATCCCGAATTTAAAGTAAATTTACAATGTTCGTGGTGGGCTCAAGAATAGAGGACAAAGGCCATTGGAAAATTGATTGATTAATTAATTAATCAATAAATTAATTTCTCATTGATATATGGGAACTCAAAAATTTCAAAAAGTTTTAGAAATATCTTTATGTCGGTAATGTATCACTTTAGTGTTGTAATGTTCAAAATTGATAAAAACTAAAAACTATTGAATTCTTCATTTCAATTTTATGAGTATTATAATTAATTTATTAATTAATTATAATACAATTAATTATTAATATAATTAATTTATTAATTAATTATAATACACTCTAGGTTAGATTTATTTGCTTTCATTAAAAGGAAATATTTATCCAGAGTGCGATATATTAGATCAAAAATTTATAATTAGTTTTTGGTTAAAATAATTTATGAAATAAATAAAGTATTTAATCACAATACAAATAGATTTTATTTCGTAAAATGAAATATAGTTATTTTAATATTCAAAATATAAAGAAGGCATAATAAATAGTATAAAATAAAATTTAAAAAAACATTTTTAATTTAATTGAAAAATTCAACAAGCTTTTTATTAATTATACTTATGCAAAATTAAGTTCAATAAAAATTTATAATATAAATATATATTTTATTTTTAAATAAAAATTTTAGATTTGGTTTTGTATTTCAATATATTTTTTAATTTCAATACATGTTATCTAACATAAAATAATTTATTTATTTGTAATTATGCTCAAACATTTTATCTTTTGTTTTAAAATATTGAGCAAAAATGTTAAAAGTATCCTTAAAAATGTAAATTATAATAATCAATATTAATTAAGTAAATTGTATCTTAAGTAAATAAAAGAAGTATTTAATTTTGATAATAATAATAGATGTAACGTAATTTTATTTAATACAATATAATCGTATGAAATTAAAAGATTGTAGAGTATAAATCAAGTGATAAATTATTTTATAAGTTATAAAATGTCTGTTGAATACTTTTAATGTAGATCCAAAAATAAATTGTTATCTTTATGAAGTGCATCCATGTTTAAAAACACCAATTTTAAAAGAAATGAAGTAATTTATGAAATGTAATTAAAAATTAATTTTTCTTTGTTTTTTACTGATGTAAATAATTATAAAATAATATGTCGGATATAAAATTAAAAAATTTACATAAATAATTTTTGTTTTAAATCAATTTGTATTGAGTATATTATATAAATATATACATATACATATATGTATGCATATATGTGTAACATACTAATGTATAAATTCATGTATAAGTATTTGTTACTTAAATAAAAAAATTGCAATTAAATTTCTAAAAAATACATTAATTCTTTAAAAACTGGCGTTGCAAGTACTAATAAATAATTATGATTAAAGATTCAATAATTGATATACCATTGTATTTTTAATTCATGCTGCAGTAGAAATTATAGTAAAATTTTAAAGTGATTAATTTTCATTTCATTGTAACGTTCGGACTTAAAATTATGAAAAAAATATAAATAATAATAGATTCTTGCTTAGTCGCAACTGTTGTTCAACACATGAGAAGAAATTTTTGTATTCTGAAAATTTTTAGATTCATCTATGTAATTAATTAAATCATTCATGGATAAAAAAATTTTGAATTTTTCGGTAATTGGAATAGTGAATTATTAACAGTATTAAATTGTATCTTTTTGAATACTATATAGTGTTGTCAGTAGTACACTATTTTCATCATGAAAGTCATTGATTTAATTTTATAATACTCTTTTATTTAAAGAAAATTTTTGTCTATAGTACTATTACTAAACTTTAGATAATTTATAATGTTTTTATTAATAAAATTTAACAGTTTCTAATGTATGTAATTATATATACGCAGTTAAAAAAAATTATTTGTACCAGCTTAAATCTTTAATTTAACTTTTTTATAATTTTTGAAGTATAGCAAAGCTCATATTTATTTGAATAACTTGAACTTTTTGAAAAAAATCTCATTCAAATAAACTAAAAATAAGTAATTTTATATAGTGTAGAATTAATTGTATTTAAAAATTCTAAAATTAAAATATCTGTTGAGTTTATAAATAATACAATGAATTAATACCAATAACAACAACAACGACAAGAACAATAAGAACAGCAACAGAAACAACAACAACAACAACAATAACAACAACAACAGCAACAGCAACAACAACAGCAACAATAATAAAATCTTTAATATTTTTAAACTTTCCAATAACTATTTCAATGAAATAAATACGAAATTTGATATCAAGAGAAGAAATATTCGACTATATTTTTACTCTTGGTTACTGATGGAAATAGGTAAAAATAAAATTATTTGCGTTATAAAAGGAATTAAAATAATAATCTCGAGAAAATTCAGGAGTTTGTTTTATCGCTTTATGATAATTCTAAAACGGATGTGAAATTTATTACTGAAGTGCGCAAAAAGGAAATCGGGAAGAGAGAGTGAGATAAAATGGAGGATGAAAATCGAGTTTTCACACCGAATTTCGTCGTTTTCGTTGTCGACCAGTAACTTGCATCTATCTTTTGGATGCGCAAAAGCTCGACACAGTAAATCAATAGTAGTCGTCGAGAGAAAACACATTCCCAGGAAGAGACGTTAGGTGTCTGCTCGAACGCAGATTTGGTACTTTAGCAGCTTTTATGAATTCCTCATCATAAGCTTCGGGAAATGTTTATTGTTGTGGCCATTTGGATTAATTGAAAAGTTAGAAAGAGAAAGAGAAGAAGAAGAGAGAGAGAGAGAGAGAGATGGAAGATAAGAAAAGGAATTCTATCGGACGATTGAAATAATATTAAAGTGTTACGTAAAGGTATACTCGTGGTGATTATACAAAGATAACCCATCAAAATCAAGTTATCTCCAATCTTTTTGCCATTATTGGTTAAACCATACTCAATTATTCATAGTTTTCAGTATAAATATGTGAATTTTATTTATACTTTATGCATATTTATTACATTAATTCTGAGATTAATATGATAAATTGTATTTGTATCATTTCTTGATCTTACTTGTAGTATATTAATGGCAATGTAATACATATAATTTCATATATTAAGAATAATCTGCTTACCGTACATTTTTTTAATTTCCCGAACACTGAGTATTACTTACAATAGTTTAGATTTCAAACTTATAAACTGTTATACAGGTTTGTAATTATCTCTTGTTATCACCAACAAATTTAAACAATTTTATTATAATCTTAAGTATCAATTTAAATTTCTATTATGAAATTAAATTATTCAAAATCTATGATCAATATACGATTAATATATTTAATTAAAATAATTAATATAATATATGATTGATTATCTAATCTTTTTAATCGTATAAAAATTATTTTTTTCTTTTTTATTAGGATTTTAGTTGTATGAATGAATATTCAAAATAAGATTAAATTAAAATATTATTAAAAAACTATTCAACTAAAAATAAAAAATATTTTCATTTATGTTTATTATAATGTTAATTATATTTACTTAGTTATTTATCTTATTTTTAATATTTATTTCAATAATTTGTAATGAAATAAGATCATTGAAAAATATATTGTTTTAATGTATCTATAAATTTTTTAAAATATTTAATTAATGAATAATGTGTTTTGTACAATTAATTCAACTTCTAGTGAAAATTCTATCTATTGTATAATTATTTTGATAACACACAGTAAATTTAATTTATTAAATAATTGATTAGAGTTAAATGATTACAAAATAAGTCTCATCACTTAGTTATGGTGATCTTATCATATTGAAAGTGAGGCGGAAAGGGTTATCGGTACAATTACTTTCTTAAACTATCCACGTTGTTAAAATACATAGGAATTGACTAAATTTTTATGATACAATTATGTATTTAATTTTCTTGTCTTTAAATTCTAAATGCTAAATAAGACTTTTAACTTGGTACCAAAGGGTTGGAAACTTTTATAGCTCATAATACAAAAATTTCTTTACGTAGATTTGCTACATTATCTAGGTACCAGTTATAATACAATGTATACACAGAAGATTTTTGCATCCAAATTATGCATAATGCAAAAATATTTTAAAAGTATGTATTAATAAACCCATTTTATAAAATTACTTCAAAATTCTAATACTTAATTGTAGTTTTACATAATAATTAATTTACTGCTATATATTAGCCCATTGCATTTTTTATGAATTATTTTTATGCTCAATTATAAAAATGATTATTTACAATTGATTGAAACTGGTTTGCAAATGTTGTGTAAATCTAACCTTTGAATGCTGAGATGAATTTGGAGTTTTGTAAAATTAGATAGAAAAATTTTTGAAGTATTTGTGCTACTGGTATTATTTATTTACTGCTTTCCGATAAATAATAATAATAATAATAATAATAATAATAATAATAATAATAATAATAATAATAATACTCTGATAAAGAATACTTATTCTCATATTGTGGATAAAAGTGGATTGAAATGTTCAATGTAAACTGTTTTATTAACGGTCTTTCTTTAACTGCATATAAACTAGTATAATAAGGTTTTGGATCTAAACAGAAATTAGCAGAAAAAAGAGTATGAATAATAATTATTCAAAGTTTAAAAATAAAATTTGTTATTTATAATTTATAATATACAATTACGGTAGGTGTTACTATTTAAATTAAATGTTTTTAATTCTTAATAAAATTAAAATGATCGTTCTATGTATTATATTTATTATTTTATTTTTATATATTTTGTTTAAATAAAATAAAAACTTTAATTTATTTTATTCTTTTATTTTCTTTTTTTCTTATTTTTTGTTTATTTTTTTTATTCACATGAATAAAATTACCGATCAACCATAAACATTTGACGAATATTAATTTACTTATTAAGTAATAGATATCTTTTTCTATTAATGTGCGAATTCTAAAGGTTCGTCAGTTTTGTGAGGTGTTTTTTTTTTATCTTCTCTATTTTATTTTTGCTTATTTCATTCACTTTAGGACTAAAGAGTTTTCTTTATTTTTTAAAAAATTTTTTAATACATTCACATCTTTGACATGAATCAATCTCTGTCTTCGCTGTTTTAGAGATTTCAGAAGTAACGAAGAATATTTGTTTAAAAATTTGTAAATTCGTCATACTTTGGCACTTGTTTAGCATTAATATATTTTCTCTTGTTTTGCGTTAATATATTTGCTCTTGTTTTATAATAGATAACTCTTAAAAAATACATTTTTTTCGTAAATAAATTTTTTGCCCTTCTTAAACTATCGGTGACCTCTTAACAAAATTGCAGTATTCACTTTACTTTTCATATGTTTCTACCATATTTTATTCTATCAAATAAAATTTGTAGAAGCTAATTTATGTCATTTTTTGTTTCTAATTATACAGATTGTAGCAACTCTAGCTCTCACTTGTAGCTCAGAAAAATTCGGGGTGAATTTAATCAAGAATAACTCGGCGTTTCCATAGGTAAATACCAATTGTGGAGAATACTGATTTCACGTATTCATAGTATTTTCCAATGTTATGCGTGATCGTGATTTTGATGACTGGTTTTGCTTTTTTCTACTAGTTTATAAACCAAGATAAATTTAGGGATTTTGTGAAAGATACAAGGAAGTTCGTAAACTAAATGTCATTATTTATTACAAACACGTAAATTTAAATATTATTAATTCTTTAAAGTTTCTATCACGTGGTGAGCTTTCACGTCATTCGATGCTTTCATAAAATTTACTAGCTCTATTATCGAAGATGATGAGCTTAATTGTTTTGTTTTTTTTTATATACATTTTTCTATTATGGTCCTGTTAATATTTTTATATAGTCCAGTTAGTAATATTATGACTGATACGCTTATTAATATATATTCTCACTCTTTTTACAAGTATATTTTTGACTTGGTTGAGGATATTATTAAAAATGTTTATATGAAAAATAATAAATAGAAAGAATTTATAGTGTAATACATAAAAATCGTTGAAGTATTTTATGTCATAATTTGTTCGGGTCAATTTGCTTTATCAAACAATTCTTTTGAAATTATCCTGGCCACAATCAGGTAATGATTTTTTTACGTCCTGTATTTTCCACGAACTAGAGAAATTTATTTGTCATATTTGTAGATTCTAAATTCCGATAATTGTACTATTTGCACTTCTAATAATAGTTTAGTCTTGATTCATTGTAAACCGGCTTACTAAGAAGGTTTTGTACATGTTCTTTTTATAAGTAAGTGTAAAATATTCTCTTTAATTTCGTATAGTCTAACGAAGTTTTATTAATTATATATGTTGATTTGATTGATACACAATTAAAAATTTGGTTATATGTTGTCACGTAGGAAATGTAGATGTTGAATTTTCCTAAAAATTTTCTATCCATTTATTAATGTTTGTAATACCAAGCGATGCAATACTGTATTTTTGTCTTTAACATTAAATGAACTATTTCAACTTTGTTTAATTCATTGTTACTTTTAGCAATTGAATGGCTCTAGGATCTTGGCATCTTAGTTTTACTGCTGATTGAAAATTTCTGTTAATTCGTTTTGTTAGTTCTCTTTTGTTGATCTATATAAAATATTATTTTCATTTATAATAGTGAGATAGCCTAAATTTCTCAGTTCGAGAAAACTTGCATTTCTTTCTAAACAATTTATAATGAGGTTTTTTGGAAATACAACATAATTTATAAGGATTATCCTTCAACGTAAACTGCGAAACTAGATATTACTTAAATGTAAAATAGCATATCTGTACCAAATGGAGTTGAAAGTATTAGGAAAATACTATATAATTCGCAAATACAAACTATCCGCTGTGTTATTATAGATTTTCATTATTGTTATGCTCTATTACTACGTGAGTAAAGAAAAAAGACTTTGACTTTCTGAGAATTTAAGATTTCCACAGTAATAAAGGATAAAAACTAAGCGAAGGATTTTTTGACAGGCTAATTTAAGTGTTATAAGAATTGAAACATTAATAAAATTCTGATATTTGAAATTATTGGGACATTAAAAGTTACTGTGCTATAAATAATAACTTTGAAGTCCTTAATTTAATACGGACCAAAATACTTTTATACAAAAGGCGAAAAAAGTGACAAACACGTTGAAAAATAGTTACGAAAGCCACATATTTTTCATATGACTTATATGAAATATCTCTGTCTTTGATAAATTGTTAATATTTTATCTTTATCATTAGGTTGTAGACTATCATAGATTAATGAAATCTTGTATTTTTCTCCGGTTATATCTTATAAAACCATCTGAGGAAAGCATTCAAATTATACTGCGATTAACTATAATTTATTATAATAATTTCGAATTAAAAATAAATAATTTATTATTTGTAAGTGTAAAAAAATATTCACAAAAATTTAAGGGCTCTTTGGACAATTGTTGATGATGTTTAGACAATTCGATTTGCATCAGAAAAATAAATACACATATTTTTGGTAATTATCGATATACATTAATAATATCTTAAACTAAGATTGAAAAGTAATTTATCCCACAAATTCTATCATTAAGGTTTTTCAATCAATATTATATATAATTAATCAAGTTCATATTTAATCATATGCTCTGCGATTGTATTCATTCAAATTACATGGAAAAATACAATATTCTTCATTCTACTACGAATGTGAAAAATTTTATCATGTTTTATTTTAATTTTTTTAAATAAGTTAATAATTTTAGGTTATAAATAACAAATTTTTTGAATATTTTTATCTTAAAAAAAATTAAAAATCCATTCAACTATAACTATGTTTACTTAAATAATTTGATTAATATATATTTAACAACATATCTTTATTTGAAATATAAAAAATTATGTTTGTGTTGTGGAAAATACAGATTTTTCACTAAAAAGTGTATGGATTCTTTAGACCTGCTTATGCAGTCAATAAATTGATCAAATCAATAATGAAAACCTACCAATAGTTTAAATGCAAATATAGATATTTAATTTTGATTAATGAAGTAATTGTAAATAAAATAACTCATTGGATAATTTTTATATTATTATTCTTATATCCTAAACATTTATTAGAATAAAAATATAAAATAATACAAGATTATTAATTTTAATAATCATATGTCTTGAATATATTTAAGTAAAACTTTATTTATTTTTATATATGTTAAATAATTTTACATACAATTGACAACTAATAATTATTCAATATTTTTTATTTAAGAATTAGTTATTAAAGAAATAACTGGGTTCATAATATTGGATGTTAATTTTTTGTTGTTGTTGTAATTTATATTGAAATTATATTATATTCATAATATAAATATTTAATAATATATTTTTATTTATTTATTCACTAATGATGTGTTTTATTCTTTTTTATTTTTTTATATTTTATTTCGTATTGAAACTCCTTTTATATTATTTCATTTAAATTTCTTCTTTCCAAGTTATCTTTTATTTATTTTTTTATTTAACTAATTTTTCTTCTTATATTAGTAATCTATTATTATTATTATATTTTTATATATTTAATTTTTTATTTACTTATTTTAATCCAATGAATTCTTTTCTATCCAATCATAATTTATAAATCTCATTTTGAACGTTTTTTATTTAAATAAAATATTATTAACTTTAAATCAAATATCATTAACATATATTATGATTTCAATTTCATCATGATTTTTTAATGACTCTCTGAAATATCATACTATAAAGTATTTTCATAAATTATTAATATTAATAATATTAATAATTGAAAAATAATTATTTTGTAATAAAAGTTAAACGGTAACATAAATGTAAAGTGAAATTAGCATAAATATAGAAAAACGATGTGATACAATGACAAATGATTTTGTATATCAGAATTAGATAATATGGAAACGTACACATTTTGCAAAATAAGTCATTGAATTTTTTGTTATTATAATTTAATGGAATTTCTTTACTCTCCTAATATTGAAAACATTATTATAATCAGATTTTCATATATTTTATTCAATTTAAAATAATTTTTAATATATTATTTGTAAAACATAACAATTTTTACAATCTATTTAAATTTTTGGATGGAGAGAAAAGAAATTTTATTTCAGTTATTTTTTTTATTTTAAGTTTTTATTTTTATTGTTAAATTATTTCGCTGAAAAAATTCAATTACACTGGTAATGTTTGTTTTTTTATACACAAATTTAACTGACGAATTATAGAATAAGAATTGAGTTTCTTTGGTGCAGGAACGTAAAGTAATTAGATTCAGGAAATCAGTGTCCGGTGAGTCCTCGATGGAAGATAAAGCCCGTCGTGTCTGTCGCGAAGTTGACTTCATCAGAAACGTCATATCCGGTTTCTTTGGATCTTACGTCTGCGTTCCTGAGATTATACAGTTGCAAGAGACGGAAATTGCCAAATTATCCGAGAAAATACGCTCAAGCCGTCCTGGTAAGAAATTTATGTAATATGGCTTACTTTACATGATCATTCCATGGTTTTTTTGAGCATTAATCCATTATTATATTAATATTATAATTTATTTTCATAGTAACATAATACAAATTGTCATTTTTTTCTACATTTATCTTTAGTTTTCACGATTAACTAAAACAATGAATAATTTGCAATATTTCTTATTACTTATAGTCTTTGTATTAATGAAATAAACAAAGTTTATTATTATTATAATTATAATATTAAAATGCGTTATTTTATTGGATATATATTAATAAAAAAAAATATGTGAAAGTACAATTTGAATAAATAATAATTTGAGTTTGTATAAAATACAAAACCAACCAATTAACGAATTGAAAATTTAAATTCGCACAAGATCCTGACAATTTAAATATACAAATATTAAACATTATAATGATGTAATAACAGTAGTTCATAGCTATAAGATAAGGGGACAATACAGTTTTCTGTTTCATTGGACTTGCCTTCCGCTCTGAAAAAGACGAATAAATTCACATACGCAGCTATAATTATGAATTGAAAAATAAAACTAAAACACTTAAATACACACCAGGCACAATTAAAATTATCTACAAGGATTAACCTAATACTAAATTTATTTTATCGCAATTAGTGTATTCGGCAGAGTAGAATTTTGAAAATCGGACATAAAAATAAAGCTCGAGGTAATATTAAAAATTAAAAAAATTCTTTTTTCAGTATATTTTCTTGAAATTATTTCCCTTCGGCCTAATTCGAATTCTCTCGCATGATCTACTTTTTTGTTACTATGCTGTATTTTCTTTCCTTTCACACACGCTCGCTGGATGTCTGACGATCGATTACCTGCCATAATAAAATATTTCGCTGATTTTTCGAAAAAAAAAGTGATACATTATAAATGTCATTATCTACATTGCATTTATTCTTTATTTACCATCTCTGGAATCGATTCAATACGCGAGCTCTATTGTAATCTCGTTCAATTATGAATAACACATTAATATTTGAGCAGCTTTTCTTATTTTATCTATATTTTTATAATATTCATCTTCAACTTAATCATTTCCAAATCATGCGGGCGTTTATATTTGCCGTCAGTATTTTCTCAAAATATCAGCGCGATCCTCACATCTCCCATTTATCCAATATTTACCGTCTATGTAGTTATATTTGGAATTAGATTAAATTGCCATTTATATTTTAGCGAGTAGACGAGATAGGGCGGATTCATGCATAGAAGAGACAGAACGAAAAAGAAGGAAAGAGTGAGTAAGAAAAATACACGCACATACAAGATTTAACTGGTCAGGACACGTGTACTACCTAATTACCATTCTTGTACACGAATTAAATATTTATGTGTAGACAATAAGAAGCTATTTCTGTAATAAAAAAAGACAAAAACTCAATGATAAATACAAGATCAATTGATTGTTAACAAAATTAAATAAGAAAAAAATGAGAGTGAAGAAAAAAATGTGTTAACTTTTTAATTCCATTGAATTACACCGTTCATTTTGATTTTTATTTTAATAACGAATCATTGATTGACAAAATTTATTTTTTATTTTATTTTATTACCTTTTTTTTCAGAGTAAATATTGTTTTTGTCAATTGTAATTTTTTTTTTAATGTTGGATGTATCAGTGAAGCAGTATACTTTACCCTACATATTTTTGTTATTTTTAACAGCTAATTCATATCTTGCATCATATTAATAAATCAACGCAATACATCAATACAACTTAATAATATTAATACAACTTAATAAATCAAGATATAAGACTTTAATGCGCGTTGGATAAAATTAAAAGTCTAAAAAAGTTAAATCGATTGATTTAATATTAAATAATTAAATACATTTATGTTCTATATTGGAAATGTTACCTTGTAAAATGACACAAGAGTTGCATAAATAAAAGATAAGATGACGAAATAAATTTGAATCAATACTATGTTTTCTTTTTTAGAATTTTGGATAAGGTTTAAATATTAGATTTATTAGAGAGGTATAAGTGAAATCAATATCATATTATCGTCAGTAGTGTACAATTGACGAAATGACTCGTGATGTCAAAATAAAATCCTTTATATACTTAAGATAAAATATTGTTGATTAATTGAAATAATTCTTTCTGTATAACCTATTTGTAAAAATATTTTATTTTCAATAAAAATGATACAGCCTCGAGAAGAAAAATATGCTGTCGAAAGTTTTCTATCGAACCTTTTTATTTATTTATCACAAGCGTATAAGGATTTTCACAGCAAGACATAATACTTAAGATATAATATTAGTTGTAAACCACTGTGACTGTGACGTAATTTTACAACAATAATGTAAAATGGGAGTGAATTGTGAGTATATTGGTCAAGAATAAAGTGTAAATGATATCAATTGAAGAGGCCTAATTATCGGATAATAATGTAATGTAAAAATGATTAAAACAAAGAAAATAGAGTTTGGGTAAAGTGTTATGCGGGTTGCGCCCTCGACCCCTCGACCCCTCGACCCCTCGACCCTCGATCGCCCCTATTCCCATGTTACCGCAGTTTTTGTACAAGACTGACGCAGCTGCGGGTCTCGGTTTCAACTCGGTGGCAACTGGCAATCAAAGCCCATGTACGGAATAGCCAACCTCCAAGGCGTTAAACCCGAACAAAGACTCTCCTCGTTCTTCATTTCCAAGGGCATTTTCATTCCCATTTTATTTCCCATTCCGACTATCATTATCTCCCCATACATATCTCTAGCTTTTTATCGCTCTCTATCTGTGGAGAAAAATTAATTTCCCATCTGTGAGGATACGTTACCACTACCGGTTTTCAACTTTTCCGACCAGCGAGATTGTACCTCAACGACTAATGCGTCACATCCACAGGAATAAACAGGGGTGCCATTTCGATTTCGAAACACGCGTTTGTTGCGTCGTTATTACCATCAATAGCCAGATGTTTATAATTGGGAACATTTTTTTATCTTTTATGTTTTATGATAAAAATTCTATTATTAATTATCTTTTTGGAAATTTTTACTTATTTTACTATTGCATACAATCAAATTGATCAAATTGTACAAAACGTGATGTGAAGGTAAATGATTTAACTAAAAGTTAAAAAGTACTCCGATTATAAATTAACGTAAATATAATTATTGTAAAATTGAATACGTATAATTAATATAAAGATTAATGCAACACACACATTTATAGCTAATTTCGTATTTACAAGTATTGATTTCAAAGTAAAAAAAAAGATACAGATTCATTATAATATTATGTTTTTATAGTTAAATTTTAAGGAAAATTATATTCAATTTCAAAATCTGCATATGTATTTAAAATTTACAATTACACACCTATATTGTATATTTACAATGTACAATATATATTATTCATTTATTTTATCAATAATTGCGGGAAAAAAATAAATTAGAAAAAATATAGTGCGTAAAAAAGAGAGAAAGTGTAACAACAGTATATGTAAAAATTAACAACAATTTAAATTAAGTTAATAAAATTTTATCGAAACTTTTATTTTTCATTGATATGTTTTCACGATTCATAATACAATTAATTTTTTAGTTTTAAGAATTTTGTTTCTTATTACTTTTTCCGTACTTTTATTATTTTACAAAGAAATAAAAATAATAAACACATTTATATATAATTGTGTTAAGTGAAATAATTTAAAAAATTTTTTTTATTTGAAATGATATTTTACATAAAATATAATAATGCTTTAAAATTTTATTTTAAAAAACATATTTGCTAGCCAGAAGCATTCTCTTTTATAACTTACAATAATATTAAAATTGAAAAAATTGTACTTCTTAAAATATTTTTTTTTATTTTCAAGCATAACATTTTGTTTAATAAAAACCTATTATAAGGTTTGTGAGTACGTTTTGATTTAAAACTCCTTTAAGATTAAAATAAGAATATTTTTCATAAACATAAAAGTCAAATTAAAATACTTGCTTTTTACAATTTTACTTTTCTATATTATATTAAAGTCATAAAACTTGAATGATGAAAGATTATTTTGGAGAAATATTCATTTAAAAAGAAAATTATTCCATTTCATGTATATACATTTTGTATAAAATCTTAAAACTCTACCGCCATTTTTCTTAAATAAACAGTACTCTATATTTTTTGAATAATTACTTTTGCAAAGCTATAAGAATGTTCCTCTATATTTATTGTTTATCAAATAAATTTTTAAAAATAGCAATAAAGCAATTTATAAAATTTATGTTTAAATTATGAATATCTTAATACAAAAGAGGACATTTACGGTAATATATTTACGGTAATAGAATTTGTTACCATTTTTGATATTTAAATAATAGATAGATTTAATATAAGATATTGAAAAATGTCCATAAAATAAGGAATGTAAATTTATTAAAAATTTTTAGTACATAGGGCTATTTGTCTTTAATTTAGATAATACACATATATTTAATTGTAAGAAAAAAAATTGAGGTCGAATTGCTTAGAATTGTTTGGAAATATCGATAATGGTAAATTGTATCTTTCTAAATATGAACGGTGATTTACATAGAAGTAGTAATTAAATAAATAATTAAGATAAAATATAATACAGTTACGTAGAGTAAAATTTACATGGTTTAAGTTGAAAAGCTTATTATCTATTAACATATTCTTTTATTGTTCTGGCATTTAATAATTGATTTATCTTACATCATTATTTTATGATAAGACAAAAACTATTTAGGTTTAGAAAAGGATCGAAACTATTTAGAATACATGTTAATTGCTACAGTATGATTTTGGTGAACGTGTAGCTTAAATAATAGATTAATCCGTAAAATATACACGAAGAACTGTCACTACCTTTTTACGAGAATTTCTGTTTATTTATATTTTGAATGAAATGATATTAATTATACTGGCTTGTATGGCACATTAACTCATATGTATGACTTTATTTTATATTTAATTTAATTTAATTTATAGAATTTATTTATTTATTTATTTATTTATAGAATAACCAATAGAATACTTTTTAGGTTATGAAAAAAGCAGTTAATGATGCATATCAAAATTCGTAAAAAAAATCAGTAGATTCTTATTTTCTACAATGCCACTTATGATATTCAGGCGTTTTTTTTTATTAACCATTTTAATGAAAAAATTCATTTTTATAAAAACTGATCGGAAAATAATAAGCGGAGAAATTTTCTAAACACCGGAAAATTAATTAAAAAATTTGGAACTTTTTATTTTTTAATATTTAGAACTGTAGTTATGAACAATTAAAGTGATTAATATGCATTTTATTTGTACAAAATATTAGCTTGATCGGATTATCAGTTTTCGAGTAACAATACTGTTAATTATATTATGCGAACATTTACAAAATATTTTTACTTCATTTTACCAGACGAATTTAGTTGTTTCAACTGTTTTAAAAAATGAAATTGTTGCACAACAAATCTTGTATCTTATATTTTATAAAAATTGTTTAGATTATCTAAAAAAAAATGAGGATAAATATGACTAAAAAAGGTTAAACGTTCGGGATTTGATGAGGAGTGGGAAGAAGAATAAATGAGGGGTTAGTTATCGCAGATTTCATTTCTATTACTATATATTACAATTTCCTGGTTTTTACCCTCCCCTACTTGGCAGTTTTTGCTCGTCATTCGCAATATTTTAGAGTCTTTAAACGATGTTTACAAAATTTAAGATACGGGAGTTATTGTACTACAATTATATTTTTTAAAACCGATGAAAAAAGTAAAATCGTAAGGTAAATTGAGCTCGAAATAATTTCGTAAATTTTCGCATAATTTAATAAACATTAATATTACTCGAAAACTAATGATCCGATCGAGCTATAATTTTGTATAAATATATAGTGTATATTAATCACTTTAATTTTCCGAAATTAGAGTTCTAATAAATATTAAAAAATTATAAAGTTACACATTTTTTAATTAATTTAAAAATTTCTCCGTTTCTAATTTTCCGATCTGTTTATATAAAAATAAATTTTCTTTCAATGTTATTAGCTACAATAAATCGCCTGTTCATACTATTGTATTAAAATTAAGACTTTCTATTTTATAACAAAAAAAGTAAAAAAATATGCATTTTTTCGTTAAATTTGTTAATAAAAAGAACCCGAAATATAATGAGTAACATTTTATAAAATAAAAATCTACTGATTCTTTTACGAATTATAACGTGTATCACCTACTGCGTTTTTTTTATGACCTAAAAAGTATCTATTGCTTGGTCTATTATATTAATTATAATTATATTATTTTTATACCTACATGAACAAACTAAATCTTTGAATTAGATTTATCTCATTAAACGTAAAACTTGAATAAAATATTTGTATTTTCAATCTATTTTAAATCTTTAACTAGATTTATCATTTTTATTTGTTCAGTAATGTTTCATACGTTTTGAATTTTTTGATATTACATTTATCATTTCATAATGTTTATTCATTAAATAAAATTTAAATTATATTCAAATATTTTGTCCATTATTTCAATTACCTACAAATTAAATTATATTTAATTAGATTAAAAAATATTATTGAATTTTATTTTTAACTTCGTACACATATTAAATTGTATGGATTGTTTCAAAGAATTTTGAATACAACTTTCGATAGTAAGAATAAAGTTTTAATTTTTATTATTTTACTGAACAATTATAAATAATTTGTAATATTGTTTTGTGATGTAAATTCTTGAAAAATAAATAAATTGCGTATTAAATTATTGTACAAGAAATTAAAAAAAAAATTTACAATATATAGAAATTTCACAACATATTTGTAATAAATTTTATAAATTTATATTGATTTTTTATAATAACTTATATTATTTAATTTTTTTTTTTTGCATTATAATAATATGAGTACTGTTTACAATGAAGCTAAAATAATTATATAAAAATATACATAGTTATTATGAATTTAAATTTTATTTTTATTCTATTTATTGTATCTTTTCCTTAAATGCGAGTACTTTTAATTGTATGTATATAAATATATTTGAATATTACTGGTAAGTATAATTTATTCTGAATAATAAGAATCGAACAGTTATATTAGTCTAAATAGATTAATAATGTTTTAATTACTCACGAGAATGCTTTGATATTGTATTTTAAAAATTTGTTTTAATTTGATAATTTCTCTCCATTGAAAATTAAATATGTAGTGTTTTTACACGTAAGTCGATCTATTTTGTAATTATTGAAATGTTTATTCGATTTTATTTAGGCTTAAACAAAAATGAACGTGGACGTCCATCAAATAATATAGTACGTATTAAACTGTTGCTATATAATCATTTTAATTTAAACGCAAAAAAAAACTTGGATCATACTTTAGTTAAATATTGAATGTATAAAAACTTAAGTACTTCAGCAATAACAGTACGGTAAAAATTTTAAGGCTGAATGAGAAAATGATTTATCACAATTTTTTTTTTTATAACTGGAATGTTAAGAAAAAATCTGTTATACTAAATAAATATAACTCGTTGTCCTGTAATTTACTGAGTTGATTATAATTCAAAAATAATTTATTTTCCATTAAAAATGCGTATGGATAAATATATGTTATGCTCTGGGAGATATTTATACTTTATATGTACATTTCATATTCCACATTAGTTAAGCTAGTGTAAATTATATTAAAATTGGCAAAAGCCGACGTCTTGCAATGATTCTTTATCGTAAAACAAAATAAATTTCAAATAAATAAATAATAAATGATTGTCATTTAAATTATTATAAGTACGTAAATGGAAGATGATGTATCGCTATATTGTTGGGTTGAAATTTCCTTGTGCAGCATTGAAAATAATACTTTGTTCAGGGACATCTAGATTTCCTGGGTCTGTTCCAATCAGAAGCATACCCTGGTGCTAGAATAAAGCGAAGAAGAGGGTTGTGGATGGTCGAGGCAACCGGCCGCACTTCCGCTCAGGAACTTCTTCCGGCGTACCAAAACATCGGTATCATCACGTTTACCGTGGTTCGACTGGTATATTTTCCAAGAAATGTACAAAAAGATCGCACGGCGATTCTATCGCAAATGTGGATGGGATGTGGCGTGTCCCTGCGTTCAAATTAATTGTCCATCAATTTCAATCGATCTTCAATAATTTTTAATGTTTACCTTATCTCTGCATTCTTTTTCAATCAGGAGGGTTAATTTTTATTCCCTTTCCGTCATTTAATGTGTTCCCACGCGTATTTTTCACATACTGGCTTCCTTAATTGAACATTATAAGAATTATGTGCTTTCAACATATTTTTGTATTATGTAAAATTTGATTTCAAGCACCTTCCGTCTTTGTTAATTATTTAAATATTAGAGATCCGTTAGAAGTGCTAAAGACAAATACAATCGAATAAACTGTGTTATTCTCTGTTTATTCTCCGGCACCTCTAACGGATCTCTAATATTTAAATAATTAATATTTTTGAATTATTTTCTTTTTTTTTTTAATTAAACAATTCAGTTTTCATTTATTGTATCACATGAAATTACAAGAAAAAACAATTGAATAGCTTTATTTTTTATTATAAGAGGAATTTTGATTAATTTTGAAATAATGTACCTTTGAATTTCAAAGTGCTTTGGAGTAGTAATAATGATTTATTATTTTTTTAATTATTCATATTTTTATTAAAGTCCTAAGACTGTTTGCTTTTAGAGAGTAAAAGCCGTATGAAGCTTCTTTGTGGCATCAAAGTGAATTTAATAGTTCAGGAATTTAAAAATACATGTCAGTTAATCTTTAACGAAAAATTTACCTTTGCAAGGGAGGGTGAAGCCAAAAAAGTGTTTTCTTGCAAAAAGAAAAGAAAGTACGTGTCTAACGAATTATGAAGTTCTACGGTTGTATTACAATCTTTCACATTAACCAACAATTTTAATTTTGATGAAATATTTTCTTAAATCGCCATTGAATGTAAATGGGTAGAAAAGTATTATATAATTAATATAAATATCCATTTGCAATTAAAAAAATTTTACGAGCTTACATTTACAGATAAGAAAAAAAATCATTAAAAAATTAATTAATATTTTTCTTATAGTTTTATATAAATAAAAATGTTTCAAGAATTTAACTTTCTTTTTACAGTCATGTTTATTCATCAAATACCGTTTATTCATGATTTACACTATAAGAAAATTTAGAAAAATTATATTAAAAATAGAATAAAAAACTTTTTTTTAAACCAACTCAAGTTTAAAAAATAAATTTCAGTTTTTAATTTATTAAATTTTTACCTAAAAATGAATTTTATTATGAATGTCATTAATATTTTTTTTTCTTTTATTAAAGTTTTTATTTTTTTCTTTTTTTTTTATAGATGAATATTTATATACTATAAATATGATATAAACTTAAGATAATGTATAAGATTTAAATATAGGATATGATAAATATAATATAAATTTTAAATTGTCTTTCGGCATCACTAAATTTGTTGTATTACTAATTTTTTATCTTATTATTACTTCGTATTCTTTTTTAAGCATTACAGAAATAAACAAATATTAATAAAAAAAAAATATATAAACATATATATTAATAAAAAATAACGTCTAACATTAATACAACCATTAGAATTTGAAAAGTTTACGGAATAATAATTAATCTTGAAATATATAAAAGTGAGGTCGATGTTGCTTAAAAATTACTAACAAAATATTACTTTAAAATAAAAAATGCGATAAGATTTAATCGATCATTCAAACCTTTTAATTTCAATTGTATAACATATAAAACAATACGTTCAATAATTTAAACTATTTTTTCAATGGTATATAGATTAGTTCAATAAAATTTATAATCAATTTGATTTAATTCTGAGTTGTTGTATTATGCTTTACTAATGTTTTTAGCAACATTTGAAGACACTATAGGATTCGTCCGGAAGTTGGTTGAGATGATCTAAATGGCAAAGCGTTGTTAAAGCAAAACCTCTTGTTTGAATACAATGCGATCGTTTCTTATCTCCACAACATATTTATCACCTCAGCACAATGCTCGTAATATTGTACATTCGCTCTGGTAACACTTTCATTGGGTTCAACTACCAAGACGAATGAGTGCATTTTAATTGCAGTTGCAGTTGCAGTTGCATATCGAAGGGACTGCATTCATACTTATTCGCATTACTTAGCCAGGGAGTGACAAGTGAGCAACAAGTGTTGTAAAGGCCATCGTTTTATGTACACCTACACACATGTTCCTGCCGAACCGGATCCCCTTTCTTCCTATTTTTATTTATCTTTTAACACTGTTCCATTTTATATGCGAGTTTTTTATATGACTCACTTCTAAAGGTTTACCTTCGGAATTTAAACTAATTAATAATCACAATGCGATCTTGTCACTCATTCTAATTTTGTATTCATGAATTTTTCCAATTCATTAAATTTAGTTGAGTTTGAGTTTAATAAATAGTAAATTAAGTTTTTCGTTTTGTTTAGTAATTAAGTTACGTGAAAATATTTACAGACTCAATTTATATATTGTAAGATGCACTTTTTACAAAATAATTATGGTTTGATCTTTCATACTGTCAATCCTTTTAGCTTGAAATAGCTTTTGTTCATACTTACTGTTATATAGTTTTTGTATTAACGGTTGTCATCAAATATAATTATTTAGGATAAATATAAAAAATATTTTTATAATTATTATTAAAATTTTTTTATACAATATTTTACATCTTTAAAATATTTATAATGCGATTCAAAATTGTTTTTCACAATTTCTTTCAAATTAGTAAATAATAAATAATTTTCAGATATTAATTAAAAGAAGAAATCATGTAATTTTTGTCTTTTAATAGGATTTTTATTAAGTTAAATATATAAAATTTATAAAATAATTTTTTTATAATTACTTTGTTTATCTATAATTTAACTATTATTTAAATTAATTTTATAGATGTAACTATTTTAATATGAATAAGTTTACACGTACTTACTTATAGACACACGAGTTTGTATAACTAAAATATTACAGGTTCAACTATTTGATTTAATATATGACAAAAGTTGAGTTTGCAAAAAAAATTCGAGTGCACCAGGCTGAATGTGTATATCAATATAGGTTGAAAACGCGTGGTTCGGTTATATATTAAATTAGAACAAGGTAATTTTTTTCATCAATTGAATTGCTCTATTACAAAAACGAGATAATTTGTTAAAAAAGAAATATACATAATTATAGTTCATCTCAAATTTATAAAATTATCGTACAACATTACATATTTCTTCTGAATATGTGCTTTCTTTCAAACTTCTAAACAGATATTTAATCAAGAATATAAAAATACAAAGAAAAAGTTATTGAAATATATTTATTTTATTATATAATTTTAACACATAATTTTATCAATGAACGTATCTAGAAATTTGTGCTTCTATTTATAAAGAAATCCTTTTATTTTATTTCATGCATAAAAATACTATTTATATAGTACATATTAAATGATCAAGTTTTTCGTAATTTTAAATTGTAATATCTCTGATACCATGTAAAAATGCACAAAAAGTGTTCTGTAATAAAAAATACATTAAAAATCTATCCCCAAAAGTTTTATATCAAAAAGATGATAAATTTGTTTGGTGCTTTTTTTAGATCATGATTACAGATGGGGAGGGAATCTTCGAAAAGACTTCTGGAACTTTGTGGCCGAAAAGCCCAGCAAAAAAAGCTTCCTAAAGAGTGTTGGATTGACGATTTGTTATTCGTGTGTTGACCAACTAAGACCTTCCACCTACAAGAACAGATAGTTCAATAACTAATAAGGATTACGGTTAAAGAAATTAGGTGAAAGTAAAGATAATGGGTTGATCTGATATGGTTTCTTGTGGATGTATTGCCAGGTTCACTTTTACATGAGTAAGAAAAAGAGAGGTTTGATTTTTCTACGACTTTTCTTAGACGCACATGGGAGTTTTTTGAGAGGTCAGAAGATTATCGGGCTCTACGCGAATAGTATAAATCGCAATTTTATGAATAATAACTTAAATTCTCAATTTTATATTGGGATGAGATGTCTTTTCAGGTCGATAAAAGCATAAGGAATGATCAGAAACAAAGATTTTTTTTCCAAGTCGTAAATACCTAATGGTTTCTCTTTTAAGCAATGATTAAAAGTAACGCCAAGGTATTCAACATTTTGTTCCAAGTGATCTAGCGTGTATCTAACAAAACTGGAAAAGGATGGCGGAATTGATTCGAAAAAAAGAATTGAAAAAAATATATTTGGATTTATCTTCTTAATACTAAATCTTCATTTGATTTGTTAAGTATGAAAGGAAATGAGAAATTTGTTTATAAATAAAGAAGCAAGATTAATAGTACGTGCAGCGAGAATCCATTTAATGGACACATTGAATATTAGTTTTCTTATTAGTAGTAATGTCATTAATAAAGATATTGAATAAAAGAGATGATAAATTTTGAATTTGTAGAATATCTACAGTTATTGAAAGAATAGAAAAGAAATTATTTATTAACTTAAACAGTGGCGGTGCAATTAGGTGAAAAAGTACAAATAATACTGGTAAGATATGAAGAAAAATATTGTCGAATAAATTTATAAATTAAATTATCGTCCCAAGTGTGGTCGAAATTTTATTGAACGTCAAGTAGAAGTATGAATTTGTAAGGTTAAATGCATTGGTTGTATTTTATATTATAATAATAGCGTTTTCAGAAAGATCCGAGAAGGTGCAGAGAGGAGGAGAGAATTTGCCCTATTTTTCCTTTTATTTTCTCCGATCACTAAGAGCGACAGAATGTGTTTTTGGATAAAGCATATTTTGCAAACTTGTAACATAGTACGATGGAGCGTCTGGTGGAGCCGCACTTGCAATCAATATTTATGTGCGGCTTATTGAAAAAGAAAGTAATTAAAATTTTTCTAAAAAAGGCGATTTATTGATAAGATTAGATCAAATTCTATAAATAAAATTTAAAACTCTTCAAAATAGTCTCTTTCTAAATTAATACAATTGCACCATAAAACTCGAGCTTATTTCTGGCACTTCGTCCACACCTTCGGTACAAGCTTTGTACAAACTTTTCGTGTTTATAAATCTTCTATCGTTATATTATGCACCGTAAATGTCAATAAATTCAGAGTGTCAGCAATTGTCTTGAAAGTTAAGTGGTTATCTGAACTCTAAATTTATTGTAAAAATTTTTCGGGCGTTGGTATTGGTTTGAGCTGTTTTTGGGCGTCCTATTTTTGGGTTCATCGGTGACTTCTTCCGGGTACTTCTTGAGAACCACTTTTTACATTGCAATTTACACATACCCTTATTCTGAAAGTCCTTTTTTAATATCTCAAATGTATTTACAGTATTTTTTCCAAGTCGTATACATAATTTTATCACTTTGAACAGTTCCAACAGTGTGTCAGAACTTAGAAAAATACGCTTTGCGTGAAAATATATCCTATAGCTTCTACTAATTCCAAAAAGAAAAAAAAATTAGAACAAACCCCCTCACATATTTTCTGACCTTTTAAAAAACGCTGCAATAAATAGTTGAGTCGTACAAAATAAACCTCAATACTTTTATGTACTACATCATGTATGTTTGAAGACGAAGAAGTAATAGAGCTTGTGTTAGTTTGCTTTACGATCTTAACAGACTAATTTGTCTGTAGCTTGAAGGCGAACGAAGAGAGTTGCTTATTTTTGGAAAACATGAAATAAAAGAGAAGTATTATGTGCGTATAATTGCTTTGATAATATTGGGAAGAGATATGAGGAAATTAATGGGGAGAATTTTTAGAACAATGTTATTCAGCTCATTAGAAGAGGTTAAAAATATGTCTGTAGGGGAAGATATAAATTTTTGATAGTGAACTCGTACACATCATAAGAAGTGGGTTAAGAAGGCTGAAAAAAGAAAGGCAAGCGTTTTTGGCTGATGTGTTAATACTTTTACTTTATTTTTATCAAAATAAAGTATACAATTATTAACGAAAAATGGGTTGGGAAGGGAATTATGATTTTAAACTATTTTACGAAGATATTGAGGATTTTATAAATTTCAAAAATGTAATTATTCAAGAACTTTCCTTGTAAAGAAGTTGTATCTTTTAAAAAAATGGACTAATAAAAATTATTATGCTTTTTTAATCTTGCAAGTTTGAATATTTATATAGATCTCTGGCGTGGTTTTTTTATAAGAGATATAAAATTAAGAGAGATGTTTGTATTATTATACTTTTCTGCATTGAGGTACCACTCCTACCAGGCCTAATTAGTATTAGCCTATGCCGTCTATAACATTAATATTGGGGAATATAAGCATTTTTTAAATATATGTAAATATATATTTAAATGAGTTTCAGGAATATTTACTCCTCTAATCTACTTTTCGAAAAAATGGAAAACTTCTTGTGTTTTACATTCAATGCTGTTAGCAATTTCTTCTATATACTAAGGATTTATACGACGAAATGGTCATTGTTCTTTTGGGAATTGATTGAAGCGATAAAATGAGACACGATAGAGTTTAGCTTCTACCATTTGATTAAATTTTTTCTATAATGGAACTATTGCAAATAAAGTAGTATGAAACTATAAAAAGTGTTTGGCACTTGTGAAATAGGAATATTTGAGTAAAGTTAGTTTTTGGAGCTTAGATATACCAGGGGTAAATTGACGTGCAAACTTATTTGGATTAGATGTATAATTTTTTTGAAGTTTTATCTATTTTATATTTTATCTATAACTTTCTGTTATATTTGGACAGTATATAATCATACGTGACATGGAATTGCAGTGAAAGCAAGAACTTATATTGCGCTTAAGCTTTGAATACTTTGTAGAAATGTTTTAGTTTCTTGAAAAGTATAGAATCACATCTTTACTGTTATCTCCTTGGAATTGGTTCGTAGTGTTATTGTATAATAAAATTTTTCTAACCTATTTACTTATTATTATTCCATTTAAATGTTTTTAAAAAATGAAAAATTTATTATTCCCAGTCAATTTGTAATATTCTTAGCTGTACCTATTTTTCATTTATACCATTGTCCATGTGTAATACAATTTTCTAGATTTAAATTTCCATTATCTTTTGATAATAATAATAATAAACAGGAAAAATTTTATCATTTTTACATTTTCTAATCTGTAATTATCAAATATTTTTTTCATTGTTATTACATTATTTATTATATTAAATTTTATTAAAAAATCGTTCAATTTTCGATTTTGTAGTTTTTATGTGTAATTTAATATTAATCAAAATGGGTATATTTTTTTTCTAAATAATAATTATTACGCATTAAATTAATTATTTTCATTTCAAAAATACATTATAGCTTTTTTTTTAAAATCATTTAAAAACTCTCTTACTATTTTTTGTAATATATCTGTTATTTTTTGCGCCTTTAAAAAGTTGTTTGTTGCACGGATTGTTAATCTTTGAAATGATAAGTTAGGCAGCAAGTTGTAGTATAGTTTTTCATTTGCCCTCTACCAAACAACTCAGAAATTATATTCTCCTTCCATTATAAATAGAATGCTTGCAAAATAAAATTTAAAGTCTGTATTATTATATATACAAAGCAAATCAAAATTAAAAAAATCAGAAACTTTTTTAATTTTTAAATTATCCATTAATTAAATTGATTAGATTAATATTGGTAAGCTTTTACTTTATATATTATATAAAACAATATTTGTATTTCTATATTATTTATTTTTAATAATAATAAACATTTTATAAATCACTAAATTATAACATTTTTTAATCTAATTAAAATAATTTTAAGTGGAAATTTTTTATTAAAATTTGTTTCGTAGATAATTTAAATTAAATCATATTTAAAATTATAAATTTATTATTGAGCTGTGATATTTAGTACTAAAAATACTCAATAGTAGAACATACAGTATTTTAATGTACATAAATATAAGATGTGAATGACGAAGTACGTATAATATAGTTTAATATTGCTAAAATGTATATTGTTTTAAAATGGATATTATTATATAATACACATTATTAAAAATGTAAAATAATATATAGAACACACAAATTATGAAAAGGAAATAATAATGAGCTTGTTAATCAGTGTCGTTGCTATGGCAACAATCGTTTATTGCTTAAAAATGAAAGTAAAAATGTCTATTTAATCGATGCGAATTATGTTTGACAGCATTTTACGATGATGTATTTTATGCGATACTATTCGAGATTGTATATTTGATTTAAATACAGAATAGTCACTTGTATCGGAGTCAGAATCAAAGTCTGAAATGCAATCGATTAAAATTAAAAGATTTTTGGAAAATTCGTTAAAACTGGATTATCGTAGACCCCTATTAAAGTTTTTTTTAATTCTCTATTTGGTTAGTCCCAGAATTTGGCCGGTTATTAGGTGTAATGAGAAGGTCAAATAGAGGACACCAGATCTCTAAAAGGTGATGATAAATTTTCCTTTCATTGCGCATTCGCCGCAAATATCGATTTTCTCCCTGAGTTTACACGTGCTCGTCCACCCGTAAGGAACGTGAAAGGGGGTGCGAAAATGTATTTTATCTCCTTGAGTAATAGGCTGAAATTCGGTTTCATCTTCTTGATAAGACTAAAATCATAGGTGATAAAATCAGCATAAGTACTTTTGTCAAAACGCATTGTCAGTCTTTCCTTAATCGAGTCATTTCCAAGCAATCTTTTAAGAAAAAAAGCAATTTTTTTAAGAAAAGATTTATTCAATGCATATACCATCGGGTGTATTCAGCTTGTGTAAACCTCAAATTGCGAATTATACACACATCTGGCTGCACATTCATAATTTGAGAAACTATTTACATTTAAAAATGCATTAGAATTAAGGAATATTCAAAAGAAATTTCATACTTCTGTTTCAAATTAGTGACATGTATAAATATCAAAGTATAATATCAGTAAAATATAAGTAAATAGATATCTACAAATTTTGTATCATTAAGTATATATTTTTTAATATACTTCATTTATGTAGACTGTTATCATTGTTTAAGTTCTAGTACAGTAGTAATTATTTATAGTCAGTTATAAAATATTTATAGTGTTTATTGACAAAATTCCATTTAATTAAATTAAATTATAGAAAATTTTCCAATATTTCCTTCTTTGACGATATTAAAAAATTATTTTTATTACAAATAGTTAAATTAATATTTATATAGTTAATATCAATGATTAGAGCTTTACAATCATGGATCGAATATTATCGGCTAAAAAGTCGTATTTAAATTTTTTTAAACAATATACTGATACTGGTTTATCAATACATTGCAAATTTGTATTTAAAAATATACCGTAAGGCTGGTGTGGTAAAATTTTTTAAATTCTGTAACATAAAATTGAAAATTTTTATATTGTAAAATAAATGTATACATTCGTGTTTTTAAATTACAAAAATATTTTATGGTATAATTTAATCGACAATAAAATAATATTTATTGTTTAAAAAATAATATTTTAAGCTACGTTCTCATATCGAAAAAAAAATTCTCATACAGAAAAAAATAATTTTTTATATTTAGATCCTTTTACGAACTTTATACTTTCTTGGTATAATTAATAAAAAACTAAAGTATGTAACTTTTTGTAATAATAATAAAAATTTAAATAATTAAATATTGAACTATAACTACAAATTAAATATTTATTAAATAAATAAATTAAAATATATATATATATTAAAATGGAAATATAAATATGACATTAAAAAAATAAATATTAACTGCAGAATAGATAAATAATAATACATTTTTGAGTTAAATAAGTAGTAAAATTATTGACAAGCAGACATTTAAATTTTCCAACACTAAAGACTATTGCTTAATAATAAATTCACAAATCTATATCGATCTGATTTAAAAAAAAGCTTTTTATGTACAAAAAAATTCCTTTCAATGTTTTTTATATAGAATTTGTATTTAATAACTAAAATTTTATGACTTAATCATTTATAAAATGTTTATATTACACATTTATAATAACTATTTCATTATTCGATTAAAACATTAAATCATTTTTGTTTCTTAAATTTTCATTAATATACTCGTTTTATTATTATATTAATTTATTCACGTAATAACATTTTTTTAAAAAAAAAATTTTAGATTTTAGAATTTTAGAGTTTTAGATTATATATTTTCATTTAACAGATATTATATTTATACTTTAAATAAAATAAAATTGGAAATAGTATACTTAAAATTAGGTTCTTATTTTATAAAATATAAAGAGCTACATTATTTATATTTACAATTTAATTTCCCAAAATGAAATATTAAATGAAAAATATGTATTCATTCAAAATAGCAATTAATTTTAATTAAAAGCTGATGTTGTGTCCGTAAACGTACGTAAATAATATTTTGTCTTTCGTATTTAAACTCACGTCGAAACACACGAGTCTTCGAAAGATTCGAATGATGAACGGCCATTTTCATTTTATTAACCCTTGAGTTTTCGACAATCGCACTAACTCTGGATAAAATTACCGCATGTCTGAAAAATTTCTCCAGTTTGAGCCTACACTTTCGCGCACCAGTTCTTGGACAAGAGAATACAGGTGAAAATCCCGATTTTATCTTACGAGGGGAGGATGAACGAACGCGAAAGATTGGAGGATAAAATAAAAAGGGAAAAAAATAAAAATTTGCATATTTATATTAAAAATTGTTATTTAATAATGTTACTCTGTCTTTTTTTGTACAATCGTTGACCAGTCACAAGGTTGTGCAAGAGGTGCGAGAGAGAGAGAGAGAGAGAGAAGGGCGGGCTGGTTTGAATCCTCTGAACACTGATTAACTCGGGATGAATGAAATAAAATGCAGCTCGAGCACAAAAAAATACATGAATAATGCTATGCTTTTCCGAGATCTGTCAATTTTTTGGGTGTACTAGATCATACTGGCAAAAAAAAGGGGGGGGGGATTTGTCAGTTACCGTAACTTAAGGTGTCTCAAAGTATGTTATCCCTTATTCTCGATCGAATTTTTTTCACTATTCGCTTCGTCTCAATTGAGATGATTAATTTTAATAAAAATTGATTTTTGTTAAACTATTGCCTGAACTATAATAATTAATGAATTACTGGTTATTTATTTATTAATAATTTATTGATTATTTGTTGTTTAATAAATTTTGTTGGTTGTTAGATGACTTATTAATTTTGTGGTTATAAATTTTATTTTGTTTATTGTTTATTATTTGTTAATTAATTTATTATTTATTGTTGGAAGTTTATTATTTATTTTTTAATTTGTTTAATTTTTTATTTATTTACGAATTTGTTACTTAATTTGTTTAATAATTCATTATTAATTCATGTATTATTTATGAAGTTATTGCTTAACAATAGTCATTGAAAATAGTTTTGTTTCGAGCTGCAGAATTTGTTGAACAATCAATTTTTATCAAAATCTTCATTAACATTATTTCTTAATGTTGATTTTTTTTATTAAGGTTTCTTGGTTTACAATAATTTTTTGTATGTTTACAATAATTTTTTGCAGGTTTCTTAATTTGACTTCCTTCATTTGCCGTGGGTTCAGCTAGCCCATCTTTTCCGGAAGGTGAAGAGTTTCTCGAACAAATCTTTGTGCTTGCTTAGATAGGAAAATGCGCTTTTCGGCGGAAAATACAGATAGATTGATGTCCTGATTCATTTTTTGTCCCGTGCCGTAACACTAATAAATTTTTCATAAATATAACTTTATTAAATAAAATATTACAAAATTAAAATGATAAAAATGTGTTCGTATTAAGTGCATAAGATATTTTTTTTTTATAATATATGAATGTTACTAATTTTTTCAAGGCTAAATATTTATTCCAATGATATCGATGAAAGCAAATTTAATTATTCATAATGGATACTTACTTATTATGTCTAATACTCTTTTTTTAATTACATTATTCAAATTTGTAAGGAGTAATATTTTTTCTTTATCTTGCCAAAGATATTTTTGTTTTCTCTGTGATAAAAACCAAAGTACGTATATATACAAACATTTAACTCAGCATAATATATATATATACTAAGTTAAAAATTAGTCAATAATATGTCTGAAATATTTATATTTTATTCGGAGTAGTATAATCATATGAAAAACAAATATTTTTTTTTGAAAAGCCGTTTTAGAATAAAAATATAGGGTATAGTTTTTTAACTTTTAAGTACTCATTTGCAGCTGTGTAAAATTTAACAAAATATTATTGGGCATCTTAAAGTAGAAAAATGATTATATAAGGAATAAAATTATAATATCGCTAATAATTTTTGAAAATGAATAATAGATATCATTTAAAAGAAATAATAATTTATGGTAATTTAGCTAAAAATTTTTGTTTTTTTTTTTTTATTACTATTGTAATTTTTTTTTTTTTTTAATTTATTAAAGCATTATTTATTATTTTTGTGTAATCAAAAGAATGTTTCTTTGAATTAAATTATTCTTTTCGATGATATAAGTTAAAAAAATGTAGAAAGTCTCAATTTGTGGTGTTGTAATGCAACATTTTTGGAGCAATTGGAATTTGGAGTAGAAGATTAGATGTACAATGAAAATATATGTGGAAAAATTGTTTGTTGATTATATTGTTCCGATTTCGTAGTACAATAGTCCAAAAATTACAATTAGTATTAATTAGATTTAACACGAGAATTTCTGAGTACTACAACTCAGCAAAAGGTGAGCTTACATTTCATCCATTCGCATGTGCATTATTCTGCGCATAATGTACATTCACGTTCCGACACTTTCTTCTTGATGCAAAATATAAAGTAGACTCTATTTCGAATGCCGTTTGCATATTGCATGCTCAGATAGAATGTGCATTTTTATGAATATGTATATGAAAATATTTTATTCGAAATTTCGTGAAATTCTTTAAAATGCACGCTCCAGGTAGACATGCGACGTGCAAACGGCATCAGAAATAGATTCTCCTTTATATTTCGCATTAAGAAGAAAGTGTTGGAGCATAAATCGAGAATGAATGTATAGGAAAATGGGTGGAATTTGAGCTTGTCTCTTTCCAGCTTTAGTGCTCGGGCACTTGGGAATCCTCACGTTAAGCCAATGCACATCGAAAACTGTTTGCGGAAAAATCGGCTAGATTTAGATACTTCAGAACAATTTTTTAAAATATTGTCTAAAGAGCGTTATTGGTAAAAAATAAAGTATGCTTCACATACGTAAATGGTTCTGCCCGAAGGAAACCCGCTCTTGTCTTATTTTTCACGACTCTATATTGCATGATGCAATATTTTCAAGTTCTAAGAATGCAATCAAAGGGCGGGGAGGGAGTCGGTGCTGAACAAACAAGTCCAGGTTCTTGCAGATCTGCAGTTGCATTCGGTATTCACGCTGCGTATGGCGAGCTTGAAAAACCACGGCTGGCAACCCGAGCTCGGGCATTCCTGCGCATCCTCGGACTGTTCCCGAGCTCGGGGCTGGTCCCCAGGAAGAGAAGAGGTGCACCGGAGGAACGATCTGGTGTCTCCCCTCGACGGATACGTGCAGGTGTGCGACACGGCCTGCGATGCTCGGACGCGGCCTTTGTTTGTTACGCTTATGCTCGACGAGTTCTCGTGCTCCGGATGAAAATAAAACGAAAATAAAATGAAAACCATGAGGCGTGACGAGGAAGAAGGACTATCAGGGAGTCGCACGAATATCCTGGCAACCTGGGCAAGCACGCCTCCGACCCGATCTTATCCTTGTTTTCCTTGTGATGATTGATCGGTGTTTATAATGTACTGAATTATGCCTTAAGTATCTTCGATTATCATAAATAACTTATTTCGATTTTTCAATATTTTAATCTTACATAAAAATTGAATTTAAAGGCATTATTAAAATAATTGAAATGAGATTTACATTATTTAATACAATTTATCTACCTCTTCAACATGAAGTGTTGTACGGTAGGGTTACTCAAATTTGAAATAATAACATTCTTGACATTCAATTAGAAGAAAGATTTTATAATTAAAAAAAGGAGAAATTCTAAAGAAATTTCCTTACACTCCATATTAAAACCGGCACTATTATACTTTTCGATTTATTTAAGAATTAAGAAAAGCAAATAAAAAAGGTTTTGCGTAACACATGCTCAATTATTTGAAAGATATATTAGTAAAAAACAAAAAAAAAGTAGTTAAAAAAGATTGAGCAATAAATACCAGTGCAGTAAGAAAAGGAAAATAAAAAAAAAAAAACAAACTCTTCATCACTAAAAGCTAAATAAAGAAGAAAAAAAGGCAGAATTAGAAATATGTACAAGTTTGAACAATAATAAGAATTCATTGATAAAACATATGGTGAGTTATGTAATAACATCAAGCCAATGATAAAAGAGATAAAAAGTAGTATAATAATGAAAATAGAAGAAACAAATGAGGAAAATATCAAGAATATAAAAGAGAACAAAAAAGTGTAAAAAGGTTAGAAAAAAATATTGAAAAAAGATAGAATAGAGAAAAACTGAAGCGAGGAAAAGAATTATGAAGCTAGAAGAATGAAATAAAAATAAAACAGAATATTGAATAATAATTTCAAAGTATTATTTTCAAAATAAAACAGTAACAAATATATTAGATATCAGATGAAAGAAAATTAGAGAATTTAATAGAATATTAGTAAAGAAACTGAAAAACTGTAAAGAATAAAGGGCCTATGAATGTGAGAGTCAATTTAGGAATAAGATAAATAATAATAATAATAATAATAATAATAAGATAAATAATAAGATGAACCCGAAAGTGTTAATTGAAATGGTTATGAGTTCAGGTGAGGAAATTACATGAATTTTAGTTAAATAAAATTAAAATATACTTGTATATAGAAAATAATTGTATATATATATATATGTATAAAGCTATTTGCAATAAATAAGAGTGTAATATAGTCATTAGATACTTTTATTGAAAGAAAGTATAAGCACGAACAGAAATGTAATAAAAGGGTATTATCGGACAAATATAGAAAGATAAAAAGTAAAGGGGAAAATATAAAAAATGTAGACAAGAATTGGTAAAGAAGTACACATAATATGGAATAAAAACGGTTTTGTAATAGTTTTGTAGAGAAAAAACTCAAAATAAATCTTAAAAGAAAAGTAGTAGCTTGCATACAGAGTTATAGGTAGAATTATGAAGACAATTAAATTAAGGATAGAATAAAAATACAAAAAATGTATGTGTTTAAAAGTTTTAATGTAGAGTATTGATTGAGTAGATAATATAATAAAAGGAGAGTAGAAATTTCTAAAGAGACATAAAGTGATAGCTTTTACGGAGATATAGTTTAAAAAAAATATATAAATACTGAATTAGAAAAATACAAGATAGTGTAATAAAATTATAAAAGAAAAATCAAAAAGAAAGGGGAAAAGGAAATATTTTTTTAGCTTTTCAAAGAATAGTTAATTAAAATTATGACAAATGTAATAAATTACGTGGAGTACAAGTATAGTAAGAGTATAAGACAAATTCATACTTGGTAGTCATTTATATAAGAAAGAAAATCAGTGAAAATTTTATAAATCTTTTAATAATGTGAAGAACTTAATAAAGGAGAAAAGAAGTATTATTATTATAAGCGATTGGAATAGATTATTGACGTATAAGTATAAGAAATTTAAAAGATAAAAAGAAACATAAATAAAATAAAATATTAATAGAGTAGTTGAGGATAATGGCTTGTATATTCTTAAGCGTAAGTATAAAAGTAGCAATTAAAACTCATTTCAACGTAGGTAAATTAGTGATGTATTGCGTGTTTTACAAAAAATGAAGTAAAAGGTAAATTTGAAAAACTAGTGGAGTGTGTAGCATAAACGAATCGTCAATCGATGGCATCAAATGTATACGTAATAAAAAAAAGAAAAAAAAAATAAAGTAAAAGAAATATAAAGAAGTTAGTGATTGTCTATAATGAAAAAATGTGACGAACTACTTTTCGTTAAGAAGTTAAAAAATGCTCTATTACTTGACCTATTACTTGACCATTTGAGATGTGTAAGATGTAAGATATAATAAGGTTAGTTAGAGTACTCCTACGAAAATTGCATGTAGTTTTAAAAAAGAAAGGTTTCGATTTAAATGCAGAAAATTTTTAAATTTTTAAACTATAGATAGCCTAAAGTTATAAGATTTAAAAAAAGTTTAACGTGAATAATAAAAAAAACGTTAGATTATTAAACAACAAACTTTATCAATGATAAGGTTCAGAGAAAACTAGAAATGAAGAATAAAAGTATATCATAATTTAGTAATAAACGTGCTATGGTATAGAAGTATGCACAATAAGTAAATATAATAAGTAAATACAATAAGAAATAAATGTAAAAATAATGAGAATAAAAATATTGAAATGGAGGGGATCGACATTATGAGAATAACATCAAGAAATATTAAAAAATCTTATGTAATTGAAAAAACTTTAAAAAATGTTTATTTATTAAACAGAAAGAAATGAAAATATCAGACAAAGAATCATATTCTTATAAAGGTTTAGGATAAGGAATAAAGCTAAGAAAAACAAATATTGGGAAACTGATGATATAGAAAAATATGTAAATATAAATAAAAATAAGAAATTATTAAACTATAAGAAAACAGAATTCTGTTTCAGAAGAAAATGTTATGTATTGAAAAAAAAAAGTTATGGTACGAAGAACAGAAAGTTCAAAATTATTGTATGTAATCATTTGGAAAAGAAAAATGTTGAAGTGTGAAAATAATAAAACGAAGTCATAGAAATAGAGCTAGAAGCCGACGAAGCGAAAAAGATTTAATAAGAGCTAACTATAACAACATTAAAAAAAATATTTTTTTAAAATATTATAAATATATTATTGTTTAATAAATGAAATATATAGTTCATTTATTTATTGTTATTTAATTTACATAAATTTGTACTCTTGTAATCTGTGTTAACTTAATTATTTTATAATATTTCTGTTATTAGTTGTCGATTATAATAATTTATTAATAATGATTTTAAAACAGTTTCAAATATAATTTTTAATTTTAAATAATTATATTGAAACAGATAGAAAGTTTCTTTAAATGATTATTTTCATGTGTATTTTCTGTATTATTGTAACAATTCAAAATATTTAAAATTTAAATATTAGATTAACAGAATTTTCAAATTTTCAATAAAGCTATTCGAAGTATACTAAAAAATAATTATATTTTCGATTAAATTTAATTTATCAAAATTATTAAATATTCCTACTAATGATTAATGTTACAATCAAGTTTAAATTTTTTTTTATTTAAGTGAATTTCATAATGTGAAATTATCTGAAAAAATTCATATCTATCATTTAATAGTGAAATATATGTTTTTATTTTTTAATAATTATTTAATAACTAAATTTTACTATTTTATTATTTAATTTTCATTTTAAAACTTTTATAATTTAGGTGTTACAAATTAAATGTATGGAATTTAGTAAAAAGTTTTATTGTGGTATCATTATACGTATTTATTTTATCGTAAAATCAAAGTACTTTGACTTAATAAATATTTATTAAAATCTTCAATGGTATATGCAATAAAATAAAAGAGAATAATTTATAAATTTCAATTCATACATACCGATGAATAAGAAAAACCGTATATAATAATCAGCACGAAAATATTTATACCTGACATATTCGTTATTTTATATTTTGCTTCCTTTACCATATTTGCATAGATGCATTTAAAACTGTACCATTGCACTTTCATTTGCATTAAATTCTAAAAAATAATAAATTTACTTAAAACTATATTAAATATTATATTTTTTATACATATTCATGATTTTTGTAATAAATTAAATAAATAAAATCATTTGATATTGTGATAAATTAAAAATTTAAATTATTTCATTTAATCTTATCATTAGGTTTTGCAAAGCTTGTGATTATCCATGTGTATTACTGGGAAAATTGAATCCATATATTTACTCATATTTTTAATCATATATTTAATATATTTAATATATTTAAATCATATATTTAATCCATATATTTTGTAAAAGTTAATTTTTAAATAAGATATAAATACTTTATACATTCTTTATTAATTAATTTTCAAAAAACTTTTTAAATTGTGTAACAATAGCTAATAGATAAAAATATCAATAAATGAAAATAAAAACAGTTTGTTGTTGACTGTAATTTGTATATGTAAATAGATTTTAATTATTTATTTTAATAAAGGGATCATTTTTGTGACAATTTTGTTTACAAACAGCATATTTAAACTAGTGCAAATAATTGACAATGTGCCTAATGATATTGCATACGATAGTATTATCCATTTCAGAAATAATTAAGAAATAATTTTTACATCTAATGCATAATTATTGATTAGTTATCTTAAATTTTATTATTTTGTGTAGTATTTAATATTTATAATAAAATAGTATAAAAGTATAAGAATATTCTTAACTTGAATAGTGCTTGCATAAATAATTACATTTTATATGGAAGTATTTTTATTCACGTCAATAATAGTTGTTTTATTTTTCTATTTTGGATATAATTGAATTTTAAATTCGTTATTTAAAGTTGTTAAGTCCAAAATCTTTATTTTCTAGACACACGAAGAAAAGAAAATATTTTAATGATTATAAAATATATGGATCCTGAGATTAGCGAGTGAATGTAACGAGATAATTTACTCGATAAAAACCACATCCCACGTTAAAATTTACCCGAATGGTAAAACGTTTTAAATTTCGAAAAAATACTCGGTTTTTATGGCCAAGTAAACAGCAAGGCTGATCAAGAATTTGAATCGAAATTCAAGGAGAAGGTGTTTGAGCGTTCCACGCACACTTGCACGCTTAGGAAGGTGGGTCTTCCATATTTAGAAACACTTCTCATTGGTATTCTCGATCCTCCTCATTATCGAAGTGCGAATATGAAAAGAACTGCTGAAGCGCGTCTGGCCGAGCACCCGGGGCTCGGGTGATTCTGCTTCCTGGGGCGGCGTTGGTTCCGGGACTCGAGCTCGGGTGGCCAGAACTGCACTGGAACTAAAGTGGAGGAGCTTGGAGAAGGTGTTGGCGTCATCCACTAGGAGGTGTTTGTTCTCATGCTCCGAGGGACATTTAAGCTGCGTGCGCACTCCAACTTCGAGTTTGCATCCTCTCTGTGAGTGCCAGCCGCTCCAGCTGGTCTCGGTGCCATTGATGGAGGTGCGCGGACGCGGAGGGGTTCCTGGAGTTTCTCGGACCGGATCGGAGGGCAGCTGGTCGCTCCGAAATTCCATGCCATGGGAACCTCGCCTCGCCTCTTTGTTCCCCTCCGGTCTTTTCGCCTTTTTCATTTTTTCGGCTCGACAGTGGGAGGAGGAAGAGGGGGGGGAGAGGAGGGGGGTGCGAGCACCGAGACCGACCCGCTTATCATTATCTCGGTTCTTAAAGGTTTTTTAAAGTATCGGAATCAGTGTTTTTAGGAGAAAAGTTAAACTCTAGAATTCGCTTCCTCGGCTTTTGGAAATTTTAAAGACGAGCTACTGCTACGGAATTAAATGCTCGGCGAATTATGATGAACGGTACTGATTGTTTACGAGCGGCCCGCAGGTCCCATCATAAAATTATCTACATATACATTTTGACGAATCCATAAAAATAGAAAAGTTCATGCAATTAACCAGTCCATGTTTTCCTTTTTCCTCTATGGTCACAAGAGAGTTCATTGTTCATTTTTCATTGTTTTTAGAATTTCAACAAATTTGTTAACAAACCCGTGTCACTATTAGCTACACTTACTCGTAAATTTTGATACATTTTTTTAAAATTCTATTATCAATGATCATTGCAAATATTTGTTGATTTGTGAATTGTTCGGATTAATAAAAATGTTTTTCGAGCAACGAAAAACTGAATTAATATATATTTAAATTAAAGTTTAAATCTTATTCTCATTTTTTAATTAAAATTTTTATTAAATAGTCGTTATGAACTTTTATTTTACTTTTAATCAATACTTTTTTTTTAACTTAATTTTATTGCTTTTATGTTATTTTATTTATTGAATTAATAAGAAATATTACATGCAAATGTAAAGGTAGTAAGTGTCGTTTAAGAAACGTGTCAAGAACTAATTTTTGGTTAAAGTAAAATTTGTTTTTTGGTATTGGAATTAAATATAAATGTAACATCATAAATATACAATTAAAGTAAGTCTAATAATAATAATAAATAATTTGATAAACCTATGTAGCTCTCTATTTTTTGGACGAAATAAATTTATTTTATACTAGAGAATATTTTTACACACTGTATTAGATAGGTTTATACATGTATTTACAAAAAAAATTTAAATAATTTTTTTTTTTTATCCAATATTAAAATTTATTTAAAAATATTTTTTATTGAAAAAATTGAATTCATATTTAATATAAAAAATCTATAAATTAATTATATTTTTGTAAGTTCTTTTAATTTTTTCATATAATAATAGAAACTACGTTTGTTTGAATGGGTTGAGTTATTGGCTTGACTGACTTATTTATACCAAATTTTTTTATCAAAAATATTTGTGGAATTGTGCAAATATTTATAAAAAAAAAATAAATAAATAAATTAATAATAAAGAGATATAAAAATTTTTAAAATGGTAAACCTCATGTCAAGTGTCCCGTTAAATACATAAAAAATCAAGAATTTTATCAAATTCTCGGTCGTACGCATGTCAATTATTATAATAAAGTATTTCCCAACTGTATTTTTAACAATACATGAAATTTTTCTATTTTTATCATTTAAGTTTTTGGTATTGAATGTTAAAAACCTATAGTTAATTTAGAAATAAATATTAAATAACTACTTTTCATAACATTATGAACTTTAAATTTAATATGTGATGTAACTTCAATTTATTTTTGATTTAATTTTTTAAAAATATTTTTAAAAAATTTTAAATTTCTATAGAAAACTAAGAATATAAAAGAACTATCTAAGAACTAACTATTTTAGAAACATAAGAACGATATGTTATGTTCAATTTTATATAAAAATTAAAAATTTATCGTTGAATAACATCATTGAAATAATATTTATTCTACAAATGTTCACCAATATAAATAAAAAGATAAATATTCCTTATTTATTCAGCTTAGCTTAAATTTAATAAGTGTTATAAAATTGTATTATCTCGTAACTAAAATCAAAAGAAATGAAAATATTGATTTGGCATCACGTACTTAGAAAGGTAATATTAATGTTCAGATTGTTTATTATGAATTATGACCTTATTCTATTTACTTATTAATAATTCATAATAATTTAATTTATACATAGATATTTTAAATAATTATTCACTTTTACTTAATAAACTATATCATTTTAGTTTTTATTTATAATTAGTATGAAGAAAGTCAATAATAATAATAGAAATTACATAAAATGAAAAATGAATATATACTGTTAATTTTTTTTTTAAATTTTATTTAGAAAGTCGCCAATCTAAAGAAATTACTGGAGGATACGTAACAAAGTTTCCAGATTATACTTTTATGCCAGAAAATTTCTCTGGATCATCAAGTAAATCAACATTTTGTGTAGAAATTAAACCAAAGCAAGGTTTTATTTGTAAAGATGACCAAAAATTTAAAAAGTGTCCATATTGTTTAACTCAATATTACAAGGTTAGTTGTTACAGAAAAAATTTTTTTTATTTAATTTTTTTGTTTCAACAAGTTCTGGAATAAATAAATAAATGAAACATTAAATAATTATAATTATTTGATACATAAATAATAAAATACGTATTATCAATATTAAAGATATTTTATTTTTAAAATAAATAATTATAAATAGTGTAAATAATATTTTTGTGCTATTACCCAATTTGTATGTTTAAGTTAGCTATTGTTAATAGTAATGTTAATTCTCTTAATTCTTATTTATCCTTTGGTTGCTAATGAGGCTAATTCCTAATTTATTTATTTTAGTACTTAGTGTACTTAAGAATAATCTTTATAATTTATATTTTTTTACGTATTTATACATATTTTCCTTTTCTTTAATTTCATAATGCTCTAATGAATGAAAAAATTAAGTATTTTTTTAACAATGCATGCATACGAAAATATACGAAAATTTTCATTTTTTAATTTATACGAAATTATAATATAACTTTTCAATTATTGCAAATAATTGGCAATATTTTATTATATAGAAAGAGGTGAAAAGATCAATTTATATAACAAGAATTTAATTTGAATTTTTATAGCTTACATGTGTGTCTAGAATGTAATGTTGACCATACATGTACATTGTATTAATACAGGAGTTACAAAAAAAATGTTATTTACTTTTATATTATTTTTCCATATAATTCAGTATAATTAAATATACATAAAAATTGTATGTAATGTAATTTTAAAAATTAAATTTATACATTTTATGTTTCGTTTTAATCAACTTTCATTTATTGACTTCAATTCATGTATATATAAAAAATATTTCTTATATATTCTCACTATAGTCATTTCTTGAATCGCATATCCATACAAATACACATTATATATGTATATCATATCATGATTCAACATTTGATCTCATTATTTTCTTATTTGTTTTTATACTTACATAATTAATTCATTTTTTCAGATGATTGAAACGTCTATTTTATACAAGTATTTTATTTTATTTTTTTAATTAACATTTATCATATTACTATTATTGTTAAAATCACAGTTTTTATTATAAATAAACATTTTTATATGATTCTAACTTATATTAATAATGTATTTCTAATTTATTTAAAAACAATAGACTGAAAACTAAACAAGCATAACTGATTTAAAGTTAATGTGGCTATAAATGTGGAAATAAATCAAAGAAAATATTCTTTTTCATATTATAACTTATATCAGTGCTCAATTATATAATAATTTAATTTAATTTAATTGAATGCTCTGTTGATGCAGGCATTGACCACAGATTAAGAAAGTAACTTATCCAACACTTGACTTTCCTCAATACTTGACTATAATGTGAAAACCCTATTTATTAGGTTCACAATGGCAGCACTGGACAACTTAGTGGTTATTGTCCATTCGACATCTTCTCCGGTCAAAAATCCCGCATGAACCGCGCCCTGGAAGCTCTACTGCGATCCCCCCAGAATAATCTTAGGATCTTCAAAGATGGGACACTCGTATACGATGACAAGACAGCCGAGGAAAATGTCCTTCACAACGTTCTCATCGACTGGTTTTCCAGTGAGGACTCGCAGCGATGTCTGGAAAAGTTTCTTCGCCTTATGAGATGTGCCCTTATGCGCCCTTTCGACAACGACCGGATTGTGCCCAAGGTCATTGCCTACGAACGCGGGGAAGAGTTTGAATTGCCTTCCCGACTAGAGTCCTCACTCGTCCAGAAAGTTAAAACTCTTCTGGACTTATCTGGTATTCAGGTAAGTCTCAGTGACTAATTTGTCCGATAGTTATCCACTTTAGATAGCAAACTTCGATAGATAGATACTTGAGAATTGTATCTTGTTTTTCTTTTATATTACTAAAACAGTAATCAATGTCTCTCTAAGCCTTATAATATTATAATATAATCTTATAAGCCTTGAATTTTGTCTCCTGTACATCATCATATACTCTTATAACTCTTATAAAAGTGTTTATTCAAATAAAAAATGAACTACACTTTCAAATTTGAATTGCCTTCACATAAGACGACGCATTTATAGCGTTAGTAAATATACATGTATATTCATATCAATAGATCAATTGGTAAATACGGTGGAATGTATAAGAAGGCCGGCTTATATCTATAAAAATTCATTGCGAAATCGAAATTAAATATTCAAATGTAAGCTCCAAATTGTATTACAATTATATATTTGAAATATTACACACACCTTTAATTTATATTATATTTTAATAATAGCAGGAATCCATGATCTTTCATTCTTTACTTTCAATATGCCGAGTTTTTTTTTTTTTACGTAAGTAAAATGTATATTTAGTGCACAGCTCTTCGACTATACTTACGTGGGTGTAATTTTATGGTTTATATAGCTGACCAAATCACTTGGGATCTCAGCGAATGAAAGAAAAAATCAATACTGATACAAATTAAGGAAGAGTAGGGTGAAGCCAATATAGTAACGTAAACACAACGTAAATAAATATATTTTTTAAAACGTAACAATGTTTCAAATATTACATTACAATACTGAAATATTTACGACTACTCTAAAAGAATAATAAAACAAATCTGCTACTTTTTAAATTAAATTAAAAATATTTTTTAATTCTATGAAATTTAGCTAGAAAGTAAATGGAAATTAATGAATACCGTACACAAAAAAAAATTTATGTCTAACATGAAAAAATGTCGAGACATTGATTTACAAAATTGTAGTTGTTCAAAATAATAATAATATCAACATTTAAGTAATTTATAAGATACGATTTTTATTTAAAAGTAAATAATAATTGAAATTCTTGTTTGTATACTTAGAAATAAATTTAATTTTGAAAATTTAGCTGAGTAAAATATAATTTAAAAAAAATTACGTATACATTTCATAAAATTATATTAAAATTACTTTTTTTTTTGCTTTAAACTATGTAATGGATTTTTTCATCAAAACATATACACATATACATACCCATCTAAGTATTTTTTTTTTTAAAGTTTTCATAAAATATCTTTAAAAATACGTTTTTAAATTATAAAATATATTTTCAAATAAAAAACATGTTTATGTTTAATTTTAAAATTAAGTTAATGATATAAAAGAATTATTTGTATTTTATTTTATGTGTAAAACACTGATGCCGTTTGTTTAGAATGTTTTTCAATTTATCAAGTATCATAATAAAAATGTTGTAATATATAAATATGTAAGTGTATTTAAAAAGACATATAAGTTGAACAAATACGGACTAATTTGAAATTCATATTAACAAATCCAAATATATAATTCAAATTAAAATAGTATCTAATAGTTATTAAATATTAATAATTAAAAATTTTATAATAATATGCTTTTCTAACACAAAGTTTTTATACGAATTTTTAAAATTTTGACGTTGTTGTTGTTATTTTACAGTAATGCTACATTTCTATTATTTTATAATTTGGTAATATATTTCATTGAAAACAATTTATATAAATATTGTTTCTTCTCGTGATTAATTGAATATATTATTTATTCACAAAAATTAACCTAAATTTTAAATATGAATGATGGTCTTGCACTTGATAAAATTGTAAAATCATACTATTAAGTATAGTGCTAAAGTACAAATATTTAATATAAATTACATAATACAATTTGTATGAAGCGTATTAAAAACAAAAAAAAATCAACATTTCTTATAATAAAATCACATATGTATAACAATAAAATAATATCTGATTTTTTTCTTTTTTCAAAAAAAAAACTGGAATAATATTCCAGATTTATATTTACGAATAGATTTACGAATGTCAGCTGCAATTATTTTTTAGTGCATGAATTTAAAGAAATTATTTCATAAATAAAAAAAAAAAAATTAAAATAGTTAATTATATTAATAGAACATAAGTTAATGCATAAATTAATAATTGTGATTTAGAGCATGAACATTTAACATGCAATCTATGGATTAGTTAGGCTAAAATACATTTAAATAGTTGTTTTGTAAAACATGTTCAGTTCGTGCAAGAAAACAAAGCAGGTAGAAATGACGATGACGCTTGCAAACAACTGTAACGTGACTTTAATCATTATTATTGACTTGACACTACATCAGTGGCCAATCAACTTATGTCTTTGAAGACGCAAATTAATTTGAAAGTAAATCAAGCAAGTCTTTTTTAATTAAATCATGTAAAACTGATGAAGATGCGGGTCAATATGAATAATATAATCCTAGAATAAAATCTAATTATAGTTACGTTTAAAAGGTTAATGAAAACTTGTCGTAAATCTTCTTTATTTGTATTTTTGTTTTTTCTCGCAGCTGTGCGAACATGTTCAATCATAATCAAACACAAATGTAGCTACATCAAATAGAAAAAAATGCAATTGTTTTTTTAAAGGAGGTAAATAAACTATTTGATTGACAGGAATGCGATCTATCAGATGGAAGTCTACCGTGTGGCTCAGCTCTGGAACGGATTCTTCGGATGCAGAAGGTGCATCGGTGCGGGAACGACGTCGTCTCTTGGATCTACGCCAAGTTCTCCGCGATTCTCAGCGACGAGATGATTCACGTGAACTTGATGAAGAATGATGACACCAGCTCATCGAACCACTGCCATGTGATTTTTCATTTATTATTAGCGCATTTAGCCTTTTAATCCTTTTAGTTTACTTTTTTTCTTTCATAACAAGGAGAATCGATCATCGAGAGCATAACATATCCTTATCTTTTGCAATTTTGTCGTTGATGCTAAATCTTAAGAACTCATTTATTGTCGAAGGAAAATCTGGATTAATTATTTTAATAAGGCTTCAAATTAATAATGAGATCATTTATCACTCTGTATTTTTATCTGCAAAATTTCCAACAGTTTTATTAATTATTTTTAATTGTCTTTAACAATTATACAATGACACAAATGCATGGCCAGAAATTATTAAAAAATATTTCTTAATTTTATTAAATAAATCAGATTATAATTTTTTTCAATTTTACTTACTCATTATCATTTTGACTGAAAATATTTTGTTATTAGAATTTTATTTATTGTGTGTATATATATGCTGCGTTAGAAGATCAATACACAAATTTTATTGTCCTTGATTTTTTACCATTAAATTTTATATATTATAGTGATGGGACTCGCAAGTAAATATTTTTATATATTATATAGTATACAATAAGGTATAATTGTTGCATAACCGTATTAGTAATCATATTATGGTAAAATTATATTTGAATCAAAACTACTGAAAAAATACGTTCAGGGGGTTAATTTCTATAAAGATCTCAGTATTAATCGCATATTAAAGAACATTCATCTATTGAGAATTTTTAAAATCAATATTTTGTTATTAATCCACTTCAAATCTTGATATACTGTCCTAATTTGTTATTAATAACAACTTATTCAATTTTCAATTGAAATTCGTGTTTGCATTTTTGTTTTTTATACGGTTATATTTTGAAATTACATTTTTTATAAACATTATAATATATTTGAATTCAAATATTGCAATATTAAATAAAAAAAATATATTATAATATACACTTTTTTTCTATTGATATCTAAATAATTTCTAACTATTTGTAATAATTTTTTTTACTATGTTCATTTTTAATTTGTAACATTGACTACATATTTAAATATTTTTAACTTAAAACTGAGTTTCTAACAGAAATATGTTAATAAAGATATGAGAGTTTTGCCAACAAATAATATATAAAATTTTAATACACACATATATTAAATTGCACTTTAAAGAATTAATGTTCAGACTGAATAGAATATAAAAGTCATTTCAAAGATAAAATAATATTTAGTTTTCATTACATTATAATATATTGATTTTATTATATTAAAAAATTTTTTTTATTACTATTTTCTTTTAAATTTTTTAGACAATTTAATTTAATATTTGAATTATTCAATTTTCTTAAAATAAGTATTATAATATTATTCAATTTTCTTAAAAAATACAAAGTACAATGTACATAAAAAAAAAATTAAAATTTAATAATAAACATTTTAATGCATTATGTATTAAAAATCTTAAAAATATTCAATCATTAGAAGAATTTACATATTAATAATAATCAATCTTTATTACAATTTTAATTTAAAAGTCAAACATTAAATAGTATATAATATTTATAAGTCATTAGTATTTAAATCATAATTACATTAATTATTATACACAGATATATTTATGAATATTAACTAGCCGTTAGTTTATAATATCTTATTTATTGAAAATCCTTACTAAATCATATATAATTTAAAAACAAAAAAAATTATTTACTCTTCATTTATTTATAGCATTGTATTTTTAATTAAATATAATTAAGTGTAGTTAGTTTTTTATAGTATGAAACCGATTTAAACATCAACAATCTTAAAGTTTTATTTTTTGATACAGTTTATCACGGAACGTCAAAAGAAGGAACTCAAATCAAAAAATCAATTCGATTTGGTGATACCAGACAGTAATTTAGAAAGCAAGACAAATTCTAATTCTTACTTATATAAAAAAAATAATTTGGGTAATCAGAAAACAGAAAGTTTGTACAAGAAAATTATCGATGAAAATTTTTTAAAAAACATTGTAATCGATGATATATTGAATATTTTGAAGAATTATCTGATGTTCTGTATGGCGAAAGATTGTTCTATATTGTTGGCATTTCAAGAAATCCATGAGTAAGAAAGTGAATTATGTAAATTGAATTGCTTAATATTTAAGCAGGTTTCTTTATTACCAACTAATGGTTATAAAATTTCTGTTGTGTACTATATTATCGACACTTCTACTATGACATATTTAAACCATTTTTGAGTTTTTAAAAAATAAATTTTTTAAATACACGGTTTTATTTTAAAAGTTGTATTTATAATTATAATTATACACAATGAAAATTTCATAATTTGTGGTTGAAAAATATTAACATTTATTGATTTTTAATTTTAATATATCTAGAAATTACTATATACTTCATAATTTATACATGTAATTTTGTATTTACAGAAAGATATCAGAAAATATAGAGTCACAACATATCATTGAAGTTTCCACAGATCAGAAGTTTTTTGTAAGCATTCGAATACTAGATTTAGATATGAAAAATTTACACTGCATTGAGAAACATTGTCATAGGGATAATAATGTACTTCAAGCAATTATAGCAGAATTAGAAAAGAAATTAAATTCTTAAATCAAACTATATTAATTATATTTTAAAATTTGTATAACAGTAATAATTATTATCTTAAAAAGTTAATAAAATTTACTGCCATTTGTGTAATAATGATTTAATTATCTCTGTAATATATGAATGTTAAAGTAAATAAATTTTATATATTTTATAATTAATAAGTTCATACGAGTTATAATAAGCACATGATATGTGAGGATAAAATATATTTATAAATATAAAAGGCAAAGAGTGATATATTTGAAAGGGTGAAACAGAACATATAAATTAATGAATAAAGGAATTAAATGTGATATGAGATTTCAATTTGTTAAAATCAAATATGTAAAAACTGATGTGTAATACCAAATCCACTTCTAGGTGAAAAGATCAAAATCATTCAATAAATACAAAATATTTTCTTTAATTAAAATAATGTACTTGATTGAAAAATAGATAATTCAACTTATTAAATTTTAAATGGAAAATTATGTTTTACAAAATATTAATAAAAATATATTTATGTCAATCTAATTTTATAATATGCATAAATTTTAAATTAGGAAAGTTTCTGTACATTTTCTTTTTATTTTTTATTAAAGTTAACTTATAATTATTGAAATATAATTATGAATTTAGTTTTTTATTAGTGCTACAATTTTTGTGTAGCTATATGTGTATTATAGAGTAATATAAACTATGTATTTTATCAATTGATTTATATTTTTTAACAAATAATAGATATATATTTAATAAACAAATATGATCATAATTGACCATGTATTGAAATTTAAATGCAAATACTGTAAAAAGTACTTTGTAATCGATTCAATTTATTAAAAGATATTTTTAACAAAATATGTGTTATTGTTATTTAAAATTGTACATACACAATGATTTCTATTGAAAATTGATTATAATTAAATAGAATTAAAAATTTCAAGTATTGTTAATGAAGTTATTATTTTATTTAATCAATCGTACAATTAATATTATTGATTAATTTACAAATTTTTATCAATTATACAATTACATGAATTGAATTTTAAATAAAAATTTTACGCGAAAAAAATTATTGAATATTTACATTAGTTATTAGTTTTTAGTGAAACATAACGCTTATTTTAAAGGTTAAAAGTGTTAAATTTTGGAACCAAATGTTGATAATGACAGGATAAAGAAAAATGAAAATTATCATAGTTAATAAATGCTTTCAGCAAATGAAATTTTGATAATAGAGAAGGAGTACATGCAACAGCTGGGTAAAAAAAATATGGAGCTCTTTTCCACCCCACAGAAATGAGATAACTGCTGTATTATTTTCACGGACGAAATACTCGAATAAAATAATTACACACATACGTAAAGCTGTTGCAGCTAGAATAAAATGTGGGGTTTATCGATTGGGGTTGAAATGCAAAAAAACGACGTCGAGTCAGATGACTGAAAAGGTTATAAATAAAGAGCAATACATGTGCATAGGTCACGTCGCCGAACAATAACTTCGACCTTCGGGGAGACATTTATGAATGGCGGGATGGTGGATGCGCATGCGCCTCCATGTCACTCTGCATTTTCCTCTAGCACTTTACTTCCTTTCTGCCTCGTTCTCGCACTCGGGCCGACCGTATGACGTACAATTGTCAAGCATTGTCCCCTTTCCCCCCCACGCTCCCCGCCCCCACTTATCGCTCGATTCGGCGCTTATTCCCCGTGCATCTTCCCCTCACTCATCGTGCATGCAAATGCGCCACTTCCCCCCCTTCCGCCCTCGCGAGTCACTCATTCAGTCGCGAAACACCCATTACTTCATTACGCCTCCGGCGGGGCGGGGGCGTCGGGCGTTGGCGACGGCTCCGGCGGGGAGGGGGGGGGGAGAGAGGAGGAGGAAGGGGCGGCGGCGGGTGAGGGGAGGAGGCTGTGGCTTTACCCATGCACGCACTCTCCGTCTTTCCCTCGGCGTGCCTCCTTACACTTCCCTCCTTACTCTCTTTCATGCCTCGGAGTCGGTCAGCACTCCGCAGCACCAGCAGTTAGTCGATGTTCATAAATGGCGGTGGTCTGATTCGTCGCGTGCGCGTCCTCCCGACCGTCGGCGCCGCCACACAACGAGCCAGAGAAAGGACATTTTTTCATGTCCTCGTCCTCTGGGTTCCGTCCTCCATCCGTCGTGCTCGGGGAAGGTTGGAATCGGCACCTGCGGGCGCACATAGACAGTATTAACACGGGTCTTACCAAACAAACACTTGCGTGCGTGCGTGCGTGTGTGCGTGCATGTGCGTATGCTCGCAACGCGGGTCTTTTTATGAATTACCAGTTTTGGCTCGTCAATGAATTGTACAGAAATCGCGTTATAGGCGTTCGTTCGCGTACTACCGAATTCGGTGCACTATGACTTTGTTTTCTAACCTCAAAACCTGCTGTAATTGTACGTTCAGGCAGTAAGATGTTATCAGCCACTGTTATTTACCGATTGTATTATTTTAACTTGACATGCACTTGATCTTTGAACTATCTGCGGCTCTAAGTATATTTATTGTTGGATAGTTGGATAGAAGAGTTTGTGAAATGTTGATTGTTTAGAAGTTGGCGCTCCGAATTGAAATGAAACGTAGATCTGACGATGGTAAATAAAGTAAAAACGCAAGGGAGCGTGGAATATCCATCAGTGGTTCGAAGTGATGAAAAAAGCTGTTGAGGCTGGAGACATTGCAATTGGAAATACTGGAGACTCGGTGCGTTGCCACTTCCTCCTCGCCCTTTATACTGTGAGTTGACCTCTCCATCAGGTCAAAGGCAAAAGTGAGGATCATTCGAGGCCCGGCCGCGCGTGCCAACACATCTAACCTCACTCTCGTCGCCTTCGATTTGCACGCGCACACACGCACCCACACAAGTTCCCCCTAGTCACTAGGGCGCGCGCGTCTACGGTGAGAACGAGGGCCACATCCCGGGGGCGCGTCTTGATTCGAGTCCCGGTCGCGGTTCGTCAACGATGCCGAGGAGACGAGCGAACCCCGTAATGACTTCCTTGAGAACCGCGGCATCGGCACCGGGGCGAGCAACACCGAGGCTGTGCTCCAGTGGGAAGAAGCTGCTCCGGCCAGCAGCCTAACCCTCCACCCGCACGGGGAAGGCCGAGGTTTCCGATCCCGACAGATTTTTGGAGCCTAAGTGCGAATAGAAGCTAGAGGAGTTTCGAGCCGACGGAGGAGATGGGCACGCAGAAGCCGGGCGAATGGGCCAATTCGCTGATCTCGCGCTTCGAGGATCAGGTATTATTATTAATTTATTATCGCTTCATTTCGCGTCTCCGAGGTGATGGTGCAGGTCGGCTACATACCGCCGCTTTCTTACACCTTCATTATTCAGTAATTGGCTATCAGTTTCATGGAGTGTTATTGTTGTATGCGTTAATGTTCAATCTTTCACCCGATGAGCTGTCATAATTTACAAATCGTTACAATTGGTTTATGAGTTACCAACGCGTGAAAAAGTTTCTTGAAAGTTTTTGAAATTAATTGGCATTTTAAATGATCATTGAAAACCAGTATAATTGAATTTCTGACTTTACCAAACTATGTAAATCTTTTTTTAATTGCAGATTTACAAAATCCTTAAATAATTAAATCATGATTGTTTCGAAATATTAAATCAGCGATCATATTAATAATAAAACTTCAAAATCACATAAATTTGGTTCTATAAAACTATTTCGTAGGTTTTTCTTTGAATAATTAAAAAATATATATATATTGGTTAAATTTATTATTACTGAATCATATATTATGATTATTCAAGTTATATTATTAAATTCTTATTTTCTTTTTAATAAATATAGGAAAAATTATGTGAATTTATTTTTTTGGTAGAAAAAACTTAAATTTGTTATACTTTTTCTTTTATTTTTCTAATGAATGAATTTATTACTTAATACAAATACACCCTACGAATTTTTACTAATATTTTCGTAAAATATTGTAATACATTAACATTTTAATATTTACATAAAAGAATAATGAAACTTTATTTTATACTAAACTTTATGATAAATATATATATTTGTTGAATTAACAATCGCAGTCGCACCAATCAGACTTAAAGTTATATACTGAAAATAACAATAAAGTGTTTAAAATATAAATTGTAATAATTTTTCATGGAATAATTTATTGCCCTTATAAAATTTTACAATTAATTTTCAACTATTAAAATATAAGTATATAAATTCATGTAAAATGATTCATCGCAATTATTTTTATATTAATTTTGAGTTAAATGGGATTTACATTTTTCAATTTTTTTTTATACTTCTGAAATTTATCACCATTTTTCTGAAATAAATACTTTGACTGATTTTAATTATTTTTGCATACTTTGTTTCTGTTTTACTCATTATTTATAATAAATTCACTTTGTAATTTGTATTTACTTGTTATATATATATATTAAAAATCTATAAAAATAAATATAATAGTAGTACTAAAGTTACTGAAATTATTAACTAAATGTAGAAATATCATGTTTGTGTGAATATTGTGTGAGAAGGGGTTGTCAGAATAGCATAAGCAAGACAAAAATTTCAGTTGTTCCCTTCAATTATATGAAATTATTATTATGTCAACATTGTTATAATTAATTAAATTATATGAACTACATAATTTTTTTTTTCGGAATTAACTTAAATATTTTGAATGATATTTATTACATTAAAACCATATTGCTTTGTAGCTTTTTTAAAATTGTATTCTAATATTATTATTATTTAGAAATAAAAAAGTATTATAAAAATCAGAAAGTAATAATTATATTTATTGTAGGTTGCATAAATATTTTATACAAAATGTGTTCATAAATCAGAAAAAATAGATTTTTTTAGTTTATAATTCTACTTTCAAGAAGTAATGCTACATTTCAAGATACTTATACTTAAGAAAACAACGTATTTGTACAAATTGATGTATATTTATTTTTTTAATTAATATATTATTATTTATTTATATTATCATTATCTTATATAACATATTTTTTATGTAGTGTTTAAAAAAATAGTAATACTGTTATTTATCATTATTTAGAGTTTGTTAGACAAATATTAAAATATACATGGTGCATCCACGAAGTATCGAGTTTTTTTTTCATTTTGCGTTGATTCGTCGTAGAAATTTGGGAGGGGTCTTAAAATGTCGACAAACTCTTTCCGCATTTGTCCCTTTTTTTTTGTTTTTCCGATAATTAGGAGCTACAGGATTTTACTTCGCGCGTAGGGTGTTTTTCAGTTTTTTGACATTTGATGGAGCGACTACTCTAATAGCGTTACGCGATAAAGTTTTGTTTGCAAAAAAAGAAAAACGGTGTAGAAGCGTATAAAATGTTGCAAGAAGCACGTGGACCTAGTGGTTTTCCGCTAAACGCTTCAGCGCGCCGTGTCAAAAATTTGAAAAACACCCTTCGCGCGAAGTAAAATCCTGCCGCACTTACTTATCGAAAAAACAAAAAAAAAAGGGAAAAATGCGGAAAGAGTTTGTCGACATTTTAAGACCCCTTCAAAATTTCTACGACGAATAGGCGCAAAATGAAAAAAAAACTCGATACTTCGTGGATGCACCATGTATTTGGGCTAAATAATTTTTCAGAAATCCATTGAAATACAACGAGTGAATATTTAATATATGTTGCTTAATATTATATGTTATATTAGCTGCATTAATTTTTATATCTGATTGTATAATGTATTTTTGAAAATTTCATAAATTAATTTTATAAATTTTAATTAAAAACAGATATTACAATTAATTGATAATCTTGCAAGAATTTATTTTTTATATATCCTGTTGTAATTCTCCTCAACTTTTATTTTATCAAAACATTAAATTCTTGTAAATATATAAATAGTAATATGTAAAAAAGTGCTTCTTAATGAAAGAATTAAAAATAATTTTTGTTTAGTATTGTTGTTTCAATATAGTTCGAAAAAATATTTTATGTTTGTTGTTACTTATTATGTTATAATCAAGATAATTTGTAAAATCAATACAATATATCTTTATTATTTATATAAAGAATAGAAATAAATTCTTATTTAAAAAAAAACAAAATTTGTTGTACAAACAATTTTATGTTATTTAGATTGATTCAAACTTTTACTTGTATGTTTTAAAACATAGAAATTTAAATTCTGTTAAATATACATTTTGTGCTACCGTAACAAGAATTAATTAATATTAAAATTAAAAATGTAATAATTTGCGTATAAAAATAGAATATATTTTAAATGAAAAAATAGCATACTTATAATATTTTGTGATTTTATGAGATATAATGTGATTGCAGAATGAAAATGACAAATTCTGACGTTATCAATTATTTATTAATAATTCTAAATTCAAGCGTTTGTAAATGTAATAATTGAAAATAGTATTAACAACTTTTAAAGATTTTTTAATTATAAATTTATAGTGAAAAAATACAGCAAAGTATTTTACATAGACATAAGTAAATATTGCAATAGTTTCAAAATATTATGATATAGCGATATCTTACATATTGATGCATGAAAATAACAATATGATTTATATTTTAATATTGCGTTATGCTATGTTTAGTGAAAGAAAAGATGATAAAAAAGCAATGAGGTAGTTAAACGAAAATTAACTGGTTAAAAAGAATAATTCGTGAGAGCTGTTTTTTAAAAATATTACCAGCCACTTATAAAGTGCATCATGAGTTTTCTTAGTTATGCTCCGTGAAATTCTGCAATTTGATAACAATTTTTTTAAAGAGAGGGTGGGAAAAAAGGATAACACGAAATAGGAAAGAAAAAATGAAATGCAGAAGTCAGTACTGCCAAGTGTGGCGAAGACGCCCCCGCATCCCCCGCTTTTCCTTCCATCGTCCCCCCACTTCCTTTCACTCGCTATCCCCGTTCATTCATATAAAGACTTCACTTGACCTTCGCCCAACCCAACATCCCTTGATGCTCCACATTCAGGCGTAGAGTTCCGAGGTTCCCAACCCCCCGACAACTGAGTTTGCACGCGCGCGCGCGTTGTCCCTCGAATTACCCGTTTACCTCCATTGACCTATTTGCCCTCATCCTCACCCTCACCGTGACCGACTACAATGTTCCATGGAGTCGATGAAACGAAGAGATGTAAGATGAGAAACCGGATAAATTGAATTAAATACGTTGAACGATTGCGCCTATTATTTCAGAGAGTCGTAGGAAAATTTTAGGGGTGGCTTAGATGCCCATTCATCGGTTGCTCGGTCAATCAATATTTCACCCGAGTATCTGATTCATAATTTTCCTAACCATGAAGATTTCTTTTACAAAAAGAATATACGTAATTTTTTAACTTAAAATTTCATCATTTTTAATTATCTATAATTTAATAATTACTTTTAATGTAGCACAAAAATAATAATTTCTTTGAAAGTATGAATTATTTTGTATTCGGTCATACATTTTATAAAACATCTAGATAAAATTAGTGACCTTGCGTATACGTTTTTAATTATTTAGAATAAAAAATTGGGCTTAGAATAATAAATATTGTAATATGTTTTAGTATCAAATTTTAATTTGCTTTAAACGTAAAGTAAATATTTTAATATATTGTGAAATTATACGGAGTTTAGTAGTACATAAATATTATTTGATAGTCTCAGAGGTAAAGAATAATTATCCAAAAATTAAATCATGAACATTCTATATATAATTTATTTAAAAAACTTCGATGAATGTTCGCATTTTTTATTATATTCTACAATAGAAAAATTTGACGTTTTATTGGGATAGAAATCAAAGTAAAGAGCAAATAAGAAATATAATAATAACTGCATTCATTTTATGTATCATTGGATATAAAAAAGTTTAAAGGATTTTATTATCGGTAATAAAAATTTCGACGGAGGAAAAACTAAAATGAAGTGTAAAATTTTTTAAATCAAAAAAGTGGCATAAGTATTTGATTTCATTAAGTCAAAGTTCATTTTCGATGAAATAAAAGAAACGTTTTATATTATTCTACTATTCTTAAAGAAGTTAGAAAATAGCGAGGCAAGTGAAATAGCTGGAGAAGATGTTCAAGGGATTAGATGTGCTTGATGTATGCGGGGGTGAAGGGAGTCGAGAGAAGGGATGCTGCAGCGTGAATGAACGCGTCATCAAATGCACGCATGCGCATTTGTTCATTCAGTTCGATTAATGGAAAAGCCTCGGATTTAATTTGCAATGTTGCACCAAAAAGAACTTATGACTTTTTCATTCTCGTTTTTCAACAACGCGATAACCCTTTTTTCTCTCCCTCAATTTTTTTTTTTTTTTTATTGTAAAAAATATGAATACAAATTTTTGATGTACGATCTTCCTATGCATTACCTTAATTAATTTTAATTTAAAATAAAAATTATTCCAAATTTTTTGAGTGAATCTTTAATAATTTTTTCTTGAATAAAAATAAATGTTTGTGCTTATGGTTTTTATCCTCTAAGTGTTTGATTTCATATTGAAATCATTTTTAAATGTATTTTATTTTAAATATTATTTCTTTAGAATAACAATTATTTGTGATAGTAAAAAAATAAAATTGTTAAGTTAAATATTGAATAATATATTACTTTCTATATAGTCTATAGAAATAAAAATACTTCACTTAACATATATAAATAAAATTATAAAGTAGGAACATTAAAAGGGGAAAGTCACGAAATAAGTTCCAAAAAAATACTTTATTTAATATGATTTACACTTGAATTGCAGAATATAGAATGCCAATGTATATATATATATATATATGTATAACAATCATTTGCATTACATTTTTTCTTAAAAATGTGACGGAATATTTGATTTTTAGAATAAATCTATGATAAACAAGGGGGAGATAATCTGTATTACTTGATATACATGTATTTACAGGGTTACACAGAAAATCTACGATCAAAATATTTATATTTTTATATTTATTTTAAAAGATATAACGTATTTTTAATAAAAACTTTCTATGTTAATTATTTTAATATAATTATCATTTCTGAAATATTTTTTTAATTTATTAATTTGATTTTCTATTTTTATTTTTTAAAAACTTTTTCCTAATATTAGGAACAAGAATCTTTTGAAATAATTCTATATACTTTTATTATATATCAAATTATTTTATTGTGCATTGTTTGAATATTGAATTGAAACAATTAATTGAATTATTTCATTATCAATGAATAATTAATAATGAATTTTTTATAATAATGTAAATATATCCAAGTTAAATATGTGGCTCCGCAAGTATAAAATGGATCAACTTGCTCTCTCAATGTTCACAAACTATTTCACTAAACCTTTGTCTCTTTTCTTTAAATATTGGATAAATTTTTATGATATGAAAAGTGCTCTATATTATTCTTATATATTATAAGAATTATTCAGGGTGTATAGGCGTAAAAAATAACACTAATTAAGGCATCAATACAGCTATTTTGATTAATAAATAAATTTAACATTTTTTAAAGCAATTGCAATTTACAGTTTTTTGAAATTAAAAAATTACAATTAAATAATTAATTAATTAATATTAAATGGTTCTTACATGTGATTGCTGACATCAATTGTTTCTTTATTCAACACACATATACATCGCTTTACAAATACAACATTCAATTTCAAATTAGACATATGATTAGTTAAATAAAAAATATATTAAATATCATAGACAAACCAACTTTTCTTTCCGATACATATTTTTGACAATATTAAAAATGTATATAATATTTTATAAAATAATACAAAATTCTGTTCACTTTATCAATAATTATATTCGAAATAGATTAAGAGAAATTAAATAAAGCAATCTTATCATAATAAAAATAAAAATGTAGCAATAAATTTTGTTGATATATGATAAAAATTTTTTTTATAAAATACCCAAATAGATTTAAGAACTACAATATTCATATTTTCCCTATTATAGCTAATAAACGTAACGATATTATAAAATTATGTAAAAATAGGAAGAAAAACTATAAGACAATAGATTTTATGTATAAAGTTAATTGTAATGATTGTTCTGCGGTGTACATTGGTTAATCTAAACATAATTTTATAAGTGGAATTTCGAAATATAAGAAATATAAAAATAATATAAAGTTATACTATACTGGAAAAATATAAAAATTTTAGATTTAGAACAAAACTATAGAAAAAAAATATATTTTGAAAATTCATTATATACAATTCAATAATAATAGTATGAATAGACAGAGAGAGGATATACAATGTTTAATTAGCTAATATAAATACTGAATGAATTAATCAATAATCCAACTGACACTATATTATATATACTAAATATTAATATTTACAAATTTTCTTCAGTTCATTAAAATTATGACATATCGAAAGGTATTATGCTGCTTCGTGTTAAATTAAATAATTTTTACTAGATTCTTTCGGTTTATTGGTTTTTTTTTTTTTAATAAATATTTTGTATTTTATAATAAAAGCCTGAGAAAAGCGACATACCATTCTGCTTAAATATCGTTGACTAAAAATAATTTTTTTTTATTTACACACCTTCAGTTCTCAATTCAATTCTCCACCATTTTCTATTATAATATACTAGCAATGCGTTTTTATGTATTATTTTTTTCAAAATTATTTAATCAAGTAGTTTATTATTTATAATATCAAATATAGAAAAATTTTAATTATTAACGTTCTGGCTATCGATTCAATAATTGTACATTATCATTAAAAATAATAAAGTTTGACAGAATGTGATGCAATAAAAAAGGGTATAAGAATTTTTTAAAAAGTAATATGATATTTTTCATAATGTAATTAGAATACAAATGAGATTGTTGAATTTTGTAATTTCTTTGAAAGGATTTTGCTTTAAAAGAGTAAAGATATTGAGAATTTAAATTATTTTAATTGAAATATTAGGTGAAGATAGAATAAATTATTGGTGATAAAAATTTACAAAATACATTTACAGCTTTTCTAAATGTAATTACAGAAAATTAATTAAAAACTAAAATTAAAGTAAAATAAAGTAAAATAAATATTTAATAAAAAAAATATAGTGTGGTCAGATATGATGAAGTGAGACTGAGTACACGATACTTAAATTTTGGAGCTATTGTGCAATAAATCAAATGTACTTATGTCATGATGTCAAATGCAATGCTTTTGAAAACGTGGTCCAACATTTTTCATATAAATGTTTTAAACATTTGTTCGTGTTAGCCTACTAATTTTTATATGAATTGGCAGTTGCCGTGCCGAGCTGGTCCTCAAACGACTCATTCACGTTTGAACGAGGAAAAGAATAAGAAATGCCTGATTCAGATATCGCGGCACCGCTTTTTCCTGGTGATATCGGGTCTTACTAACATCCTCAAGCGCGTGAACGAGAGTGTGCAGAGCAGCGTCGGTGGTCAGCGGACATTTCATTCCACCGACCAGGACAGGCATTGCTACGAGTCCATTATAATCGTCCTCGATACTCTTGAACGGTGTCTTGCTAATCAACCCAAGGACACGACTAAGTTCGAGGAGGCCATGAATGTCAAACTTTTGCTGCGCGAAATTTGTCAATTTATTGGTAAGTTCCTTGTGTTAAAGAGTTTCAAAATTTTTTATATACGATATATTATTTTTTTTTTATACGAATGACTTTTAAGCTTGAGAAGTTATTGCTAATCACTAATTTACCACAAAATTTATTTTTAAACTCTTCAAATAAAAAGAGAAAAAATTGATGTATTCAAGACGAATTTTTAAAATTGTGTAGTAAAATTTAGAAAAGAATTATTTACTATTAACTAGTTGCAGCTTAATTTTTATTGTTTTTTATTCGATAAAACTTTTTCCCCCTAAATTTATATGAGATACATTGTTTAATCGATTCAATAAAAAAATTTTAAGTTTAATAAAATACTTTATAAAAAAATTGGTAAGATGATTCTCAGAGCCATTTAAAACAAATAAAATAAATTTAAAATAAATTTAAAATAAATTTAAAATAAATAAAATAAATTTAAAACATTTAAAACAAACATTTTTTTATCTATAATTATAAAAATGAATACAAATTTTTTAAATGCACAATGTACCATAAGCATTTCATATACTAAAAATATCGCGTGACAATTTAATTATAAATGAGAGTTAATCAAAGTTTTTTATCCGCTATGTTCTTTTTAGAATCTATTTTAACAACGCAAAAAACTTTTGTATGTCGAGTATTTTTTAAATGTTTTTTATTTTTTTTTTTATTAAGGATAAAAATAACAACAATTAATATTGAAACTAATAGTTAATAATTGTTGGTACTTTTTATTTTAGCAACTGTTTTTTTTTATTTTTATCAATATTAAATGTAGTTTTTAATTATTTTATTAGTATTAGTATTTCATTATTAATTGATGTATTTTTATTTCTGTACATTACAATTTTCATTCTGTTTTAGATCTTCAGTTCATTTATTAGTACGCAGACTCGCTTAATGGATTTTTTTATGGCATATGGATAAATATGTCATTTTATATAATTGTTTAATCATTTATTGAACCATTTTATTGAAATTCTTATTTGATTTTTACATATATTAATTAATATATGAATGTTAAAAGTGCATTATTACATAAATTTTTTTTTAAATTGGAAAACATGCCACACGAAAGAAAAATTTTATATTTATAACATCGAGTTTATTTTTTCAGTTTTTGACTTTTTTTTCCATTTTGCGACTATTGGTCGTAATGATTTGGGAGAGGTCTTAAAAGAAGGGTAAAGTTTTTTCTATTTTTCTCTTTTTTTTTGTTTTTTCGATAATTAAAAGCGGCAGGATTTTGTTTGCCGAAAGGATGTTTATCGATTTTTGACACGACGCTATGGAGCGATTAGTGGAATAACGCTATGTGGTAAAATTTTGGATTATGGTTTGATAAAAATACCTTAGAGATTTTTTAATGTTAAAAAGGTTTTTAAGGGTAATTGTATACATGTGTTGATAAATTCAGGATATCATCGATTAGTTTGATTCTTAAATGACGTTTTGAACTCAAATTTTTGTGCACACATTGGGCGTTAGAATCGATTCGGGTTGTTTTTGGGTGTACAGAATGAAAATAATCGGTGACATCTTGAAAGCTTTATATGATTTTTCCAATTCAAATTTACACGCAATTTTATCCTTTAAGACTTTTTTTAATATTTAAAAGTCTTTATAGTATTTAATTATTAAGCCACAAACAAATTTTTACCGCGTAAATCTGTTCCAACAGTCGTTCGATCGCATGAAACAAAATCGTGCTGCTTTTAATTATCGAAAAAACAAAAAGAAAAGGACAAATAAAAAAAAAAACTTCATTCTACATTTTAAGACATCTCCCAAATCTTTATGACCAATTTTCGTAAAATGAAAGAAAAAATACGATACTTTGTAAACAGATCATGTATTAATTTCATGTAAAAAAAAGAAGCTTCATCAAAATCTAAAATTCTCAACATTGTTTTTTTTTTACGTTAAATTTGAAAGAATGGATGCTTATGGATTTCTGATATACGAAATGACTACTTTATTAATAACAGTTTTTTTTGTTGAAATTTTTAATTAAAATAATTTTTTAGTTTTTTCTTTTTCTTTCAACAATAAAGTATAAAATTAGAAACATTGTAAAAAAAATAATTTTTTTTATCAAACCCCTAATTAATGGTAGTTTAAGAAGTGGTTTTTATTTAAGTTTATCATTTTATGTGGTAATCGACAATTTTCAAAAGATTTTTTAATAGATTCGATTTTTGTTGCATACTATTTTGCAAATTTCATACTTGTTCACGTTTTATGGTTATAATTCATTTATGTGATCATAATTCGTCACAAATTGATCAATATTCGATTCATTTTTTGTGGTTGAATTGAAAATATGTATGATCAGTTATTTTCTACTTGAGTGAAATGTTCTTTTTTATTTACTTTGTGTACAATAATTAAGTTATCGAGTTCGTGTTCATGGTATTAAAAAATTATCCATGGCTTGTTATAAAAGTATCGAGGTTTATTTTTTTATGACTCAACTATTTATCGCAACGTTTTTGGAAAGGTTGGAAAATGTACGGAGAATATTTTTCTACTTTTTATTTAATATTTTTTTTATGATCAGCCGAAGCTCCAGGAAATGTTTTCGCGTGAAAGGTGTTTTTTAGTTTTCTAATACGGCGCAATGGAGCAACTATTTGAAAAGTTACACACAATAAAATTTTCTGTGGGGCTTGGTAAAAATACTGTGAAGACTTTTATTTTTTTTAAAAAAAAAAAGGTTTTTAAATGTAACAGAATGAGTAAATCGCAATTAGAAAATTGACGCAGCCTTTTAGGGAGGCTGAAACTTTTGTGATGAGTCCTATTCTGTACGTCGAAAAACCGTTTGAACGCCTAGCAAAATTTGCTCAAAATATTTGCGCAAAAAATTTTCTGGGTGTTATTATTGCAAACCATCACGGCATTATTAAAACAACTGTGAATACCCTGAATTTATAAACATTTCATACATGCGTGAAGTATTCGTGCAGAGTGTCTGTTTTTAAATACTTAATTTTTTAGTTCTATTCTATACTTTTATGGTAATTTGAATTATGTTTTATTTGAAAGATTAGCGATAAAAGAGTTTTAACGTACTATTTATTTATTTACTATTTATTTTATTTACTTGTTATTTTTTGTAAATGTATAAAAAGAATATATAGTAAAATGCAATGTAGAAGATTAAAAATATTAATTACTGTTAAAATTTTTACTCAAAAGCTTTATGTTTTAAACAATTTATTTAATTTGCTTATTTATTAATATAAAGTAACAATTATTTTATAAAATTTTTTATTGTGTTAATAGATATACCAAACGACAGTCCACAAAATGCTCATCTAAAAAATTTGGCCAGTAAGGTTCTATTTGCTTTGAGCTTAAATTTCTTTAGTGCTGTTTTCAATCGCATTTCTGCTCGGCTACAAGAACTCTCGGTGTGCGTTGAGGAAAATCCAGACTACAGTGATATAGAACTTATCCAACACATCAATGTTGACATAGATAGATTAACCAAACTCTTAAATGGTAAAGTATTTCGATATATATCATTACTACATGTGTATGTTTTTGAAAATGTTTAAATATTTATACGAATGTATGTTTAAATGAATTTTAAAGAAGAGAAAAATTTTAAGCGATCGCAACATAATTAATTTAAGCAAAATAATTTATAATTTCATAAAATTAAACATAATATTTGAATGTGAATTTAATCATCATTTTATTGACAAAATAAAATTGCATTATTTTAAATAATGTAAAAGATCCTCAAAAATAATTAATAAATGTTTACTTATTGGACGATCATATCTATGAAAATATAAGAATAACGCTTCTCATTATAGAATCTATACAAAAATTTCGACAACTAAAGAAATCAGCGCACTTTGTTTTGATGAATTCACTCGAAAAGGCTGTGTGGAATTGGATGGATACATATCCGCAAGAATTCTGGGATCTCCAAAGGAAGCCGAACGAGGATCTTGTGAAAGCTTGCGGTGAGCTTTTTGATATCCTCGATGCATTTGCTGACAATAAAAAAGGTCGGGCTGCCGCCGTTTGGTCACTTCAAATAATGCTGCTGATACTTTCACCCAAAGTCCTCGAAGAGATTGTAAATGCGGACACAGGTGCGCCATACGCACCTGAGCACAAAAAGAAAAAGTCCTTTATCGACACTGTGAAAAAGAGTTTGGTAATGCACGGAGGCTCAAACCGACAACTCGTCGAAGCAGCTGCCCTCACATGTATTAAGCTCTGCAAAGCCTCCACCTATGTCAGCAATCTCGATCCGAATAATGTTATATTTACTCTGGTACAGCACGTTATGAATGACTTGACATCTCTGCTCTTTAATCCAAATAAGCCCTTCTCAAGGGGTCAGAGTTACATATGCCAGGACATTGACCTCATGATCGATTGCTTCGTCAGTTGTTTTCGCATAATGCCTCACAATAACGAAGTTTTCAAAGTCTGTCTAAATTTAAACTCACCATCTACCTACCAATTCGTTCTCATCAGTTCTTTATACAAGTAAGTTTCCTTTTTACCATTTCAATTTTTTTATTCATTTGTTTCATTACTTTATTATCAATTAATAGTGCAAATATAAAAAAAAAGTGAATGGAATTTCAAAATTGAACAATATCGATACTATTTAGTTTTTAATAAATTTACTTAAAAATAGTCAGTTTTAATTATTACTTTTAGAATTGTCACTCAGCCCAAATTGCCATGGTGGCCACAAATTGATCTTGTATATTCGCGAAGTGCTGAACTGCGAAATATGTTTACCGATACCTTAAATAAAGTTACTCAAACATACATATCGCACACGCCGCTACGTATGATTCAGAGTTTAACATTGAAAAGTAAAGAACAGAATAAGTATAAAGATCGAGGTGAGGAGGTGTCGAGTTACAAAAATCTTTTACTTTGGATGGTTCGTCTAATACACGTTGATCCAATGCTCATGTTGAATGTACGTATTCTTACACTTGATTATTATAAAACAAAATTGAATTTATTTTGTTTACGGATTAAGAGAAATCTCCTATCTTTATTAATAATAATGAAATCCAATAAATGTTTTTAAATTCTTCCTTTAATTATTGATCAAATATTTTATGTTACCTTTTTTTTATTATTTCTTCCACATCTTTATCCAATTTTTAATTTTTTATTTATTTATTTATTTTTCAATTTTAGCCTTTATTTCATTTATGCATTTTATCACTTTTACTTTTCATTTATCTCTTTTAGCAATCTTTTACTAAAACTTTAGGTATCTTTAGACTTTTATTCGTCTTAAACCTAGATTAATAAATTTTTTTGTTCTTTTTCTAATTCATTCTATGAAATAATTAATTTTTTTATTTAACTCTTTATATCTATCTATTTTACTTTGTTCCTTTGGCCTTTTAAATTCTTCTATAAGTAACTAGTATATTCTATAGTAACTATATATATATATATGTATAAGCTAACGATAAAAATTAAATTAATAATATTGTAATTCATGAAAATTATAAATTGTGTTTTATATACAGTAATGTAATACGAATGTGACTTTGAAATGGCTTTTGTAGAATCAGGGTAAGACAAGTCATGAAAATCAAAGCTCTACCTTGGAATTAATCAACGGATTGGTTTCCTTGGTCCATCAAATGACAATGCCTGATATTGCACATGAAGCAATGGAAGCTCTTCTTGTACTTCATCATCCTGATAAAATCAAGGCTTGGAATCCTGAAGCACCGATCAACACATTCTGGGATATCAGTTCGCAAGTCCTTTATTCCATATCACAAAAACTTATTCAGCATCTTATTGTCAATTATACTGATATTCTCAAATGGTTGCGCGAGATATTGATTTCTCGCAATATCTTTCTGTCGCAAAATAAAGATTATGCTAACGTTGGAAGTCAGATCGCCATCTGTAAACAAGCTCACGTTAAACTTGAGGTTCTTAGAAAATCATTATATTATTTCATATTATTTTATAGTTTTTTTCTCTGAGTTTTCTGTATTATAAATAAAATATGTTATTAATGAATTTGAACAACAATTTATATTTTTAACTTGAAAATAAGTATATTTTAAATAGATATATTTACACAATTATATAATATATCTAGAAATAATCAAGATTTATTCAAATATAAAGTTCAAACATTATAGAGTTTCATTCATGTTTAATATTTTAATTAAGACTTTAATGTTGTATAATATATTTGAGATATTTAGGCTTATTCAAAAATGCTTGTGAACTGAAAAGTTATTAATTATTTTAAATTGAGAGTTGTATAGGATATTATTGGAAAAAAAAACATAACATTTACCAGTATTAGTAGTCGGAATTTACTAAATATTTTAGTCTACGTCATTAAAAATTTTTATGAAACATCACATTTAGGTTTTTCTTTAGATACATTTAGCCGTCGTCTATTTCACAGAAAATTTTTGCTAGACTATTTCAACAAATAATATTAGTGTTCTGTTTTATCTACCTATTTTAGCATAAGCATGATATGTTTGGTATTAGACTGAACTTTAGCTTAACGTACGAAAATATTTTTGTCATTCATGCACTTGTTTTTTTTTTTGTTTTTTCTTTCTTCTTTAATGTATCTAATTAACGTTATAGATAAATCTTTTTATCAATAGTTTACAAGTGAATGTTGATGATTTTTCAGGTCGTCTTTTTCATGTACCTGTGGAGTATAGATATGGAGGCAGTACTTGTTGCAATGTCTTGTTTTTCATTGCTTTGTGAAGAGGCTGAAACTCGGTGTGGCAGTGATGAAGTGGCTGTTACCTGTTTATTACCAAACTATCATTTGTATCTCGAACTAGCGCAAGCTTCTACTATTTTAACTACTGGTAAGTTATATCTAGGTATAAAATATTGCGTACATTTGATATGTTATTTTGCATTTTCAATAAAAGATACAACTTTGAAGATTCTATTTTATAACAGCCAGCATAGAGAGTAGGATTTATTATCGTGAGAATAATCACGGTGAGTTTCTTATAACAAAATGAGATGGGAATAATTCTCATGTACAAGATTTAAATTGAAAAATTATTACTTTAATAAATTACTAAAAATCAATTTTAATTTTGCTATTATAATAAAATTAACTTTATTTTTTTAAATATTAAGGAAAAATAAATAAAATTTTATTACATTTCTATTGGTAATATTGAAATAATTTTAATAAATAATTAATGAAGTTAGATTTCTGTATTATTATTATTATATTCATTAAATTATTTGACGAACTCATACGTAAATATTATATTCAACATTATTGAAAAAATTTTTTTATAAATAGAATTCAGTGTATAATAAATATTAAATTTATTATACCAAAGTATTTGTAATATTTATTATAATGATAAATTAATCTTATGAACATTAACAATTTAAAAAATAGTTAAGAATTTTTTCATAAGATATAATATTTGGTTTATGTATTAATCTTTATTGATATAATAATACATTTTAATAATTATTTATAATAGTATCTTTAATTATTTTTATATTACTTTTAGGTCGTGCAGCTTTACAAAAGAGGATAATGGCTCTTCTTAGAAAGATTGAACATTGTGTAAATGGTGTACAACCAGTAAGTTGAATGTTAAATGATCATTAATTAACTAATAATTAATAATTCATTGGTTAATACCAAGTGATTATTTTATGGGTATTTTATTTTAAATAATAATCATAGCATTAATAATTTTTCATGATAACTAATAATTTAGAATTTTATTAGTCAGTGTATAATAAAATACCAATAATGTCAATTGTAATAATTTAACAAATTTTTCCATGAAATTATTAAAGTTAAAATTAAGCAGTAATTTTCTGTATAAAATTACGATACAAGTTATGATACAAGGTTAAAATTAGTCATGTACATCTTGGATAATTTTTCAATATACAGGCATGGGACGAGACATTTCGTAATTGGGAACAGACTTGTCGCCAGCTCACAAATTGCCCAAAGACGAAATCCGAGGATGGCCAGGTTGAATCATTTCATCGAAGCGTAGGTAAACGTCGAGCTTCACATCAGAACTCGGAACATGAGCTCGAAGACCAGATTAACGAGTGGGCCAACATGACAGGATTCCTTTGTGCTCTTGGTGGTGTCTGCTTGCAGCTTCGCTCACCAACTAGACCACTGTCGGGTTTACCTTTAAATATCGACCAGAAAAAGGGTTCGGCTAAACAACAACAGCTGCAACAACTTCAACAGCAGGAGAATCTCTCCTGTTTATCAAATTCTAATCAGGAGTTGCAGTATTGTTCTGTCACGCAATTCGTATTTAATTTATTACGACTTCTCATATGTAACAATGAAAAGTTCTGCCCTCAGGTAACGTATTTATCAAATTTAGCCTAATTCATGTTAATTTTAATTTTATTGCATACGCGTATAAAATTTCTTTTAAGAACGTGATTAAATCAATTTTATTTCGATTATTACAATTATTAAATTATTAAATATTAAAAATAAAGGTTTATTTTACATTTATATATTAAAAAAAAAGAAAATTAAATTTTATGATGCTCTTTATAGATACAAAAGCACGTAAAAGAACTCGTTGGCCATGAAATGAGCCCGGCCCTCTATCCGATTCTATTTGATCAAATAAAAAGCATTGTGGAGAAATTCTTTGATCAGCAAGGTCAAGTAATTTTGATAGACGTAAATACACAGTTTATCGAGCATACCATTTTCATTATGAAAAATGTTCTGGATTCGAAGACAGACCAACCCTCAGAGTATTTGGGTATGACCAGCATTGAAGGAATGACGTTAGCCATCGTTCGCTACGTGCGACACCTTGACATGACTGTTCATGCAATACATATTAAGACGAAATTGTGTCAACTTGTAGAAGTGATGATGAAGCGCCGCGACGATTTGGCTTTTAGACAGGAAATGAAATTTCGGAACAAGTTGGTAGAATACCTGACAGACTGGGTCATGGGAACGACACATCCAGTTGCGCCTTCTGCTGGGAGTGACGTAACGGTCATAACCAGGTAATTACCGCTATTTTTCGTTTTCTTAAGGGATGTAAGGATTATTCAAAAATACATCGATCAGAGTTGTGGTACTCTTCGATTTCAATATTTCATTGAGTTTTTGTTATACTTATTAAATTAATTGTTAAAATGTTTATTGTTTATTCATTAATTTGTTTTATAATGTAATTTGAATGTACATATGTATAATAAAGCCTTGTAAACTTCTGAGCTTTATAGCAATTTAAAATTTTCAATTTTTTTAATTTACGAATGTTAGTTATAATTGTATATATTAAAGCAATTGTTAACTTACCGTTTTGACTTTTTTAATTATACGTTGTTTATCAAATGTATTATTCGATTCTTATATTGTAAGGACATTGTTCCACACATTAGTATATACTTCAGAGAACTGGATCAAGCATGTATGGAGGCGGTTGGTGCACTACTGCGAGGATTGCCACTACAACCCGAAGAGTCTGATCGAGGTGACCTCATGGAGGCAAAGTCCCAGCTTTTTCTAAAGTATTTTACTCTGTTTATGAACCTCTTAAATGTGTGCAATGATGTTGCTGCTGAGGAAAAGGAGACTGTTTCGAGACAGCGACTGACCACTGGCAAACTTTCCACTTTGAGAAATGCTACTATTCAAGCTATGAGTAATTTGCTGAGTGCCAATATTGATAGTGGATTAATGCATTCTATAGGTGTGTGGTGTACTTTTAGTATTTTTTAAATAATTTTTTATGATTAATTTATTCTATAAATTTAAAAAATTTGATTATGATGTAGTACTGTTGTAAATGGAATTGAATTATTGTTTTAATTTATAGTTTTGGGCTATGATCGTGACTTTCAAACGAGAGCGGCGTTCATGGAAGTTTTGACGAAAATATTGCAGCAGGGTACCGAGTTTGACACTCTTGCTGAGACGGTACTTGCTGATCGCTTTGAACAGTTGGTGCAACTCGTGACTATGATTAGTGATAAAGGCGAGTTGCCGATTGCAATGGCTTTGGCTAATGTTGTCACAACCAATCAGATGGATGAACTGGCACGCGTTTTTGTCACCCTCTTCGACGCTAAACACTTACTGTCGCCGCTGCTCTGGAACATGTTTTATCGCGAAGTTGAAGTCTCGGATTGCATGCAAACTCTTTTTCGCGGCAACAGTCTTGGTAGCAAAATCATGGCTTTCTGTTTCAAAATTTATGGAGCAAGTTACTTGCAGAGTCTGTTGGAGCCTTTAATAACACCTTTGTTGAGTGATCCGATGACCAGCTTTGAGGTGGACAGCGCGAGAATAGACGCCAACGAGGATATCGAACAAAATGGTCGAAATCTTGTTGCCTTAACACAGAAGGTGTTTGATGCTATTGTTTCTTCTGCTGAAAGGTAATCGGCGACAGAAGTTAATAAATCATTCATTTAATGTGAATACGTAAATTTAACATTACCAATAAATTTTATACAAGTTTATCACAAATAATCATAATAAAAAATTTGTTTACAAGGAGTTTTCGTTTTGGTTTATAGATTTCCACCGCAGTTGCGATCAATGTGCCACTGTCTATATCAAGTACTAAGCAAACGTTTCCCTCAATGTCCACAAAACAATATTGGCGCAGTGGGCACTGTCATCTTTCTACGTTTTATCAACCCGGCCATAGTGTCTCCCCAGGAGATGGGTATCGTTAACAATACTTTACCACAGCCCGTAAAACGCGGGCTTATGCTTATGTCGAAGATCCTTCAGAATATTGCCAACCACGTGGAATTCAGCAAGGAGCAACACATGCTACCCTTCAACGACTTTCTACGGGCTCACTTCGAGATTGCTCGACGTTTTTTCATACAGATAGCCTCGGACTGTGAGACAGTCGACCAAACCAGTCACCCGATGTCTTTCGTCTCGGATGCCAATGTTCTTGCACTGCATAGGCTACTATGGAACCACCAGGAGCGCATTGGTGATTATTTGAGCAGCAGTCGCGACCACAAAGCTGTGGGTAGGAGGCCTTTCGATAAAATGGCAACTCTTCTCGCTTACCTCGGTCCTCCCGAACATAAGCCTGTTGACTCTCAGTAAGCATTGATGGCCTTTTTTATTGAGAAAAATATTAAAGCTTCAAATTCACAGTGATGTTACTTTAATGAACTAACAAATAATTTATGTGGATTTTAATTTTATGTCAAATTTAATTAAATGCAATTTCACTTTATAATTAAAAAAAAATTTGATTATGATTTTAATGAAATTAATAACTTGAATTTTTATTTAAACTTTATTTGGTATTAATGTCATAAATAGAAATTTTTAACTTTTATTAAAAAAATTATTCATATTTTACTAATTGATTTTTTATAATTTCTTCCTAGTTTATTATTTTCATCATCATATGCCAGGTGGTCCAGTATAGATATGTCTTCTACGAATTTTGAAGAGATAATGGTGAAACATAATATGCATGAAAAGGAAGAATTCAAAAGTATAAAAAACCTTAATATTTTTTATCAAGCTGGAACTAGTAAGCAAGGCCATCCAGTTTTTTATTATATTGCCCGAAGATATAAGTAAGTTATAATTTTGATTTAAGAAAAATAAGAATTAGTATAAATTTACGAAACAAAAGAAATAAAAAAAATCTACTTAAACATTTATTTTAATAAATATTTTAATGAAAAAAGATTAGTATTTAAGCTTTATATTAAATTTATTAAATATAATTTTTTAAAATTATTTATTTTAAATTTGGTATTTAATATTTACTTTGATAAAATAAAAATTATAATATTATGTTTAGATTTTTATTTTTCTTTATTTTATTAAGTCTTTTTTTTAATATAAGTGAAAATAAACTTTAAAAATAATATAAAACTAAATTAATGTAAAGGAATTATTTTTCATAAGATCATATTTTCTTAGAATACTTTTATACAATAATGTTAAAAAAAACTTAAGTGTAAATTATATTAAACTTATATCTAGAGCTCATGATTTATTTTATGGATTTATTTATTTTTATTGTGTTGTGTTTATTAATTTTTATTGTGTACTTTATTTATTTTTATTGTACAAATTTAAATAATTAAATAAGTCTTTCTTGTAAGAATTAAAAGTGACTTCTGTTACAGGATTGGCGAGACAAACGGTGATCTATTAATTTATCACGTGATTCTAACATTGAAACCATTTTGTCATTCAGCTTTCGAGCTCGTCATTGATTTTACCCACACATGTTCAGATAACCGCTTTCGAACGGAATTTTTACAAAAATGGTTTTATGTTTTGCCAGAAGTTGCTTATGAAAATATCCACGCAGCCTATATCTATAATTGCAATAGTTGGGTCCGTGAATACACCAAATATCACGACCGTATTTTGGCACCACTCAAAGGCAATCGTAAAGTGATTTTTGTGGATGGTCCCGGTCGGTTGAATGATCTTATCGAACTTGATCAGCAGAAACTTCCAGGTGCTACACTTTCTCTTGATGAAGATCTGAAAGTTTTCCCGAGTGCATTGAAGCTGTCACACAAAGATACAAAAGTTTCGATAAAAGTTGGGCCCACAGCAATACAGATTACATCTTCCGAGAAGTGTAAAGTTCTCTCGCACTCGGTTTTCCTTAATGACGTTTACTATGCTTCTGAAATCGAGGAAGTATGCCTCGTGGATGATAATCAGTTTACCCTTACGATTTCAAATGAGGCTGGTCCGCTTTCATTTATACACAATGATTGCGATAGTATTGTTCAAGCGATTATTCATATTCGTAACAGGTGAATATAGTATAATTTTATTATTTAACATCACATTAATATCAATATAAGTTTAAGTTCATTTTTGACACTATATATAAAATTTCATTTTATTTATTGCGCAATAATTATGTATTCTCTAGAGAATTTGATCAGGCATCATAAGTCACTTTTATAAACTAGACTATTTTTATAATGAATTAAAAATTATTGTGTTCTAGAATTGGCATTAATAAATTGAATAATTTTACACCAAAAATTTATTTTAAACTTTTATTTCCTTTAATGAACAATTTTTGCATTTTAATTATATTTAATGAAACATAAATTAAAAAAAAATTTAAATAAAATTCTTATTTGTTTGAAAGAATTCAATTGAAATTTAAAAAATAAAGCAATATTTAAATATTACTATAAAAATAGCCTCCGTTTTATAAATTTATTGGTAAAAAGAATTGTCATTAAAAATCAATTTAAAGAAATATTTGTCATTGAAAAAAAACCATTTAAGGTAAAAATAAATGTTTCTAATTGTTAAAAGATGGGAGCTTTCTCAACCGGATTCGATGTCCGTTCATCCGAAAATTCGACCCAAAGATGTTCCTGGTACTCTTTTAAACATGGCCCTTTTAAACTTGGGTAGTTCTGATCCTAATCTTCGCACAGCTGCATACAATCAATTGTGTGCATTGACGGCGACTTTTGACCTTAAAATCGAGGGTCAGCTTTTGGAGACTTCAGGCCTTTGCATTCCCTCGAATAATACTATATTTATAAAACATTTAAGTGAGACTCTGGCTGCAAACGATCCACATCTGACTCTAGAATTTCTCGAGGAGTGTATACAAGGTTTCCGTTCATCGACAATTGAATTGAAGCATCTTTGTTTGGAATATATGACACCTTGGCTGAATAATCTTGTTCGCTTTTATAAACCAAATGATGAGGGTGGAAAACGTCAGAAACAAGTCAATCATATCCTTGAAAAACTCATTACGCTGACGATCGAGGAAGTTGAAATGTATCCGAGCATTCAAGCCAAAATCTGGAGTACCATAGGTATTTTAAACTTTTAGACATAATTTCAAAAATATGAACAAATATTTTAATATCTTTAAAATTAAAATTAACAATAATAAATATAGATACATATAGATAGTAGTTTCGCAAAGATTTGTTTTTTGATTTTAATATTAATTGAGAAAATTTTGCCTATCGATTTTAATAATTGTTTATCATTTTAAAAATAACGATGGAGAATATTATTTTACTCAACATAATTTTATTTAATAATCTTATTTTTAGAATATGATATGATGTCATAATTTTACAATGTCAATGAAATTTGTTTAATTATAAATTTGCAATTTATTATAATAATAGTTTATATTTTTAGGTACAAAAAAATATGATGCTTAATTAGTAAAATTATTATTAATAAAAAATATTTTGCGTTTACTCAGAAGTTAAAATGAAATAGCAATGATACAATGTTTATATTGGGTATAATGTATTTAAACAAAAAAAATTAAAATAAAAGATAAAGATTATTTTTGTTTTCTGTTGTGTTGAAAGCCAATTGAACTGAATTATTGATATTAAATGAATTTAATATTTAACATTCAATTTAACTTTTAAAATTAAATTGTCTTATTAAATATTTGAACAGGTAGATTGCCTGACCTCATCGATACGGTCCTTGACAACTTTATCCATCGGAGTGTACAATACGGACTCGGGTCTCCGATGGTTGAAATAATGGCGGATACCGCGGTTGCACTTGCTTCAGGGAATGTGCAGTTGGTCGCGAAGAAAGTCATCGGTCGCCTGTGTCGCGTCGTCGACAAGACCTGTACCTCCCCTACACCGCTCCTCGAGCAGCATATGATGTGGGACGACATTGCCATCCTGGCCCGCTACCTTCTCATGCTCTCGTTTAACAATTGTCTCGACGTGGGGAAGCATTTGCCGTACCTCTTCCACATGGTCACGTTCCTCGTGTGCTCGGGTAGCTTGAGTATGAGGGCCTCCACTCATGGATTAGTTATTAATATAATCCACTCTTTGTGCACATGTAGCTCACCTTCATTTTCTGAAGATACCTATAGAGTATTGAGAATGAGCCTTGACGAGTTTTCTTTGCCAAAATTCTATTTGCTTTTTGGTATAAGTAAGGTCAAATCTGCGGCTGTAACTGCCTTCAGGTTAATATTTACCAAATTATTTTATTTTGATAATATTAAACTACTAATAGATAGGTAATTCAAGATTATAATTTTTTTTTTTTTAAATACTAATTAAAGGAATTTAAACGTGGCTGTTAAATATTTGTTTGTGAATTTTATTTAGTAAATATTTACCTTCGTATATTAACATTTTTTTTTTCTTCAAAATGTATAGAATGTTGTAATAATTGATTTGAAAATTGTTCATTTCTAAATAAGACATTATTAATAGGACAGTTTTAATAATGGATATTATAAAAATTAATTTATAATTGAATATATTATTTAAATGAGTAGGATAATGATTATATTTTTAAATAAAAGTGGTTCAGTCTTCTTGTATAATTTGGTAACATAAACCCGATTTGTCTCATTCAATTGCTTGATCAATATAAATTTTAAAACAAATTTGGTATAATATTATGTGTAAATAATTTATAAAACTAAATTAGTTTTTTTTTTTAATATTTTAGACAAGCGTATTTGTGAGTTGTGATAAAAGTCATAATACCCATAATTGCCCTTTGTATTCGCTTTTAGATCGAGTTATCGATACTCAATGTGGTTTGGTACCGAACGAAGCGTTTGCAGTGCTCAAGACCGTGAGAGGCTCTCGTTAACCAGTTTAGAGGTCATTACCGATGCTTTGCTGGAGATCATGGAAGCTTGCATGCGAGATATTCCAAGGTGTGATTGGTTGAGGACATGGACGTCTTTGGCAAAAAGTTTTGCCTTCTGTTTCAATCCAGCGTTGCAGCCTCGTGCACTTATTGTCTTTGGTTGCATCAGTAAAAGTATCACCGACCAAGACATCAAACAGCTCCTTCGTATACTCGTTAAAGCTCTTGAAAGCTTCAACGATATCACACTGTTGGAAGCTATTGTTATGTGCCTGACACGATTACAGCCTTTATTGCGACCGGTACATTTTTATATTGCAGCATTCATTATAAGTAGCTGTTTATTTAATAATAATATTAAATAACAAATGAAACAATAAATGAAACAGTGAGAACAAATATTTTGGGTTATATTTGTCGTGGTAAAAAAAAAAACATAAAAATATATCTTCATCTGATACGCAATTGATAAAAAGCAATAAAGTATTTATATATACATTTATTGTTTCTTTTCCAATTTGTAGAATAATGGAAAATTATTGAAAAAAATAAGTAATGATCGTGCTAATAATTAACAATTAATTGGATTACTCAAATTAAAATGAATTTTAATTTCATTAATTTTAACAAGTGCTATTGAGAAAAGTGTATTTACAACAGTACACCATGTAAGTAATTCGAAGCAAAGCCAAGAATCTTACTAATAACGATACAAATGCTATTTTAAATTATAAATATTTATTGTTGTAGCTCAATATAGACACGAATTTACAATATATTTGCATAAAGTATTGATGCGTAGTTAGGTCAAAAAGTGCCTAAGTGCTTTGAAAATTAAACAAATAAGTAAAAAATGACTTTTAATGAAGTGCATGAAATTCAAAGTAAGAGATAAATACGTGTATAGAAAATATAAAGATAGGCTGAAGTGTCATGAATAATAATTTGGTATATACAAGGAGACAAGCACTTAATAAATAAATGTAGGTGGTTGCTATTGTCGAGTCTTACTGCCCACGACTAGAACTCAAAGAATCCCTTGAGAATTATCAATAAACCATAAAAATATATAAGTAATTGATAATTATTTAAAATATTAAAAATTTATTAATTGTATAATTTAAAGCGAAACATTTTTGGATTTAAATACATTAAAATCATTGAACATTGGAAATCGATATAATTGTGTAGCTAGGGATCTTTTATAAATTTATCAGTCATTGATCAAATAAAATAATTATGTTTAAATTAGTTTAAAAGTAAATATACGATCAATGAATTATTTGAATTTTTCAAATCTCGTGTCGCCAGGAGTCTCCGATCCACCGTTTCCTTTTTTGGGTTGCGACCTCCGTACTTCAGTTGGACGAAGCCTCATTGTATGCATCTGGTTTGGCGTTGCTCGAGCAGAATCTCCATACTCTGGACTCCCAAGGCACTTTCGACGACAAGACCCTGGAACGCGTGATGATGTCCACCCGGGATCCTTTGGAATGGCATTTCAAACAGCTCGACCACGCCGTCGGGCTCTCTTTCAAATCGAACTTCCATTTTGCCCTTGTGGGACATCTTCTCAAAGGTTACCGACATCCGACTCCCACGACCGTCACCAGAACTACCCGAGTACTCACAATGTTACTCACCATCGTTGCCAAACCTTTGAGAAGGGACAAATTTGAGGTTACACCTGAAAGTGTCGCTTATCTTGCTGGTATATGTTTATTTATTTATTTTTTTTAGCTCTATATTATCTTTTTATACCTTGACAAACTAATACTCTTCCCATGTATTTTTACTAGTAAAACATTAATGTAAAATAATAGTCGGTTCAATCATATTTAAAACTTATATTATTCATTCGAATGAAAATGAAATAGTAAATTGTATAAAAGAAACAATATTTTTATAAATTTAATAAAACAGGCAATTAATGTGTAAATAATCAAATATTTAATATATTTAATATACGCTATTTAAAGATTTTAAAAATGTTCTTGTTTAAATTTTTTTTTGTAAAATATATTTATTTTTCTTGTCTCTAAATTTTAGTTTTTTTTATTATTTAATTATTAACGTAAATAATATTATTTAAAATGAATATAATTAAATTATATCTATTTTATGTAATTTATGATTTTAGGGTAAAAATAATTTAATAATAAAAATCAATTATACATTTTTAGCTTTAGTTTCTGTGTCTGAAGAAGTTAGAAGTAGGTGTCACATTCGACACTCATTAAATCGAAGTATTGGTGAATCCGGAAGCACGGATTTTTTGGACACTCTTGATTTACACTGTACAGTATGTATTTTAAATATATATTAGAAATGTAAAAAAAATATTAATAGAAATAATATGAAAATATTAGTAATATTAACTACATCATTAATTATTAATGCAATTAAATATTAAATTTATATTTAATAATTTAAACTACCAATATTAAAATAGTTCAAATAAATATATACATTACTAAAATACTTAATTTTATATTTAATTTAGAATATAGTACCTACAAGCAATCCTAATAATCGAAGACAAAAATCTTGGGATCTACTTGATCAAACAGCAATAAATCAAGCTAAACAACAAAAGTATCATACTCCACAATACCAGGTATATCAAAAGATTGTTTAAAAAAAAAAAAAAAAACTATTCTTTGTCATTATTTTTTACATTACTTATTTGTTTAATATTTTTAAATAAATTATTCAAGTTTATCAGTATTATTCTATTTATTTTTTACGATAGCATACGGTGGGCTTTTTATTTTTTTATTCACTTGTATTCAACTTTTTTGTTACAATATTTTGCAGAGAGAGGGATGAACATAGGTGTTAATTATAATAAACTTATGAAAAGCGAAATTGATATTTATCATAGAGAGAATTAAAAATTATTTATATTAATAATCATTAAAATCATTTTTAAAAAATCGTAAAATTTATACGATTTTGTTGGCGTTCGCGAAATCAATTCAGGGGTTAATAATTTACGTTCATCGTATTCGAAAAGTATAATGCTTGCGTTTGTGGTAATTTTCAAACACTTTTCAATTTTATATAATATGTACAATTTGTTGATTGCGTGTTATACTTTTGATTAAAACTATATCCATGGAAAATTAAGCGAAGATAAAATATAATCACAAATATTAATTAAAAACTTTTATCTCTGCAATTTGAACAATAAATTCATTTTCTTTCATTACATCAAATCCAAAACAAGTATGTTTTTTTTTTGAAAACAAATTTTTTAAATTAGATAAAATCTAATATTAGATATTTTATAATACAGGTATATTTTATGAAAAATAATTTTATTTTTATATACACTTAACAAAAATATTTATTTTTACTATGTCTGTCGAATTGTAAAACTACATGGATACTTTTACACCATTGCATACCTACTTGTATATCTACCGAAAATCATGTTATGATGCAATACATTAAATCAAATTCATATCAAATTAAAAAAGACTGGACGAATTATGTTTAAAACTCAACGGTCTTTCTCCATGCCTTCGACCAAGGAAGTAAAAGCTACTGATGAGTTAGAAGCAAAGGTATGATATATAAATTAAATTATTTGTATTAAAAGAAAAAAATTTTAATATTTTTATATTTATATATTTTTATCATAATCATAGTTATTACCAAATAAATTAATTTAAGTAATTAATAAATTATGTCAAATCAGTGTTTATCAATAATTCGATTGAATTCAACAAAATAATATAATGCACACAATATACAATTATAATTATAATTATAACTATAAGAATTGTCGAGTATAATTTTTGTTGTTTATTAACAATAAAATTTATGCATTTAACGTTATACTATATTCTGTTTATGCTATGATTTTCTGCAGAATCGCAGTACGCGCGTTAGTGTAAGCAATGAAAACAATGTACTTCTGGATGCTGATGTACTCACTGATTTTTCAACGCAAACCCTCGTCTTAACTGTATTGGCAACACTTGTTAAATATTCAACTGACGAAAGTGAAACAAGAATTCTTTATGAATATCTTGCTGAGGCTTCAGTTGTCTTTCCGAAAGTTTTTCCAGTCATGTAAGTTTTATCAGGTTTAACGAATAGGAGATAATATTTTGGCAAACGTAGAAAAAATGATTTTTTAAATTATATAAGTCATATTTTAATTTAATTTACTATTTTATTAGTTTGATATAGCTTTATTATCAAAAGATTGCTATGTTTATGACCATGCGAATAATGTACGTTTTATATATTTTAAAAATGAATGAGATTATTTAAAAAACTTATAAAAATATTCGGAAGATGAGAGCATCCATTAATTTTATAAATTATTAAATTTTTGTGACAGGTTGTAATTATTTATTTGATTTTATTACAATCAATTTTTTACGAATTTTTTTAAAAAATATTTTTATAATAATTATAATATTTAAACAATTAATGTTAATTTTATTTTTATAATATCAAGTAAGTAAAATAATATCAATTTTTAATTTTTATTGCAGTCACAATTTATTGGACGCAAAAATTAATAGTGTTCTGTCATCTTGTCATGACCAGGCAATACTTAGTTCGGTACAAGCTATCATTCAAAATATGATTGCTTGTGAAGATACGAGTCAACAACAACTTCATTACTTACAGAGTTGTGGATTTGGAGGATTATGGAGGTTTGCCGGACCATATACAAAGGTATTCTATTGTTTTTTAATTAAATCAATATTTTATAAGTAATGGATAAATAGTAGGTTTACGTTTTAGTGCAATCATACTGCAGAAAGCGCAGAATTATTTGTTAACTGTTTAGAAGCAATGGTAGAAACTTGCTTGCCTGTTGAAGAATGTGAGAATACGAATTATAGCGAAGTTTCCTCAAATATGGTCAAACAATCTAATGAAAGTTTATCAAATCGTTCGAAAACAAGTTCATCAGTAACAAATTCAGTTACAGCTCTTAATACTTCACAAGAACAAAATTCACTTTCATTCCTTGATTGTAAAGAGTAAGTTTAATTTAAATTAAAGAAATGTATCTATTTACAATTATTAACACGTAATAAGTTTGTTATAAATGGAATCTTATCTAATATTTCGATTTTAATGTTTATTCAGTAACAATATAGACAAACAAACAGAATTGGATACTACAAATCAAATAAATTCAAATTTTAGTAATAAAAATTTACAACTCTAGCAATTGTTTTCAAGGACTGGTAGTGAGAGCTGTACATTAAACAATCACAGATATCTTAGGCAAACTTTGCAGAGTTAATGAAGGTAAATCAATAAAAAGTAAATATTGCAAGATATGAATAATAAAAAAATAAAAATGCGTAAAAAATTAATAAATAAATTTAGTTAAACAGTAATAATTTAAATAACGAGAATATTATGAGATATTTACCCAGCATACAATGTAACTGCTGTAGTAGAATTTTTAATTTATGCTAAATAGATATTAAAAAACTTCATTTCTTATTACAATTTATTTATAAGATTTTTTTAAATAAACAGATAAATTTATCAAGCACTGCCTTAAATAGAATATGTATATATTATATGAAATACAATAATATATTATTGAATGTAAATTTTTCTTTAATAATAGGACTGCAGATTCTTTGGCTTCTCGATACTGCTGACACATGTTCAGTCAAACAAATCCAGTACCGTCCATTTCACTTTGAAATACATATGTAAAGGAAGGCAAGGCGATATTATATATGTATAATGCTGATTGTTATCAATTTCATGAAATTATTTTTGACATTTACACCATAGCATTCTTTATCATTATTCAATGAGTAATTATGCTATAATTCAAAAAAACACCAATTAATGATTATATATACGAATTTATATATATTTATTGATAATTTATCTCAGAGTACAAAAAGACCAGAGATGACTCTTGTATTATTCTCCAGTTGATAAAAAATATTATAAACAGTCGGTCTTCTTATTAATATTGGGCACAAAAGAGTTTCTGTTAGATTATTGAGACTTGCGCCTTTTTGCAGAATCTTGTAGATAAGTGTAATGAAAATATTCTTTCTCTTACACCAAAGCTTATATTCTGTAGAATGAATATTGTAAATTTTAATTTTTATGGAGAAAGATATTATAGATTTCGTGAAAAGAAAAAATATGTATATATTTTTAGGTTTTTTTTTAAGGTGTTGTAATAAAGTGAAATATATTGCATCTATGTATGACTTTAACACTTATTGATCTAAAAAGAAGAGAACCGAAATGCATAATGCATTGAAATATAATAAAAATGTTAGAATATTTAAAATACTGTTATTTTTAGAAATATATATCTATTTTTCTTTAATTTTATCATACTTGGATTCTCAAGTATAAAATTGATAATATCTTTTGTTTTTAACGAAAAATGTTTTATTGACTTTCTATTTGTAACATTAAATTTTTGCATAAAAGAGTTATTTTATTATCTTACATTTAGCAAAACATTTATTAAGACTATTAGCCTTAATGATGACTTTCAGCTGTGATTATATCCACCAAACATCCGATAAAAATGACTATTTGATCTTAATTTTTAAGCAATTTGTTTACTCTTTAAGCATTATAAATATTAAATATTTATTAAAAATTCCATATTTAAAAGCTCTTTTCCATACTTGTTAACTATTAGTTTGCCCGATTAAAAATTAAAATGAAGAGAAGAATTTGTATTTTTTTATTTTATTTTAAATATATTGTGTAAATGTATTCATTAATATATTAAAATGTATTACAATTGTTTAGAGGAGGAGAAGCTGGAAGGCAAAATCTTTCTTTTAAAATATATGTAAAATTTTATCTATTTTTAACATCATTTTCTTTTATTCAGATATAAGTACATGTGATCAAGAGAGTTTTTGGCTCTTCCTTAAAATTTTTATTCTATTTTTAAAAATTATAATGTCTTTATAAATATACGTACCAGAATTTTCATTATAAAAATAAATAATCTTTAATTTAACTATTAATTTTAAATGATATATTAAATCCAATAAGTTTTTTTTGGAAAAGAATTTCTAAGAAAGATTACAATTTATTTTTTTATCATAGTTGAATATTCATCACTAATTTTTTTCTTTAAAATTATTTTTTATTTTATAATATATGAATTCATCATCTGTAATGAATATTCTTAACTTAAATAATTATGATTAAATAACGAAAGCAATCTAATTTATACTTGAGTTTTTATATAATTATTATTTTATGAATTGAACAAAGTTTGTATGAAGTTTAAATCATAAATTCCTAATATGAAATCATCGATCTATTATTATCTGTTAAATGAATAATATTGAATTAAATAATAATTAAATTAATTAATAATTAAATTAAATAATAATATTGAAAGGCTTATAAAAGTCTTATAAATTAAATAAGATAATTAATATCGAAGTATAATAATAATCTTCATTTCATAAGAAAAATTTTTATGCATTTTTTCACTTTTTTTTATAATATACAAAGATATATCATTGTATTTAAGTATTAACTTTAATTTCAAACTTTTATTCATGATCATAAAATGTGATCATAAAGGGATTACAATTTTTAAGAATATTACATTTCATAATAAAATTGTAGGTAAATTTATTAAAATCAGAACATTTTAAGAATTTAATTTAAGCTACATTGTATAATATTGTAAAAATATCACAAGAAATGGTTATATATTAAGATTTAAAAATACTGTATTTAAAAAGGAATTGCAAAACTGACTCAATTAAAAATTTGATCACTAATATTAATATCAGAAATGTGTTATTTCTCGTAAATCAAAATTGTTTTTCTTATAAACATTGTTTAAAAAATGGAATAATTTATGGTAAAACTCTTATATTCCAGTGATTTAACTTCAAATACAAGTATACAATTATTAAAAAAGATTTATTATTACAATATATTCATGGATTATCATTGATTAGTTTATTTAGTCACTTAAATTATCCATACTATTTCATCTGATTATATGCTGCATCCAATTAATAATTTAAGAGATCAAACATAATAAAATTTGTTCGAAAAGTTGATTTTTAAGATTTTTGTTGGAAAATTATTAATTTTCTTTCAATTTTTATAATTATTCTATTACATTGATATATAATATCATAGGCCTACATTTTTTAAAATTATTTATTAGTATTGAATATTACAATTATTAATATCTTAATTAATAGTCGTTATTAGAATTTTTAACAATAAAATCCTGTCTTACTTCGAATTCTATTGATTACCATTTTCTTTAGGTATTTTCATTAATGTATCTTTTATTCTTTAGCGATAACAGAAAAAGAAATGAATTACTTTAAATTTACTCGAATTTTAATTCTCGGTGGATTTTAGTATTATTAAAGCTATGTAGTTTTTTATGTAATGTTCATTATAATGTAAAAAATAATATTGATGTGGAATATACTGTAAGTTAAGACAATTTGTATTATTTACATAAATTATAACAGAGACAAGTTTATATCTATTCTCTTTGTAATATAATAGCTTTGATGATAGGAATGAGTTGATTGCATACATTTTTTTATTTAAAATTTTTGTTTGTAACTTTTAGGCGACATCTTTCATTCAGTTGTTTTTCGCATAGCAGTTTAAATTTTATATTATTGTTTTAGGCTTGCAAATATTTATTATACTTTACTATTATCTCATGTAAAACTTTTAAATGGTTAATTGTTTAATTTAATTTAAATCTACAATAACGAAAATCTAAAAACTTTAGTTTCAATACATCGATAAAACTCGACTTTTTACACCATAAAACAATAAAAATCTTTTTATTTAATAGAAAGTGAGTCACAAACTAACAAAATGGCATTTTTTATATAGGCACTACGAGAAAAATTGGAATGGTTTCTGCACAGTATTATAAAGACACAAACATGATCAACCTTACAGAATTTATAGTTGTGCCATTACAAACTTTTACTTCTAAACACAATTTTATTATACCTTTCTTTTTACTGATCATATATTTATTATACCAAGTCATGAGAACTATGTAAAATTTCCTTAGAAGCTGCGGATCAGTTCAAAAGAAGCTTTTCCTTCGTACTTTTGGTTTTAAATGCACTTTCATTTTTTTACAATTCATCTGATTGATTCTATTCTAAAGATACAAAATTTATACTTACCCTATGATGGAATAAACATATTTCATTTACGCTAGGGTTCTTTAAGTCACTTTAGTTGCTTATTAAATGTAGACTGTTTTGAGTAACATGATTCGTCGGAGTTCGCCATGAGAATTAGATTTATATCATTATTGATGTGCTTGTAATTGCGTCATAAATTTTAAGACATAAAAGTCGTGATATTTGTGTCCCTTATGTTAAAGGTTAATGAATGTATAATTTGAATTCACTTTCAAATTAATATTTATATTTTAAATATTAGGAAATTCGAGCAACATTTATTAAAATTGTCAATATTTAAGTTAACCAGTATATTTGTATTCGATAATTTCATCGTCTTTGTATCTGTTTCCAAAATAAAGTAAATTATAACAGCAATTAATATTTTTAAACTCAAGATTCTAATATAGACAAATGCTTTAAAAATTAAGGCGTGAACTTGATTTAATATTTTATTTAACATTTTTTATGAAGGTTCGATTACTTTTTTAGATCTTGTAACACATTTATTTTAATCTAATTAATTGATATTTTTACGTAGATGCTTATATAATTTATATATAAAGTTAAATTATCATCAAATAACATCTAATTTTAAAAAAATGACACATCAGTTTTTAAAATAAATTACATTCTTACATTTTAAATTATTTGATCAAATGCATCTCTGATTTTGCATTAAGTGAGAAAAAAAAATTAAATTTAATTACTTAATTTTTGAATCTGTTATTATAATTTATTCAGTTTAATCGAATATATAATAAAGTTTATATATAATTTTTTATTTTATTATCTTGATAAAATTACTGAATCGTATCAGTTTTTTATACAGAAAAATATAGATTTTCAAGAAATATTCATAGACAGATTAAACACTTCCATATCATTATATTTAACTAAGGTCTCTCTTTGTTTTATTATTTTCGCCAATTATGTTCATTTGATTTTATGTGGAAGGTGTTCTACTCACATAGATTAAGTACCGTATTAATGGCGACTCGAAGATTTTTCGGGCGTTCTTCGATCTGTTCCCCATAATAATTCTAATTCTTTCTTTACTCATTTGTAATAATAATTAGGTTAATATCACTATACTTACAGCTATTGATTATTTATATATGTGATTATAGTATAAAAGTATTACATGGCAGTTAGTATCGAGATTAATATATGTATCATTATTAGTAAAAAAAAATACATAAATGTTAGTGAAAAAAAAAATTATTTTATGATTATTAATAGAAATATCGATTGATTTTTTTCTCTTTTTTTTCTCTCTTTTTTTCGATATTTCTTCCTTTGTCGATTTCTTACGACTGTTCGCGTTTTAGTTCGTTTGATCGTTTCAATTTGTCCATGTGTACTATTCTCGTCCCTTATCGATGTTTTAGTGTGATGTGTGTTTTATAATTTATGCCGACAATTTCGTAAGGACCTACGTACTGCTTTTCGTAATTTCACCATTTTTCCTAATTTCGGTTCTTTTAGCGTACATACCATTTCGCCTTCCCTGAAATTCCGAGTGTTTACTCCCTTGTCATAATAATATTTAGATCGATATTTTGATTGAATTAAATTCATTGTCACCAGGGTCTGCAATTGACCCAGCGTTTCGGTTACTTCTTGATGGAAATTGTCATATGTCGGGTAATCATTCGATGTTTTAAAACTTGATGATATTCACGCCTTTCGCCCGAAAATTAACTCATCCGGGGTGTACAAGTTTACCCACTCATCCTATTCCTTGTATTTTTCTACTTAACTCTTTAAATATTAGGTTACCGTATGATGCATTCGTTTAATACTCCCGTTCGATTGGGGATGATATGCCATGGTGTTGAATTTTTCAATTCCGAATATTTTCGCGAATTACTTTTTCTAAGATCCCGTTGATGATATGAGTCCCTTGATCTGTGAGTATTGCTGCGGGTTATCCGAAATAGCATATCATCTTGCCGACCATTGTTTTCGCGATTTTTATCGCAGTAGCTAGCTTTACTGGTGTCAATATGCTGTATTTCGTCAGTAAGTCCTGTATTGTCAAGATGTATACATTGCCATTTTTTGTCTTTACTAAGGGGCCATTTTAAATAAAAATCTCACGATAATTTTTCAAACATGTGGGAGGGTGTATTGGTGATGATCATCGGCATCTTGGTTTTCTTTCTCACTATTTTGGGTGTTTGACATTTCGTATACGCTTTTACAAACTGCTCCACTTCGTATGGTTTTCCAATAATAATTGGCCGCAATTTTCTTGTATGTTTTAATTATTCCACGATGGCCTCCTATAAGTGATTCGTGATATTCTCGAATTATCGTGTATCTATTTTGCAGTTTCGGTACGGGGAGATTGTCGTTGAGTAAAACTATCCCAATGTTTTCATTATCAATTAACTCGTTGCAACTTTCGACGAAAAAAATTCCATTTCGTTTCTTTCATCAACTGTAAATCCCTTATTATAGCGATGCTCTTAACGTTGTTATTGCAACACATGATTTTCAATTTTTTAACGTTTTTAATTACGTCATTCCGCATTACCGCGTCATTTACATAGCTTTTTATGGTTATACCCATAATAGCTATGTCTTGAATTCTTTTTAGATTTATCTCGCCGATAGTATACTCCTTATTTGTTCAGGAGTCGATAAGTATATATTCTATTTCAATTAAAGCCTCCAAAATCTCGGTATTAAAACTGGTGTCGCGGGTCATTAGAAATACCAGATATTTTTGCGGTATTTAAAGGGATGTTCAGTTTATTACTTTAATACTCATGAATTTTGCGTCGGGATCTGATCTCCATGTTGATCTTAATGGGGGAAGATGTAGTTGCGTTACTCGATGTCGTTCAAACGCGACCAGGCCTTGCGTTATTTGATCGTTCTTACTCTCAGTAAAGGCCGTCTTTCTTGTTCTTGTTTCAATTTCGATTCCAGATGATTCTATTACCGCATCGCTGACCTTGTGGTAGATGTTATCGCTGTTTGCATTATCGCCCTTACTCGGTCCCCATTCGAATTCTGTTGATTCGTCTGTTTGCTCTTATGTATGGCGTATAATGATTATTTTCTAAGTGAAAATGTATGGTGGGATTATGGATTTTATTGATGAAATGGCAATAGATTAATTTGTCTTTTGTAATAACAAAATGTATGCATACATTAACATTGAATTCTCAACAGAAAATGTACACACACAGTCGTCGTTTCCCCATTCGTTGGTGGCTTCTTACGGTTCGTGGCAATCTTTTAAAAATTCCAAGTTTAATAATTTTTCCCTTAATTCCTCTGTTGATATGGATAGATTTGCGGCAGTCTTGTGGTTTTGGAAGAGATAGTCTGCCAGTGGTTCTGATGGTTTTACTTCGTGTATAATATTTACATCTGGTTCGATACATTGTGAGCCCGAATTGTATAATACTAAATGCGCGCTTTTATCATTTTCTTCTCCCAAGCTCATATCTTTAATAGTTTTATTAGTTATTTGATTGGTGTTACTAAGAATATTACTCACTTTATCATTCGAACTGGCTTTGGATGATGTTACTATTTCATCCAACACAAATTCTGATAATCGGCTTGCCCCGTGACTTTCATTCTCTGGTTCTTTGTGGATCTCTATAAGTCCTGATGTTTCTTTTCGAATTTTAACGTACCATTTTCTGGATCCTGCTATATACCCTAGAATTTTGGTTTAATTTTTAAAAAATTCATACTTTTTCGGTTTGATAATTAAGTTAGCGGATTCCAGTTTCTGTAGGATCCTTTTTATTCGAATTAGGTGTTCGTCGACGGTATCTGAAAAGATCATAATGTCAATTCCATTTCCCCCATAAAGGTGGTGGGGCTCCTTTCAGTCATATAGCCATCTGGCTGTATTGGCTATCCCTGGGCCCTGATGATGCTGTTAGCGGTGCCGCGGCTGGATCCATCTTTATTAGGAAAAAATCCATTTTGAGGTTCATGATGGATATGTAATTTGATTCCGCGAGTTTATGAATGAGCTCATCTGCGAATGGTACGGGATAACAGTCCTCTAAAGTGATCTCATTTAATTGTCGGAAATCGGTCACCAACCTCCATCTTTTGTTACCTTCTGCGTCCGGTTGTTTTAGCACAATCCAAGTTGATGAGCAGTCGGGCACATTGATAGTTCAATGTTGCCATTTTTATCCAATTTAGTTATTTCCTGTTGCAATACTTCCTTCAAAACAAGTGGATACCTGTATTGCTTTGTTTTCAGCGGCTTGTCGGATGTTAATTCTATTTAATGTGTTATTAGGTGCATCGCGGATAGCGGTTCCTCATCTAGACTGAATCTCCATGTGTATTTCCGTAATAAATCCCTGAGCAACTTTATCTCTTCGGCATTTCTCCCCTCAAGGTCTACGAAGAATATAGTTAACTCGAATCTTTCTTCTCATTGCTCAGTTATTTAAATTGTCATTGTTATTTAAAAATGCGTTGAATTTTTTTACGTCGGTGATCGGTGCCATAGTATGGTCCTTCTTATAATTATCATTATTTGCTTTATCGGTGAATAAATTATTAATACTTAGTTGATTTATTTCACTGCCCTTTTTATCATAGAATTTTTCCGCGTCTACTTCCCCCATCTCTTTCATCGTGTAGCACGGCAATAATTCAACTTTCGGCATCGGTATAGAAACTGACACCTCATTGGTGTTCGTACATTCCATGAATATTACGCCTTACTCGTAATTATTAGACAATTGCCAAATAGAACTCCTGGTGCTTAGGTTTTAGGTAGCACCCAGCCCAATTTTGTATCTCCTTTTACGCGTGCGCAAACTCTTTTCCTCATTTTCGCAGGTATCTTAACATTATTATCGCGAGTGAAGGGTATTAATATGTCCTCCAATTTAAAATATTTATGTTCGACATTAATTGTGCCCTTATATTTCCTTATTATGTCCCATCCAAGGATTACGTCTACATTAATCAGTAGATCCCCGGGGACTACATGAAATTTATACTTGATATCGAGTATCATTATAGGCAGACTTCTCACTGTCAGGCATTTTCCTGAGGCGAAGCCGTGTAGCATTATCGTGACGTTTTCGTCAATTAACTCACTTGCTTTAATCTCTTTCCCTTTAATAATTGAGACTTTTGCTTCTGATTCCACGTAAAAATAAGCTTTATTTTTAGAAAATTTTGCACCATTAATTTCAATAACGGGTAATTTTTTTCCTTCTTCCATACAATTAATTCGTGCTACTTTTATATCGGGGAAATGGATTTTCTTTATCTCCGGTCATTCGTGCTCAACGTTAAGGGGATTTGTTGAACAGTCTTCCAGTTTAAATGTCTGTTGTCATCGTCGATGAGGGCGGAACTATCTCCTGGATGACCACGAACCATGTTTACTCTTGCATCTTGCGAGTATAGCGACGCATTATTTGACTGGGCACTTCATGACGGAATTGTTCATTTGTTTGGCTAAGGTTATCCCTACGTCCAGTATTGGCGTAATTCGTCCTTCAATCTACGTTGTTGGCGTAACTTCCCCGGTCTCGGTAATTCATATACTTATACCCGTAGTCTCGATTATAATATCCATTATGGTCGTTGTAATAACCTCGACTTTCATTCGGTCTACCGCGATAATTGTTCTGACCTTTCTGATCGGCATATGGGTTGTTATTATAATTACCTCGGCAATTATAATTCGGGGGGCCCTATTATCGTTGTTTAGATTAACAGGACAGGGCGCGTTAGTCCTTCCTCCATTGGGCGGTCCTGCATACTGGGTCATTTATACGTTTCATTCAGGTCCTGATCGGGATCTTCGTTGGTCAACCTCCCTCAACAGAATTCGGCAGTCGGCAGGGTCATGTTCTTTCTTTTAGCAATAACTGAAGTTCACATGGCGATCTATCGCCTTAACCTCATGCATCAGCTCCTCGAGACGACGTTCCTTTTCGTCGATGTTGGCGTCCGGTGACACGAGGTCTACATTCGGCCATCCTCTTAGAACAATGATGTTTTTTTCGTCTGCCATTCTTAAACTCGCGTTATTAGAATCACACTTATTTAGTTCTATGTTTCCCAGTGATTTTAATTTTTAAATATTATTTCCGCAAATTTGGAGCTGTTCATCCGGAGTTTGTTCGTCGACGAGAAGACGATGAATGAATTCAAACGTTATTTCTTCTTCGTTCGCGGAATTCCACTCTCCGGACGCTGTTAAATTTGACGATACTAGGCGCGGCTTCGGATCGCGCTCGTATGATTTACTACGATTAAATAGTTTAAATCCTTTAAACATTACCTAATAATTAATAATTGAAACAATTTTCCGATGCAAAAAAATAAACAAAACAATTTTCTAGTTCAACTGGATTAGGGGACACTAAACTCCGCTTCGGACCATAAATTTCGCAAATCAATCGATATTTCAAAAAAAATTTACAACATAATTGTCTCTCTCGAGTAATTTATATAATTATTATATAAATTACTCGAGAGAAAGAAAAAAGAAAAAAACACAAGATACACTTTTTTTGTACTTATATTAAGATGATAGCGATGATCGCCGCAACTCCACAGCTCGTCTTGGCCTTTCTTACTTGATTGATCTCCTTGATAAGCCTCGTTCTCGCCGTTGCTCTCACGATAAATTACTTGCGAAAAAAAATTCCGATACCTTGATAGAAATCCAAGGTTACTATGGCACCAATTGTTACGAATTTAAGTAGTCGCGATTATATTCTTTTTAATAATTGAATGGCGAATTTCCTCAAGATTTATTCTGCCTTAGCCAAAACGGTAAAAGTGTTTCGACCTATGTAAGGTTCGGAAATAAAGCCAATATAACAACGTGAATTAAAAGGTAGAATATTATTTTATTCTAGCTTATAAAGAACGAGAGGGAATGCGACTTGAAGTGCAATACAAATGGTCGTGTTAAAAAAAGAAAAATTGAGTCCCGATTAGTGGTTAGCGAAAGGAAAATGATGACGATCCGAACCGGAAGTAAGTTAAGTAGATATCTCGGGCTCGAAGATCGAAAAAGAAGAAGTGACGTCCGTCTTAATTTTGATTTTTTTCATTACCTCTGCCGGATGCATAATTGCTAAAACCGCGTTTTCTCCCTCCAGAGTCCCTTAGTTAACCTTTCGCGTCGGTGAATTTGACTTTGGAGGTGTCGAGTCTTGCAAAAAAAATGTGGTTTCGGGGGTTCTCAATACTCGCGAGTAATACTCGTATTACTCGTGTCCGAAACCAGTCAGTCCGTCATCATTTTCCGGTGCTTTGTATCAATTGCGCTGATTTATGCGTCTTTATCCGCTCCGTGACCCCACGGTCGTCACGTATTTGGAGTATAATATATGACAATATTGTACACGTGACATCAATATTTTATCATAATTTTAATTTATTAAAGGAATTACAAACGCTTAGTATTATTTACTATAGAAATAAATGATAATTAATTCATTAAATGAAAAATAAAATTTCATGAGTCATTGAGTATATAAAAAACCATAACTTTTCTTCGAATCTGATATGTAATTTATTTACTTCATTTTTATAAATGAGATTAAAAAATTTATGAAAGAGTCATTACTTACTGTAAGTAAAAAAAAAAGATTTAAAATGCATTAAGGAAATAAAAAATCACTAATTGTAAGATATTATTTTAAGTATAAGATAAGTAGTACAGATACGTATTATTGTATAATATCTAAAAGTAAATAAACATGTGTCTATACTTTATACACATGATCTAAATTTTTTACAATCCAACAATTTTTAGCCATTAAAGAATTTTAATAAGATTCTGTTTATTTTCACGACTTTCAATTTATATTTATAAATATACTAAGCATAAATAGTAATTATTAATTGTAAAACTCACTTTTTAAGCTTTTGTTTATGTTTATCATAACACTGCTGTTTTTATATACAATTATACTGACATTTATTACAAATATTATTGCAAGTTTAAGATTGTTAATTGACTTTATTTATAAGATTCATAAAAGTTTAGTGTACACGCACAAAATTTAATAATGTAATACACACACACACATACACACACGCGCGCGCGCACGCACACACACAAATCAAAGGTTCTTAACATATTTGATTATATTAATATATTTTTTTAAATATATAAAATTTTTACAAAATCTAAAATTTCATTAAAAAATTAATAAAGTAAAAATTAATAATTTTCATAAAAATAACAATAAAATGCATAGTTGATGTTAATTTCAATGAATCAAATTTAATACTAATTACCATTTATGTTTTGGTTACTTAATATTTTATTAATTTCTAATTTTTTTCAGAATTAAAACCTTAGTTGTTAAAGATTATAAAAAAATTTATTACATAGTGCATATAAATTGTAATGCATGATTTATAACATTTTGATTTAATTATATATAATACATATAATATTTATTATTAAAATTTTTTAATAATTATTCATATTTTATAAAAATATAAAAAATTAAATTTGATCATTTTTAGTAATTAATTATTCCACTTTAATATCTAATTAAATCATTTAATATTTAAAAATAATATAAAAGAAGAAAATAACAACATTCCACACGCAATACTGAAAAATATACATTGCATTTACAAGATATTATGTGGTTAATTTGTTAAAATACACAGAGAATACATATTTTGATCACGGTAAATATTTATTGGATGCGATTATGCAGATGTTTTTAGTGAATTGTACAATAATAAACGACGATAAAAACTCGCATTATTAGCAAAATTTGCTCATGCGACAAACGTGAATTACCTTATCGCTAAGTAGATAGGCGTGTCTTATATATGATGTGTTAATTTTGGAGGTTGAATATTTTCATTATTGTTACTTGCATTTTTTTGTTAACATCTTATAAACTAATTTAAAAATGTAATATTCTCTTTAAAAAAACATTCACTTTTAATGTCATCTATTTATTTAGTTATCTTTAGTTAACATTAATTAACTATTATAATTATAATTATTTAAAAATTTGATTTCATATTTTATTTTTAATGTTTTAGATTAAAAATATTAAATTCGAGAATGTACGAGTTTAATGAGTTTTTACTAATTATTTTAATAAAAAAACTCTAGGTGATATTATTAGATTAATTATTTAAAAAGTTTTTCCATAATATATATTTTTAACATATTAAATTTACATAATTTATGGAAAGAATAAATTGTATTATTATGCATTATAAATTAATAGTGATACAGTCTTTTGATTAATAAAAAAATCTAATAATTAATTAAATTATAATTAAATTTTTAATTTATTCACTTGTAGCTTATATGAATTTTTATCTTGAAAATATATAATTTTTTTATTATATATTTTATATTATTATTTTCATGTACTGTCGTTGAAAAAAATATCATGTATATTTAGCATAAATTATATTATTAAAAATGAAAAAAAAATTATATTGGAAAATTAAGATTCGTTTTTAAAAAGAATATTAAGATCTCTAGCTTATATAATAATTTTTTAATTTTAAAATTATATTTTATACACATATTATAGTATGTTTTGATTTTAATACAGTAATAATTTTTCAAGTTTTCATTAAATAATATTAAAATAATGAATTTTTATTATATTATTTTTAAAAAATCTGTCAAAAACTTTTCAACTGCATTAAAAAAGCTATTCTTAATTTTTGTATTCAGAATTTATTTGTAATTATCATAAATAATTAGTATTTAACTAAGTTTTTTTTTTATTTTATAGAAATTATATGAAAAAATTAATTATAAGATATTTTCTAGTATCATTTTCCAAAAGTGCAAAATATTTATTGAGTGATTTATTGGATATCAAAATATAAGTGGATTTAATTTATAAAATGATATAAAACTGTAATTATAATAAAGTATTTGAATTTTATGTAAATTTTATTTAAAGCTAAGAGAGATAAGATACAGTGAATTTGGTGAAGATAAATTGTATGATAAATATAATTTAGTATAAAGTGATAGTTATCTATTTAATGAAGTAAATATTTATTTTTTTAAACACGGTTTATGTATTTATTTATAAAAAAAATGAGATTTTGAATATCTTTTTAAACTTAATTTGACATATGTATAAAATTGATTAGTATTATTGTTATTAGATAATATTAGATCATATTATTATATTATTAAAAAAAAAAATTAAATCTTCTAATTTACCTTTTTAAAACAATCAGAGGATTTTGTAAAGTGTGTACTTTACATATTCTTCTGCCAAATATTTTTTTACATTCACTTTATTATTCCTTTTTTCATTTTCTTTTTCAATTTTTTTCATTAGATTATCATTGATAATTATTAGTAAAAATTTGAATTAATAAAAGTAAATTTATTTACAATAATTAATGTATTAAATTATAATATAAATGAATTTTAAATCATATTAAAAGTTTTTAAATACTTTTTACTTTACTTTTTGGTCTTTTTTAATTGTTCTTGAATTATTTTACAAAATTATATTTTATGAAAGTAATATGTTAAGAAAAGAATTGAAATTTTTTGTTTTAATTATATTTTAATTTTATTTTATTTAAATTATAATTAATTATAATTAGTATATCATTTTTTATTTCATAATGAATTCACATATTTCTTAGTTATTTTTTTACTTATATGTATTTTTTTCAATAAATTTTGATTATAATGCACATTTATGATATTTAAAAATATCATCAATAAAAGGACATTTTAATTTATTCTGTTAATATTATGTATAAACACTTTTATTAATATTATATATAAATTTATGTAAAAATTATGAATGATCATATAAAATATTAATAATTAAATACAATAGAATATAATTTATGACTATTATAAAATATTTTAAATCTTATAGATGCATTGATTATATACATGTTCATGTATATATGTGTATATGTGTGATAAGATATTAGATATTAATAAAACTAATATATTTTCCAAATTAATGATATTTTTATATGTATATATTATAAATATATATTAATAAATATTTAATGAATATAACCTGAAATTATTCTTAAAAAGTAAAAACTATTCATTAACTTTATAAAAATATTTATAGTATTAAATTGAAATTAAAATTGTGAATGTAATTTAATTTTAAATTAAGTGATGTACCACCTATCAGCTTATTATATTATTAATTTTAATTGCAACATGAATTATTTTTCATCTAATAATATAAACATTATTATTTTTATAAAATATAGAATTATTTTAGAATTATTTTTAATATTTTTACTTTCAAAATATCAATATTGTTAAACTAAGTATTCAGTGTCAATATTACTTATTACATTTTAAATTCATAAACAAATTTTAAATTGATAAACATTTTTATTCCTACGGTTGATTTTATTGATAAATATTTAATAAAGGTTTTTTTATCGAAAATAAATTTCATTTTTTATTTTGTTTACAAATTAAAAACTGCATTAACTGGTATTGATTTTTACGTATCACCGATTCTTTTAAGTTTCTTGTCACTGCAGTTACATTAATATCTCTGGAATACTAAGTAAATAAAAAGAATATTAAATGATTATAAATGACGATTATTTTTACAAAATAAAACTTGTTTCTGAAATTTATAAATTATAAGTTTCTTGAAAGTTTAATATTTTAAATTAAAAACATCATTTAATAATAAAAAGAAAGATAAAAAATATATTAATGAAGAGTAATTTATTAAATAATTTTATCAAGAAAAAAAATTATGATATTATTTTATTATTTTTATTTATTGTAATTATTTTAATATTTTATAAATTTTATAAACATATTTTATAATTCTACTAATTTTTTAGTATTAATATTTTAGGTAGCTATTTTTATTTATTATATTTGTTATAATATACTAATTTCTTATATTTTTAGTATGAACAATTAATTATAAAGTACGGTTTTTAAAAATTTAACTAAAAAATAAATCACAATAAAATTGTTGTACCCTTACAATTCTTGTAATTTTCATTATATTTTTAGAAAAAAATTATAAAATTAAATAAAAATTATTTAATATATAAATTATTATTTAAAATAAAGTAAATTTATATTGGTAAAATAAAAAAATTAAATACATTTAACACATACATACAATTACGCGGTTGCGTGTATATGATTATATAATATTTTATAATATATAATAATGGGATAATGTATATATATTAAAATTTAGTACATTTTTAGTTCATTTTTAACTGATTTTTGGTAATATTTAGTTTTACTAATAAGCAAAAATTCTACATGTTTTCCGTATTACCTTTCGATTGTTTTATTGATATAATTTTATAATTATATTATGTAAGAATTTGTCTTTAATTATTTGTACATTAAAGTTCTGGTATGAAATTAAATCACGGCTACTATCATTGTATGAATTAATATTATAAATGATTACTTAGCTTATCGCATTCATTTATATTGCATGAATGTTTGAATACTAAAAGTTTCCTTCATTTTTCATGATGTTAAGATTTCTTGTTATGTTATCCATATTATTTACTGCTCTATTTTATCGAGTATTATGTAATTGATATCAGTTTTTTTGTTCATTATATTTAAATTTCACTTTTGGCTAGATTTAAACTTCAGTTTTGAAAAAAGAAACTATTATTAGCAAGAAATAAAGTTCGTATAAGATAAAAAAAAGGGTTCGCTTTGGCGATAAGAACATGGTGATCGTAGTGGATAATCGATAATGGATTATCCACTGAAGCAAAATAACTTTTGCACCAGTGAAGATTTTTCCGTAAATCTTATCACAATTTTTATTTGAATTAGTGTCACTCTTAAAATTGACGATACACGAATTGTTCTTATAAAATAAGCAATTGTTAAAAAATATTTTATTATGTAGGTTTGATAAAGTTATACAAACAAGTGGAAAGTGTAAAGAAGCTCATCTTCGTACCTAAATTGGTATCTCAGCAGTAATTCTTGTCACTAACTTTTGGGCAGAAGGTGGAGGGGGGAGGAGGGGGTGAACATTTAGCCGACACACCCATCCGCCAACGCGACGCGCCTTCTCTGACGCTTATTTTTATCGAATTTTTTTTATCAGGTTTACGTTACAAGCTAATAAAACTCTGAAATTATAAAATAATCCATCAATGTATTAAATATATTATGTAAATGGTAATTTTTAGTTTTATAATGTTTTGGTTCAATTTTTGTTGACTTACACCATTATTCATTTATATTTATACTATTATTTTAATTATGAAAAGAATAATTTTTATATTCTTTACAAACTTCTTTTATCAACATTTTAAAAATGTTATTTTAGTTTAATTAATTAAATTTAAACTATTTTTTATTAAACATATTTAATTTAAAAAATTCCTCTTTACGGTTAAATAAAATGCAATGTTAAATTTTTAATTATAAATTTTAGTTAAATTTTCTCTAAAGTGTAAAAAAAAAAATCTCAATATACTAATTTTTTTTATAATTAATAGAAAATCAATAAATAATGTACGATTAAAAAAATATTATTTGTATACTTTTAAATATTAAAATATTTATGAATGATATTTAGTAATACTTATAAATATACTCCATTTATTAATTAATATGTTTTTAATTTGATATTTCAGATTTTAAATAATAATGATTATATAACAACATGCGTAATTTATAAAAATTTCTTATGGAATATTAAAAATTATACATTATATATAATATAAAAAATAAAAAATAAAAAATAATATTAACGCATTTTTTTATTATATAAAATTTGTTTTAATACATTATATATAAATTCACCTTCTTACTTAAATAAAATTCTCTTTTATAATAGAATCTAGCTTGAAATATAGAGAAAGTTAATAATATGAATTCTGAAAAATTTTTCAGACAATAATAATTTTAAACTTTCAAGAAAGATTAAAAAATTAATATTTGAATAGTGACAATTGATTTAATGCAACTAGATTTAATTTGTTATAATTATAAAAAACTAGGTTATGAAGAATTCAAATATAATAATATTGAATGATATCATTTAATTACTTTGATTATAAAACTCTTAATTAAAAATTTATAAAAAAGGATAAAATCGGTATTTGCTTAAATTAAAAAATAAAATATCAGCATTTGTAAAATCTAAATTCCTCAAAAATTATAAATTATTTGCTATAAAACACAGAATGAAATTATAAAAAAAAAATAAACTATGAAATAATAAACGAATTATGTAAACAAACATAGTATTGAATTATAAATATATTTGTTTCATAAATTAAAATATTTCTAAATAATAATTTAATCGTAAGTAATATGCACTTTACAATATAATAATACAGTAGAAATAGAATAAACGAAGAATCATATACGTAAAATATAATACAATGAATGTTCATTAACATTAATAAATATTTGAAATGTATTTATAGAAATTTGTATTTATAGAAATTTCTTATAAAAATCAATGTGGTAAAAAAACAACAATTTTTCAAGAAATCTAATAAAAACACATGCCAAAAGTCATAGAGAGTACATTGAACTTATTTTATGGAGTGAACATTGTTAATAATTCATCACAAAATTGCACAGTAGGTTATATTTAATTTATGTCAATTGAAAATGACAAAGTTTAGATTTTCAAAAAAAATTTAAAAATATAAAATTACTGTACTGTTGAATGAACCAAACAATAAAACAATGTCCATTAATAATATTAATAATAAAACATTAAGTCTTTTTTTAATTTTATATTTTATTAATAATCTAATCTAATATTTTTATTTATAATATAATATTATAATATTATTATTATCATTCCTTATCAAGGTGGTATTTAGCCTCTAAGGTCAACTTAGACCGAGCAATAGAGCACTTTTTAGGTCATGAAGAAAAAGCAATTAATGATACATATCAAAATTCGTAAAAAAAAATCAGTAGATTCTTATTTTCTACAATGCCACTTATGATATTCAGGCGTTTTTTTTTATTAACCCATTTTAACGAAAAAATTCATTTTTATAAAAACTGATCGGAAAATAAGAAGTGGAGAAATTTTCTAAACACCGAAAAATTAATTAAAAAATTTGGAACTTTTTTATTTTTTAATATTTAAAACTCTAATTTTGTAAAATTAAAATGATTATTATGCACTTTATTTATACAAAATTTTAGCTCTATCAGATTATTAGTTTTCGAGTAAATCTAATGTTGATTAAATTATGCGAAAATTCACGAAATTATTTCCAGTTCAATGCACTTTACGATCTTAGTTTTTTTTAACTAAAATTGTCATCATCGTAAACTCAAAATTTGGAAAATTTCTCGTTATCTAATTCTTCGATAAGTTTATATAAAAATGAATTTTCTTTACAATGTTATTAGCTACAAACCGTCCATTGACATGGAGTATAGTCTTAAAATTACGACTTTACATTTTATAACAAAAAAAGTAAAAATAAAAATACAAAAATCCTTAGTAAATTGTTAGTAAAAAAAACCTAAATATTATTGAGTGGTATTGTAGAAAATAAGAATCTACTGATTTTTTTACAAATTTTTATATATATAACTAACTGCTTTTTTATGACCTAAAAGTGCTCTATTACTTGGTCTCAACTAGATGGTTAAGTCTATTCGTACATAAATACTTATACAATAAAGTTTATATCTCAAATACTTCAATATTATTTAAATTTGTTTTAACTATAATTTATGTATGCAATATTTTTTCATTGCATTGGTTATTAATAATATTATTTGTTATTAATATTGGTTATTAATTATTATATATTCTATTATTATACATATATATTAATGGTTTTATCAATATTGAAAATATTTTTATTGAAAAAAATTATTAATATATTAATAATATTTTAAACCATAAAAATTTTATTCATTGAAATTTTTAATAATAATCTAGGACAAAATATAAAAATTTTATATTTTAAAATAACGTATTAACTAATAATAGGAAAAATTGATGCGAAAATATTATTGTAACTATGGAATATTATTATAGGAAAAAGAAAAGATCAGTAAATAATTATTAATAAATATATAAAAATACAAATTATATATTTTAATTAGTTTCTACTTTTTTATTTTTTTAAATTATAATTTTTCATTTCTTCTATTTTTTATTTTGTATTAAATTGGTATATAATCTTAAAAGGTCAATTTCATTTAGAATCGAAAAAATATATTTCGAAAATATATTAATTCAATCAAAATAATACATATATACATAATTAAGACTTTATTTATATTCATTAAATTTGTTAATTTATTATGAAAAAAATGAAATACAATAGAAGATCAAAAACTACAAGTTTTTGAAATATTTTTTGTAATAAACTTAATCTATTAAATAATTCATATATTATAAATAGGATTAGTTAGCAGAAGATAATTTTTGAATAAATTATTGCAAATGTTTAAGTTAAAATGCTTAAATTTATTAAAAAAATTCAAAGTATACTTGTAAATAAAGAGAAAAATTAAAATATTACTATAAATATTGAAGTTATAAAGATGTATCATAAACCTTATTAAGATGAACTTTTTTTTAAATATTATATATTAATAAAAATATATATGGCAAATTTTTTTAATTTCATGCAGAAATCTATTAAAAAAATGCAAGTATATAATTTAAGTTAAGAATAAATAATTTTGCATATACATGGAATGATAATGTTTAAAATTACAGATTTTAAAAATATATCAGCAGTAGCTATACATAATAATTTCTGAAATATTAGTGAAAATTTAATACTTAGTATTCTTATAAAATAAATAAATAATTTAATATTAAACTTAAAATTGTTATAATTATTATTATGATTCCCATCATCACCACCGTATTCACGAAAATACATATTTTTAAAATACAACCATATACTTATTATCTCATTAATAAAAATAAAGTTTTTTGAATAATTTAATTTAATTTGCTTTCATGTTGACAAAGATTTTAATCTTATAATTAATGAATTGCAAAGGTTTCTCTTCCAACTGGTACTGTTCAATAATTTTTATTGTTTACTATTAAGTCATCTGAATAAAGAATTAAATTTTGAATTACTATTGTCAGAAGATTATTTTTCTTTCTCTTTAAATAATGTGGGTATTATCTGTTTCTCTTTAAATATTTATATAACTACATAATCATTATTATAGCGTTTTTTCAGTAGAAAATCATATAAAATTTGCTACAAAAAAATTTTTACGTCATAAAATAAACAATACGTCACATATAAATACTAAATTACGGCTTAATAATTTATAAAATACATACATATTATATACTCTTATAAAATTTTTGATAGAATACTTGACTAATTACAATCCATTGATAATGTTATCAATTATATACTATTAATTATAGAGATTTGTAATAAGATCATAATTTATCTTTATTATTTATTTATTGTGTCTTAAAAATTATGCACTATAAAAGGCAAGTAAATTCGAGGAAAGCTAAACAGTTCAAAATGAGTTTCTTACGGTTATACCTGCCTCTTTTACTTAGCATTGTTTTTGTATCGGGAGAAATAAAAAATAAGGGTTGGTGGAGAAATGCAATGTTTTATCAAATATATCCTCGAAGTTTTATGGATTCTAATGGCGATGGCATTGGTGATTTAAATGGTATGTTTTATTCAATATATTTAAGTAATCTTTAAGATTTTATTCCATTAATCTTTTATTATTAAATTATTTTAATTATATTTAAGTAATATTTAAGATTCTTCTAGTTATTTAGATTATATAATTTTAGTAAAAATTTCTTCAATAACATTTGAATTATTGATATCATTTGACTTTTAATTTTTATTTTCTTAATAAAAGAAATTCAGTGAAATATAAAAAAAATTAGATAACAATTATATATATCAGACAGTATATTAAAAATTTAATGTTTAGTTTTTATTAATTCAAAAATACCAATCAAATAATATTCTTAATAAAACAAAAATATTTTTTAGGTAAAAATTCTTTATAAGATTTAATGCTTCTTAGTATTAAATCAGAATCATTATAGTTTTTAAAAATATTATTTAAAACTTATGTGTAACATTTATTTTGAAATTTATCCATTTTAATATATTTTTAACTTTGTAGATAGTTTTTTTTAAAATATCGGAAATAATATTTTTGATAAGATTTTTTTATAAATATATATTATATATTTTGCTTTGAAGATAATTAATAATTTATTAAGTGCCCATCTTGATTTTTAGTGTCCTGAGATGTAGTTTAATACAATTATAGTATTCTTCATTATTCAGTGTATAATATTTTAAAAATAATTTAAAACCTTCAATTGCTTTAATGAATATTCACTTTTTTAAAAGAAATATATTAAACTTTATATAGATCCCGAAAAGTTTAATAGATTCAAATAGTAGAATCTATATTATTTAAATTTTTTGTCACAATCAGATTTAATTAGTTCTTACATAATATTTCTTTTTAACCAGTAAGAAGATAGATTCTATTTTTTAATCCTGCTCGTCATATATATAATCGTTTAAATTATTTCTATTATATGTTGTATTGTATTTGTGATACCTAACTTGATAAATATTAAAATAAAATTTGAAGTGACAATTAATTTAGTGAAAGTGACAAATTGAGTTGCATTTGTACAGGCTCTTCATCGTTAATTGTACTTCAATATTGAGATTTTGACAGCAACCTATCAATAACAATATGAAACACTTCAAATGTTCTTATAATTATTTTATCTTTTTATTACTATATTTTATTAATTTTAATGATTTATTTCATTTTGATTATTTTATTTTCCTGGAAGATTTTCAATATTATATATATTATATACTTAGATGGTTTTATTGTAACTTCTAATTAAAATAAATTTATTTATTAAATGGTAAAATAACTTTTGATATTATATTCTATAATTTTCTATGCCTCTTTGATGAACCAATAGCGGATAAGAACTCTTCTTACAAAGTAAAATTTTTTATTAACTTATTATTAATACTGATCTTGATGAAAACTTTGTCCAATGCTTTAATTGAAATATTTTATATTGTTATTTCCTTTTTTTAAAAGAAAAAATTCATCTGGTCAAATATTAATATTATATGGGTTAAAAAAAATCTCATAATTATTTTTTTTGTTAGAATATGTTATCTACAATATTTTCGAGATAATTTTCCTGTGAATTGTGATTGTCAAAATTATATTTTACATATTATATTTTATAATATTATATTTAATATTAATTAAGAATATTAATATTAAAAATAGCATATATAAAATTTAGAACATTAGAATAGTAATTGCGATACTTTATTTATAGTATAATATTACAGACTAACAGATTATTATTTTATTATAAACATAATTTTTTTACAGGAATAACAAGTAAACTTGATCATTTCGTTGATTCCGGAGTTACTGGAATATGGTTGTCACCAATATTTGCGAGTCCTATGGTTGATTTTGGGTATGATATTTCTGATTTTCGTGCCATAGATCCAACTTTTGGTACAATGGATGATTTTGAAGCTTTAATAAAGAAAGCAAAGGAACTGGGAATTAAAGTAAATAATATATAAATATAATTTCATTAACAATATTATTTTAAATAAAGTGATATTAGTATTTAGATAATATAATTAATTTTTTTGTTTTGAAGTGATTTAATTAAAAAATATTATTTAATATATCTTAATTTCAATATTTATTGCCATAAATAAATTTATTGTTTACTCAATAATATTTTATTTGTAAGTTTTTATAATAATTTTTTATTTTTATATGTGATATAAATAATTTAATATATTAATATTTAATGCGTAAAGATTCCTAGTATTTATTAATCTATTAAAATTAATACATCAAACATTTTATTTTATTTTTTAAAATAATTTTTGAAATTATAAGTAATAAAATTATCTAAGGTTAAAATACAATAGCATTCAAATTTTGTTTTTTTTTTAGACTTAATGTAAAAAAGGATACCGTTATTAAAAAGAAAGTCTAAGAAAAATATCTTTTCCTTTTTAAAGAAAAGATTCTAAAAAATGTAAATCAGTTTTTAACTTTCTTTAAGTGAATTTTTAAATTATTGACAATAAATATTGTATATATTTATATTCGTTTTCTTATTTAGTAAGATATATTTTTTCTCTTAAATAACAACTTGTTTTTACATTATATACTTTTGTATACATTTTTAATATATAATATATATTTACATCTTTATATATATATATATATATATATATATATATAGATGAAAAAAAAGCTAAACTCTGATGTCGGTCTTAAATGTAATTAAATATATATAATTTTTTATTTTCTTAGGTGGTATTGGATTTCGTTCCTAATCATACATCTGACCAGCACGAATGGTTCATTAAAAGTGTTAATGGTGATGAAAAATATAAAGATTATTATGTTTGGAAGGAAGGTAAAGAAAATAACACTGCACCGCCGAATAATTGGATAAGTCTTTTTAATGGTAAAGCTTGGATGTACAATGAAACTAGAGGCTTATGGTATTTGCATCAGTTTGAATATAGACAACCCGATCTGAATTTCTTAAATCCTGATGTCCATCAAGAAATGGAGGTAAATCATATTTAAATTTAACATATTATTATTAATATCGAAATTCTTATTTACAATTTATACTACGCAATTCAATTATATGGATATTGCATTTAATATAATATAATGAGTACGTAAAAAGCATTCGTATATTTAATAATATTTATAATGAATTCAAATAATCTGTGAAAATTGTAATAATGTGATATTGAATTGTCTTTTATTTAATACGCTCTTTTAAAAAATACTTTGAATTAACTTATATTTTTGATCAAATATTAATAAAAAAAAATAATATGAAATTATATTTTTGTTATGCAGGATATTTTGAAGTTTTGGCTCGAAAAGGGTGTGGATGGATTTAGAATAGATGCTATTTTGCATATTTATGAAACAGACGGTTATCCTGATGAGCCATTATCCCATTTACCAGGAGTCCAAGATTATGACTATTTATATCTGAATCATACACATACAAAAGATGATCCACGAAATTATGATTTGGTTACAGCATGGAGGAAAGTTGTAGATGACTGGACTGATGCACATAATGAAGAAGAGAAGGTATTATACTTATTATATAAAAGTAAAATTTCGTAATAAATTCGAATTATAACAAATATTTTTTAATTAATTTCATTTCACTGTTTAAATAGGTAATTATGACTGAAGCTTACACAGATTTACAACATAATATGAAATATTATGATGCTGGATCGGATATACCTTTCAATTTCTATTTTATTACCGAAGTTAATGATACTTCAAAACCTGAAGAATATAAAAAACTTATTGACGGGTGGTTGTCAGCTATGCCAAAGGATCAAGTTGCTAACTGGGTGGTAAGAGTTAAATTATATTGATTTTTATTTTCATGATTACAGAAACAATATTATTTTATCCAATAATATTTCTTTATATTAAAAATTTGTTTAGTTGCGAATGTTAGTAAAAATTTATTTTTATAAAAAAAGTAACCATTGTGTATGTAGTAATTAAAAAAGTCATTGTATCATAATGATTTAATCTTTAATTTAATCTACAGATGGGCAATCATGATCGCAGTAGAATTGCTTCGAGATACCCTGGACGAGAGGATCAAATGACTATACTGAACATGATTCTTCCTGGCATTGCGGTTACTTACTACGGTGAAGAAATTGCCATGACAGATAATACAAACATTACTTGGGCACAAACAAAAGATCCCCAAGCTTGTCATTTAACTCCTGAAACTTATCAAACTAGAACACGTGATCCTGTAAGAACACCTTTCCAATGGGATGATACAACGAATACAGGTAAATTTTTTGCATTACTACACCTCAGACTTAATCGTCACCTTGGCTAACTTATCCTATTGAACTTATGACTCTTTCGATACTTTTCCTCTATTGATCAAACTACTTTCTTATACTACTATAACACTATAACGACTTGCTTAATACACCTTTATAAATTAAAAAATTTCAAACCTTCTATTTTAATAATTTTTTTACATAGTAATATTGTGTTTGTTTTGATTTACATAAATTTTAGTATTAATTTTAATTATATTTTATATTTTACAATTTATGACTAACGCTTAATAAATAATTTAATTCCAGGCTTCAGCACTGCCAAAGAAACTTGGATTCCAATTAATGAAAATTATAAAGTTTTGAATTTGGCAAATCAAAAACTCAATCCCGAATCGCATTTTGCGATTTATCAAACATTATTAAAATTCAGAAATAAATCAGCGGTTTTAAGTAATGGTGATGTTCTAGTTGACATTTTGAATAATAGCCAAGTATTGGCTTTAGTTCGTAAAACTTCTGACGAAGGTGTGGTTCTTCTCATTAATTTTTCAAATGATACTCCACAACAATTAGATCTTTCTAATTTCTTACCTGGAGCCACCGAAGCTACTGTTGTTGTAGCTAGTGTAGGATCAGGCATCAAATGGGGGTAAATTAATTTTCCTTTACTTATTAACCAAAAGACTCATATTTTTAATAAATCTAGTTTTATTTATTATATTTTTAAAATATATTTTAAATTTATTAATATGCAATTATGCTTCTGATTACAGATCGTCAGTATTGGTTAATAGTGTTGTACTGCCACCAAAAGTATCATTAGTTGTTTTTGCGAAAATAAATTCTTCTGACTCATCTTCGTAATATTAATATTAAATTTATTTATTTAAAATTATTCGATTAGTTTAAAAAAATTATAAAAGTATTTATATTGTAAATAATGTATGTGATAGTACGAAATAAACTAATTGTAAAGATATATTTTTTTCTTGTGTTTCAATTTTTTGTTTACCAATAATTTTATATTTTTAAATTATAGTTTGGATATTCAAATACAACTATAATTTATTATATTCATAATTTAATTTGAAAATAAATAGTTTGACATACGCAGATACGATTAAATTAATTAAATTCCAATTAAAGGAGATTATGAATACGGGTAAAAGGGCATCTTTAAAGTAATAAAAAAACAAGTTTTGTTTGCGAAAAAATGGGATTATATTAATAAAATTCCTGCAAAAAGTAATTCATTTAAAAAAAAGAATGCAAGTGAATGAAATTTAAAAAAAATGTATGTTTTTTCTGATTACAATTTTTAAATTTTCTTGAAAACTTTCTAAATTTTATAATTATAATTATATTTTTTTAATTTATGTCTAAACTTAAATCGATTAAATTTCATAAATACTTCAAAATGTTATTATTATATAATAAATTGTTAATTAAAAAATTAAGCTAGGTATTCAATTTTTAAAAAAACTTTTATTTTCCATGTTAGTCTTGCTTAGAAAATAATTTAAACTACAATCTTTATCATAGAAATATTATCTTTTCTTTAATCCTCGTTTCTTACGAGTTAAATCAATATAGTTTTGTGAACACTCTATAATAGAACACTAATTGTACAACATTCCTTAATCATTATTTTGTTTGCAAATAATACTCAAATATATTCGTGGTTATCGACTACTCGAGTTTCGCAAAAAATCGTAGTCCGCGGTATAAAAAAAACTATCTGCTTATTCTCAAATAGCAGAAGCCATTACATTTTAAGCAAAGAGTATTCACAAAGTCGTTCAATAATCTATTAATTTATTGTCTTCTTTATTTTTTCTTTTTTATCGTTGTCCCACATATTGTTCATTTTTTCGATTCTTCAGTGCATGTGCATAATCATATGTGCACGAAAATGTCAATTTCAAACCCAAATCAAATGTTCCCTCGCAAGGTCTAATTGACTAATCTTTTATTCGATGACCTAGAAAACTAGCATTTTTTTGTGTATTCTTTTTTCCAGAAATTTTTTGAGCATTTTATTTACATAAAAATTTAACGCCTAGAGTAGATTAATAAACAATAGAACCGGGCTTGAGTGTTGCGTGTACATGCATGAAAGGATCAATGTATACGAGTACGTTGTTTGAGGGTGGGTCCTTCTATCATTATAAGCATATAACCAATCATTATAGTTTAAATCTTTAAATGACCAAATATTGTCGGAGCACCGGCTTTTGTACAGCAACAAAGTTTACTTTTCCGTAATACAGTTTGTCACCCTGACCAGCCTTCCGTGAACTTTTATACGGTATATGAAGGACTTCGAAAGAGGGTGTCTTAACGTTAAATAATTTGAAAACAATTTGTCATTTTGTGGTAGCAAGAAAAATTAAAAGAATTCAGTCGTTAATATTGTGCTTCTTATAATTATATAATATATTTCCTACAACAAAAACACGTCAAAGAGTAATTTATAAGAATAGTTAACTAAACATAGAGTTTTATAGTCAGTTTTCGGGGCAGTTTTGTCGACAGGAAAGAAAAAAAAAAGGGAAAGCGGGCGAAAAACTTCGTTTAGAGCAGGGGGGGTGGGGGACAAATAACTGTATAATCTACAAATAAATATAAAATTATAATAAATACATTTAATTTATTGAATAAAGCAATATATAATATAATAATACGTTAATTCTCTTGTATTAAGTATTGATCAGTGTCATATAAAAATGCTGTATAAATTAAAAAATATTTTAGAATAAAGTTGATGTATTAAAACAAAGTTAAAATTTAATGAAAAGTGTTTGATTAACAAAATAAAATAATTTAAACTGATAATAAACTACACGTAAATCAAAAACTATAATAAAATACAACTTTTTTTAGCTGAACCCTTATTCTTGTAGTTATTATAGCACTGACTCATAACACTGATTAGTAATAATATTAAAATCATAAAAACATTTGTAAATTCCACCACCTAATTCTAAATGGGAAATCCTCCGTTTTAATAAATAATTCCATAACGGTTTGTACTTGAACAGATTACTAAATTGATAATAAATATTACTAATAAATATTAAAATTGCGCATCCCTTGAATTTACCTATATGTAGCTCTCCCAATACCTATTATAGTTAAATGTAAATCCAGTTGGAGGGGATGCCGATATCTCTAAGCTTATATATTTATGCTAAGATAGTACAAGCAATTTTGTAAAAACATAAAAACATAAAAACATAAAAACATTAAAACATCGAATAAACCACCTTGATTTGTACACCAAATTACTAATTTCATACCTCCTCTCTATAACTATTCTCTCGCGTTTAACGACACCCGGAAGAAGTAGACGCAAACGATAAAGAAATTCTATATAATATTAAAATTCACTGTATAAGATTTAACAACAACAATAATAAATAATTATTAATTATTTTTTAACAATAAGGAATCTCGTTGCAAATTAAATTCCAAAAATATTATACTATTTTACTTTACCATATATGTGTTTTTATATAATATACATGTATATGTATTAATTACTTATTAATGAATTTATTAATTACATTGAAATTGAGTTTATTGATTTTGACTGTATCATTTATTATTTAATTTATTTGATTCTTTAAATATATTATAGTTTTTTTAAATTATATATTTTTTAAATAATTTAGAATGAAACAAAGTATGCCACGTAAGTCCTATTTTATATATAAAAAAGAATAAAATATAATAAAATCTTATTACATTTTGATATAAGTTTCAAAATTAAAATTTGTAGCTAAAATAATATTGACATCATTATTTATTTATATAATATGTAATAATTTTTGTGCAAACATAATATTGTGGATGATGTTCCATAATTTTTAAATTTCTTGAATTTTTAACAAATTCTTACATAAATTATAATTATATGATTTATACATCAATTGCGTAAATTATTTTGGATTTTTTATACTAATTTTCAGAACTAATAATATTTTTGGTATCACCTTAACATTCTTCATATTTACTGAAGTGCTGAAAATTTATAAATAATTAATATAATGATTTAATTATACTATGAATGTATAACAATAATGAATGCATAAAGTTATATATTTATACATATAAATGTAATAATACATACCCCCAATGGATCCCTGAACCAACACTTGATACGACAATCGAAGCTTTCATAACTGAAGGATAATAAATATTAAGATTTACATCGTGTGCTAAATCATTAGAAAAATTAATAACAAGTATGATGGCTTCAGAAGAAAATTGACGAATCACAATCAATACTTGATCGTCTTTTATTACATCAGTTTTTAAAGATCCACTTTGTAGTATTTCAGAGGTCACTTTTAACTAGATATAGTTTGAAAGAATTTATAATGAGATTCCGGTTCATTTTTTTGTTTTTTTAAATTTAAATATTTATAGTTCTCATGAACAGGTGACCAAATCTTTTTAGCTTTACTGAAACCTATAATAAAAATTTTCTTTATCTCTAAATTTTCATATTCGACTGTGCATTAGAATTATATAAAAAGTAAAGAAAATAAATTAAAAATTTGTTTAAATGATAAGAAATGAAAAAGCCGCTTTCAAAAATTATAAATAAATATATTTTATGTAATCTTTATTTTATTTTTTATTTTATTTCTCTAACATTATATGTACAAGTTCTTACCAGCATTCATTGTATCATCCCATTGAAAGGGAGATCTACACCCATCGCGTGATAAAGTATGATACCTATCAGATCCAGCATTAATAGCTCGAGGATCTTTAATTTCTTCCCAGCCGAGTTCTTTATTGAACATTGAAATTTCATCACCATAGTAAAAACAGGATATACCAGGGAGAATCATGACCAAAGCTAACAGAAAATCAGGTCTCTCAGGATACCTTGAAGCTAATCTCATGCGATCATGGTTGCCAGTCTATGTGTTTAAGATTAATAGTTAATTTCAGATAGTAAATGATTTTAATTACCACTTGTTATGTAAATAGATATAGTAGAAAAAGTTAGTCTTTCTGTACAAAGAGTCTAAGGAAAGCTTTTAGAACTTAACTGAATAGTCCGATCTGACGCCTACATGTGTTTTATTTATTTTTTTTTTTTTTTTTTTTTTTTTTTTTTTTTTCAAGAATGTTGTATGTATAAAGATTCGAACTATGATGCTACACAATAATCAAGAATCTTCGGTAGTTTGAAGATTTTCACGAAGGTTCATGGATCCTCAAAGGATTTATATTATAGGATTTCTGACAATTTTAATACCATTTGTATATAAAGACTAACCATTAATTAGCAATAGTTTATTAATTGTAATTTTTAATCAATACTCAGTATATGGTAAGAATCATTTAAATTGATATGTATTAATTAATTAATATTTTATATTTATTTTTAATGTAGTACGAAAAAAAAATATAAATTAGAGTTTGAAGTTGGGCATATGTGATTTGGCTGTCACAATTGTTCCACTCCCTATTACTACTACTATTAGTAACGCTGAAACCGCCACTACTACTAGCACGCATATGTTCCATGTCGGCGATGAACTATTAGTATGCGATTCACCGCTTCAAGCCCGTGGCGCCACCAGATGCGTGAGAGTTTATTTTATTTCAATTGTTCTAATTGCCTACTCTCGAGGGTTCATTCGTAGAAACAATATTCTTGACATAGGAAAATTAATTTTACTGTTGCGCCAATTCCGTATGACCACGCAGTTTTGGACCAATAAATATTATTCCCGGATAATTTCTCGTGGAAATCACAATATATAAATTCGCGAGTTATTTACATAATTATTCATTTTTGAACGAGACCTCCGAGATATGTTGATGTATAATAGTCCATCAGAGCTTCTTTGGACTTCCACCAAACGTATTCGCTTGTCAGTCACGTATTTTTACTCGCTAAATCTCAAACACGTTCGCTTACAAACCAGGCGTTATCGCTCATAAAGGTGTGCGTTAAAATTTCCCGGAGCATCCATTGATACCTATACAATTGCATAGCAGTTATCCGATAGTACTAATTTCACAAATATTCAAAAAAATATAACTTTCGGAGAAAATGTTTACCAATTGTATGGACACATATAATATTATCGATTTAGAGCATCCATAACTTTTTACATTTTTATTTCGAAAAAATATCGTTTTTCGCAATTTTATTTAACTTTATTTGCATTGAATAAAAAAATGTTATGCCGTTGTCACAGTCTTATTAATCATGTTAAAAATTAATTTAAAAAACTTTTTTCTATATTTAACTAAAGTAAACGTGTATTTATATATTTTATAATTATTATAAATTTTTATTTACCACCCAATTAGCAACCGCATGTTTTGGCAAGTATGTTATCCAGTTATCAATAATTGTTTTAAAATTACTTGGAGTGGAAGTACTGTTAACAGACATAAGAAAATGGAAATTGAACGGCACATTAACTCCATAATCAAAATATTTCATAGTCTTTTTTAAATCTGAATAAGCTTCTATCATAAAAACCTATTAATGACATAGTAATATTTATTATACATTTAACTATTTTTTATTTGAATTTTATACATAATATTATAAAAGTACTAACTTTCTCTTCTGTATTTAATAATTTTGTCTCTTCATCTATAACTTTTCTCCAACTTAAAAGTAAATTATAAGCTCTTGGATCATCAAATGTATAAATGTGCTTTAAATATTTATATTCAGTTTCGGGTGCTCCTTCAATATAACTTCGAGGTTCATCTAAAAATTGATCATGTTCATAGAGAAAATTTACTGCATCCACTCGAAAACCATGAACTCCCTTATTTATCCAGAATTTAAGTATTTCCTAATAACACATTTTAAATATAGAAAATATATATTTAAAATTTTTAATTTTAATTAAATTTGTTTTTTTAGATAAGTTGTTCGAAACATAATCTATCGTACAAAGTATTGGAAGAAACACACTTCATTTCTATAATGAGATGAAGCGGAGTACGTTTGGGTGTAAATAAAAATTACCATTGCTTATTATAGTGTTGGGGAGGTTTCTTTGGACTGTTTAACTGTGCTAAGTACAGTTAAACTTGATGTCGTCACGACATAATGTTTACGACAGAATTTTTAAAATTATACTGAGGCCCGATAAAAGCAAGTAATCAATTTCCCAAGACGTCGCTGACGCAACAATAATTAATTATGCTTTTTTATTTAGATCCAAGAAGAACTCATTTTCATCTTTTGTAAAATAATGGCTTTTCAATCCTTTAATTAAATGGATATTTAAATACTGATAATTATTTCGTAGAATTTTGTCAAATATATTTAATTCTAATTTGTAGAGATTAATATAAAAGAAGTGACTATAAATACAAGGATTTTATTGATAAAATTATTTTTAATAATATTAAAACAATAAACTTTTTGTTTGATAAATAAGTAAATAAAAAATAGTTATAAAAATTAATAAACGTAAAATTTTAATAAAAAAAAATTAAACTTTTTGTTTATGTAAAAATAATGTGAATAAAGCGTGTATCAAAATACATGCTGTTTAAAATTGTCAATTTTTTGTTGTAATATAGTAAAAATAATTATTATTTAAATTCAAAATATTTAAAAATTATATGTATCAAAAGATTAATCAGTAGCTAAATTTATAAAATTGATTACAACATAATTATTATAAATAGTTGCCAATTTTATAATCATTAATTTCACAAGATTACATAATCATTTATTTTTAAAAAAAAAATTATGAAACAAGTTGAATATAAATTTTTATATACATGTGACTAATAAGGATATTTCATTAAAAAATAAATATTATATGATAGTTAGCAAAAAAAAACAAAGAAATCATAATATTTTCGATATAGAAATAAAATACACTTTTATTTAAACCTATATATTAATTAAAATTTGAAATGCATTTTATCTCATAAATATTTATTTAAAGTAATTATATGAATAAACTTTTTTTTAATTTAGACACGATTTAGTTTAAAAATTAATATTGTTACGGATGTAACGAAATTGATATACTTAATGAATAAAATAAGAGGTATTACATAAATAAGTGGAAAAGGTGCACAAAACGCAGCATAAAATATAGTTTCAAGCATTATAGTGTCGGAAAACGATGTGAATATGTGCAATTGTTAATCCATGTATTAAGAAATATAAACAAAGATTGAGGTAATGCGAATTAAGTCTAAAAATGAGAATACCTCCACGGTGGGACGACCCGAAAGAGTTAGCATCTTTTCATTATAAATACAGCAACAAATAAACTTGGAGAGGGGGGGGGAGTGTAGGAAAAAAATTAAGAGTAGTGTCAAGAATCGGACGGAAAATGTAATACGAAGTAATTCAATCTCGGCCGGTGACTCTCGTCGGAAACCAACATGACAAACTCACACACTCGAGCAGATTCCCGATAACACAAATATTATAATAATTCGGACACATACATAGACGCTAGATTCGTATCACGAATTTGTACACCGAATTCTCTCTTTCGATTTATTATCAATAAATCGGTATTTAAAACGTGATTTAATAAATTGTATTTTATTTTAAAACCTAAAATCTCATAAGGGCTGAAGCGCTTCGATCGATTCAACTATGGCAGAAAAGAACTGGGAAATCGTCATATTATAAATAAGCGAACAAAATAAAGAAGTAAATAAATCACGCGACAAGTACACGAGACAAGATAAATAAATAAATATATAAATTAGTAATTACGATATATATAAATAAATAAATAATATAGCAGAATTATACATCGTAACAATATAAATATTTACTGTTCTTTAAATATATATTTTTAAAAAATTGATTAAGTATATTTTGTTTATATAACTTACTTCCATTTCTTTGCGAACGTTAGGATTATTAAAATTAAGATCAGGTTGTCTATATTCAAACTGATGAAGATACCACAAATCTCGGTTTTTATTGTATTTCCAAGCTGATCCACCAAAAATACTCAACCAATTATTGGGAGGTTTCGTATTATTTTCTCGACCTTTCCGCCAAACATAATAATTTTTGTATTTACCAATATTATTAACACTTTTAATAAACCAATCATGTTGGTCAGATGTATGATTAGGAACAAAATCCATAATTATCTGATAAAGTAAAATTTCTATTAGATTTACATAAAAACTCATAATTTTTATTTTTGATACATATTTATTAGTAGTTTAGTCATAGTATTTCTTACTCTAATTTTTAGATCATTTGCTTTTTTAATTAGTTCTTCAAAATCATATAATGTGCCGTACGACTTATCAATATCAAGAAAATTAGAAATATCATATCCCAAATCGACCATTGGACTAGTGTTTATGGGTGATAGCCATATAGCTTGAATGTTGGAATCAACAAAATGCTGTAATTTACTTGTAATACCTAGACAAAATATAAATACTTATTGCAGTATTGGTACTGCAAGGCTTTTTCATATATAAAACAATCATTTTATAAAGATTTAAATTTTTTTTTGTATAATTTTGTTTTAAAATAATCTTGATTATTTAATCTTATATTATGTATCTATAAAATATCGATAATTTTCTATTAGATATCTGTTATATAGATATACATATATAAACGTAAATATTAAAGTAATTGTAACGGTTCAGTGGAACACCAGTAACTTCAAATATTTTTGGAATTTTGCTTTATTCAATATATAATAAATATTTGTCACACAAGTTACGAAAATTATAAGCACGAAGATTTGCGTTTGGAGATTCTGCATCAAATGCCGGAATGAGAATTACACGCTACGAGGAACTTCGTCATGTCGAAACTAGCTGTCGAAAGTAGGTAGCAAGGCGAGCCTTGTCTAGATTTCCCTGATGCCGCTGCCCTATGTGTTTAAGTTGCTTCATATGTGCAAGGGTTTCCGTAATAAACTAGTATCCAAACACATTGCCGAAAATACATTGTTTGTTCACGAAATATCGTATTTTTGCTTTTTTAAGCCACTATTGGTCGTAATGATTTGGAAGAGGTCTTAAAATATAGGGGGGAGTTTTTTTTCTATTTGTCGCTTTTTTTTGTTTTTTTGATAATTTGAAGAGGCAGGATTTTACTTCGTACAAAGAGTGTTTTTCGATTTTTGGTTATGCTGCGCTGAAGTGATTAGTGGAACAGTGTTACGCGATAAAATTTTGTTTGCAACTTAAAAAAACAATGCGGAAACTTTTAAAACGTTAAAAGAGACTTATCAAGATAATTTTATATCAAAATCACCATGTGGAAAATGGCACAGAGCTTTTAAAGAAAATCGGGAAAAGGTTATCGACGAGTCCCGTAATCTGGGGGCCCAAAAAACTCTCGAACCGCTAAAAATTTTAAATTTGACTGTTGATTAACGATTAAAGCAATTTAATACTCGATCATTATTTCACTCCTTCGATCTCTTAATTTCTTAATGATAATAATTAATAAGATTGCTTTCTTAAGCCTTTCTGTCTTATAATAATTATTCATTAGGAAACATAGTGTGTCCAAAAATTAGCATTTATACGAACAATATTTAATTACTGCATTCGTATATGCCATAAATTTTAAAAACAATAAAACTATAATTTTATGTACAAAGTTTTTTTAAATTCTTGTTTTAAAATTTGGAAAAGAAAGAAATCTTTATTATGTAAAACATTAAATATGTAGAAATTACCATTTTATTAATAATACTTTTAATGGTATTTAAGCTATCAATTTACAAAATTATTAATTATGTGTACTTTATACAAAACAGTAATGTCTTTAAATTTTTTTTTTTTATGTTTAACTATATTCTTTGCTTATAGCATTATTAAATTTTTAATAAATAAACTATTTAATATAATAGAAGTTACCTTTTAGATCACCAATTCCATCGTCATTGAAATCCATAAAACTTCTCGAATATACTTGATAAAATATTATATTTTTCCACCATCCTTTATTTTTTATTTCTCCAGCTGCAAAGGCAATGATAAGCAAGATGCTAAAATATGATCGTAGAAGGTACATTTTTATTAATCTGCTGCTACACTTAATTACAAATTTTATAGAGAGAAATAGAGACTTTTTAAAAAATACACATTATTTATTCTTCAAATTTATTTATTCTAATGATAAGTCGTACACATAAGTACGCGTGCATATAAATGCACACATATGCATACATATTTATGTATTGTAATATATACTTACAAAGAAACACCTGTGTAAAGTTATTTCATATACTATACTCTATGAAGTATATCAATATGAAATAATTCACTAACATTTATAAATTAAATATTTGAAAATTATAATTTATTTTTTTGCCAATATACTTCATAGTAAGTATTAAATTTTTTACTTTTTTTTAATATAAAAAATATGTAAATTTTTTTAAATAAATGTTTTACAAAAAGTTTTATAAATAAAATGATATAAATTATACACATACATACAATAATTATCATTTATACATTGAGTTTTATAATTGCGAGATATATACATGGTCTATTCCCGAAATATCAAGTTTTGCTTTATGTTGCGATTATTGGTCGTAGCGACTTGGGAAAGGTCTTAAAATGCAGAGAAAGTCTTTTTCCGTTTGTCTCTTTTTTTTGTTTTTCCGATAATTTAAGAGGCAGGATTTTACTTTGCGTGACGGGTGTTTTTCGATTTTTTGATACGGAACGCTGACGCAATTAGTGGAAAACGCTACGTTTCGTTTAAAGATTCTAAAAAAAAAAAGAAAACACTTATCTTTTTAAATGAAATATTATCTATTATTGAACATATAAATAGTTTGAAATAAAAATTAAAAATTACTCAAAATAATTTCCTCCTACATCAACGCATTTACGAAGACGAGTTTCCCAACTCTCAAAAGCAGTTTGAATCTCCTGAGCTTTAATATTTACGAAAACTTTTTGCATTTCTAAATGTTTTTGCACTATATTGTGCACTGTATATTGCGTTAAATTCAGTTTTTCCGCGAGTGCTTTAATCGTTAATCGATCTGAATTTAGTCTGAATTTAAAATTTTTAGCCCGCGGTGGGTGTTCGTAGCGATTCGAGAGCTTTTTGGGCCCCCAGATTGGAGGACTCGTCGATAACCTTTTCCCGATTTTCTTTAAAAGCTCTGTGCCATTTTCTACATGGCGATTTTGATATACAATTATCTTGATAAGTCTCTTTTAATGTTTTAAAAGTTTCTGCATTGTTTTTTTAAGTTGCAAACAAAATTTTATCGCGTAACACTGTACCACTAATCACTTCAGCGCAGCATAACCAAAAATTGAAAAACACTCTTTGTACGAAGTAAAATCCTGCCTCTTCAAATTATCAAAAAAACTAAAAAAAGCGAAAAATGGAAAAAGACTTTCTCTGCATTTTAAGACCCCTTCCAAGTTGCTACGACCAATAGTTACAAAATAAAATAAAAATAAAAAACTCGATACTTCAGGGACAGAACATGTATGTGTATATAAGAAATTAAATCTTGAGATTACTATGAATATTTCTTTGTAGATATTTTTATCTGAACTTTTTAGAAAATTAAATAATTTTTAAAAAATATTTAATTTTAATAAGTGAAAAATAATAAGAGAGAATAATATTTAATTTTATTAGGAGGTTCTGTTGTGGTATAATTATATTTTTTAAAATCATTGAGAAACTTAAATATGGATAACGCATTGGACAACGGAAGGCTTAAAAATATTTCGCATAAATTTTTTAAAATAGAATTGTGCTGCGTAGTGAAATTTGATGAGAAGCAAAAAAGTATAAGAATTATAATTATGATGTTGAACGGAAGGTCGTGAAAGTCTTAATGCTCTCTGTACCAATTTTCTCGCTTTTCATGATTCGATTATCTCCATTTCGCTGGATTTTTATTATTTTAATTATTACGTTCCTCGAACAATCATGTCTTTACACTCAGATCTTAAATCTATGGCTCTAAATAATGGTATAATCAAATTCAAATGAATAAATTCAAATGGTATGCAGAATCATTTGAATTGTATAGATTTACTTATTAATTATTTTCCCGAATAATTGATTCATTTGATGTATATGCCCTCATAGGCTATAAGCCCGTCTTATTTATAAAAGCACATCGCATAATTTCATAACCGGAGACCTTCTTTCCTTATTACTCAAAAAAAATCGCCTAAAATTCGTAAGCGAAGATCTCTTATCTTCACCTCATTTTTGTGTTTTTCATTAGACTTAGGCCGATGTATTGCCAGATGCCCATAGTACAGGAGTTAGACATATACATTTTTACTAATATGTACTTAATCTCGTTACAATTATGATAACGCACAAGTGGAGTAACATAATAAAAAATTAATTCATTCAACTCAAATGAAAAAAATAAATAAGACAATTTTTAGTATGATTGAATATTAAATCTGGGTTATAAAATACAAATATTTCTAATTCTTTAATATTAATAATCTAATTTATATATATTCATTAAAAATATATAAATATACCAATTATTTAAAAAATTTAGTGTACAAAATTAACATTAAGTTTTAAAAATTGTATTGATAAATATTGATAATAGAAAAAGGATAAGTATAGATTCATCCATTATGAAAGTTTTTTTTATAAAAAATAATGATTTAATTAAGTAATATAAACGAATAAAAATATTAAGCGTGCAAACAAAATTTTATTTAATAGACTAATGTAATTTTTTATTCTGAGCAGTAATTAAGATATGATCACAAAAATGTAAATAATTTTTATTATCTTCACATATACAGTTGTAATAATAAAATAAAAAATACGAAATACTATACACTTGATATGTACTTTGAAAAAATATTTCATTCGTATTTTTTAATTAAAATTTACAAAATATAAATTATAATAAAAAAAAATAAGTAATAAGTAATTATGAATTTTTTTTTTAATATTTTTTTTATGATATGAAATATTCTTGATGCAATAAATAAAGTAATTATATTTTCAGATTATTGCAATTGAATCTAGATACTATTTTATTTTGTTTTTAATATTTTTTTTTTATATATACTGCAATAAAAATTTCGATTTCGATGTTTTACATTTAATTATGGTCATATTTCCTTTTTTTATCAGATTGATAATATGATTCATAAAATTTACACAAACACAGATGCGCACTCGCTCGCGTCCACATATAGGACTTGAATTTTTATTTCAACTATTACCTGCGATGAATATATGTAATTCAATCTTTTTAAGAAGTCAGTTACTAAACAAATTTCTAATACTGTAAGATAAATTAAAATTTAGAATTTATATAATGAGTTATACATAACAATTTTTTCTTTTATTACAATTACTTAATTCTAATATAAAATAAAATCAGTGATGCCCCTCTTTATTCTACTCAATAATATTTAATTTAATAAAAAATTACGAATAAACTGAAGTGATATTTTTTTCTTGCATCAATTTAATACACTTTTCATATTAGTAAAAATTAATAAAATTATTGGAAGTAATTCAATGTCAGTAACAGATATTGACGAGCTGTAATTGCAATTAAGAAATGAATCAATACATTGTAATTTTCAATGATAAAAATAATTAAAGAAATTTAGAAATTTAATATTATAAAATAAACAAATGACACCCCCCCCCAAATAAATGCCAAATCCTCTACTATAAACAATAATTTTTGCATTCTCGTGTTCGGGTAAACAACTACTGGTATTTATACTTTGTATTATGTCATCAGAGAAATTAATTAAAAGAACAATTCCTTCATTTGAGAATTGACGTGATATAACCAAAACCTTTTCATCATTCAGAAAATCCGTTGATCCTGTGTTATTTCATTCTGAGTCTCTTGGCAGCTTGAATACTCAGAATTTTCCATTTTCTTTATAGCTTTCTGGGTCGTTCGCGGTGAGCTTTAGCTATTGGGACTGTATGCCTAGGAATTCGGATTTCCTCCGGTTTGACGTCTCTCACCGGGTGTATTATTCTTCTTTGGTCACCCTTGGCGTGGCTTCATAGAGAATCCAGGCTTCCCTGGTGGTTTACATACGAGAACTACTTTCTTAAGACATCTTACTCACGCTTTCTTGGTTTTGACTGGGCCGGCCGCTGATAGAGTTCATTCGGTTACGGATGATACTGTTGGCGTTATCGTCTCCTCGAAAACTTCACCTCGAGCTGCATTGTTCGGTGTCATGGTTTCTTCTACGACCGGGATATGAGATATGGGTTCAGCTGCCGTAGTTTCCTCCACGATACCTGAATATTTTTGGTGCGGCTTCTGAAATTGGCTCTTTCTCGTCGATTGTCGGTTCGGTTGTCGGCTCTAACCTTAAATTCTCAGCGGTGGTTTCGTTCTTTTATTGCTACGAAGACGAGTACGGTTTTATGTCACTAATGTACGTGCGCTTAGTTCGAGATATCTGTAGCAAGAAGACTTCAAAAACCACCGGAAACACGTAATTCATGATCTTAAACGGAGCCTCGAACTTCGTCGAGAGCTTCGTATTAATGCCCTTCGCCTTATCCAAGAGTGTTTTTATTAAGATTAGTTTACCCAGCCGAACTTTCCATTTTCGCCGATCCTCGTTCTCTATTTTTTGTATCCATCGGTCCAGGTTACGGGTAAGGATAGACTGCCCTCCAGAGGGCTGCGTGCCCTTATTTATTATTTGCGTGGCGGTACTGGGATGTTGGTGGTGAGGGTGAAAGGCTGACGGTGGTGAAGCTCGTAGAGCCGGGCCCTACTGTGGTGTACTTTTCGGCTATGCCATTACTAAGGATTTTTCAGCATAGCCGCCACAACTATAATATTCAACAGAACCCTCGTAAACTTCTGTCGCAATTATCTGTCGATATTTATGTACAATTAAATAAAATATGTCACAATGATTATTAAATAAAATTAGTAATATTTAATAAATTGTTTTTTAACTATTATCAAATTCAATTATTTAAATTATTAGATTCTATTTTAAAAAGTTTATATGATGATTGTTATTACATTTAAAAAAATAACAATTTCATTTTAATAAAACATTAAGTATATATTTTTTAATAATTTAAAATTAACTATTACTTTTTAAACAAGCAATAATATTAAAATATTTTTTAAAAATAAAAATTATGAACCCTCTCTCATCATTATATGAATCTGTCCAATCGTCTATCTTCTCCATTTTGCAACTAAATAGAAATCTCTTGGATTATGTTCAGTATAAATATGAACAAATAGTCTCGATCAGTTTTGTTCTATCCAGGTATATGAGATAAATTCATCTGAAAATCTATCATCCTCATAAATGGTGTATGGCGCATCGACTCGAAATCCATTTATACCTTTGTCTAGCCAAAATTTCAAAATGTTCTAAAATGTAATATTATTATTGATATTATTATACGCTAATATATTTCCAATAATTAATTATTATTAAAAATAACAGTATATAAATATGAATCAGATATTATATGAAAGAAAGATACTCGGTGGCCTTTATTCAGGGATTTGTTGTATCTTCGTATGATTAGGCTCATCCTATTGTTCTTATTCTTATTCTTATTGTGCTTATTCTAATTAAGGATTTTCATATTAGTGTAAATCAGAGAGAATGGTTGAAATCCATAGGATAAAACATAAAGCATCCTCATTAGTTTTTGTAAGCAGCAACCCATATCAGTCGTTCACGGGTACTCAGCAGATGTTGATTATCTGAATTGATCATATAAATGATAGCAATATAATGTGTTGCTTTATTCAGCGTTTCAGTCTCACATAACCGTGAACCCTTGCATTGCTTGCGAAAAGAGCCTATGTTATAGGTTATCTGTTACCTAATGAGAAGTAGGAAACTTGACTTAACAAAAATTATAAAATTATAAAATATTCTATTTAATGCTAATTTACAATCAAAATCCAAGATGAGGAACAATTGTCTATCGGATACCTGTCTTCGCAAATATGTACATGGTGTTCAAGCTTTTTTTCTTGAGATTATTATAATTTAAATTTTGTATTCCCTAAATTATTTGTCTAGTTTTTATATATGAAAGTTAGAAATTTATTAAATGTTTTTGTTGTATAATTTTATTGTAGACCATCAGTAGTTTATGTTAATTTTAAAATCAAGTTTCTTTGGATAATAGCTAAATTGTCAATGTCTTTTGAGCTTATTATTATAATATAGTAATATATTGATGGTAGTTCTCTTTCTTTGATAGAAAAATCTTCCATTTTTTTCAAGTTTTATGTATTATTATTCTATTGGAGTTCTTAGTGGTATTGGCTTTATTATGCTTTTCAACTGTGTTTTTTATTAATCAATTATTGATGACTTTATTCATTTTGCTTATAGTTTTTAAACTTACTGATAGCTTGTAGCTTCTTTTTCTTTATAATCCATTTGCTTTTTATCACCAAGTATCCAGGACGTACCGTTATCTAAGTGAGAGTAATTTTGTTGTCTCTTTCAAGAGAATCGAGGAATGAACGTGAAAAATAATGCGTACTTTTCACCATCAAAAAGATTTTAAGAATTAACAGTAGAAATAATTGAATAATATGATTTTAGAATTTTATGCCAAATTTAATAATTTTCCAGTAATGCATCTATATCATTATTCAATAACACAAATAAAGTTATTTTATCACAAGATTGAAAATAATTTTATTACAAGAAAGTCAGATATTTATAATAATTTCTGAAAATGTTGCAATATAATAATAAAAACAGTATTAAGTTTATCGTAAACAAAAAACTTACTTTCATTTCTTCATGCACATCGGAATTGGTAAAGTTAAGATCAATTTCTCTATATTCAAATTGATGCAAATACCACAAATCCCTTTTCTCATTGTATCTCCAAGCTACATCATAGAAAAAACTGTTCCAATTATTAGGAGGTTTCGTATTATTTTCTCGACCTTCCCGCCAAATGTAATAATCTTTATATTTTCCAATACCATTAACACTTTTATTGAACCACTCGTGTTGATCAGATGTATGATTAGGTACGAAATCCATAATAACCTAGCCAAACAAAATTGTTCGATTTTTTATAAAACTTTATTTAGATTTTCAATTTGTAAATTCTTTAAAATAAATTATATGATCATTATCTCTAATTCCTAATTCGTTGGCTTTTCTAATGAGTTCTTCAAAATCATCAATACTACCAAAAGTTTTATCAATATTGTAATAATCTGAAATATCGTATCCGATATCAACTAATGGGCTCGTATATATTGGATTCATCCATATAACTCCAATTCCAAGATCAACAAAGTGGTCCAATTTACTTATTATACCTTTAATAGAAAATATTGTTGTTTAATATTATTGCTTAACAATAAAAAACTTTTTTTATTAGAATATAATATTAAAATATTTCCCGCAGTAGTCAACAACATTTCATGATAGTTTTGCTGACATTTTTGCATAATATTGATTGGAACAGTCGCTTATATAATGTTTATATTGTCCCTACTTGTATTTTATTTCATTTATATGGAAATAAAATTTTAGTAGCTCACCTACTTTCACATTTCTATTTCACTTTTTTTTATAATTTTGTTTTATCGATATATTATATAAGTTTATAATTTTATAATACTTTCTGACTTCGTTAAGAATAAAAAAATAACTTCATTTACTCGTAACTTAATTGTAAGATGCTCTGTTTGATCAAAGAAAAATAATCGCAATAAGAAATTTATGAAAAATGAAAATAAAGATGAGGAGAACTGTTAATGTTGAAATTGCCTGTTATAATGACTACTTTCGAAACTATTGTATTGATTTTGTTACTACCAGTTAGTCGATGGGTACCGGCGTATCGAAATGAAGTAGATAAAATTTCTTTTTTCAAATTAAGAAGCAAACAATTGTTGGAGCAAAAAAAATTTTTTTTTTTGTGATTTTCACATCAAATTATATTCAATCTTATACCCGTAAAGTGCAGTTGGAGAAACATCGATAATAGAGTTTAGGTGGGAGATTAGTTGTGGAAAATGTGTTTAAAACATACACGATTAATTATTTCTACAGTATGTAACTTTCTCCACTAACTATTTTTTGTACAAATATATTAATCTAATTATTATTGCTAAATGTTTACTCTCTTAATTTTTTATTTATAACGATCATATACAAATGATAAAAATTTATTAATATACGTAAATTAATTTTAACACGTTTATGCATTATTAGAAAAATGAATTAATTGTAATATTCAATAAGATCCACGTATATTAAAAATAATTAAGAACATGCAGAATTTGAAAATTTAAGAAGTTTCGAGAAAAGTATTAATTAATACAAAAAATTTATCTTTTAAATCACCATTTCTGTTGCCATTTGAATCCATAAAACTTCGGGGAGAGATTTGGTAAAATATTGAATTTTTCCACCATCCTTTATTTTTTATTTCACCGGATGTAAAATATAAACAAGCAAAAATAAGAAATAAAGCTGTATATGTTCGCAAAAATAACATTTTTAATTTTCAACTTATGATACCAACCAAGTACTGTATATAAAAATGTATTATATCTCTAAATTTATGTTGAAAATAAAAAATTGTATATTTCATTTATTACATAATTTGTCAAATGACATGCAGGTTATTATTAAATATTATCTTAGAATTAATGAAACTTCAAGACGAAATTATCTCATAATCCATAATTAACATTTACTTTTAATTTTAGATCTTGTTTATATTTCAACGTCAATATTTAAATCATAAAATAATTTGAATTTTAAAATTTTACTTTAAGGCTGTAGCTCTATATACTTGTAACATTTGTAGAAAAATCTGAAAAATATTTTAAATATATTTTTATTATAAATTTTAATTATATAATATAATATTTCTTACTTAATTTTGAAAAGATATTTATATGATTTTGATTCTTTTATGCAGTTGATAAATGCAAACGACTTTTATTTTTTAATTGATTTAAGAATAATTAAATAGTATAATGTTGAAAAAACATTTAAATTTAAATTTCAAATATTAGAATTGCTTGCAAATTTGAATTAGATTAGAAAAATTAACTGTAGAACATAATGTTTCTAGCTTTAACTTTGAAATTAAAATTACATGTTGCAAATCTTTAGATATTTTTTTTAATTTTATATCACTCACTTATTTATAATATTTATTTGAAATTTTAATGCTATTATGTGCAAAGGATCTTTAAACTCAACGTTTAAGAATTTATCACGTAGAACTCAATCCAATCAATTTAGCTCAATTAGTTACTATAAAAGCATGTTTAAAATTGGAAAAAGTGTCATAGCTTCTAAAAAAATTTATAGCAACTCTTATATAACACGTATTTTTATAGAAATTAATGTTTTAAAGTGCTTATTGAACAATGCATATAAAGAAATGAGAAAACATCCATTTAAAAAATTTAATATTTTCTACAGATTTGAAAACAGATTTAATAAATATATGGTTAATAAAAAAATGAAAACTCTTGACTACTTATTAAATAAAATATGAATGAAACCGTTAAACGCGACATAGTATCCGAGTAAAAGGAGTAAAACATGGTAACGTTAATTATGAATAAGCACGTATTTATACATACATGTATATGTATTTACGTACATTTATCAGACTTGAATATATTGAAATGAATTATGTTTTAATTTTTTAAATGAAATTTAATTGTTGGAAACAAATATAAAGCATATTACAAATGAATATTTTAATATTTCAAAAATGAAAACTGATATTAAACATATATAAAGCTTTAAGTTCAATGTTTAAATTTGAGGTATTTTTAAATTTTAATAAGTATTTTTAATTAATTTAATTAATTAATAATTTAATTTAATTTAATAATATTTTTATTTCATTTAATATTTTTATTAATTAAATAATGATTTATTTTCACTCTCACCATGATTCAACAATAAATAAAAGTCAAAAGAATAATAAAGAAAACTTGAAACAAAGCGAGTACTTCGTATTGTATTTTGAATTTAGTATGGCTGTATCAAAAAATTAAAAGTAACGTTGTTATATTTATTCCATTTTTTCTTGAATAAATATTGCTCAAAAAATTTAATAAATTGATAAAAGCAATACGTTTTCTATATTTTTAATAGCTGTCATTAATAAAATATAATTAGTTACCTTCATATATTTTATTTTAACAACTAAAAAAGTTAACGATTTTTATTATCATACCTTACAGACTTGAAGGATTACGTCCAAAAATTGGTAATAATAAAATCATATTATGAAATTAATTTTATTGAAAAAACAAGTCTAAAGTAAAAACTATTAAAGAATATTTATTTTAATTATAAAACTTATATCCTGTACTTTTAATGTTTAAAATTATATAAAAAAATATTTTTATTTTCATAAATTTTGAAAGAGCTGGTACTTATGGTACATCCGTAAATGATGATTATAGAAAAAAAAATAATTGTAAAAATCTTACTTTAATGCTAATTTCATAATTAGATATATACTATTAATTACTTCTTGCCATTATTATCAATATAATATTATTTATACGATTCTGTTGTTCAAAACTCTGCTTGTTCAAAAAATGCCTTTAATCATTACTCGATAAAATTTTATGTAAAAAAAAAAATTTTATGATAAACTTTATGTATTATAAATCAGTTATGTATTGGAATTTTATTCTTCAGGTCTAGACGGCTTAACATAATCGTTTTTAATTGGCTATATTTTTTCAAATATTAGATCTGCGTTTCGAATTTATAATTTTAACGACTTTATGATAAATATACTATATGTTTGAGATATTGAACTTACCTCCTGATTATATTTTATTATTCATATAAAGGATAAGATGAGAGATACATTAAACACAAATAAGAATCAGAGAGACTGTTTCAATTAAAAGATATATTATTTATTAATTACACAGGCATAAAAAACCCCATTCAAAAGAAAAAGCCGATGACACTTGTTGCTCGCTCGAAATCGCGGATTCTGCCTTGTCTGCGTCCGCTGGGAAAGCCTCTTCTTTCCCCAATGAAAGTACCTCGTAGATGTGGTGCGGATCACCGTCGCTTCAGGTGAATTCGCGGGAGGAGTAGGACGCCGTTGCTTCGAACGTCGAATCCTCTTTCCGCCGCTCATTTTCCGCTGAGGTGGTTGGAACGAGCTAAATTTCTCTTTCCAAAGCACTTCACTTTACGCGAGAAACAAGAAACTCGCGTTTGCCGCTTACAAACATCGCTTACACAATTTGAGACTAATTAATATACAAAATTACGCGTATATCTAATGACTCTTATACAATTTAATTCCCCTCAAGGAATCGTCTCGCGCGAAAGCAAAATTGTAAGTGAAGTCCGCTTCGTCGTATATCGTTTCCTCGTCGAACTTTTCCACCTTAAATCATTAGATGTAACGACGGCGGCGTAGGCGTCCCTTCCTCGGAGGGTCACTCGATATCCTCGTGTCGGGTTGGGGGTTCTGCCCTCTTTGCAAAATCGCGAATATACCGTCGGAAGTACCCTGCCCTCCATCGTCACGAACGCTTTCTTCTCGATGGAGTTTTCGTGCATCGGTATCTGATAGCAGCCCGATTTGAGCTCTAGTGCGATGAAATATTTCTTTCCTCCCAGCTGATCGATTTGGTCATCGATGAGGGGCAACGGATATTTAATCTTTTTTGTTATGCTGTTTAGCTTCCGGCAATCGACCACCATTCTCTTTTCACCGTTTGTTTTTTTTTACGAAGAATGTGGGGATCGCGTACGCAGAATTACTTTGTCTGATTATTTTACCCTCCTCGAGTTCTTCGAAGAATCTATTACATTCTTCTCTCTCCGCGCTGGCTGCTCTTATCGATCGTACACATATTGGCTCCTCGTTTGTTAGGTGGATTTCGCAGCACCCACTTTCTAAACGTCTGATTTCCTTTAGTGTCAGCGATACGGTGTCTCTATAGTCGTTGATCAGCCCCAGCAGCTTCGTCCTCCTTTCCTCAGATAAATCCCCACATTGAACCTCCGTCACGAGGGTCTTCCCACTCTCCGATACTGCCACCATGCTCCATTTTTCTTTTGACTCTGCTGAGGGTCTATCGACTTGTCTCCGATAAGCCTAGACGACTCCCCGTGTGACAGTATGCCTATGCCCGTTTGCAGAATGTTTCGGCCTATAATTACGTCGCGTACGAAGTAGCGATTCTTAGTAGTAGCGGTATTTGATCGACTTTTACCTCTGTTTCCGCTGGTCCCACTGGAGTTACCATGGTGTTGTTGAAACCCATCAGTACTTGTTCGCATTTAGCGATTTTTAATTGCAGTACCTGCGCCACGCTCTTTAATATCGAGCCGTCATCCTCTAGACGAAGCATCGTGTTGATTGTTTTTCCGCAAATCTTACAACTCTTCAGCATTTTGGAAAGCAAGCTAGATTTACGTGGACGAGTTGCTCCTCCCGTCATACCTCTTTGGTTTTTTTCTCCTCTCTGAATTTGCGCGTGTAGCACGCCTTCTCATCATGACCAAACTTCCCGTAATACTCGCACTTCCCTTTCCTGTTTTCTGGCCTTTCTTGGTGCTTTTGAGTCAGGTATTTTGCACGTCTTCCTTCGGCGCAATCGGCTTTAAAATGTCCTGGCTTATTGCACACGAAGCACAGCGACCGGTTGTTGTTATAATTCAAAGGTCTTCTTTCCTCTCGTCGTGGTTGACTTTTTCGAGCTTTGAACGAGAACTCGGAAATCGATTGCGTCAACTCTCCTATCGACCCGCAACGAGCTTCGAGTAAGAGTCGTCTCATCTCGTCCTCACGAATCCCCTCGATCACGAAGCTGACCGCGTCTTCTTCAGCGATGTCTAGTTTTAGCTTATTTAGCATGGCCAGCCGTTTATGCGCGAAGAGTTCCAGACCTTTGTCCGGTTTACTGATATACGTTGCGGCTTCGATGAACATTCTCCCGATGGACTTTTTACTCGGGAATGTTTTTATCAATACTCGCAAAAATACCTCCCACGAGAGGATTTAGTTCTGAAGCCCATCAGACCACACTCTCGCACCTCCCTTTAGTTTTCCGACGGCGAATTGAAAGGTCATAAGACTGCTCCAGTTATACATAAGCTTGCAATTTTCGACCCGGTCTAATCATTCTTGTGCGGTTAATAGTGAATTTTGCGGATCGAAGTATGCGAGGACGGCCTCGCTGTGATGGAAGAAATTCCCCGTCCTTCTATACCTCTGTGACGATGGCGAACGGTGATCCCGTCTATCTCGGCATTGGAAATTTGGCGATTCGCGACGACTATTCGAGCGTGTCTGTCAAGGCTCTGTCCTAGGGCCTCTGTTATTTTCGCTGTACATCAATGATATCAACATGTGCCTTTCCACACAGACGAGTCACCTAATCTATGTTTATGACCTACAAATTTACTGTCACTGTCCCCTCGACGAACTCAACTCATACGCTGACAAGATGACTAAAAATGCTGACAGAATCATACAATGGGCTACCAACAATCATATCTAGCTCAACCTATCTAAAACCAAAGCCATAGTAATTGGCTCTCCCTACTATATAAACTCCTTAAATACAAAAGTTAGAAACTATCTTATGATAGATAACGTTAAAATTAACTATGAAACATCTTTGCATAGCCTGGGGATAGTGCTTGATCCCAAACTCAATTGGAGACAACAGGTCTCTCATATGTGCAATAAAACACATACTATTATGTACAGATTATACTTCTTTAAGAAAAGCACTAACCTCAGACTGCGCAAATATCTTGTACAAACCCTTTTATTTCCGATCATAGACCATTGTTCACTAGTATACTGTGACATTACTGAAGAACTTGACCTAAAACTCCAAAGACTGATTAATACTGGTATACGCTACATTTATGGCTTGAAAAGGCATCAACACATTGCTCCCTACAGGTGCGAATTACAATGGCTCACTAACTCTGGACGTAGACAATACTTTGTGCTGTGCTTACTGTGGAAGATACTAAGCACTAACACTCCTGCATACCTGCTTTCACTCTTCCATACAAAAGTAGCCACTCGCCCTGTTAGGGGAGATGTAACTCCCTTAGACATTCCCCCTTTCACAACACAGACTCTAGAAAAATCGTACAGCATCGACACCGCATACCTTTGAAATTCCTTACCCAGTAGCCTTAGAGACATTAGTGATTTACAGGCTTTCAAGAAAAAACTGCGTGCACATCTACTTGTCCTTGATCATGAAAAACCTATTTAATTACATTTAAATTAATTATCTTTAATTATTTATTTATATAGAGCAATTATAATTTTTAACTACATTTATACTTTTATTACTGTTGTTTTACTAATATTGTTATTATTATAAGCTATATTATATTTTCTATTTTATTTTTCTATCTATATTTAATGTACAACATACTGTACAATAAAAACTTTATTTAATCTGAATCTTAATCTCTGCTTAGTACACGGCGTCACCCACGCCGCGTTCTCACACTGTTCGTATTGCCTTCCTTTCTTAATACACTTTTCTCACTTGTACCACTAGCGATTTGTTCTCTCCTCGCTGTTTACGAACGCGCGCTCTTTTTGAACATCCGCGCCAAAATCGCGATACTCTTACGCGGTACACAGAGAAATCGGAAAAGATACAAGGGGAGAGACTAAAGGAAAAGTCTTCCGAAGGTAATAGTCCCGTTGATACATTTGCACGTATTCTACTTCTGATTTGTAGAGAAATATATTAATTGAGTATTTCAAGGGGTTGCAAAGAATTGGAATACACGGAGATTTAGCTTTAACAACATTTATTTGGGTTGGCGTGAAAAATATACAGGGCGACGGTTCAGCCAAGACTGACCTCCTGTCTAATCTCCGAGGCGTCCTTGCTGCCTCGGCCCTATGATAAAATTTTCCCTTTCTGTCTTTTTACTTTATACAATTCCTTAATTTATTTGTAATTAAAAATAAAATGTTGTTAAAGAAGGCAAAATAAAAATTAATATATATAGTTCATGAGAACTTGTTTATTTTATAAATTTGATTAACTAAAATAATAGTAATGCCATTAAATTTTTTTTAATTTAAAGGAGCATTCCAATTTTGTTTTACGCTTTTTTCAGAATATAAATATGTTTATAATTTTTTTGTTAATAATAAAATCATTCTTTCTAGGTTATCAGCAATAGTAATACACATAGATGAATTATATCAAGTTCAACGAAAAGCTGAATAAGTTTATTATTTAAATAAATATATATATATATATATATATATTAGCCGGCAATACCGTCGTAAAAAGATCTAAATAATAAAAAAGGGAAAGTAGACTTCCAGGTGTTGGACCAACCCGCCAATGTCGTTTTTAGTCTCCCCTCTCTCTCCCACTGCCGCTCTCTCACTTTCTCTCTGTCTCTTTCTCTCTGTCGCTCCATCATCTTCTCGTTTAGGCTAACATCTGGAAGCTACAAGGAAAATCAAGGATTAAATGCCATATAATAAATATGGCAACAAGGCAAACCATCTAAGTACGCAGACGTGCGTACTAGACAATAGCAAGGATAACTGGAAAAGTGCCGGCGAACAAATAAAACTCCAAAATTCAAGATCCAAACGATTGGTATTGCCGGTATATGGAAAATGTTGTGAAGTCGAAAGCGACCGCTCCTTTAAGCCACCCGGCGTGTAATAAAGATTATTGTCCGAGCGCTCCTCAGATGGGCTAATGGGGTGAAAATTAAGGCCGAAAAACCACCGCCCACTAGAGCCGCCCGGTAGCCAAATGAACGCCCACCATTCTGGTATCATAGCGGCGATACCTGATTGGATAAAATTATATAGCGAACTCAAATTGTGAGAGAGGGGTTGGGCCCTGAACCAAAAATCGTGGTGGCACCAGTAGATTTTGGAAAACCGTCGGAGCCCCAACATCTCTTATATTTCTACAACTGTATATCTATTTTTATTTTAAAATATTCTTCGAACACTAAAATAAAGAATCCTAGAGTATATTTCCTTTATTTAAGCTCTTCTATTCCATCCTATGTAACACCTTTCCAGGATAAAGAAAACAGAAAACAATATACGTGTTATTTATTAAGTGCTCGATTTCGCAAGTTGAACGATTTTAATAAATTTTATTGCATACATGAGAGGGGTTTTTCCCACCATGCAGACGACTTGATGGAAAATATTATCGGATGCTTCAAATTTATTATCAAAAAAAAAAGTTTATCTTTCAAGATCTAATCAAATGCATCTAATTTCACACCTGTATAACAATTATTGTTTTAATTTGTTTTAGCTTTAGGCGTTATCCAAATATCGAAAGGTATCAGAACAATATTTTTGATTTAAAAATATTTTGGTTTTAAGCAATCTACTTAAAAAAGAAAATAATACATCAACTTTAAACTTGATATTCAAAAATTTTTTTTTGAAAACTATTATGTTTTTATATAATAGAATTAATTCAATATATAATTTACAAATATGTAAAGATAATTTAATAAAACTAATAATAATTCCTCATATAGATATATCTATAATAATTCCTTAAATAGATATATCAATAATAATTTCTTATATAGTGTAATGCATCCCGCGTTAGGGCCCGGTTCGGGAGAGTAAGGACTCGGATCGGAAAGTTTCAGCTAGCGGTCGAAAGAGGGTGGACTCGCGGGTTGTGACCCGCGAGCTCTTCAGATTGATTTCAACTTCATTCGAGATAGGCTCGTGGTTACCCTTTTCAATCGTTATTTCTCACGAGGTCGAGGAGTTTTGAAGTGTCGCTCGCAATTTCTCCGGAAGTGCTTTGGTCGTGGTGTTATCTAGTGTAAGTGGCTATTGAGGTGAAAAGGTGCTCCAGGTAAAAGCCTGCGGGTCCTAATCAACGGAACAAGGAAGAGACGTCTTCAGGGACTAGAGACAAGTCGAGGTCACCAAACAACAACTGCGTGTAATCAACCTCCAGGTCACAAGCCAAGATAGAGCCACAGGAGATCAACGAGGAGCTGCGAGACGTTAGAGAAGGGCTTAGGGTAGTCTAAGCGAAAAGCGTTAATGTAAGTAGTTTGTAAGTTTTTGTAATTTGTGTGCGGGCCCCAATACGTGCGTGAATTGACAAGAAAACGCTAAATGAATAAATGCGAACGTTAATCACTTAGTCTCGAAAGTTATTTCGCATGACCCTTCGTTTCGTTTTCTGATCCCTTCGCAAGATATCTTTTCGCGCTCGTTTTCAGCAGGAGAACGAGAGAGAGTCCTGATCGCCCGAATCCCGCCGCCTCAGCGGACAACGTTTGCGAACGCTTACTTACCTGAGAGGCCGTAACAGGTAAGCGTACCTGAGATAAGGTGAGTGCGAACTTTAGTGTTAAAAGTGATAGAAAAATTAATTTATTATACCACGTTCATTAAAGGGCAACCAATACTGGTGTTCCAGGATCTATTCACCAGGTGGATGGAGTGCGTAGCGGTGAAGAAAGCCAATGCTCGCACGATAATTCAAGAGTTCGAAGAGAAGATAGTACTTCGATTCGTCTGCCCAGAAGCTTTCCTGTCCGATAATGGGACAGAGTTCAAAAATGTGGCAGTGGAGAATTATCTACGAGAGAGGCAGGTGATGTACTAAACAACGCCACCATACCACCCTCAGGCCAACCCGGTAGAGACGGTAAATAGATCAATTAAAACAATGATGGCAGCGTACGTCGAGGAAGACCATAGAACCTGGGACAACGCCCTGAAAGAAATAACCGTCGCCTATAACACGGCGCAACACGAAGCGACAGGGTACTCACCAGCCCTATTGGCATACGGGAGGGAGCCCGTAAAGCCGAAAACACTGCGACGGAGAACAGACAAGAGGGCTGAGGTCATCCAAGAAAGCGATCTGATCGAGGAATGGGCTAACTGACTCAGAAAGCTGCCCCAATTGCACTTGGAGGCAAGTCTACAATCAGGGTGAAAAGGAGAGACAAGCTCGCCTATACGATGAAAGGCGTCGTATTCCCAGCTTTGAAGAAGGGGATCAAGTGTGGAAGAGGAACAAAATCCTATCCTCAACGGCTGGAGGTGTCACAGCGAAGCTGGCACCTAAGTTCATAGGACTTATACGGTGGTAAAGGTTATGGGGATCAACACCTACATGATAAGGGGAACAGACGGCAAGGAAGAAGGACCCTTTCACTCAAGTTTCCTTAAAGAATTGGTGAGTGGACACCCTGAGGAAGGGGATAGTGAAGCGACCGATAGCGGCGAGGGGGACGAGAGTAGCGGCCTACCCCTGAGCGATAGTGTCGGGATAAGTAGCAAACCTATCTCCAATAACGAACGACGAGCGGAACCTGCGAGCAGGGAAAGGTTGCAGCGGCAACCAAGAAATGGGGTAGACCTCGAAAGGAAAAACCCCAAGTTTCAGCGGCACCTCCTACTTCCCGGGATACCCTAGTAGCGAAAGAAAAACCGAAGATTAAGAGGGGTCCGGAAGACCGCGAAAGTAGTGAGAGTTTGGCGGCTAAGTGGTACAGGCGTGCGACCGAATACTTAACGAAGTAAAAGCGATTCAGGGTGATTTAAGGCTCGCAGCGGCGACTAAACCCAAAGCATGAGCATGAGAATCTCCCGGCGTACGATCGCGTTTGCTTGATAACCCGAAACCACTTTAAGCACTACTTTGTTTTCTTCCGCAGATCCATGAACCTTCAAGGGCGACCAGAAAAAGTTCAAGGAGAAGATAGCGAGGGAGGTGGTGGACCCGATCACGGGTAAGCGGGAGCGAGAGGCGGTGCATCGAGTGGTGTGGGCACCGAATCCGCACCGTTGACAAGGGAGGTCGGGGTTCAGGTTACTCCTGACGTAGCCAACTCGCAAGATCCTCAGGACGAGGAAGATGCAACGGGCTCGTGAGGAGCTGGAAAAGCTCCTAGGCGCGCAAGAGAGACCCTCCGGCCCGTGGTTTAAGGAGGAAAAAGGGGCCACGGTGCTGGTGGAGGGGATGTTGCGCGACTTCCGGGAGAGGAACGCCCAACTCAGTAAGAACGAGGCCAGGATTTTCGAAGCCTTCGATACCCTGGTGACTCAATACTCTGGCTAAAAGAGCTTGAGAACGTGGCCCAAGGTGGTGGAAGCGCGCAGGAGAGACTTGGCCTTCGTACGTGAGGGAAGGGCGTACATCGAGGCCGAAGAGGAGGTTGCGACAGAAGGAGCAGGAGAAGAGCCAGCGTAGGCGCGAAGAGATAGAGCACCTACGAAAAGAGTATAGCGCTCACGAAAGCACTTAAGCTCGTGCTCGCGCGAAGTTAACTACCCTGCAGGATCAGGTAAAGAAGCTGACCCTACAGGAACAGGAGAATGCGGAGGCTCTCTCTTCTCGGTTCTGCACCAAATGCACGGAATCGGGGGTCAATGACGCCCGAAAATGTCCCCGACGAGAGGCACATGTGATTGGGGTGCAGCATTGCAGGAAGTGCGACCACAAGGGGGTCATTAGGCTCAAGTACTGCCCCAACGTCCGGGCCCATCCGGCTGACAATAACCCAACCGAGCAGTAGGGAGGAAGGACCCGACAGAGCTTCAGGAGAGGGCCTGGAGTTCCCGGGAGGATCCAGGTTTACCTGGCAACAACATCGGTGTCAGAAGCAGAGCGCCCTATCAAGGGAAGGGTCGCGTCTGGTTGGGGGTGTAACGCGTACCGCATTAATGCCCGATTCGGGATGTTTCGGCCAACGGTCGAAAGAGGGGAAACTCGCGGGTAGTGACCCGCGAGCTCCTCAGATTGATTACAAGACTCGCTCGAGCTTGACTGAGCTTTTTGATTTTCATTCTTTTCGAAAAGAAAACCGTTTCGAAGACGTGATGTTTTGGTCGGCTTCGGAAGTAGATTCACGAGAGTGTCTGTTCTTGTGTCTGTGGCGTGATTTGGTGGAGTGAGCGAAGAAGCAGACATACATAGGACAGGGTCAGCGCAGTAGTAAGGGAAAAGGGCTGCTGGTAGCGTATGTCTCCTTCGATTCATCTCACCTCTGATCAATCAAGGACAAGCAGAGGAAGAGTAACTTAGTTTAAGAAAACCAGCGTTTCTTATAAGTAGTTTATAAGTTCTTTTTGTAATTTGCGTGCGGGTCCCGACGCGTGCGTGGATTGTATGGCGAATTCAATAGAGAATAAATGTAAACGTTAATTGCACTCTGTCGTGAGTTAATTGCACACCCTTTTTTTTGGTCTCCCGATTCCTTCGTACAACGGTTTTCCGCGCTCGTTTTCAGAGATAGTACGAGGGAGAATCCTGATAGCTCGAACCCCGCCGCCTCCGCGGGTAACGTTAGTGAACGTGTACGAACTGAGCGGCCGTCACAGGTAAGGGTACCTGTGACAAGGTGAGTGTATGCTTTTGAGAAAAAGTAGAAATTAAAAAGTAAAATTTATTGTAACGGGCTTTCCCGTTACAGTATCTAACAGTTAATAAGAACTTATGAAATCAGATTAAATACATGTTAATAGTTTCATCAGAACCAAACATATTCAATTCATGAATGGTTAAACAATAAACTCAAAATATTTACTATATTAAAATTTACAATTTATTGATTAAATTATCAAAAAATACTATTTATACAATTACGGAATGATAATTCTCATGGATGTAGTCAATATATACAAATTAGTTTATTCTATTAACTATCTTTCTAAAAGCAAGAGTAAAGTTTATATTACGAATGAATAGAATATATTTTTCTTGCATCAAATCAATACTTCTTTTGAATTAGTAAGAATTAATAAAACTGCTGGAGGTAATTCAACGTTTGAAACAGATACTGATGAACTGTAATTGTAATTAAAAAAAAATTAAATTAAATATTGTAAATACAACTAAGAAAATAATTTCGAAAATTTAGTAATTTGATATTATAAAAAAAGTAAATGACATACCCCCATTGAATGCCTGATCCTCTACTAGAAACGACAACTGTAGCATTAACACTCCCAGGTAAATAACTGCTAGCATCTACATTTTGCTTTGAATTATCAGAAAAATTAATCAAAAGAACAATTCCTTCGTTAGATAACTGACGTGATACAACCAAAAGTGTGTCATTGTTCAGAACATCTGTCGTTAAACTTCCACTCTTTAAGATTTCCGATGATTTTTTTAACTTAGATAAAGTTTTGAATAAATTGTAAGGCGAATTTGGTTCACTCTTTTGATTTTTTAAGTTCAATGTTTTATAATTTTTATGAATTGGTAACCATGGTTTCTTTGCAGCACTAAAATCTGTAATAAAAATAGACATTAATTGAATAAAGAAATGTTATGATTAATACATTTAAACATTAATACGCTTTGAAAATGTACATATTGTACTAAAATGCAGGTAAAATTTAGAAATCTTTTGATGTTCATTTATTAAATATTAAAAGCAATGATAATTGTAGATAATATACATATAACAATTCCAGTAATCGTTTTTGTATATTTGTACAAATTAAAGTATAATTAATATTGTACATTTGGTATAAAAAAAATTAAGAAATACATGACAAATGTATGGATATAATAGTATTATTTTATTGAATTTTTTAAAAATTTTAATAAATAAATTACAAAAAAATTTACAATAATAAATATAAATATGCTAATAAAAAAAATATAAGTATATTAAAAAAACAATATTTACTAGCATTTGTTGTATTATCCCACTGGAAGGGTGTTCTAAGAGGATCACGAGAAACTTGTTTATACATTTGAGGATTTGTGTGACAAGCATTAGCATCTTGACTGTCTCCCCAAGTAATATCATAATTCTCTTCCATAGCAATTTCATCGCCATAATATACACAGGCCACACCCGGAAGTATCATCACCAACATAATCAATATATCGGGTCTTTTCGGATACCACGCTGTGCATCTTTTAAGGTCATGATTGGTTGTCTTTAAATTATTAAAGATTTTTTTTCAATATGTATTAAAAAGTACTTATATTAATAAAAACATGCGTAAAAAATTTACTCATTAAATTTATATAGTTTTAATTTGTATTTAACGTAAGACAGCATATATTTTTTTGTATCGTGATTAATAAAATAAGAATTAGAAACACGTTTATATAGAATCAAAATTCACTTTAATCAATCTTTATGAAAATACGTAATATTTTAGTTGCATAGCAAGATTATTTAAATTCATTAGATTAATGATTATAAATAAAAATACTTAGGATACTCTCTACTTTTTATAATGAAATAGTAAATATTATTACGTTAAATTTTGTGATGAAATTATAAATTAATTTTACAAAATTATAAATGATTAAGATAAAAAAAAATTTTTATTGATTGAATTTTACTTTACCACCCAATTGGCCACTCCATCTGGTGGTACAGCAGCCATCCACGAATCTATTACATTTTTAAATTCATTCGTTGTTGAAGTCTCATTAAGTACAGTAATAAAATTAAAATTAAATGGTATGTTTGATCCATATTTATAATAATCAAGGCCAGTTTTATAAACTTCAGTCAACATTATCTGTTAAATATAATATACGATTCAATTAAATACATCACAATAATTATTGGATATAATTTTTAATAATAAATAAATTTATTTTTTATGTCCTATCAAGTAAAAGAACACAAATTATTAGATCAAATTCAATTAAATCCAAAAGTTATAACTATTGTCAAATTACAAAAAATTAAAAAAAAAAATCAATCATTTAACTGTAATAAAATATGCACTTTATAATGTTTAATGATTTTAATTAATTAAAAATATTTCAAATGATCAATAATATAAAAATATTGTTATAAATGTTTAAACCCTCTCTTCCTCATTGTGTGAATCTGTCCAGTCATCCAGTACTTTTCTCCAGCGTGCAACTGCATCGAAATCTCGAGGATCAGATATAGTATAAATATGGTTTAAATAGTTTCTATCAGTTGCATTTAATCCAGCTATATGTGTCAATGGCTCGTCTCGAAATTGGTCATCCTCGTATAAATAAACAGGTGCATCGATTCGAAAGCCATGAACTCCTTTATCTAACCAAAACCTTAAAATTTCCTAAAATACAATATTAATTTTGATATTATTATGTGTAACTCCATTTTTAATGATTTATCTTTTTTTTAATATAACAGTAAAAGAATCAATAATTTTGAGTAACAAAATTTAAATATCGTATTTCTAGTCTTATAGTATACATATAAATAGAAATGTTCTTTTTGTCTAATCATTTTGATATTACCGAGGAAAATTTTAATGAATTGAGTTTCTGTAAATAAGGTATAATAACTGCATTACTAAATAGACCGACCATTTACAATTAAATCGGATATGGTGGTTAGATATTGAGCGTAAACAATCGTTGTTTCTAGTTTATTGTCAAAATATGTAAGAATTTGAAGAATTCTATAAATTGTTTTACAAAAATTGATTTTCTTAAAAAATTACATAATTTGAAAAAATTTAAATTTTTAATTTTACGGGAAATAGAAGTTGATAAATAATAAAAGATTTGGTATTGAAGATTGAAAATATGATTATTAGTATTTTGTATATAAATCAAACAATACAGTGTTAATTGTACAAGCGTACAAATAAAGTATTAATCACCAAAAACTAAAGTTCTGAATATTAAAAAATCATAAAGTTACAATTTTTTTAATTAATTTCAAAATTTATCTTCTTTTGAAAAATTTTTCAGCTTCTAATTTTCCGATCGGTTTATATAAAAGTGAATTTTCTTCACAATTTTATTAGCTATAAATCGTCCATTGATACTATAGTATTAAAAATCAACTTTTCATTTTATATCAGAAAACGTAAAAAATGCCTTTTTTCATTAAAATTGTTAATAAAAAAAAACTCCTGAATATCATATATATAATATAAGTGGCATATAATATATATAATATAGAATATAAGTGGCATTTTAGAAAATAAGAATAGAATCTACTGATTTTTTCACGAATTTTGATTTTTATCACTAGTTGCTTTTTTTCATAACCTAAAAAGTACTTGCTCTTGTTTGGTCTAATAAGAAAGTACACATTAGCAATTGTTGACGATTATTTATGCGCTTCAAAGGGAAATTTAAACGCAATATAAAAAGAGAGATTGTTCGCTGCCTTTAGCATTAGCTCTAATATCTATAACGCAGTGCGTTGTCTCATAAAATCTGTGAACTTTGCCCAACAGATATTTGGAGCTTTAATGTTGTGTTCATCGAATTATCATAAAATTATTGTTTTTTTTTAACTTTGACTCGGGAATTTTTCAGAAAACTAAAAATTTTATAATAGTTAATCAATTTATTAATTTTAGCCTTTCGATTATTAAGTAAATTTGATTGATTACACATATTCTTTTCAATAGTATTGTACATATATATTGTTATTATTCAATTATATTGTCAGTTTTTCCATTATAATAACTTCCATTTTTTGTTTACATTTGTTTCTTTTTACATGTATAACCTACACCTCATTATCCATTCTTATCACGGTTGCATCTTTTTTATTGTATTATCATTATTTATTTATTTTATATAATCCAATCTTATTCAATTTTATCACTTATTCTACTATACGTAACATTTGCTATTGTGTAATTGTATTTTTTTTTAGTATTATAGAAACATTCACTATAGGAGATTTGTAATATTATCACACTTATACATTAATACAATTATTTGATTACATTCATTTATATTCTTGTTCTATTACAATAACATTTTAACAATATTTCCTATTCTTTATCTCTCTTTTCTTTTATTTTTATTCTTTGTATAATTTTTTTTTTAATATGTTCTTGTTTATATATATTATTGCTTTTTACTTTATATTATATTATATATTTATATTATATTATTCATATTTACATTACCACCGTATCTATTTGCGATTCCTAAATCATTTTATTATACGTGCACATATTTTTTGTCTTTTTATGTACGTTTATAACCTGTTAATCATGCATAAACTTACTATTTTTCTATTTAGTTCCTCTCATATTTTATTATATATAATATTATATCTAATTAATTAACTTATATCTGCTTTATCTACGATTGCCTCATTTCTAATTATTTTTTTGTAATTCATTTGCCAGTTCCAAAAGTTTTATTTTAGATTCTTTGAAAACATATGCATTTTTCACCACAATTTTTCGTGATCCATCCTATTACATACGTATGTTTATGAAAGTACTTGTACGATATATAAAATATTTTGGCTTATGGAACTTCTGTATAAGCGACTGATTGATTAAGATTTATTTTACGATAAATCTGAGATGAGTATTGAACAATAAGTATTACCATACCTATTATGTATTAAAACTACTAATTATTAAAAAGAATATTTTTCATTGTATGTTTAAATTTATAATTTAGCTAATCATAATATTTGTTCTTAGCTAATGATGATTTTACTTAGCTAACGATAATCTTACCTAATTTTACGCACTCAAAATATACTAATTTTTCTCAGAATTTGAAAAAAATATTAATAAAGTAAGTCTTTTAAAATTTTTAAAATATATATAGGTATTTTAAATTTATCTTTTTACAATTTTTTAAATAAAATAAAATTTTTTAAAGTTGAGATAAGGTATGGAGATAAAAAAAAAGAAAAAGGTTAGCATCTTAGGTGTTCGCAAGATACCTTGTAACGGGATATTTTCCAGTTAGAATAAATAATTTTCATTTAAACTTTTCTTATTTATACGGTGCACTCGGACTACAGGAACACTCTTACCTGTCCTGACTATGTAGATCGCTACCCTTTCAGCTAGAGGTGCTCGCGGAGGCGGCGAAATCCATCCAGTCGGGAATTTACAGCTGAAAACGATCGCGAATTTATCTTTCGAGGGGAGACGGAAGAAACTAGAATGACAATAAATAAATATCAATCAATTGAATATACAAAACCCATTTATTTAAATGTACGATTCATTACATCCATTTGCATCGCAGGTGGCGGCGCCCATCTAAATTTATAATATTAAGTACTTAAAACTACTTACAATAGGTGATTGCTTTTTAATTTACTGAAGAGATTCCCCCTCAAGAGATTTCACAGGCTCGTTTTCTACGTGTCGACGTTATCGAGACTCTCTGCTTCTCTGAGTACGGCGATTGCTCCCTGAAGAATGGTGGTGCACTACCTGTGTACGGGATGTAGATCAGCACTCTTCACTCTCACAAAATCACAGAAGTTCACTCTCGTCGCGATAGCTTTTTATTGAAAAAGTGAAAAAGCGGACGACAAAGAATCGTTAATCAATATTTTGCTCATACGTAGTGAGCGACAAAATAAGTCTGTCGAAGTTTCCCGGGCCATACTACGGATTCCCCTCCAACCTCCTAAACCTCGGCCTGTACTAATTGGCCTCGATTTGGTTCGATATCCTACTGAACCAGGCGATAAAGCCAAACGTGTTAAGCCTATAAGAGAAAAAAAATTTTATTTTTTCATCAAAAATTATTGCTACTTGCTATTTGCATACCAAATTTTCAATTTTTCAAGTAGCAAAAGAAGAGGTTGAAGGTGTGTAAAAAAGTATTTTGAATGTGCCATCCAAATTTCAAAGTAATCGGATAATTTTTCTCCAAATTAGAATAGTAGCCATTTTTAAAAATGTAGTTTCGAGTAATGATATTTATATTATAACTAATTATTGTATACACTTACACGTACTCTGCTGTTACCTGTTCATATAATATACTTTCTTCTTTCTCCAAAAGATGCATTTTTTTAATTATGATTTTTTTCGAGCTATCCGTGTCTTATTAACAAACGCCTCTTGTTATCTCTCAGAAAGCTATAAGCGCGCTATATTACGCCTCTTGATATAATTTATAGCATTTTTATTTTCATTATTTTTAAAATCTGAAGAATTAACTTTATATCATTATTACAAATATCCAATGAAAACAAAATTTCCAATTTGATTATTTTAATTCCTTAGCTAAGGTTTTTGGGGGGAAAAGTCCACAATCAGCTATTGTAGCTTCTGTTATAATTTTAAGTATTGCATTTTTACATCTATTTAAGAGCTCGCTATTTCTTAAATACTAGTAAATTTGAAGAAAACTATTAATACAGATGTATCTAATAAAAAATAATCACGAATGAAAATTTTTATGTTAAAACCTTTAATTTTCGCTTGATGATAAGTGCATCTAACCGCGTCGAGCGAATAGATTTCATGATGTGGATTTAATTTTGAGTCTTTCAGAATGTCACTTACAATTTTTTCACTCATTTTGAAACTTTTAAAAACTATGATGCATTTTCGTAAACTGTTCTACATAAAATAATGTGACTGATTTGACATATTAAACAATGCTTGCTTAATAATTTATATTATAATATATTAATAATTAATTTTAAATCCAGTTATATCTTATATTAATTGTGTATAAAATTATTTATCTCATCACCCCAATTTATATTTGATTGAAAATTATACTTAAGCAATATAATGAGTGCAGCTGCAGAGCAAAACCCCCAGTGTCAAATACCTACCTACCTTTGGTTATGGGGATATAATTTTATAAATATTTGAGATATCGTTATATTGTTTTAAGAGAATATTTTTGCGATAATAGACTATTGAAATATAAAAAAAAAAATCAATTTTTTGAAAGTCTCAAATTACATAACCCTCTATTCGATTTTTATAAATATATAATAGTTAAATTATTGCATTATTAAATTTAAAATATATTCGATTATTATACAATGTAAAAATAAATTCAATGTAAAAACAAGGTATATTTAAGGATATAATATATCTGCAAAAAGTATATCCAATTACTTTAAGAACAGCATTAGCAGTAGATTTTTTAAAAGATTTAACTGAAGCTTTAACGACATCCACGGTATTCCATCAATTTTTTGTATCTAACGATCGAATAAAGTTATAATATGTAACAATTAATAATTAATAATAATCAATAATTATAATAGACGAATTTTACAATCTTATTCAATAATAAGAAATCCAATTAAAAAAATAGTTTTTAAAAATAATATGAATTGTTAAAATAGAAAATAAAATAATTAATATTATTTTAATATAAAATTGTAAATCCAGTTACTGATTATTGACACTAGTTACATTATAACAACGTAAACAAATTAATTTCAAAATATAAATAAATTTAGATTTAGCGATTATACGATATTTACAATAAAGACAAAATTTAAATCTTTTTTTCACGTATTAATCTTTTAAGATTTTTCCAGATCATTAACCTTTTTTCCTGACATATTTCGACAATTTCAATGTCGATTTCTTAAAAAATCAGCACAAATATAGACAGATGTTGTAACAGAGGTGCATTTATTTATTTATATTTACCATTTAATATTATTTATTAAAACTGGGAATTATTACACAGTATGGATAGCGATGATATAACGTAAAAGAGACAAGTAAATCCTAGTTATGAAAAAATAAGTATATAAGCAGTGGTAGTACGCGTTTAAAAGACCGACCCACGACGAAGTTACTACTTCTATTTAGATCTATAGCGAGAAAATTCAATTCAAGTTGAATCATAATTAAAGATTAAACTATTAGACAAATAATATTAAATAATAGAGTGAAATATATAGATTAAAAGTATAATTATAAAATATAAATATAAGCATTAAATTCATTCATAATATCAATTGATAAAATATAAAATCGAATATATGATTATAAACAATGAAAAATTGACAATTAAATAGATAAGGCATCTTTTTTTTCATTTCTCCTAGAACATAGAGTATAATAGAATAAATGCATTACAGCGTCATGAATATCTGTTTAATATACTGAAAATGACACATTTAAAACAACATTTTAAATAATCTGAATCACAAAAAATGCACATCTTAAAAATAATCAAAATTTGTGTAAACATAGAAATACTTAAGAAATATAATATTAAAGTTATAAATACATCTTACTTACATCCATTTCTTCATGAACATCGGAATTGGTAAAGTTAAGATCAATTTCTCTATATTCAAATTGATGCAAATACCACAAATCCCTTTTCTCATTGTATCTCCAAGCTACATCATAGAAAAAACTGTTCCAATTATTAGGAGGTTTCGTATTATTTTCTCGACCTTCCCGCCAAATGTAATAATCTTTATATTTTCCAATACCATTAACACTTTTATTGAACCACTCGTGTTGATCAGATGTATGATTAGGTACGAAATCCATAATAACCTAGCCAAACAAAATTGTTCGATTTTTTATAAAACTTTATTTAGATTTTCAATTTGTAAATTCTTTAAAATAAATTATATGATCATTAACTCTAATTCCTAATTCGTTGGCTTTTCTAATGAGTTCTTCAAAATCATCAATACTACCAAAAGTTTTATCAATATTGTAATAATCTGAAATATCGTATCCGATATCAATTAATGGGCTGGTATATATTGGATTCATCCATATAACTCCAATTCCAAGATCAACAAAGTGGTCCAATTTACTTATTATACCTTTAATAGAAAATATTGCTGTTTAATATTATTGCTTAACAATAAAAAATATTTATTTGTTTGAAAATAACATTGAAATTTCTTTTTGATTTGGCTAATAATCTTTCATAGTAACTTTCACGAGATTTTTACATAAAACTAAATTAGTCCAAGCAATAGAGCACTTTTAGGTCATGAAAAAAAACAGCTAATTGTAAAAATCAAAATTCGTGAAAAAAATCAGTAGATTCTTATTTTTTAAAATGCCACTCATGATATTTATGGTTTTTTTTTATTAACAATTTTAATGAAAAAGGGCATTTTTTTACGTTTTCTGCTATAAAATGAAAAGTTGTATTTTAGCACTATAGTATGAGCGATTTGTAGCTAATAAAATTGTAAATAAAATTCTATTTTTCATAAACTGATTGGAAAATTAAAAACTGAGAAATAAACGAAAAAACGGAAAATTTTGAAATTAATTAAAAAATTTGTAACTTTTTTATTTTTCAATATTTAGAATTATAATTGAGGAAAATTAAAGTAATTGATATGTCATTTATTTGTTTTAAAAAATATAATTATAGTACAATAAATTCTATACCTTACATTTCGTTTAAATATTTCTAATTTTCTAAAATATGAAGATACATATGACCGAAACCGACCGATCGCGTGTAATTATATGAGGAGTGGGGAGAAGAAAAAATGAACGCTGATTTAACTTATATTACTATATATTACAATTTTGCGATTTTCTCCCATTTTTTAAAACTATTGAAAAACTAAAATCATAATTTAAGTTTCGCTGGAAATAACTTTGTAAATTTTGGCATAATTTAATTAACATTAGTATTACAGGAAAACTAATAATCCGATATAATTTAAATTTTGTACTAATATATGACATATCAATTACTTTAATTTTCCTCAATTATAATTCTAAATATTGAAAAATAAAAAAGTTACAAATTTTTTAATTAATTTCAAAATTTTCCGTTTTTTCGTTTATTTCTCAGTTTTTAATTTTCCAATCAGTTTATGAAAAATAGAATTTTATTTACAATTTTATTAGCTACAAATCGCTCATACTATAGTGCTAAAATACAGCATTTCATTTTATAGTAGAAAACGTAAAAAAATACCCTTTTTCATTAAAATTATTAATAAAAAAAAACCATGAATATCATGAGTGGCATTTTAGAAAATAAGAATCTACTGATTTTTTCACGAATTTTGATTTTTATAACTAGCTGTTTTTTTATGAGCTAAAAGTGCTCTATTGCTTGGATTAAGATGAAAAATGACTGAACTTTTTTTTTCTCATTTATTTAAATGTAATTGTAATTTAAAATATTCAATATTTATTTCCATTAAGCATGTTTAATTAACTAGTTTTAACTATTTATTTATATTGGTATTTATATAAAATGCGTCATATTTTCATTGTATAATCATATTAAATAATTATCTGAATCAAAGTTAATGTAATACTCATTAGAATAGAAAAATGTTTTATAATCTTGATCGATTGATCATTAACCTACACTAAAGATTCCATTTTTTTCGTTGTAAATCATTTATTGAACTAGAAAAATGCACAATTGGTGGTTACTTATAGAAAATTTTTAATTCATCTATATTTTTAATACATATTAAATTATTACTAAATAGTTTTTTTTTTAAATAAATAAGTCTATAACCTTTAGTTTAATTTATATTATTATCTACTACACGTATAAATGATAGTTATCTCTAAAATCTCCTATTAATATTTTTTTTTCAATTTACGTTATCAATTATTTTTATTTTTATCTATTATTCGTCGACAAAATTTTCATTATTGTCGGAATAATAGTATTTCTAATAATTCATCAAACCAATCCTATCTAAACATGTCGGTTCTCTTTTATTTTTTAAATGATTAAGTGTGTTAATGCTTACAATACTTTTTTGTAAACATAATTTTGATCTGAATTTATAAATCGGAGTGTAGTAGTTAAGAATTCTTTTTTATAAATTCAATAATTTTGAAACCATCACAAAAAGATGAAGTAGTGAACAATTGATATTTATATTGTAAAAATTTCTGTATCTATACAAATTAAATTTTTATAAAAATTTAATCATTTATTTATTTGTTAAATTTATAAGGTTTGAATGTTACATAATATTATCACACAAAAATGAATAAGGGTTTTGATATAATTGCCTATAATGTTTAATTTCATTAATATTAATATCTATTATGTATATGTAAATTATCGTTATCTGTAAAATCTGCAAATATTTTGTTTTCAATTTAAGCTTTTATTCATATGTTCTTATGTTCATTTATTAAAATATTTCATAATAAAATTTTCAGTCACAAATTTATTTTGCCATTTACATAAAAAATATCTTTTGATAATGTTTTTTGTGGTTTAAAAGAGTTATAAATTAATTGATGTATTTATTCAAATCATTTTTTTTCTATTAATATTATATTAATATATGAATTGTGAAAACAGATATTAAATCGCGATGTATTACTATAAATAATTAATATAAATTATGAGTATTTATTTAAGTTATTTGATTTCATAATTTAATATTATTTAATACAAATAATTCAATTCAATTTATTATTTATTTAATTATTTGTTAATAACGTCAAAGCTTATTTTAAATGTTTTGTTTTGATATAAATTTTGTGGATTGATTTTATTAATGCTTAAATTAAACCTGATCCTTTTTTGTTCTTGTAGTTTATTATTCTTCGTATTATTTATTTTTTAATTGTTTTATTCGAATAAAGAAATAATTTTCAAATCATACGTAATAAAAATATTTAAATAATTCTGAATTTTTAAAATTCCTAAAAATAATTTTTTATTTACTGAACAAGTAAAATTTTGAAATATTTACTCTAATCTAAATGTATTGTCCAGTTTCACAAATTTTGTATTATTATGCTAACTAATTGACTTAAAATTTGTTTTTATAATATATAAATTATATAATATAATTTATTTTACTAAAGAAACTTAATTGTTTATGTATAATAAAATATTTAATACACATTAATTAAAAATTTTATAAACTTTTTTAAAAAAACATGTAAAAACGATCATATAAATTATGTATAATTTAGTAAATCACTGGCATTAGGACTACGTATGTTTATATATATTGATCATTAATTTATCTCAACCTTTCTACATTATTCAAAAAATGTATTACCTTTTAAATCACCACTTCCATCTCCATCTGAATCCATAAAACTTAAGGGAAAGATTTGGTAAAATATTGAATTTTTCCACCATCCTGTATACTTTATTTCACTAGTTGTAAAATAAAAACAATTAAAACTAAGAAATAAAAATGCGTACACTCGGAACAATAACATTCTTAGTTTTCAACTTATAACGCCAATTAAATAATATTTATAGAATTATATCATATTTAAAAGCTCATTTTAAAGATATAAAATTGTACATTTAATTTATTTTTTAATCCACTGTTTGACATTTATATTTTTATTAAATATTTTTTTAGAGTTAATGATAAATGTAAGACGAATTTATCTCATAAACGAAATTAAATTTTATATTCATTTAGCTTTAATTTATATTTTAATGTCAATATTTAATTTATAAATTTATTTGAAACTTAGAATTTTACTGTAAGCCTGGTATTTACTTTTAGCTTTTATTGGTAGAATATTTTTAAGAATTTACAAAATATATTTACGATAAAGTATAATTACATACTATAATTAAATATATACTGTAGTAGTGATCCTTACTTTAATTTTGAAATAAAAATTGTATGCTTTTAAATCTTTTAAATAATATATAAATGTAAATGAATTTATATTTTTAGCATATTTAATAAAAATAAAATATAACATTAAAAAGATGTTCAAACACGAAATTCAAATATTAGAATTGCATGAAAATTAAGATTAGATTAGAAAAATTATTACTTGTGATTTCATCTAAATATTTTAACTTGTATTAATTAGTAGAATTTAATAATAACTTTAGTGTTTAGGTAATTTTGTATATTATGAATAGAAAGTGACAATTTACAACAAACAAGCTGTAAACAAAAAGCAACAAATATTTTCGTTTTAATAATATTGCAAGAATATTGCATAAATGCCCATAACTTTTTTATCTAGATCTCACGAACTCAATCCTGATTAGTCAGGGTTTTTGAAGATTTTGTATTAAATAACTCTTCTCTGGTGATTCTACCGAATAAAAGACAGGGTTATTACTATAAATGAATTGTATTAATAATAATAATTTATTAATTATCTGACTTTCGTGATATTGTAGTGATTCCATCTCTCTAGGCCAGCATGTCATTGAACCCGACTAATAAATTGACATTAAATTTTATTTTTAAGCAAAGAATTTATTTGTATAAATAATTATTATTAAACTCATTTTCTAATATGTATTTACAATTATTTTTATAAAATAAAATTTTTAAAAATATTTAGCAATTGTGTAGCCTTTTCATTGTATGTTCGAAATAAATTATTCTAAAAACTACAAAAGTAAAAGTTTTGTTTTCATTTGTGAAAGATCTTCAATGTGACCTGAATGATTTCAAAATCTTAAAAAAATAAAAATATTTTAATAACTCATATAATGTAGTGCTCTCTTACGGTCGCATTTATACTCCGAAAGTTGGAAAATCGAAAAATTTAGAGAAGTCGGAGGCACTTAGGGAAAATAATTAAGCTTAGGTTTATAATCGTTACAATTATTTTGATAAATGTACAAGATAATTTGACATTAATATTAAATTTATTTAGCATATAACATGAAAGAATATTTTAATAGTCATAAAATTTTCAGTTTAGATGTTTCGAATTAATTTTCTTTTCGAAAATTTATATATAGCTCAGTTTATTTAAAAATATATGAAACTTTACGACAGATTATATATTATATTATATTATAGATTATATATTATAGTAATATAGAGCAATATAATAATTGAAAAAATCGGCTACGTACAAATAAATCTTTAGATAATACAAGTTTATATCGGGCGTACAATTTGGTATAAGGTGGAACGGAAAGGCACTCACAATAAAAATATAACATATTGGTAAATATATAATAACAACTTAAAATGGAATATACAATTCTACAAATAAAAATAAAAAGAAGCTCTGCATACTTGTCGGCAAACACATAGTCGCATTAATAGAATCGCATAATTACCGACCGTGGATCATTTAGGAATCACGATAACCATCTCTCGTTTGGTTCAAAAATACTTTTGATCCCGAATGTTCTGAGACGTCGCGAAATACGTGCGATATGTCATGGTTGCCGGGTTTTCAAAGCACAGCAGCAACACCTACTAGACGTTTGCTCGCTACAAATGTGGAGGCACCTTGGCAAATGGTTTTCATAAATTGATAGGTCCAGGTTGTATAGCCATAATACGAGGTTGTTGGTGATGCAAAACAAGTTTACTAAGTGGGTTGAGCTCGTATCACTCTGCAAAGTCACTGCAACCGCCGCCATTAAGAAATTAATAGTCTTGATTCTCCTCCGTTATGGCTGTCCAGAAACTATAGTCTCTGATAACGGGCAACAATTCGTTAGTCAGGAATTCCGAGTATTCATTAAAAAAAACAGGATAATACGTCGCTGAACACCGCCGCATATGCCTCAATGTAACCTGGTGTTCAAGACGATGATCATCCAATTTATGGATGGCGATCACGAGGATTGAGACCGTATCTTCCCAAACTTACGTACGCTTATAATACGGCAACTTCTGAAGCTACTAGATATACACTCGTGTATCTCAATAATTCAAGACACCTGGGACCTTCAGACATAAAGCAGGACGGGTTACTTGGACAAACTTGTCACGATACTTGCTCGTTGCTAAGCAGTTCGAGGTGGCTTCCCTCGTTGCCCGAAGTTCCCGCGGTCGGGTATCGTACTAGCGCATGTACCGGCACGCGTCCAGCTTCCCCTTGCGTTCTCAAACGGCCAATCAGGAGGGGGCTTTCACGCTGATTTCACGTCGCAGAACCGAGGTTATTTAGCACCTCGCGTGTACTAGCCTCGGAGTAGACTCTTTCTGGCCTTGCTCCTTATTAGAACCGTCGCTTCCGCTTCACCCGTTGTTCATGATTCCGTGGTATCACTCTAATTATTAATCTGCCTCCATTAGTTACGATTTTATGCTAATACCACCGCCGAAACTGTTACGATTTCGTGTTTTCGTGCTCATATCCTTAAAATGAAGGCGCCTGCGACTTCACCTTCCTTAATCAATTATGTCAGAGAGTCTATACTTTCTTGCAATTGCGTTCACTGCATTTGTAAGACGGTACGTCGTCCGCACCTTGGCTCGGTTTGAGTTTCCTTACGTATCAAGGGCGTCCTATTTAATCGCCCTTATTACATCATCTGTTCTCTCGCTTGTTTTCGAATTTTCTCTTTTTGATGTTTGTAATTCTCCTTAAAATCGCGAACATTCGTTTTTGCGTTAACGCCGCCTTTAACAGTCGTCTTGCATATATTTGCGTTCCGTTAATTTTATATCGTTGAAATGAAAACAAAACAATTCTTTACTCAATTAGAAAATTCATTTGTGATATTTTGTTTCAATTTTTTTGTCCTTTTTCTTCCGAGTAATAGTTATCCTAAATTTAGATTGCGCATAAAATTCTGTAAAGTAATTATTTCAAAAAATTACTAAAATTTCGAATAACTGTCGCGCGTGTGTTTACGTATATCATCTCAGTCATAGTTGGCAACCTCCACAGTAGACGTTAATCCATAATATTTTCGGGGGTTTTAAGTTTGTCGCGAATCGTTATCTACATTGAAAATCTTGTGAATATTGATTTTTAAATTATAAATTTAAATTATCAAATTGTTATAATTTAATTAATAGAAATTTTCCTTTTTTTTTAAAGAATACGGATTATTAAAGGACTCACCTCCCCCGGTGATATTGTTTATTTCACATAAATTATTGATATTATTGACTACGCCCGCCTGCCACTGATCCTATTTCTGACAGACCGACTGTCGCTTCATCCCAGCGTTTCTTTTCTTTCTCTAGTTTTCAACGAGTGCTCGACTCTGCCCTTCACCCGAGAAAGGCGAATGGAGCCATCTTGTTACAAGCTTTTGGGAAAGATTAAATAGAATTCGCGACGCACTAAAACTGGTGAGATAAAATATTGCAAAGAGCTGAGGCAAGCAGGTAAAATACTATAAAGAGGGTTGGTGTAGGTGGGAACCACGATTAGGCAAACAAGTACTAGTCGAACCTCACATACTGCTGGATAAATCAAAAGACATCAACGCGAAGTTATCATTGAAATTTGAGGGGCCATTCAAAATCGTAAAGCGTGTGTCGCCACAGTTTTTGAAATTCTTCTGTCAGACACACGAAGATCTACGCGTGTGCAAATTCGAAATCTGAAATCTTATTCATCTCCGACGCTACAAATGCACGAATCAATTGCTGAAAACATCATTTCATTACAAATATTCGTACTAATAATATCTCTTATTGAATCTACACTCAATGAAGAAAGCTCATATTAGGAGGCTACAACTAATATCCTGTTCGTATAAAAAATCACGATGTTAGAAACCGCAACCAAATTCCAGTTCGTGAGAGAGATCATGACATCGTACACCGTAGTTGAAGGCGAAGTCATAACAGGCGATGACACAAACAGTAAACCCCGAAGCCAGAGGAGACCCGACGCTGCCCAAACGCCCATAGGGGAAGACCTCCGAAGAACCCGGGTTTGGCGGGCAAGTCGCCAGGTAAACCCAGACTACTAACATCATTCCAAGGAAGACTGAGAAAGATTACCATACCCGGGGATAACCATGGAACCAAAAATCTTCACTTAACTCATCTGAAAATTGAAATAACTAAACCGTAACTTAGATGCCATAGAAGAGAGCAAAGATAGAGAATGGTACCGGAAATAAGAGCTCCAGTAACTTAGGAAGCTCGAGTAACAATAGCCTCAGAATCAAGATCCCACGAGACAATCCACTGTGTCGCGTCTTGACACAATTTGACTTTCAAATAGTGGAGACGGTGACAGGCTGAAGCGTGAGAGTAATTAAGCGAACTGATACAGGACTGAAAGTATGAATAGCCAGCGTCGAATTAGTGGACCTAATAGCCAGGAGATAAGGTATGCTGACAGTATACGGCCTCGCCAAGGTACCGTTACATTTCCAGAGAAGGGAAGGCATTGACAGTACTCACACTATCGTAATGACAATCGAAATCAGAGGTCGGGAAATGGAGCAACCTGTCCTCGTGGACGTTAGGACTCGACATCAGTTTCGGTTCGGCATGCATATAATGGAACTCATGCGAGCCAAATATCGGCGGGTTAAAATCTAACTTTTTGTGACAAACTGTTAAATATTACATTTATTTATATTAATAAAAAAATTCAAGTATAAAAAATATTGAAATCTTCATAAATTCTTAATAAAACTACTTTTATTATTAAAATTTACAAAAAGCCACTTACGAAACTCTCCCTCTTAACTAAAAAACCTTTAATATTATAATAAATAATTATGATAATTAAAAATTAGACAATGAATTAAATATTATTTATTATATTTAGATTTACAATTTATTGATGATTGAAAAATTACTATCGATATAATTATGTATTAATAATGTTCATAGAAGTAGTATAGATATTTAATTATTTATTATCTATTATTAATATTCATTGTAAATATCTAAGTAAAGTTTATATTATTAAAAACTAAAAGTAATACATTTTTCTTGCATCAATTCAATACTTCTTTTGAATTAGTAAGAATTAATAAAACTGCTGGAGGTAATTCAACGTTTGAAACAGTTACTGATGAACTGTAATTGTAAAAAAAAAAAAATTAAATTAAATATTGTAAATACAACTAAGAAAATAATTTCGAAAATTTAGTAATTTGATATTATAAAAAAAGTAAATGACATACCCCCATTGAATGCCTGATCCTCTACTAGAAACGACAACTGTAGCATTAACACTCCCAGGTAAATAACTGCTAGCATCTACATTTTGCTTTGAATTATCAGAAAAATTAATCAAAAGAATAATTCCTTCGTTAGATAACTGACGTGATACAACCAAAAGTGTGTCATTGTTCAGAACATCTGTCGTTAAACTTCCACTCTTTAAGATTTTCGATGAATTTTTTAACTTAGATAAAGTTTTGAATAAATTGTAAGGCGAATTTGGTTCACTCTTTTGATTTTTTAAGTTTAATGTTTTATAGTTTTTATTAATTGGTAACCATGGTTTCTTTGCAGTACTAAAATCTATTAAAAAAATAAACTGATTATAGAAAAAAAATATTATTATTGATACATTTAAACATTTAGCATTCTAAAAATGTACTTTTTTTTAATGAATTTAACGACAGTAATACTGCATAAGCAATACATATTATATGTAAACAAAATAAATGATAATATATACATACACAATAAATTGATGTATTAAAAGTTTTTAAATTTACTGTTAAATAATATTACTATATAAATAACAAAAGCAATTGCATTTATTATAAAATAATAGTTACTGGCATTTGTTGTATTATCCCATTGGAAAGGTGTTCTGCAGGGATCTCGTGTAGATTCTTTATATGTTTGAGGATCTCTATTGCAAGCTTGAGGATCTTTGCTTTCTTCCCAAGTTATATCATTATTATCTTCCATAGCTATTTCCTCGCCATAGTATACACAGGCTACACCCGGAAGTGTCATTACCAGCATAAGTAATAAATCAGGTCTTGTCGGAGTCAAATTAGGAATTCTTTTTAAATCATGATTGGTAGTCTTCATATTATTTAAGAATTTTTTGCTTTATTATTTATTTTATATTTTTAATTCAAAGCGATTAGTATTAAAAAAATTATTTGCAATGATGTAGCATTAACTTTGACTATAAGAATTATTAATAAATTTATCACTAATACAAATCAAAGAAGTCTAAGCTTTTCTTTTATCTTTTTAAAGAAAGTCGTAAAATACAAAAATATTTAAAGAAGAAAACATTTGAAATTTCATATTTTAGTCATTAAATGTTCAACTGTACAAAAAAGAATTTCAGATATGGATTTTATTTATATTTATCTATTTATTTGTATTTATTTGTATTTATGTGTTAAGGAAAAGTGATTATAAATAAAGATTAAATAGTGATTGAAAGAAGTTTGCATCACAACATATAAGTATTTATATTACAAATAAGTAAAGTAAATGACTAACCAATTAAAAAAAAAATTTATCTTTAAGTCTAGGTAAAATATGGGAAAGGACCTTAACGCATTAATAAAAATGATCTTAATAAGTGAGTTACTATAGAATGAGACAGAATGGAAAAGATCATTTGCTTTTAACGAAGCTTAGGAGATGATGAAAGATACATTGAACTCGATGAGAAAAACTCAAGATTTATCATGAAACAATAAACCTTTATAAAGGAACAATTAGTTTTCATGAAAGTTACATGAGGGATACTAATTTTACCGTAACTAGTGATCTCCAAATAGGAATAGTAATACTGAAAATGATAATTTAGATACTAGAATTCTAGACTTAATATCACTTTAAAATTGAGCAAAAACGGCCTGATTAGATTTCAGGAAAAGTTAATTTTAAATTTCATAAAAAGAGTCTCTAATTAAAAGTAATTTCAAGATATATAGTACAATACGATCAAAAGAGAAGAATACCATTAATGAGAATATTTGGTGGCTTGTGAAAGCGAGAAATTGATTTTTTTTTTAAAATATAGATTTTTATTTGCATGGATTAACTTGTAAATGCCAAAATTGTAATCATTTAAAAAAAGTTTTTAGCAGAGCTGAGATAAAACTTCGGATTTATTAAAATAACTAATATCGCAATATCAGTATAAAATACGATTAAGCAATTGTTTATAGTTAAAATATTAGAAAGAATTATATTGAAAAGAGTGGGAGCAAATCTAGATATATAAGGAATTTTAAAGAAAACAGGTGTAGAAAATGAAATAGATTTATTCAATTTAACAAAAAAAAAATGATTTTTACAATCAGACTAAATGATATAAATGTGATAGAAGAAATGTGATAAATCAAAATTAAGTAAAAAATAATTTATTGTGCCAATGTTTATTAAAGGCTTGGTATGTACAATGGAAAAAAAGAATTGAGAAAAAACATCTGTCAGTGGCACATGTTACATGTGTTGTATTACGTAAAAACTGATACAAAGCTCTGTAACTTTTGAAAAAATCGAATTAAAATTTGATATTATCTTATTTACTTTAATAAAGACTAACATTTGATGCAAAATAATAAATTCTGCAATCTTATTTAGAGAAAACAGTAAGCTAATAGCATTATAGTTATCTAAAGTTCTGGTGAATTTCGCTGTTTAAGAATAAAAATAGTAGTAACATATTTTCAGATAACAAAAGAGTAATTAAGACATGCATTAATAATGCTATGAATGATAAGAATATATCTATGCGAAAGAATTTTGAAAATATCTTTACTGATATTTTTTGCAATAAGCAATTTAAACATTCAAGAACTTATAATCCTGATGCACTAATTAGATTGAATAGGTTGAAAATTCATAAATTCATATTGGCAAGGCGTGGTATTAACAAATTGGACTTCCAGTAACGGTCATATATTTGAATTAACGTACGGCCGTGTGCTCCGTACAATATTACAATTTATAAAAAAAGTACAGAAGGGAAAATAGCAAGAGAGGGACTAAAAGACAGAAGGAAAAAAAACGAAGCTGAAGGTATTAGTGAAAAGGTGAAAAAAGTGTAGTGAAAAGAATATAGTGCGATTGAAAAAAAAAAGTGAAAATGAGTTTGAAACAAGCAGGGAACGTAACAAAGAAGGACGACTCGCTCCGAGCAGAAAATAAAGAGGGAAGTGGCGCCGCCTGTAGTTTGGGCATAAAAACTACAAAAAATGACACACAGCAGGAGAGGGGAAGCGGTGGAAGGAAAAACAATTCGAGAGGCGCAAAAAGAGGTGGGATGCAACTACTATTGACGGGAAACAGAAAAATACCGAAAAAAGTAAGCTTTGAGGGGGAAAATATAGAAATAGAAGGAAATAATGAAGAAAAATGGAAAAAACTATGGGAGCGGGAAAAAGAGGATAGAAAGTGGGAAAGAACAGAAATGAGAAGGATGCTAACTGAGATGGAAGACAAAATAGAAAATATGAATATAACAATGAAGGAAAAACAGGAGAGGGAGGAATCACAGAGAAAATGGTGTATAATGGTGGAAAACAGAATAAAAGAGCTGGAAGAAAAAATCATTGAAATAAATGAAGAGTGGAAGGCGGCAGTGGAGAAGATAATAGATGGTAATAGGACAGACGGAAGCGGCACGGAGGGCGAGGAAGGAGGGCACTTAAGTGAAGAAGGAGACAACGAGAGAGGAAAGACAATAAGTAGGAGAAGCAGCAGGTCAAATTTATCAATAACAAGCGGGAGAATGAATTATAGCTGGAATAAAAAACAAGACCTGACGGAATGGGAAACAAGAAATGTGAGGTTAATGATGAAGGAAAGGGAAAGAAAAGAAAGGGAGGAAAATATAGTAATAAGAGGAGCAAGAAGGGAAGAGGTAGAGAACATAAATAAGTGGATGAAAGCATTCATCAAGGAACAATTAAGAGTGGAAACAAAAATTAACAGCTGTTGGTGGAGTGGGTGTGTGATGATTGCTAAACTGGAAAGCAGGGAAAAAAGAAACGAAGTATTGCGAGCTAGAAGGAACCTCTTCGGAACGGAGATATTTTTAGAACAAGATTTGAGCTACAATGACAGGAAAAAACAAGAGAAGATAAATAGCTGGGTAAAAAAGCTAAGAAATACAGGGAAATACGTAAAAGCAGGAGGTAATAGGATATACATGGATGGAAAGTGGATGAGATGGGATGACGAAGAGGCGAGAGAAATGAGAAGAAGGGAAACGATAGAAGGATGAATGGAACAAGAATCCGAAAAAGAAAAAGAAAACAACATAAAAGGAAATAAAAAAAATGAAGAAGGGAAAGTAGAAAATAATAACAGATTGCAGCAGGGAGAAGACCAAGAAACAAGAAAAACAGGAGAACAGAAGGATTTAGTATAAAAAAGGGAAGGACTATAGAAGGGGAAGGTGAAAGAAAAGAGGAAAGAAGGACAGAAAGGCATAATAAAGCAAAAAAGAACAAACGGAAAAGAGCAGGAACCAAAGAAAAGAGAAAAGAGGAAAGAAACAAAAACAGAAATTTAATATACTGGAATATAGCGGGATTCTGGGGCAAGGACAGGGAATTTTGGAAATATGTAGAAGGTATGGACTACATATGTTTAACAGAAACATGGATAGAAGGAAAAGATGTAGAAAAGTGCCAGAACTCGCTATCGAATGATATAAGATGGGAAATAATTCCAGTAACCAGAGAAAACAAGAGAGGGAGAACAAAAGGAGGCATCATTGTAGGAATCAAAAAGAAATGGGAAATAAAAATAGAAGAACTGGGGACACAAAAGGCAGAAGGGCTAGTAAAAACTAGGATAAAATACAAAGAAAAAGAAAAAAATCTAGATATATGGGGAATCTACGGTAGTGGTGAAGTGGAAAAACAAATAGATATAATAGAGAAGGAAAGCTGTAATGAAAGTATAGATATTATAATAATGGGGAATATGAATACAAGAATTGGAAACGAGGGAAGGTATATGAACCTGGAAACAGGAAAGATAGAAAATAGTAAGGATGGGAAGCTAGAAAAAAGAGGAAAAAGCCTGATGGAAAAGATAGAGAAAAACGGATGGACAATACTAAACGGGACAAGAGCAGGAGACGTAGAAAGAGAATACACATATGTGGGACCTAGGGGCAACACAGTATTGGACCTAGCAATAGGGGATGAAGGAAGCAGGCAAATAATAGAAGAATTTAAAGCGGAAGATAGAGTAGAGTCGGAGCACATGCCAATCAAAATAAAGGTAGATTTGAGAAAGGAAAAAAACAGAGAAAGAGAAAATACGAAGAAAGGAAGGGAAATAGAGAAAAGAATGGTAACAAGATGGGACGAAGAAAACATAAAAAGATACAGGGAAACAACGGGGGGAGTCTATACAGGAGAGATGAGGAACAAGACAGTGGAAGAACTATGGAAAAAACTGAAAAAAAAGATACAGAAGGAAGCACCCAACAAAGAAATAGAAATAAAGAGATGGAAAATTGGAAAAACGAAATGGTGGGACAGGGAATGTGCAAAAGTGAAAAAAAATGCAAAAAGATGGTATAAAAAATGGAAAGAAAAAGTAAAAAAAGGAATGACAGAGAGAGAGCGGAGTATCTGGAACAAAAGAAAAGATGAAAAGAGACATGCAAAAGGAAAATTGCAGAACAGAACGCAAAAGAGGAAGAAGAGCTTAAGAAACTAAAAAATGAAGGAGATATCTGGAGATACCTAAATAAGGGATCCAGAAAGAAAATATATAAAGAAGGGGAAATAAGCAAACAAAAATGGAAAGCACATTTTAGTAAATTACTAAATAAACCAGAAAGGGAGCAAACAAGGGAAGAGGTACAAAATAGAACAAAGGAAAGCAATGAGAGGACAAATTACAAGATAGAAAAGAAGAAATTTTATGAAAAATGGACAACAATGATAAAGAAAAAAGCACCTGGGATAGATGGAATAACGAATGAGATGTGGTTATACGCAAGGGGAGAAGTCAAGGAAAGGCTGTGGGAGGTAATAAAAAGGATCTGGGAAGGAGACAAAATGCCTGAAGAATGGAAAACAGCGATAATCTCGCCAATTTACAAGAAAGGTGATGCAAATGATCCGAATAATTACAGAGGGCTATCCCTACTGTCCACCGGATACAAAATATACGCAAGTATATTAAAAGATAAATCAGAGGATGAAGCTACTAATAAAGGAATAATACCGGAAGGACAAGCGGGATTTAGAGCCGGCAGATCCTCAATGGACAATATATATATTTTAAAACATATAACGGAAAAAAAGATAAAAGAAAAAAAGAAAATATATGTATTGTTCGTGGATCTAAAGGCAGCCTTCGACACAGTGAATAGAAGGAAACTTTGGGAAATTATGGAAAATTATAAGATGGACAGAAGATTAATAGAAAAAGTGGAAAGTATATACGAAGAAACGAGAATAAGAATAAGGACGAAAGAAGGATTAACAGAACAAATAACGACACATGGAGGACTGAGACAGGGATGTAGCCTAAGCCACTGTTATTTAATATATATATAGCAGGGCTAGAAGCAGAGCTGGAAAAGGCGAATATAGGAGGAACGAAAATAGAGGGAAAAAGGATCTGGTCATTGGCATATGCAGACGACATAGTGCTAATGGCAGAGGACAAGGAGGCTATGGAACAAATGATGGAGACTATGGGAAGGTTCTTAAAAGACAGAAAGCTGGAAGTGAACTCGGAAAAAACAAAAGTAATGACGTTTAAAAGAGGGAAAAAAGAGAGGAAAAACAAATGGAAATGGAAAAAGAAGGAAATAGAGGAAGTAGGAAAGTTTAACTATCTAGGTTACATGTTCAACAGAAATGGTGGAGATAGGGAACATATAAAAAGAGAGAATACACAAGGGAAGAATAGCCCTAAAGAGAACATGGAGCCTAGCGGAGAGGAGATGCTACGGAGATATGGGGATGAAAAAAATGTTATTTAACTATTTGGTGAAAGGGGTAATATAATACGGCGTGGAAATATGGGGAGAGGCAAAAGTGAAGGAAATAGAAAAGATAAAAACAGACTATATGAGATGGATATTAAAACTAGAAGTATGCATACCTAATTATATTGTGTATGAAGAAACAGACGAGTATGAAATGGAAATAGACTGGAAAGCAAGAAACAGAAGGTACGAAGAAAAAATAGAAGGACAGCCTAATGACAGATGGACAAAAAAATGCTGGTTAGAGAAAAAAAGAGAGAGATCAATAAGCGGGGAGGATTCAGAAGAGAGATGGCTAAATGAAGTAGGAATAAGTAATTTGCAAATGAAGATATGGACGAAAGAAGGGAAAAACAAGTATGATATAGTTAAAAAAGAAAGAAAGACATAATCAAACAGGAAAGAACTAATAGAATAGAAATAGCGACATACAATAGATGGTACAAAGAAATAAGGGAGATAGGAATGCCAAGATACATGAAAACCGAAAAGAAGGACGAAAATATAAAACTAATAGCTAAAATAAGATGTGGAATCATTACAGCAGTAAACAAATACTGGCTAAACGGAAAAGAAAGGGAATGTCAGCTCTGTAGGGAAAACAATGGAGATTGGATCCACTGGCTATGGGAATGCATAGAAACAGAAAACGAAACAAGAGAGTGGAGAAAGAAAAAGAAATGGGACGAAAGGAAACTAATTACAAATTTTAAGGAAGGGGTAAGAAATAGAGAGGTGCTACACTATATGAAAATAATAGAAAAGAAAATAGAAAAAAAGAAGGAAGAAGAGAGAACAAAGAAGAAGAATACTGAAGGAAAAAGAGAAAAGAAAGAATGAACCAAAGAAATGAAAAAATATATATATAAGTATAAAATCTGTTAAATGTAAAATGTAAAATGTAAAATGTAAAATGTAAAAATGTATGATATGTAAAAATGTATAGCTTTACACATAGAGCATTGTAAAGGAAGTCCTTTCCTAGGCCTAAGGCCGGAAATGTATATTAATAAAATAAAAAAAAATATATATAATACAAATTAATGAAATAATTACATTCGGATTTTTTAAATTAAGTAATATTGATTTAATTGCCATAGAAAGTTATAAAAAAATTAGATAAATCACCTTCGTTAACAATAAGTGCAAAATTAGTAAAATAACAAGTATTGGTAAAAAAAATAATAGTGTTTTCATACGTAATTTCAGTAATTTGGTTTTGCATGAACTTAATGGGAAAAATTGGAAGGGATTTATGGTTGTAGCACATGCGCAAACGATGAAAAAGCGTGTGATAAGAATTTGTTTAGTGTAAGATTAATCCTGCAAAGACCGAAGATACAAAAAAAAAGTAAAATTGAAAAGATAAAAAGTTTTTGTCAACATGCGACTGGTTCAAATGATATGCAACAAAGATATTTAATTACCAATGTAGGATAAAAAATAGGACTAATTTAATTATTGAGATTAATTATACAGATGAATATTGAAAATGGGGAAAAACAAACAAGTCGATGTCGAAGTCTGTGGTATGACCACGTGTAGTTATCTCTAGAAAATTGAATGAACTATAAATAGTGTGTTAATTTCCTAGTGCACCATATTAATACGTGGATGTGGTGAATTATTTTAATAATTATTTAAATTTAATAATTACACACACGCACGCACACATATACATATGGTATATCACAAGTATTATAACTTCTGTATACATATACTAATTAATTTGATAGAATTGATGATGATAATAATAGAAAAAGTTTTATAATATCTGTTAGGGACGGAACTGGGCATTGGGCCCAGTAGGCGTACGTCCTGGATGCGGGGATGCCCGCAAAATGCAGAAACATTAACAAGGGCCTATAAAATGCGCAGTTTTGTATTGTGCGCTTGGCCGTGTGTGTGTGTGCGTGTGTGTGCGTGTGTGTGTGTGTGTGTGTGTGTGTGTGGAGGGAAGCGACTCAAAAGGACGTAGTTTCGCCGCCCGTGTGAACGTGGGGGTGTTGATACGCGGGAATAATTTGTATGTGTGAGCTGGAAGACGCACTCGAGGACATCTCCAACTTCTCTCTCTCTCTCTCTCTCTCTCTCTCTCTCTCCCGAGCATGACTCGACATCTTTTTTGGATTTTCTAAGTTTTTCCTGGAGACGAAGACGTATCGTCGTTTTGCATATAGAATTATATAAATTCACGAGGGTGATAAACGTAGAGTGTTTCGGCTTTTTCTCCCGTCGGCAAGCTCAGAGTTTTTTATGCCTAGGGAAATGTCATAAGGGTCGTAACAAGGAAACCAACGGTCCTTTGATTCGGAGAAAAACAGATGAAAATTGAGTCGCGGGAGGCGGAGTCAATTTCGGTGGCCTAATCGCGTGCGAGGGAATTATTGGAATCGTCAGATGCGCTGAAGATTTCAATCGATTCGATCTTTGCTGTTTGATCGTGCGTTTATCGTATGCATTGTGATTGTGATTCTGTCAATAAAGTTTGTCTTGACGCAAAACAAGGAGCCTTGTTTATTCAACCAAATCATCCAATCCTTCTTCCAAAAATTAACGACATCCTTAGTTATTTTAATTATAAAATCATAAACTAATACTTTAAAACTTTTTTTAGTGAAATATAAATTATTTTGATATTATTATAATTAGTTTAATTATACTAATATCAAAAAATAAATTCAATTTTATTGATTAAATTTTATTTTACCACCCAATTAGGAGCTCGATCTGATGGCACAAAAGACAAAAATGTATCAATTATGTATTTGATTTCACTTGGTTTTGTAGTATCATTGGTTGTAGTTGTAAGATAAAAATTAAATGGAATATGTGATCCATAATTATAAAAATCAGTTCCATTTGCGTAAACTTCTGTCATTATTATCTGTCAGAGTATAAAATTAAATTAAACGTATTATAATAATTATTAAATATAAATTATAATATTAAATAAATTATTTTTTAATTGTTATTAAATATAAGCATAAAATTTATTAGATCAAATTTTAAAAAATTATAATTTATTAAAAAATGTAAAAAAATTAATTAAATATAATACAATTTGCAGTAACTGTTTTTTTATAATTTTGAAATAACTATAAGTTTTTAAATAATTAATTAAATTTAAATACTATTTAAAAATAAAAATTATAAACCCTCTCTTCTTCATTATGTGAATCTGTCCAATCATCCACTAATTTTCTCCATTGTGCAACCAAATTGTAACTTCGTGGATCTTTTGAAGTATAGATATGATTTAAACAAAGTGGATTAGCTTTGTCACATCCTGGTTTAACCATGGGTTCATCTTGAAATTGATCACCCTCGTACAAATAAATAGGTGCATCAATTCGAAAACCATGAATACCCTTATCTAACCAAAATTTTAAAATATCCTAAAATACAATAATATTTTTGATAATGTATTATGTAACTTCAATTTTATTATTTCAGGATCTTTTTAATATAAATTAAAATTAATTTTTTATATTAAAATAATAAAATTTAAGTATTGCACTTTATTTTAATAAATAAATAGAAATGCAAATGTTTTATTTATATAATTAAGGAGGCTTACATTTTTAATACTAAAAACAAGTTTGATGGATGGGTTTCTTATAAATAAAATATAAAAACTGTACAAATGAGACGTCTCATATAATTTCGTACAGTAACAATTAAACTGCATTTGGTGATTAGATATTGAGCGTCAAAAATCATCGATTTTAATTTATTCCTATAATATTAATATAATTAAAAGAACTCTATAAGTTCGACGAACATTTCGTTTATAGCTTGATAAAAATATTGTGGAGATTTTTTTTAGAGGGTTAAATGTTAAAAAAAAGATTTTTTAAGGTAATGGTATGCAAATTTTGAATTAATTAAGTAAAATAAAATTAAAATAAAATTAAGTGTCATAGATTAACCTGATATCTAAACGATGGTTTGAACTCAAAATGTGATACAAAAATCATACCGGTCGTAATGATTGAAAAAAAAACAAATAGGCAAAACTCTTCGGTACATTTTCCGACCTCCCCGAAATCGCTACAACAGATAGAGGCTTTAAAAAAAATAAAACTCGATCTTTTTTTAATAGACCACGTGTGTTAAAATTGTTAGGTCATTAACAATATATAAAGATATTTGTAAATAATCAAAAAGTATTACTTTCTTTGCATTAGTCATAAATTATGAATACGTTTGCCATATTCATTTACAAGATAAGTTTAATTAAAAACTATGAAATTGTGAGAAAAATAACCATTTTGTTTACATAAAAAAGTGAAGAGTACCGATGATCCAGTTCGAAGAATTAAAGGCTACCCTTGAGTATGAAACTAGCTCTGAACAAAATTAATATTTGTTTTATACTCATCTCAAATATACAAGGAATGTGTATAAAAAAGCACTCATAAACTAAATGTAGAAATTGCAATCATATTATTGAATGGTTATTATTAAGCTAAACGTTTATGATTAATAATTACCTTATTAAAACATAAGTTAAATGTATTAGCAACAATACACTTTATATAGCCAAGTTATCTTTTAGTTGCAAAATGCCTTGTTCTATATTATGTAATAGGGTTATTTATCAACTTAATATCAATATTTATATAAAATTACCTATATTATATTTATTATAAATAAGTGAATATAAATATGGTTAATAATAAACATAATATAAAAATTAAACAATTAAGTACGAAAAAACATATAAATACTCTTGGTACTATTGTTTAACACTACGCAGGAATAAATCTATTGGATAACGTGAAATTCTAATGTGCTTCGAATTGCACAAACACTTAATAATTATGAAATTTGCAATTGCACAAAATCCAGTTAAAAATTGTGAGCAGTGGACAAATGGTATTAACGATCAAGCGATTATCTGAGATTTGTAAATATAACGCAACATGAATTAATAAGCAAATCGAGTCAAATACAAGACTTTAAATAATGTCATGATTAAAATGAGTGCAACTGGTAAAGTGTATTTTTTTTCTCAATAAGTTGTCTTAACAAAGTATCTATTTGAGTAAAGACACTATAAGGAATTTCATTTCTATTCAACATATCAACAGGGAAATTCTTAACCAAATATTCAAAATAATTTATTTACAAAAAATACAGATAATTAAAATTAATAAGGTTAATAAATTAATTTGGGATTAATAAAAGTTAATAATAATAAATTTGGAAATATATAAAGAAATTTAGTATTAAAGTTATTATAAATATTAAAACTTACTTCCATTTCTTTATGTACATCGGGATTAGTATAATTAAGATCAGGTTCTCTGTATTCAAATAAATGATAATACCATAAATTTCTTTTTTCATTATATTTCCAAGAAAAGCCGTAGAACCAACTATTCCAATTATTTGGAGGTTTCGTATTATTTTCTTTACCTTCACGCCAAACGTAATAATCTTTATATTTTCCAATACCATTAACACTTTTAATGAACCACTCGTGTTGATCAGATGTATGATTAGGTACGAAATCCATAATAACCTAGCAAAACAAAATTTGTTCGAATTTTTATAAAACTTTATTTAGATTTTCAACTTGTAAATTCTTTAAAATAAATTATATGATCATTAATTAACTTTAATTCCTAATTCGTTAGCTTTTCTAATCAGTTCTAAATAATCATCAAGATTGCCAAACGTTTTATCAATATTGTAATAATCTGAAATATCATATCCAGAATCAACTAATGGACTGGTAAAAATTGGTGTTATCCATACAGCTCCAATTCCAAGATCAACAAAGTGATCTAATTTATTTATTATACCTTTAATAGAAAATATTATTACTTAATATCATTACCTAATAATATTAATAAATCTCATGTTTCCTAATATAATATTATAATGTTTATTGAAGTATCCGATTAGTTTTTATTGAAGATTTCATGACATTTGTAAATGAAATAATTTTAAAAATTATTAAACTTATTTAACTTATTTTTTGTTATTTTTTTACTTAATTGTAATTTTAATCTTAAATATTCAACAATTATTTTGATTAAAAAAATATTTTATTGACTACTTTTAAATATATTTCATATTAGTAATTTTATAAAATCCATCATAATTTATTTTACAAACATATTAATTGACTATCAAAAATTCAATTATTGTTTATTATGTAATACTTATTGCAATTACAAAAAATTTTATAATATAGGTCGATGTATTCTTCACCAACTTCAAATTTTTCATATTGCTGACATGAATCATACATTAAACTAGGTAAATCAAAAAATCTAAATTATTTTTGTATTAAAGAAGTTAAATTCTTCATAAATAATAATGTATTTAACGTACTTTAAAAGATTTATAAATTTTTTATAAATCTTTTCATAAATATATTTATTTAAAATATAAACAAATGATTATATAAATTGTATATAATTTAGTGAATCATTATTATTAGTACTATTTAAATATTTATATATTAATCATTAATTGTACTAAAGTATTTTGTACATTATAGATAAAATGTGATTAAAATCAGTATTATTCACATATATTATGAATATTTAAAAAGAATCTATAGAAAGGTCAATTAATATAAAGACGTTACCTTTTAAATCACCAATTCCATCACCATCTGAATCCATAAAACTTCGGGGAAATATTTGGTAAAATATTGAATTCTTCCACCATCCTTTATTCTTTATTTCACCAGATGAAAAATAAAAATAACCATATATAAAAAATAAAACTGCGTATGCTCTGAAAAATGACATTTTAGTTTTCAAGTTATAATGCCAATTAAGTATTATTTATAGAAATATATAATATTTAAAAATTCATTTTAAAGATATAAAATTTTATATTTAATTTCTTAGATAATTTGTTGGGTAACATGCATGATCTTATTAAATATTTTTCTAGAAATAATGATGAATAATAGATGAATTTATTAATTAAATAAAAATGAATCTTCATTTTTAAATTTAGACCTTGATTATATTTCAATGTCAATATTTAAATCATAAATTCATTAAAGTAAAGATTTTATTATTTCAAATCTTCATAATTATTTTATAAATTTAAATAAATTCACGTTTATATTAGATTTATTTGAAAATTAATGCTATGTCGATGAAAGGATCTTGATATTTAAAGCTTAAATAATAGAATTGTTTCAATCTTAATATTAAATTTTAAAAAAATATTTATGTTATTATAATTTTTTATTTTAATTTCTACCATTGAAATTTTTTAATCATTAAAAAATGTCAGTAAATTGTGTAAATTACATATTAAAATTTAAATATACATAATAAGTAAATAAAGTTTTTTTGCTCATATAGTAATGATTCTAATAATATTAAATACTATTTTAAAATAGGGAATATATTTGTATAAATAATTATTATGAAACTAATTTTATCTTTATTATTGACAATTATTTATACGAAAAAATTTTTTTTAAAAGACTTAATCATAGTGTACACTTTTATGTGACTGGTGATAATATTTAGTTTTACAGATTTGTATTGTATTTTATACAATCATAATGAAAATTTTAATTTTATATTTATTTGAAAACTTGTTATATGCTATTATTATTATTATTATTATTATTATTATTATTATTATTATTATTATTATTATCATTACAATAATTTAAACATCTGTTTTCTTGCACATAATTATTATTATCTCTCATTATATTGTTATAGGTATGTAAAGTTTACATGAATGTGTCATGAATAAACTATGAATCTATTACATGAAAGGTGTTGATAATATTTATAATATTAATTTTTACAAAATATATTTAAATCATTATAATTGTTTTTTCATCAATAAGCTAAATACTAATAATTTACAGAATTAAAAGTATAAATAGGACATAATAATTTATTTGTTTAATTTAATTAGCGGAAAGAACTTTTTTAATATTTTTCTTAATTTTTAGATATAATACCTAAATATACGAAAATTAAATTTCAATTAATTTGAAATTTGATTTTAATTTATTCTCGTGCTTAAAAAATATATAACGCTAATAAATCAGTAAAAAATAATCAAAAGATAAACATTGACTTTTTTTAAATTGGTGATGATATTTTCTACAGCTGTATACATTATAGTTAAGCATGATTATTTCTGACGACAAAACTAAATTAAATTAAAAATGTTTATAAATGAATTAAATATATATTGCTAAAGTTGTAAAGTATTTTAATAATACTTTTTTCTTATCAACGTCATATATTTAAAAAATTTTTTTTAAAAGAATTATAAGTTAACGGAAAATAATAATATATATTTAAGAAACGAATATACATACTCTATTAGAATAAAGAAATTAAATGTTTACAGCATTATTTGTTTTAAAGCTTTTAAATAATTAATATTATCGGTTTTTGTATTTATATTAATATCATTCAACAGTTGAATTCATTTTTAATTCGATTTGACGTTAAAGAAAATTTATTTTAATTGTAAGCAATGCAGATATGCTTATACATGTATATATATGTAAATCACTAAATTATCAAATACTTTTCTATTTGTTATCAATTAGAAAAGCATAAGAAAAGTGAAAACTACATAACTATTTAACATACAAAAAATGAAATTTGAGAATCTATTGATATAATGCTAATAACAAAATCAAGAAGTATATAAAGTTAAAAAACTTTATTTGAATTATAAAAATAAAATTATCATAATGGAAAATTTTGTAATAGAAAACTATAAAACGACAAGAAAAGTAATTTTGTATCATAAATTATTCAAAAAAAAATATATACTTTCTTTAATAATATTAACATTTCATATAAAATAAAATTTTAATGTTGAAAATGTTCACCTTAAACACTTAAATTGTCAAAAATCGTTCAAATCTATTAAATAAATTAGATAATATTTTTGTCTATCATGCTATGATTTTAATCATAGATTTAATTTTTTAAATTTAGCTTTAAATACAACATTGTAAGTTAACTTGAACAATACTTTTCTACATTATTAAATTACATCTATTCTTGATATAATTGATTACCGCTTTTAATTGTCAATCAATTATTCATCTATGTGTATGGCCCTTTACCGACTATATAAATGTGTACACTAGCGCTGAATGAAATAAAAACAATTTTTATGTGTAATATTTTTTGCTTATTACTTTATTAATCATTAATTTAATTGTTAAAAGCATATGCCGTGATATTTGTAAATTGAAACAGTTGTCGTCAAATAATGTTTAGCAAAATTTATTAAAGATGAAGTGAAGTGAGATATTTAAGTATATAGATTAAAATTAAACTCTATATGCTTATATATTTACATATAACTATTGTAAATTTGGAGATGAAATATTTTATTATTATTATGTAAGAGACAAAAAATTACAGCTGGTTTTATTTTTCACTGATTGATTTGAATTCGAATTATTTTAATTTAACTTGAGTTTTATGAAAAAGTATAATGTTAAAAATTTTGGTCAATAATAATTATAACATTTTTTACTATTGCATTTATTTAACTTTGGATTTATAGTAATAATATTATCCTTATTTGAATAAATTACATTAATTTGTTTTACTATGTTTACTATCACCACTAAAATGTATTTAATATTCTTACGAATTTTCTTGACTCTCATACATGTATTTATATTTGGTTGAACGTATGAAATTCATAGTATAAACATTTACGAGATAGCTTTTATTTTTTTATGATATTAAAACTTACATAGTCAGTTTTATAATAATTTATATTGCTAAGCTATGTAATATTATATAATAATTATACAATAATTATAATACAATATAATGATAAAAATAATTCATTAAAGATTTTCGAATTACTCGAATGAATTGGTAGGGGTTAATTTTTTAATGTAATTTATGATTATATAGTATAGCATATTAAATAAACTAAATATATTTAAATAGAATATATATATATAGTATTGTTGTTTGCAAAATGGTAACATAGCTTTATTAAATTGTTGACTGATGTAAAATAATTTTTCATTTACATTTTTAAATTCTTTAAAAAATATATTGGGCTAACAATAAACAAGCGTAGCTAATGTGCCGACGTTTCTGCACATGTATTAGAGTATTTTGGTAGCAAGTAGGGAGCGAGGGACGATGGACGATTAAGCTGAGAAAGAGAATGCTCAACAATAGAGCAACTTTGTTGGAAGGAAATAACTAGCGATATTGTAAGTTAGTTACAAAGGAGAGAAGGTCCGGAGAATCAGATTGATATCAAAACTTCCATGTCTGACATAAAAAATTAACACCTTGTAAACATTTTCTCTATTTTTTGATTCATGGAGAATTCGTAGATAAATAGAAATATTTATTTGAATTTGAGTGGGATCTTATCAATTTTAAATATTATGTAATATAAAGTCAGCTGCGATATTCTCCACCATAAATATTCAATATAACTTATAAGTAGACATAGATTTTTACCAATGAATTAAATATTATTTATTATATTTAGATTTACAATTTATTGATGATTGAAAAATTACTATCGATATAATTATGTATTAATAATGTTCATAGAAGTAGTATAGATATTTAATTATTTATTATCTATTATTAATATTCATTGTAAATATCTAAGTAAAGTTTATATTATTAAAAACTAAAAGTAATACATTTTTCTTGCATCAATTCAATACTTCTTTTGAATTAGTAAGAATTAATAAAACTGCTGGAGGTAATTCAACGTTTGAAACAGTTACTGATGAACTGTAATTGTAAAAAAAAAAAAATTAAATTAAATATTGTAAATACAACTAAGAAAATAATTTCGAAAATTTAGTAATTTGATATTATAAAAAAAGTAAATGACATACCCCCATTGAATGCCTGATCCTCTACTAGAAACGACAACTGTAGCATTAACACTCCCAGGTAAATAACTGCTAGCATCTACATTTTGCTTTGAATTATCAGAAAAATTAATCAAAAGAACAATTCCTTCGTTAGATAACTGACGTGATACAACCAAAAGTGTGTCATTGTTCAGAACATCTGTCGTTAAACTTCCACTCTTTAAGATTTCCGATGATTTTTTTAACTTAGATAAAGTTTTGAATAAATTGTAAGGCGAATTTGGTTCACTCTTTTGATTTTTTAAGTTCAATGTTTTATAATTTTTATGAATTGGTAACCATGGTTTCTTTGCAGTACTAAAATCTATTAAAAAAATAAACTGATTATAGAAAAAAAATATTATTATTGATACATTTAAACATTTAGCATTCTAAAAATGTACTTTTTTTTAATGAATTTAACGACAGTAATACTGCATAAGCAATACATATTATATGTAAACAAAATAAATGATAATATATACATACACAATAAATTGATGTATTAAAAGTTTTTAAATTTACTGTTAAATAATATTACTATATAAATAACAAAAGCAATTGCATTTATTATAAAATAATAGTTACTGGCATTTGTTGTATTATCCCATTGGAAAGGTGTTCTGCAGGGATCTCGTGTAGATAATCTATATGTTTCAGGAGTTGTATGACAAGCTTGAGGATCTTGAGTTTCTTCCCAAGTAATGTCATTATTATCTTCCATAGCAATTTCCTCGCCATAGTATACACAGGCTACACCCGGAAGAGTCATCACCAATATTAATAATAAATCAGGCCTTGTCGGAAATAGTGTAGTAATTCTTTTTCGATCGTGATTGCTGGTCTTCAAATTAATTAAGGATTATTTTTTCATAGTTATTTTAAAATTTTATTTTAATAAAAAAAATTGTTAATGAAAATTTTTTATATTTATTTTATTTTAATATTGTGCCCATTTAATCTAAAGCCACTAATATGTAAACAATTCATTTATATTAAAATATTAAAAAATGTTACGATGCTATTGAATTATCTTTTTTATATAAATACTGTTGGCGATAGAATAGGCGTCGCGCATCTCGACACCGGCGATAGATGCAGAGGCAGCAGAACGTATTAAAAAACGCACGACGAAGATGCTCCGGGGAGTCGTCGTCAACCGGAGCATCGATGAAATCTGACCCTGGTGGGACGTCGTACGATCCAGGGTCAGCGGCACCGGTAAGGCGTCACAACCCGGTGTCGAAAGAAAAACCGTGTTGTCGAGATGCGAGATGCAGGCCACTCGTATAGATAGATACGAAATTAGCATGTATTGGCTTTTTCGGCTTTGTTCGTTTGTTCGGCCCGGCAAAGGTTTTTTACGCCAGTAACCGTTTATCCGAAAGATGAATGTAAAATATGCCCGGTTATTCATTTGATTAACCGCGGCATATTCGAAAATTCGCGGCTGTGCGCTCAAAAAAAGTGAAGATCGGCGAAGGAGCGGTGGAGCGCAACGCGAGGAATGCGAGCACTTGTTGTAAGAACGTCAACGTGAAAGGACTGCGACGGGCAAACAATAAGTTTTTTTTGGAAACAAATAAAATATAAAATACACAAAACAAAAGGGGTTTTCTTTTCCTACAACAACCTCCTACAAATACGAAATAACCAATAATATTATTACTAAATACACATTATATAATACCAGATTAAAAATTACCATAAAAAAAAATATTTGTTCGGAATAAAGTTTTAAAGCGATTCGAATGAGAATCTATTTCCTTGAAAAAATAATCTTCTTCAATTTGTTTTATCTACAAAATTTAATTTTAAGTTTTTTTCTGTTCTGAGCATTTATTTATAAAATGATAAATGCATATTTATGAAAATATTGTTCATAAAATGTGAATACTTTTTTGTACAATTCAAGCAATTGATTAATTTCATTCCAAAGAAGCTTTTCACCTTTTGAGATCAAAAATATATCAACGCAATTTTTTATTTCTTCTTTAGAAGTGAACATATATTTCACAGCAATGATTCTTTGGTGATCAGAACAAGTGATATTACAAAAAATAAAAAATAATAATAAATAATTCAATTCAGAATTTTCCATCAGCTGTTTAAAAATTTTTTGACAATATGTCAATGCATGGTCAAGGATTGTTCTAAAGGTAATTTTACAGTTTTCGTGTTTTTTTGCAACGCTAGTTTCAAAAGTATCAATTGTACAGGATGGACGGGCTCATTTATCCTTTGGCTTCTTTCAGTAAGTCATAAAAGACTACAGTGTGTTTTTAACATGAATATTTTGTTTGCCTGTGATGATTCTAGTTCATCAGATTTCAGCTTTATTTTTTGTTTTTTAATTATCCTCAGAAAATTTATAAAGATTATTTTTTTTCGCCAATTATGATATGATACAAAAAAGATTAATCTTTCTTTCATTAAAGCAGTATTTAGCAAATGTTTTTTCTGGCGTGACATCCAATTTTAATCTTTTAGAATAAACATCGATTTGTTTAAACCGTTTGAAATGCATTTATGAATTATGCCCAATAATTTTGAAAATCTTTTATGAATTTAATACGAATATTTATCAAATAAAATCTTTAATTGTTCATTATAGAACTTTTTTGGCTTCACTAGCCACACTTTGGATTCCAAGTAATATCATCAATTCTTATTCATGTATATAAATAGCAATAAGTATTCATATGTAAAGTTTATTCATTGAGAGCATTGCATGGTAAATAATAGCTTTCAACTATTTTTTTCTTCAAATAAAAATGAAAAAGCAAAGTTTCTCGTAAATTACAATAAATGATACGAAAAAATATATTGATATATTGTTTACGCATTGTAAACATGACAAATATTAATCTCAGTAATTTAATAATGATAGTTAAATATAAATATAGTAATAAGATGGTCTGAGACGATGTTTTACATGTTATATAAATACCTTAAAATCAATATAAACATTCAATATTATAACAGAGATATATAAATAAAATCGTTACGGTTTAGCAAACTATTAATACAACATATTCTTAACAATTTTACAACTATACTAAATAATAAAAAAAAATTCATTTGAGAAACATTTAACCATCTATACTTATAATCTCAAAGCTCCGTTTCCATTGCAGAAATGAAAAACACAAACCCATTGATGATCAACAAGTAGCAAATGATTACATCTCAATACTACAAATTAATATATCAATTTCAATTTTAATTACTTCTTAAATTTAGATTCTTCAAAATATTATCTTAATTTGATATAAATATATACTAAAATTTATAAAATTTGTAATAAATAATATCGACGAATTAATTACATTTAAAGTTATTGAAATTCATTTAAAACGATGATTATTAATATAATCATTATGTACCACGCGTTCGTTATAAAATACTGATATAGATAATGGAAAAAATAAATAATATTATCCCTAATGACGTTTATTTGATTAATAATTACAAATTGATTAACAATACAAATTATAAAAAAATCGCGAAAAATATATATAAAAAAAAACACCTCATAAGTCGAGTACAGGGGTAATATTGATAAGATAAAGAATGTGGTAAATGAAATACTAATGACTCAAAGAGTGTGATGGGAACTTGATGAATGTAAGTTTAATTCGCAGCAAGATGTACAAAAAAAAACAAAGTTGGGAACGATAGAAGGTTTTTTTTAACGAGTACTAGCCAAAATCACACACTACATAGATTCTTAATGACAGGCATAGCACAAAAAAGTACTAAATAATACACTGCATTTACTGAAATTAATGATAGAGCTAAAAACTCAAATTTAAAAAACAATTTTAAAATGGTGAATGACAAAAAAGTCGGCGTCGAACTTTATGACGTACATATTCGTGGACAATTCGAATAAGCAAATGCAGTTCGATGATGAAATACGATGTAAATAATGCAACAATTACCCATTGCGTAATATTAGCGTATAAATGGGGTAAACAAGTTTTCAGTCTATTTAAATATTACATAAATAATAGGTTCTTTTCAGTGAAATTTAACTCACAAATTTATATAAGATGTATTATAAAAGTACCGAGGCTGAATTTTTTATATCGATTATTTTTTGTAGCGTTTTTGGAAAGAGCGAAAAAGTATGTAGAGGGAGTTTTTCCTATCTTTTATTTTTTTATTATTAATAGTACCGGCACGATTATTTAATCATATGCGTTTTTAAATCTTATATCACGGCACGACGAAGCGCTTGCTGAAATTTGTACTATACAGTAAAATTATGCGCGCGATTTGGAAAAAATACTTTGGAGATTTTTAAATATTAAAAAGAATCTTTTAGGATATGAAATATTTATGAACTAAGGGTATCCACGATTATCCAGATAGTTGAAATGAAGTCTGAAGTCAAAATCTTTTGTGCAAATTTTCTGGGTATTGGCACATGTTCAGACATTTTTCAGCATCCAGAACGAGACTCGTCGATGATCTCCTCCCGGCCCTCCTTAAAAGTTTTGTGCCGATTTTCTTATTACAATTTAGTCATACACTTATCTTTAAAGACCTTTCTTAACATTTAAAAGTTTCTCGGTGTTTTTCTCAAAGAGCTCGCGAATTTATAGGGCATAGTACTATTCCATTGGGCCATGTTAGAATATTGAAAAACATGCTTCGCCCTTCTTGCCTCTCCTAATGGTTGTAAAAAAAAGATAAGAAAAACTCTCCCGTACATTTTCCGATCTTTCCAAAAATGCTGTAACAATTATTTGAGTCATAAAAAATTTAACCTCTATATTTTTATAAGATTTTAATAATAAGATCCTTACATTGATTAACTTGAAGGAATTGATGACAATATTAATAAAAATAAATTAAAAATATCTTTAATTATTGAAATCTAAAAATTATAAATAAATCTGTTAATTTTTTTTTTTTTTTTTTTTTTTTGTAATATAAATTATTCCGAGATAATTAATTTAAATGAAAAAAAATGTAATTGTATTATTTGAGCGTTACTTTACCACCCAATTGGCTACTCCACCCTCTGGTACCAAAGCCAACCATGAATCAATTATATCCTTGATCTCACTTGGTTTTGAAGTATCACTGAGTAAAACAATCAAATTGAAATTAAATGGTATATGTGATCCATAATCGTAATAATCGGAACCATTTGTATAAGCTTCTGTTATAATTAGCTGCCAAAAGTAATATAAAATTACATTGTATATATTGTATTTATTATTAATTATAATTTATAATATTAAATAAATTGTTTTTTAATTATTATTAAATGCAGGATAAAAATTATTAAGTTATATTTTTAAAACAATTTAAATTATAACTATCATTAAGTAATAAACAATTAAAAAAAAATTTTTTGTAACTATAATACAATATACAGTATTTTTTAATAATTTTGAAATAACTATAAATTTTTTTAATAACCAATACTATTAAAATACTGTTTAAAAATAAAAATTAATAACCCTCTCTTCTTCGTTATGAGAATCTGTCCAATCATCCACTACTTTTCTCCAGTGTTCAACCAACTTTAAATCTCTATGGTCACACAAAGTATAAATAGGTATAAGATAATGTGGATCAAGTTTTCTTAATCCAGGTATATGAGATAATGGTTCATCTCGCAATTGGTCATCCTCGTAGAGAAAAATAGGTGCATCGATTCGAAAACCATAAACACCATTATCTAGCCAAAACTTCAAAATATCCTAAAATATAATAATATTTTTGATAATGTATTATGTAACTTCAATTTTATTATTTCAGGATCTTTTTAATATAATTTAAAATTAATTTTTTATATTAAAATAATAAAATTTAAGTATTGCACTTTATTTTAATAAATAAATAGAAATGCAAATGTTTTTCTTTATTTAACGAAGGAGACTTATTTTTGTATTACTGAGGACAAGTTTGATGGTTGTGGTTCTTGTAAATAAGATATAAAAACTTTATCAATAAAGAGACAATACAGTAACAACTGAAAAATTAAACTGAATTTGGGTAGATATTGAACGTCAACAATCATCACTTTTAGTTTGCTCCCAAAATATGAAAATAATTAAAAGAATTTTAAAGTTAACTAATCATTGATTTTTTTAATATCATATAGATAACGATAGGACTATAAAAAAGTGTAATCGATGAAATATGTTCCTTTCTCAAAATGTTGTTAAAATAATGTATCTATTTGATTAAATACAATACAAGGCGTTGAATTTCTATTCAACACATAGGAATATTTTTAATCAAACATTCAAAAAAACTTATACAATAAAAATACAAATCATTAAAATAAATAAGGTTTTATAAATTTTGGAAATATATTAACAAATTTAATATTAAAGTTAGTTATTATAAATACATCTTACTTACATCCATTTCTTTATGTACATCGGGATTTGTATAATTAAGATCAGGTTCTCTGTATTCAAATTGATGAAAATACCATAAATCTCTTTTTTCATTATATTTCCAACCAATATCATAGAACCAGCTTAGCCAATTATTTGGAGGTTTAGTATTATTTTCTTTACCTTCACGCCAAACGTAATAATCTTTATATTTTCCAATACCATTAACACTTTTAATGAACCACTCGTGTTGATCAGATGTATGATTAGGTACGAAATCCATAATAACCTAGTAAAACAAAATTTGTTCGAATTTTTATAAAATTTTATATACATTCTTAGCTTTAAATACTTAAAAATGAATTTAATAATTATTAACTTTAATTCCTAATTCCTTGGCTTTTTTAATCAGTTCTAAATAATCATCAAGACTACCAAATGTTTTATCAATATTGTAATAATCTGCAACGTCGTATCCGGAATCAACTAATGGACTGGTATTTATTGGATTCATCCATATAATTCCAATTCCAATATCAGCAAAGTGATCTAATTTACTTATTATCCCTTTAATAGGAAAACATTATTGATTATTATTATTGCTTAATAATATTAAATTAAATTAAATTAAAGGTTTAATTCTAAAATAATGAAGAAAATTCAATTAATTATTTTCTTATTATAATTTTATATCTAATTATTTCTTTATTCTACCTTATATCATTTTTTATAAAAACCAGATTTTAAAAAAAAATTATTATTTGTTTAATACTATAATAGTTTTTTTTTATAATCAATTAGTATTCTTTATGTGTGTTTATTAGAATATTTAACTTCAGAATCAATTTTGTATGAAATAAATTATGTGATTCATTCAATTATTTACTTATCATATTTCAGCTTTTTTAAAATCATTTGTTCTAATAAATGTATTGTTATGATATATACATAAGAATAAATGTATGGATTTATTTTACTAATATTTAAATTATATCCACTTATTTGTTTTTTACCATTTATTATTTTTCTGACTTTTTTCTTTAAATTGTTATTCGAATCAGACAATAAATTTCAAATCGTACATAATCAAATAATTTTAAGTTTTGAATTTTAAATATTCCTAAACAAATATTTTTAATTGAATATGTCAAGGTTACTAATCTTTTATATTCAATTTACTCTCATCTAAAATGTGGCTGTTAATTTCATAAACTTTATATGATAACGATAAATGATTTACATTAAAATTTTTTTTAAACACTTCTAAATTATTTAATATATTTTATGATATCGAAAAGCTTCATCAGTGTATATATTATATTGTATTTATATATTCGAATTAAAAATTTTTTAAATTTTTGTATGTTTTATGTAAATGTATATTTTTTTAAAATTTTATAAAAGTAAATTAAATCACATAAATTCAATGAAAATAAGTTAATATTTTCATCATGACTTTTTGAATTTGTATAAACTATTTATATATTAATAAAAAAATTTTTCTACAAAATTTATTTTAAATATAAAATTTCATTAATGTTTATGTATATTAAAAATATTTGAAAAATAAATAATTTGTAAGTTTAGAAAGATTATATTACAGTCTATGAAAATATGTGTTAATTTATATGAAAAATTTACCTTTTAAATCACCAATTCCATCACCGTCTGAATCCATAAAACTTCGGGGAAATATTTGGTATAATATTGAATTTTTCCACCATCCTTTATTTTTTATTTCAGCAGATGTAAAATAAAAACAAACGAAAATAAAAAATAAAGCTGCACATGCTCGGAAAAATAACATTTTTAGTTTTCAATTTATGGTACGAGCAAAGTATTTTATATAAAATTATAACTTTCTAAAAATTCATTTAAGATTTACTTTTGTGTATTGTATTTATTTTTTAATTTATTATCTAATCATTTGAAAAGCATATAAATTTTATTAAATATTTTTGTAGATATAGTGATAAAAGTAAAATTCATTTATCTCATAATCTAGATTAATTATTCTCTTTAATTTTATGAAATAAAGCCTAAAGTTGATTTTAATATAAATATTTAAATTTTTAAATCATTTGTAAATTTCGAGTCTTACATTAATCCTAATATTTGTTTTTAAGAATTTTGAGAACATGGTTTGAAGTGCATGAAGTATTTTTTGTGTCAAATATTAATTATATAATATAACATTCGTACTGTAAGTTCGAGTAGAAATTTTAAAAAAAATTTTTTACTAGTAGATTTATGAAATAAAACTCATTTTTTTAATTTATTTACAAACTCAAAATTTACGTCATCAAATTATTTCAAAATCATATTAAATACAAATTGAAATTTATTTTGAAATAGCGAAATTATTTATACACAAAATTAATCTTACTTATTTTGTTTTATTCATTTACAAGTATTTATATAAAATAAAATTTTGAAAATACTTGGTAATCATGTAAATTTTTCATTTTATATTTGTAATAAATTATTCTAGAAATTAAAAAAAATTTCAATTAAAATTTCATTGATTTTTTTGTAAAAAAAACAAATTATAATTGTTATAATAATTTACATAAGAAATTTTTAGATTAAAAAATAAAAAAATTAGTAAAAGAAATTAATGTTTTGATTAGTTTTTTAAAAAAAATTGATTCATTTTAGTTATATATCTGGAATTTAGTCTAATTTGCAAAAGTCTTTAATGACTTATACACAATAATATTGAAAATCATAATTGTATTATTTTCTTATTTGTCATATAAAAGGTATTATCTGTGAAAGTTATTATTATTACAACACTAAAATATTTGCTTGGATAAACATGATAATTATTATAATTATTCTTCCAATATACTCATCTGTGTATTTTAATATATATTAAATTTAATGGTTTAGATGATGTAACATGATTAATTTTAATTTGATGTATTTGTTGAAATATTATATTCGAGTTGTAAATCTAAAGTTTATCAGAATGTATTATGAATAGTGTTTGAAAAATAAGAGTTAATACAGCTCTGATACGAAATCACTGCAGTCGCGCAATTCAAACTCAGTGGACTGCAGTAGTACCGCGCTCCGGCATTAGGTGGCGGACTACTGAGTTTTGACTTTCCTCGTATCAATAAATAAGACGAGGTGTTATATACAAGTCCCACACGATTTATATAAGACTCATCTCACTGACTGACTGGTCGCCTGACTCGTCTGTCCCCGTGACTCACTCATTCACTCGGCGTCACTACTGACTGGCCTACTGCTGGCCGGGCACTCACTGGGCTCTACTCCTGACACTAGTCACTCACTGACTCACTCAGTCGGCCACTGACACTACTGAAGGGCCACTGGCGCCTGGCTCACTACTCTCACGAATATTCCTGCACTTACGTTTCCATATAATATAATATATTATAATTTGGAAAAAAAAAAAAAAAAAAAAACTCTTACAACTAATCGCGTGTGATAAGTGTTTGTGTGAAGATTCTTTTCTGCTCCTACATTCTATATTTCTTCCTTTTTCTTTTCTTTTTCTCTCTTTCGCCTTTTTTCCTCTTTCTTCTTTTCCAGGCTCTTCACTCCGTAATTGCATCATCCACCGTCTATACAAGCATCTAAACAGCAAGGGAACCTCGGATACCCTTGTTAAGGGAAAATGAACAACTCAGCCGGATCACCCTCTACCATGGACATCGAGGACCTCATCAATGAAGGTACGCCAAGTGAGATGGTACGTAACCAAAATATACATATATTACCTTTTTCTCCTGAAGCCATTAAATATATAGAGGAACAGCGCGGTGCTTTTTCAGCAGAGCGTGAATTTCTATTATCAAAGCTCGCCGAATTTCAAAATCAAATTGATTTTCTTTTGGGTCAAATACCTATCCCAATCTCGTCACCTGCTAAGGTATCTCCTTCACCCACTTCAATTTCTACCCCCAACAAAAAGAGAAAGGATGCTCCCAACTCTTCTTCTTCATCTGATTCGGAGAACGATCTCCGTGTTTCAAAAACTTCTATGCCTTCTCCCGAAATTACACCTGAACCAGCTGTTATAACTCCTATGCCTCCTATAACTCCTTTAGCTTCTAAACATTCTTTTTCTCCTCCCATTGATATTCAGGACAAAAATAAATGGCATGATATCAGCAAAGCCATTACTTCTTACAAAATTGATATTCGTCGTGCTCGAGATATTCATGACTCTGTTAGGGTCTTTCCTACCTCATCAAAAGACTATCGATCTGTTACTTCACTATTGGATAAAAACAAAATTCAATATTCTTCTTTTCAACTTCCCGAGGATAAGGAAACAATCGCCATTATACGACACGTAAATATTAGTGTTCCCGAAAACGAAATTCTTGAGGAACTTTCTGCCCTTAAATATAAAGTAAACAAAATTCATCGTATGCATAAAGGAGACACACTTTGGCCTCTGGTTGCAGTAGATCTTGATTCTTCGGATCCTAATTCTAAAAACATTTTCAGCCTACAGGCTCTCGGACATCTTTCGGTAAAAGTAAAACATAAGCGCCCTACACAAATTATCCCGCAATGTAAAAGGTGTCTACGCTTTAGACACACTTCCAAGTATTGTCGTTCTGACTTTCGTTGTGCATTTTGCTCCGAAAATCACGAAACATCAACATATGATAAAAGAAACTCTAAAAATGCTGCGCCTAAGTGTGCAAATTGTAATGGTAACCATCGGGCTACATACAGTGGTTGTTCCAATGCCCCAAAACCTATTACTTCAAATTCCATTTCCAAACAAGCTTCTGATGCAATAAGTTTCTCTACTAAATTAAATCCTAAGGTCTCTTCCACTGCTATTCCTCCAGCTGCTACTAGTTTCACTAGATCTTACACTAAAGTCGCTGCTCAAAATAAAATCCCCTTGAGTGCGGCATCAAAGCGTTCAACTCCTTCTACTCCTACTACTCCTACTCAGCTCTACTCATCTTTGCCTCCTCAAATAATGAAATTCGCCATGGAATTTCTTCATGCTCTTTCAACTCTCTATACCGCAGACTCTAATACCAAATAATGGCTGTTTTTCATAATCCTTTAAATATTCTGAATTGGAATGCTAATAGCATTAAGCCAAAGCTCGCAGAACTTACAACATTGCTTGAGGAGAAAGCAATTGAAGTTGCTTGTATCTCGGAAATTAAACTAGCCTCCACTTCCTCTCTTTTTATCCCCGGGTATACCATACACAGAAAAGATAACTCTTCTCACAGCGGTGGTGTAGCAATTATCGTAAAAAGTACTCTGTCTCATAAGCGTATTTATCTAGACTCTACTATCTTTCAATAAGTAGGCATAGAACTTGAAGCATCCCCTAAACCTATTCGAATTTTTGCAATCTATTTTTCACAAAAAGCCGATAATGATCTTTCTAATATTAACCTATTTTTCCCTGATAATAATCCTACTATACTAGCAGGTGACTTTAACGCTAGACACACTTTTTGGGGATGTTCCTCTAACAACCCTAAAGGCACCTCTCTAATACGTCTTTCTCGTAAATATCACTTTTCCATTGATGCTCCTGAAGAACCTACATATTATCCTGGTAATCGTTTTTTACCTAGTATTCTCGACCTCTTCATCTCTAAAAATATCTTTCTTCCATTTTCCCCCGTTACCCTCAATCGACTATCTTCCGATCACCTCCCAGTGATTCTAAATACTTCGACCATTCCGCGTGATATTCCACCTAAAACACGAGTTAATTGGTTACGTTTTATATATCTTCTTGAATCTAACCCTCCTGCTATTCTTCCAATTAAATGTCCTTCTGATATTGATTTCACTATTTCTTCACTAAATTCTCATATTCTTCAAAACAAATCTTTGGCTTCTTTTTCGATTCAAAGTAAACCCCATAGTACTCCACTTCCGTCTGACATTATTGACCTTATTAAAACTAAAAACAGGGCTCGTCGAGAGTGGCATAAATACCGCCTTCCTCACCTTAAAAAACATCTTAATTATCTTCAACATATTATTCATAAAAAAGTCTCCGAAGTCCGCCAGCAATCCTTCTTTCAATATATCTCAGAAGCAGAAAAACGCCCTAGATCTCTTTGGAAAGTAGTGAGATCTCTTCGGAATCGAAAAACACCGTCCCGTCCTCTTATAGTTGATAATAAAATTTTTAACTCTGACGAGGAAAAATCCTCCCTTTTCGCTGTTTTCCTTGAGAAACAATGCTCCCCCAATCATTCTAACTTATCTCATTCTCAATTGCATATTACAATTCGTAACGCTTTAAAAAATTTTTGTCCAACTTCTGTAGGAATAGTTCCTACCTCACCTATTGAAGTAAGTCATATAATTAATAATCTTCCTTCACGCAAGTCCCCCGGCCCAGATAATATTAGTAATGGAATTCTTAAAATTCTCCCTCATAAATATATCATCATTATTACAAACATTATTAATGCATGCCTTCGTTGCCACTATTTTCCCTCTATTTGGAAACATGCAACTGTAGTTTTCATTTCCAAACTAGGAAAATCACCCGAATCTCCCGATAACTATAGGCCTATCAGTCTATTATCCTCTCTAAATAAAATCACAGAATCAGTAATTCTCCAACGTATGACACTTTTTCTTGACACAAATAAAATTATCCCCGATTTTCAATTCGGTTTTCGCAAAAATCACAGCACTGAACATCAACTACTGCGGATTACGGAAAACGTTTCAGACGCATTTAATAGAGGATTGTCTTCAGTTCTCACTTTACTTGATATATGCCAAGCATTTGATAAAGTTTGGCACGATGGACTGATTTATAAGTTAATTCATTTCAATTTCCCCCCTATTTTATTTCTATCATTCAGTCTTATCTTACTCATCGTTCTTTTTCTGTTAAAGTCGGTAACTCTTTCTCATCGGTCAAACATATTCTCTCAGGTGTTCCTCAAGGTTCAAAACTTGCTCCAACCCTCTTCAACATTTTTCTTGCAGATATGCCAACTATAAACAACTGCTCAATTGCTCTTTACGCAGACGATATAGCAATATTGGCTATTAGCAAAAGCTCTAAACTTTCAACTCAATACACCAATGAATACTTAATCACCTTGTCCAAATGGCTAAAACTCTGGCGATTGAAAGTCAATCCGCATAAATCCAAGGCAATTCTTTTTAGAAAAAGCATCCCTCGAATCAATAAACTACCCTGTATTGTAATTAACGGTATACATATTCCGTGGTCTTCCTCAGTAAAATATCTCGGTATTACTTTTGATCAAAAACTCTCTTGGGGTCCTCAAATTCTTAATATAAAATCAAAAATCCAATTTGCCCACCATCTTCTTGTACCATTTCTGTTCAATCCCAAAGTGACTTTAAAATCCAGAATTCTGGTTTTTAAAGCCATCATTCTCGGCTTTATTAGGTATGCCATCCCTATTTGGGGGACTGCCTCTCGAACCAAAATCAACACCCTTCAAAGAAAATTCATGAAAATCCTTCGGTCTTTCACTACAGCCTATCTATTTATGAGGAATAATAGAATTCTTTTTGAACTCGATATTCCTTCCATCTCTTCACTGGTTTCTCTGAGAGCTAAAATCATACGCAACTCTATTTCTACTCACCCTAATCCCCTGATTCAGGCCCTATCCAAGTTCTCACCTCATCCCAAAGATAGAGTTATGAGTTTTGTTATGTTATGTTATGTTATGTTACTTAACTATATAGTAATTCGCTGCTATTTTATTGCTTTTTATTCTCTTTATCAACTTCTTTCGAATTCTCTTCCTTATTCGTTTTATTTTTTTTCATAACAGGAATTAAATAACCTCCGTGGTTGCAATTCCGAGTGGTGGGAGAGTTTAGTCGGTAAAATCCGACACTACTTGTAATTGCAGGTGTTTTGCTTTATAAAATTCTCTCCATTCCACGGCTTTCATCGCAAAAATAAAATTAAAAAAAAAAAAAAAATTATATAAGACTCTTTTTATATTATATACGTAGATTCGAGGTCTATCTTTCCTTCAGCCAATACTATATGTCTAGACTTTTAAGATATTCGTTATGCTCGAATTGTCTAATATATACGATTTTTTTGTCTTTTTACAAATCATATTAATAAGATAAATTAGCGTGTAGTTCACATGTTGGATTACATCGCAAACTTATTAATTTTGATAATTGTGTAATTTCTCGAGAGACCATTGTTCTGTTTGGTATTTTATTGAATTTACCTATCTCATTTATTTGAGCAACATACACTCTATTTGTAAATTAATTTTTATAATATAGTATGAATTTATTTAATAAAAAATATTAATAATAATAAATTCTATAAAATAAATTTGAATGAGTATAATTTTTTCAATTTTTACATATAATTATCTAATTTTACGAAAATTACAATTTAATTAATTTGAAATTTTATTGTAATTTACGCATGTATTTTTAAAAATACACAAACATAATAAATTATTAAAAATAAAATAATCAAAAAACAAACATCGACTTTTTTTTAATTGTTGATTAATTTATTTTCTAGTTATATATGTTTAGTTATGGGTGATCGTTTTTGGAAGAAAAAGTAATTTACAAATTTAAGGTTTTTTGTAAAAAAATGTTATGCGCGAATTTAATATATGATGATGTACATGTCTAATATTTCGACGATATATCTGTCGCATTATCATTTCGTGTTTTTAAAATTTAATATAAAAATAACAGACGTAATATTTTATTATATAAAAAGAAAAACTATAAATAATATTATTAGCCATAATAACTATTTAAATTCGAGTTCTTAAAATTTAATTATGAAATTTAATATTACTTCTTTATTTATAGTAATAATATGTATTTGACATTTTTGCAAAATGTTCTCAACTCTCGTACGTATGTTCATATTTGGTTGTATGTACGAAATTCAAATCATAAAAAAAACTACGAGATAGCTTTTATTATTTTATAATATTTAAATTTTCATGGCTGCTTTTACGTTAATTCAGTATGATATGCAATATTTTATAATACTATAATAAAACTCATTCATTAATGATTCAAGGTTTACCAATATTATTAATTCACTGAAAACAAGTTGTAATAATTAGTTTTTTGAAATAATCTGTAGTTCCGAATATTTTTTATAACAGATTTTATAATATTGTTTTTTAAAATATATTTTTACATTATATATTAAGAAAATTTTTAAATAATAATTTTAATAATTAATGTAACTATAACATTCTTTGTAATTTATTTTGATTACATTAGTGTGGAGTAATATTCTTCAGTGGCTTATGTTTATACAATATAATACACTAATATTTAAAAATTATATACATAAAAATATTTGTATAAACTAATTAATTCTACTTAATTAAAATATTATAACTATTTAAATTATCGAGATAAATTATATAGTTGTTAGTTTTAGAAAAAATATTAATTACTTATTTTTCTATCATTCTGTAGTTTTATTAATTTATTTTAAATTCTTTGGATACTTGAATAATTTTCAAATAATTATATAAATAAATTCAAAATTTTACATTAATTTTTTATATTAAAAATATATACAACAGAATATGTATAAACAATATTTGTTCACTTTTTTAAATTAATTAATGATGAAAGTTTACTTATAAAAGTTTTAAAAGATGTTTATTTAATCATAGAATTTTAATTTAATACGAATATTGATAATACTAAACTACTATTTTATTTACAAATTTTTATAGAAATTATTTTAAAAGATATATTTTGAATACTATAGTAATTTTAAGCTGATAAGAATTTATTGATACAGAATATTTTTTACAATAAATGAAACAAAAACTTTTCCCCTGGCATTTTTAATTAATTGTTTTGACACTTTTAATAACTTTTTAAAAATACATTATTTAATACTATTCTCTTAATTATTGTTTATTTTTGAAAAATTATTGAGTAATGATAGTAAATAATATTAATGTATAACATTGTTGCGTATGTCACGAAATTAACATACTTAACGTATAAAATAATAGATATTACGTAAACAAATGGAAAAGGAGCACAAGAAGCAGAGTAATAAAAAACGCTGAAAGAGTATTAATTGTTATGAATTCGGGAATGAGTTCAATAATTAATCAATATTATGAGAATTATGTTAACTAATATAAATAAAAATTAAGGTAATACGAATTAAAACTAAAAAATAAGGATACCTCCACAGTGGGAGAATCAGAAAAATTAGCAGCTTCTCTCTATAAATCGGGAGCTGAGGCAATTAACGGGGTCTTTCGTCTTTCGTTATTGTATCGTCGAGATTTTTAATATAAGAGAAGTAGATTGGGTTCAGCGCGAGTAAGAGTACGAAGTAATTCAATCCCAGTCAGGAACTCTCGCCAGTCATCAACACGATACTCATACGATCGAGTAGATTCACGGCAAAGCAAGTATCGTAATAATTCACGTAATAATACATAGAGGCTAGATTTGTATCACGAATTTGTACACCGAATTCTCTCTTCCGATTTATTATCAATAAATCGGTATTTTAACGCGAATTAATCAATTGTATTTTATTTTTGCCGTAGCTGAAACGCTTCGACCGATTGAGCTATGGCAGAATAAGAACCGGATAACGTTAAACATAATAAATACGCGAATAAAGCGAATAAACGAAGAAGTAAATAAATAAGTAAATAAGTCACACGATAAATAAACGAGACGATATAAATAAATAAATATATAATTAATTAATTAGCTACGATGAATAAATTACAAATGAAAAATAAAATTTGAAATGCAACAATAATAAATGAATTGTTCTTTTTAATTTCATTTTAAAAGCCTGCAATGAAAATAATGTTCGAAGTGATATCATTGGTAAAATGTGTCTGGAATTTTTATCGTTACACATGTAACAGAAAATGAAATTTTTAAAAATTAAAATTTTATTTTAAAAAATAACAAAAACCTATAAGTCATTAATAATTATGATCATATCAACTAATAAATATTTATTTCTTCTTTAAAACTGCCCCTAAATAGGGGGTGGTAAATACATAAAAAAAGCTAAAAAAATTATTTTATGATATTTAAAAGAAATTTTTGATTATTAAAAAAAAAGAAACAAATTATCGATTAAGCAAGTTTTACAATCATTAAGGGTGCAATCCAATTGTTTTAAACACAAATTTATTGTAAATGCAATAATTAAACAATGACAATATTGTTTTTTAGAAAATAACAAACATAAATGCCATGTTTCATTAAAATAAATTTATTATAAATAATATGCGAATAAACAATATACTACGTATTCAAAATCCTAGAAAAAATACAATATTATCTTATTCGCAATAGTTTACAAAAATATTCACCAACAGGTGATAATGTTTTCTACTTTTATATGCTACTAACAATTTATAAACCGAGTTTCAAGACCTGCGTTTGTTCAATCATTATTTGTCCTTAAGCTTATATACGGGCTATATGGGAACTCTGTTAATTGTTGCAATGCCTCGATCTCTCGTCAGATCGGGGCCGGGATTTACTCAATCGGAGGATGGGTCCCACAAATAACAAACTCTATATTTATAAATTTTTATTTAACAAGATGTTTATTGAAATGTGAAATACAATAACGATATTTGAATGTTGGCGGCTATATTTTGCTGTCGGTCGCCGGTGACTCCTCAGTGATCGTCTAAAACAGAGGTTTATTCACCTTATTCAGACGTAAATAGTAAATAAACGGTCGTGTCGGCAGTTATGACACACGGCACGTCGTTTATTTATATTGAAACCTAACTAATACACGGCGCCCTTGTTGTTATGACGCAAGTGACGTCGTGTATTACTTTTGATACAGCGATTACTGCTGTTATGACGCAGCACCGAAAATTATATTAAATTTTATTTCGATTTTTATTTTATAATTGTCTCGGTGTAATCACAGAGACAAAATAAAATACAATGAATTTTCTTATATTATAATTGATTAGACCCTCGTGTGAACACGATTGTCTCGATCAATTATCCAGAGAAAAAGCTCCCCTCGTAGATTCATTCGCATGTTTATATACCCATGTTTTGCCGCGGTTTCCACTTTTTCCCCTTATTGCGGAGGGATAACCGGCGTTAGTTTCCGTGGGGAAGGCACGCCGTACGCGTGTGATTTGCGCGATTTGAAATAAAGCGTTTGAAAAGCGGTATCATATTCAAGTCGACAAATCGCGAATTAGTTAATGATTGTTCCATCCCACTAGATCCCACACTTTTCTCACCTTTGAGGTGATTGAACCGGCCGGTCAAGAGGTTAATAAACTGTTAACCTCAAATCGGTGTCGCGACGAGGTGTAATATCGTCGCATTACCCCCCCCCCCTTAAACGACGAATGAATTTTTTTTTTTATAATACCTTTCTTCTAGGGCCTATGTATCGTATGTCCCCGGTTTCTTTATTGAACCGTAATTTTCTCCTCCACGGACCATAGTGGATGGTATACGAAAGATGTCCAGTCGGTACTTGGACACGGAATCCATCAGGAAGCATCACGAACATGTATTTCTGCTCGTTGGCTGACAAAGGGGCGGCTGAGGTAGTGATTTCGCTATTTACATCGTCGAGTCTCTGTTTTTTCTCAGGTATTTCAGTTTCGGGCGACTCGGTTTTCCGCTTTCTTGAAATTTTTTCTAATTCCGCCCGTTTTCTCGATTTTTCCCGTAGTCTATTTACTATATCGTTTCGCGTAATTTCCATTTTCACGTTTGATTTAATACTAAACAGATTTTTACCTTGCTGACTCTCCCCTACTCCTGCCTCGCGTAGACATAGTTTCTTCCCAGCACTATCCATTCCTTTTGTTTTTCTATGATCCAGGCGGGTATTGTGACTCTCCGCCCATCCTGCGTGATCATCACCTCTGTCCAACCTTCGTACAAGATCGTTGTCCTGGACCCATACCGGTTGGATATCTCTCCTCTCATTCGATGTATCTCGAACCCCATGCACTCGGCGATGATTGCCATGTCGTTGGAGATGAAGGTATGGGGTTGCCTGAGCTCCAAGTCCGCGTCGAATTTCATGTCGCCTATTTTTATTTTCTCCGTCATTTTCCTCGATAAAATCTTTACTATGAAATGATTTCAGATCCTGAACATGAGCGGTGACAACTTCGTTATCCCCACTCTTCAACTGGACAATAACCGGCGAAATCTTCTTAATAACAACATGAGGACCATCATACTTAGGCGTTAGTTTGTGTGAGACTTTGTTTACTTTGTCTGACAGAATTCGTATTTTTCTCATCACTTTTTCACCCATTTCAGGATACCAATTTCTACGCTTATCGTTGTAATATTTCCGCTGAGTATCGAAGGATTGTGCTAATTTTACTTGGGCTAATTGACATGCATTTTTTATTTTTTCTGCACGTTGTTCTTCACCCTCTATGACGCATTTAAACACTTTCTGTTTTCTCATCATGGGGGTACAGAGCTCTCTTCCAGTATTTAAGTAAGCCGGTGAAAAACCTGTGGACGAGGAGACTGCCGTATTATAGGCAAAGGCAAGTTCGGCCAGATGTTCATCCCAAATATAATGTTTGCCTTTCACCTGTTGTGCGATCATAGTTTTTATGACTTTATTCGCCCTCTCCACCGGATTACATTGTGGCGTATAAGGAGGCGTTCTACGATGTTCAATACCGCAGCTTTTGAGGTAATCCACAAAAACTTTTCCTATAAACTGCCGTCCATTATCTGTCACTATTGTCTTAGGGCACCCATGTCTATAAATAATATGTTGTTTTATTTTGTTTTGGATGACGATACTGGTGGCGGTGCGTAATGGTATTAATTCAATCCATTTTGTAAAACGATCCTGGCATACGAGGAGCCATATATTCTGGCTTCGAGAACGAGGTTGCGGCCCTACGAGGTCTATTGATACCTCGTCCCATGGCCCTTCCACCCATCGTGCACACATGTCTCCAGGTTTTGCCTGCTGGGAAGATTTGTATTCTTGACACGATTGACAGGATCTGACATAATCGACTGCTTGTTTCAACATGCCTGGCCAGAAGTAATTTTTCGCTAATCGACACAGTGTTTTACTTACGCCGAGATGTCCCGCCAACGCGTCATCATGATTTTCATGTAGGATTTTTAAGCGTTGTTCATTGGGTACGCACAATTTCCACTGATAGGCTTCAGGAGTATCGTTAAAATCCAATGTGTGTAACACCAATTTATATAATCTATTATTCTCTACTTTGAAACTCTTCCATAATGCTGGGTCTCGTTTTACTGCGTGCATGGTTTTATCATACCAACTGATTTTACTTATAGCGCATATTTTTTTTTCTGGGTGTCGAGAGAGGGCATCAGCTAGTATATTTTCTTCACCCTTTCGGTATTTTAGTTCGTAATCCCATTGTGCCAACTCGATGGCCCAACGGGCTAATCTACCGGACGGATTATCAATTTGACTGAGCCATTTTAAAGCTTGATGGTCAGTAATAACAACAAAATGATAGCCCTCTAAGTAATCCCTCATTTTCCATATTCCCCATTTTACAGCAAGACACTCTTTCTCTGTAGCTGAATAATTCTTCTCGGCAGTATTAAGAGTTCGGCTGGCGTAAGCAATGACCTTTTCCTCATCCGCTTCACCTTGGGTTAACACTACACCAAGGCCCTCATTACTTGCATCAGTTTGCAAAATAAAGGTTTTTTCAAAATCGGGACAAGTGAGAATAGGGGCTCGAGTCAATTGTTCCTTTAAACGTTTGAAAGCGTTTTGATGATCTTTTCCCCATTCCCATTTTATTTTCTTATGCAGCAACTTATTCAATGGAGCAGTTGTTGTGGCTACGTCCGGTAAAAACCGCCGATACCATGAAACCATGCCATTGAATCTTCTTAATTCTTTGATGTTATTTGGTGGTGTCAATGCCACTATAGCAGCAATTTTTTCTGGGTCCGTATGAATACCGTCAGCGTCAATCACATGTCCTAGATAACTTAATTTCCTTCGTCCAAATTGACATTTCTCCCAATTAGGACGTAATTTCGCTTCATATAATTTGTCGAGTACTTTCTTTACCATATAAGTATGATGATCGAAATTAGGACTTACTATTACAATATCATCTAAGTATGTAAAGACGTATGGTTCCCACGATGGGCTTATTACTTGATCCATCATTCTTTGAAAAACTGCAGGGGCGGAATGCAAGCCGAATGGCATAACCTTGAATTGCATTAAACCATGTTTTGGTGCAGTAAATGCCGTGATAGGTTTGCTATCAGGAGTGAGTGGGACTTGCCAATATCCATTTTTCAAGTCAATCGTAGACAAATACACTGCTCCTCGTAATTTATCCAGAGTGGCATGGATTTTTGGTAAAGGATACGCATCCTTTACACTGACCTCATTCAATCTTCGAAAATCAATACAAAATCGGTATTTTCCATTTTTTTTCTTTGCCAGAACTATGGGTGAGCTCCATGGGCTCGAGGAAGGTTCTATCACTCCCTCATCCACCATTCTTTGTACTTCGTCATCGATAATTTTCTGCATAGCCGGATTTCTTGGACGATATCTTTGTTTTACCGGAGTGGGATTACTAAGATTGATTTTGTACTGTACTAAATGGGTTGGCCCTTTTATGTTTTCCATTTTCTTTTGTGCATTCTTTAATATATTATTAAGTATTTCTTGTTGGTTTTCCGATAAATTCTGTAGTCCAACAGTACGAATTGCTGACGCTTGATCTTGAAACGTTATATCGATTCCTAATAACCTCAGAGAATCCATGCCTAATAATATATCGTAATTTAAATTATTCATTATTATAAAGGACATTTGTTTGGTTTTTCCTCGGATAATTACGTTTCCCATAATACTGCAGTCTAATTGTACTGGTGAGCCGTCTGCCATGGTTGCTGTATATTGAATGGGAAATCTTTTCCAATTTCTTTCTAAACACCATTCATACATTCGCTTTCCCATAAATGAATTTACCGCCCCTGTATCTACAAGGGCCTGGATTGCTTCTCCCTCAATAATTAATTCAATGGATGGTCGTCCGTCTCGACACCATTGGACCGAGACGGGGGAGATGCAATCTCGGTCCTTTGTCCATTTCCCGAAGGCATGCAACATTCACGGGTAAAAACTCCATCTTTACCGCACATGGCACAAAATTTCTTTGCTGCATTTCTACAGGTGTCTCTACGATGTCCCCTTTGTTTGCATCGCCAGCAGTGATCTTTTCTGCTATATGTGGTACCATGGGGTTTTGTAGTCTCCGTCATTACTTCCGGTTCATTTGCATGAATAGGAAGTGCTGTACGTCCGAGGCTCTTGGTTAATTTTAACAAATTCTCAGTGTGTTCAGCCTCATTAATTAACTCATGTACGCTGAGAATTTGATGCCGATGAACGAACAGTCTAATTTCTGGTCGTAAGCCTTCATATAATCGGTCGATTTCCTCCTCCAAGGTAAAACCCCCCCGTCGTCGCATAAGAGTTTGCATCGCCGTTATATAAGCTTTCACGTATTCATTTGACCCTTGCTTCCGTTCATTTATCAGTCGATCCATTTCTTTACGTACATTACGTGACAGATAATAATTCTTTAACATTTGCTCAAATTCCTTCCAGGTAGTGCATTTGGGTTGATTTTTAAACCAGGCTAATGCATCTTGTTTCATCAACATAGGTAATGCTTTGAGTAAATATTCCTTTGAAATTTCATAACTTTCGCAATGAGCATCCAATTGTTCCAAGAAATAATATACATCTTTTCCATCAAAATGGATATTCCATTTGCGTATAATTTCAAGAACACGTATATTTTCCGTCCCTATGCTGCATAATTCTTCCGGAGTCCTTTCAATAGGAGTTGATTGTTGCGGAGCCCTCTGTTGTAATGACGTGTGAATGATTTCAGAAACGTCATTTAGAATATCCGCATTCACATCGTCTTCTTCATTATATTCCGAAGGATCTTCTTCTTTGCCGACAAATAACTCCGGATTCGTTTTTGCAAACTTTATTAAAATTTGCCTGGTTATCGTAAGATTTCCCTCCGTAGGCAAATTATGCATTCGTAGTAATGCAATTACCTCATCTTTAGGTAATTTATATAACCAAGAAATTCCCATTGTTATTTTGTGAAATCACAAAATCAATGGAAATAATAACTCAAGCCTAAAAAAAATATAAATATTATTTATTAGAGTTTTTTGTTATCTGTGTCCCTGTTCGGGCGCCATGCAATGCCTCGATCTCTCGTCAGATCGGGGCCGGGATTTACTCAATCGGAGGATGGGTCCCACAAATAACAAACTCTATATTTATAAATTTTTATTTAACAAGATGTTTATTGAAATGTGAAATACAATAACGATATTTGAATGTTGGCGGCTATATTTTGCTGTCGGTCGCCGGTGACTCCTCAGTGATCGTCTAAAACAGAGGTTTATTCACCTTATTCAGACGTAAATAGTAAATAAACGGTCGTGTCGGCAGTTATGACACACGGCACGTCGTTTATTTATATTGAAACCTAACTAATACACGGCGCCCTTGTTGTTATGACGCAAGTGACGTCGTGTATTACTTTTGATACAGCGATTACTGCTGTTATGACGCAGCACCGAAAATTATATTAAATTTTATTTCGATTTTTATTTTATAATTGTCTCGGTGTAATCACAGAGACAAAATAAAATACAATGAATTTTCTTATATTATAATTGATTAGACCCTCGTGTGAACACGATTGTCTCGATCAATTATCCAGAGAAAAAGCTCCCCTCGTAGATTCATTCGCATGTTTATATACCCATGTTTTGCCGCGGTTTCCACTTTTTCCCCTTATTGCGGAGGGATAACCGGCGTTAGTTTCCGTGGGGAAGGCACGCCGTACGCGTGTGATTTGCGCGATTTGAAATAAAGCGTTTGAAAAGCGGTATCATATTCAAGTCGACAAATCGCGAATTAGTTAATGATTGTTCCATCCCACTAGATCCCACACTTTTCTCACCTTTGAGGTGATTGAACCGGCCGGTCAAGAGGTTAATAAACTGTTAACCTCAAATCGGTGTCGCGACGAGGTGTAATATCGTCGCATTGTTAATAACGAATTTTGCAGAGACATTTGCTTTAGCTATGACATAAATTTGCTCTCGAGTTTAGTTAACAAGTTAACATATGACGTCCGGGTTCACGGGAGGGAACCTAGGCAGGCTGAAGTGTATGACTCTAGTATGTAACGGCAGGCTGAAGTGTATGACTCTAGTATGTAATGTTGACTCGCGCTAATAAATATTATTAACTTTAAAAATGAATGAAGCTAAATTTAAATTATAATTCAAAAGAAAGTTTATATTATTATTTATTTATTAAAATTACATCCCAGCTCTTGGCCTAAGGACGGGCTCCGTTATACATTACATTATGTACATTAAGCATTGCTATGCACCTTACATAATATTTACAGGTTTTGTACACATAGTTACATTATTCAACACTTTTTTTATATATTACATAATTCACATTGCTTTGCTTAGTTTTCTTTCCTTTTCTCACTTGTATTCTCTGTCACTTCTTTTCTCTCGTTCTCTATTCTTGTACTTGCTGTATAATTATGTCTTGTCTGTATCTTTTCTTCTTCCTAGCCTCTCTTCCAGCTCTCTGACATCTTTCAACATTTTTCTGCCTCCTATTTTCTTTTTGCATCTCATCATTAAATCATTTTCTTCCTCTCTCATGGCTAGATTTTTTTCATCCCGTATCATTATTTTTATAAAATATTAATATTTATTAATATAAAATAATAAATTTTATTATCATTATAATTATATTTTTTAAATAAATATAATTTAAAATGGTCGGTCGAAAACCAGCTGTAAATTTGGAAGAAATTTTAAAATGTATCGAAAATTTTGATTTATTCAAAAAAAAAAAAGTACAATTATATTGTACAAAATTGAAAGAATTTATTAAACGATTATAAAATGAAAAGCAGTATTGAGGAAGATGTTTATACTCAAAATACCATTCAGATTAAAAAAAATTTGAAAAGAAAAAACACTAATGATGATTCATTAGAATTTAATTTTTAATTCTCTAACAAAGAATGGAATAAAATAAGTTCAGTAGATGAAATATCTAAATCTTTAAAGGAAGACTGGATCGAAATTATAAGAAAAAAATATGGCAAAAGAATTTGCCTTGTATGTTCAGTTTTAAACATCATGTTGATGTCGGAAACATATTTTTTAAAGCTGAAAGTTATTGGACTTCGTGTCATACACTCATATTAATATATTGTCAAAAAAGACCAACGCTTCGAGAGATAGTGTATTTTACTGTAGAGACGCGATATATAAAACATATCCCCCATAATAAAAAAATTCGGTTACAAAAAACCGAAAAAATAAAAATTCAAAAAGAATTGATCAATAAACGACCAAAACAATTTCGCAGATAAATGGTTTAAAAATATATGGATTATGATGATCCTGAACCTGCGCATTTATTTAATTTAAGGCAACTACAAAATGCTAGGCAGAATAAGAAAAATAGAGATATCGGAATTGAAACAGGTGATTCATTGTTTGAATCACTTAATAAATTAAAAACAACCTCCGATTATTGTAAATTTATTAAAGAAATAGGCTTTAATAAATTTTTTTTAAGTATGTAACACCACGAATTTCTCTTTCCGAAAAATTCCCGAACGGCGTTGACAAGTTAATTTTTAATACATTTATTAATTCCCACACCACACTTATTAATAAATATATTTTAAGATTTAAATTAACACAACACTTTTTATAGATATTTTTTATTATACGTCGGGACGAGTCCGTCGCTGATTAATTTACCGTCGGACAGACAAATTTCTCCGTGGTCTTCACTATCAAATTCTAAATTTAAATTTGATTTTACGCGACACTATCAAACACTCGCCATTTATCACATATATATAGTTTAAATAATGATACAAATAAATCAATATAATATGGTATATGTATATATATATATATATAAATAACAGAACGATCTCACCAATTTCAAAAAATTATACGACTTCCTTGAATTTATTTATAAAGTAGATATATGTAGAATAATGGCCACCTTACTGAGATTTTCAACGTGCTCAATTTAAGATAATGATTAATTATTGGAATAATTTATTTCAAATCCTTCAATATTCCTCTCTCTCTCCAATGGTACCAGATGTCTTCATTCAATATAGTGGTTAATTATATTTCCAAAAAGAATTACTTACTTTTCAATTTCAGAATATTATAACACGTTATATTACACAACTAAACAATGCTTATCACTCGAAGGTGGCAATATATTATCTGAAAAATGGCTTTCCTTTCTTTTTGAAAGGAAGCCAAATTTCAAAATCTACACTACTTTACCTTTTCAAATTTTTCATATACTTACACCTGAGCTTACGTGTGTAATGCTTTTCCTGATTGGTTACACCCATCAAGCTCCCCTTGTCCTGTGCTTTTTGAAATCGTGAAATCCTATTGGCCATTCAAAAACTGCCGTAAAATTACACGATTTCGCTAAACTTTTCAAATTTTCACTTGATGCTGGTAATTCCGGAATTGGCATTACCGGTCATCTCGTGGAGGCATGAAATTAATTCATTACTCACTACTACATAAGAACTCTCCGTATGAAGCAGATATATGTATATTTCAATACTATCTTATACCTATCTCTCTCTCACTCTAACCTACACTGCTGGCGTACAGAGAACGCCTCGATTCCACGAGATTTCCGGTCATTCAACATGCCGGACGGCCTCGTGACAGATTGTAAACATTCCACAAGATTCGCGTTTCATTATCAATTATTTCAATAATTAATTCAATAATAATAATAATGAATAATTCAGCTACAGGAGACCCAGGCATACGTGAGATTTCCCCCCTGTTATTATTATTATCTACATAATATTAATTTCCATTTTCATTCACTACTTTTATTTAAACATTCTAATGGCATTTAATAATTTTCAGGTTAGTGATGAACAGATAAAACCATTCATCACAAATCCCCCCCTAAATCGTGACTTCCCCCGAAGTCATGCATTTACATAACTTATTCACCTTCTAATTAATACCTGGTCCATATTTGGGGTTAGGTCCGCACTACTTTCGTTATTTCGAGAAACCGTAACACCACCTTTCCTTTATGGTTAGGGGTTGTCTATACTACCTTCAAGGGTATTGGGGAAAGGATTAAGGATAGGGATAGGGTTAGGAAAAGAAGATGTTGTGGCCACGGGAGCCACGAGGTCCCTCTACCTCCGAACACTCCGCTGACCACAAGAGACTGGAGGTCCGGTGACATACCCCTCACCTGATCCAATACCCGGAGCACCATGTCCAGGCCCACCTCCAGCCTCCGGTCCGAGATAATCGTAGGGATTCCCCGGGACACCCCTGAACCCGAGACCGGTGCCGACCCCGACTCAGCCCTCCGGTCCACCACATCACCGGAAGGAGCCATATCCCTCCTCCTTACCCTCGCCCAATACTCCTCGCTGCAACGCGGAAAATTCGAGAGGTCAAACCCCTCCTCCCACAATTGTAACACAACACGTGGGCTGCCGGTTGAGGGCAATTTCTCCTCCGGTGCCCACGCCTCCAACAAATGAAACACATTCCCGCTGGGGGGTCTACCTCCGACCTTGTCCGAATCCTTTGAAGCCTTCCGAACATTGTACCCGTCTCTCTTACGGGAAGGTGCGTGTTGTCACACTAATCCCTAAAGAGGACAGGTCTGTCCAATCTCTTCACTTTCCTGGTCGACAAACTTTTGTTTGGATTGAATGCAGGGCGCCGAATTTTCCCTCCATTCCTTCGAACCAGGGCCTAGACCGGGATGGGCTGCGCCTCCCGCGACTTCGGCAACACCACCGTCGAAAAGATATCTCTTAATTCGAGACGACTATTCGGGTTCTGTTGCCGCGCCCTACGCCGACTCCTCCTGAGGGTCGAAGCGGAAGGTTTCGGGGGAACCAAATTTGGATATAATCAGGTGCAAAACTACCCAGAATAATTGTATTAGATCTAAGTAAAGCGCTTCAAAATAGCGTATCATTGGCGTTTAATGGAATACGCTTTCATACGTATAATGACATGTGTGTAAAGATTTTATTAAATAATAAAGAAAATAATTTAAATACCCAAATTCGAACTGATATAGCCCTCTGCAACATCTTGTAACAAGATGAGCATGTTTCAGTAAAAAGAATACAAAGTTTAAGTATTTCATTTGTAAATACATAGATTTATGACTAAGCTTGAAAAATTGAACGATTTTATTCAATTTTTAAAATATGTTGCAATAGTTGCTTATAGCAAAAATTATGATGATAATTGTCAAAAAGCAACAGTAAATATAATAAAATGTATAAAACATTTTCATTTTAAAGAAATAAAAGAAACAAACATCGATGCAATCGATGTAAATGAAAATGACGTTGAGGTAATGAAAAATAAAACATTAATTGAAAAATTTGTTTCACAAATACAATGTGAAATATTAAATTTAGTTAATAAGTCTAATAAAAATATTGGAATACATTCTAATGATTATTTTTTACCAGTTTTTTGTAATAAATTATTTAATTTATGAAAAGAATTTTGCTGTTGGGTGAATGTTATGTCCAAATATTTTAAAAATGAAGATGCTGTTGCAATTTCGGCTAGATCCGTAACATATTTCAGAGAAGTGAAACAATCTCTCGATAATCAATTATTACGAGAAGATAAAATATTAATGCAATATTGCAAATTTATTGATGCCAATATGAAATTGGCAAGAGCTGCGTTATATAATTTAAATAAAAAGAAATATGAATTATTTAGCAATAATTAAGAATTTAGTTACTTATCCGACAAGGAAAGTTGAAAAGGTAAAAATTGAGATGATGAATTTCACCTACCATTTAGTTGCGAAAAGCAACTTGCTGAAAAGCATGAAATTAAAAAGTACATTTCTAAAAACAAATTTGTAGTGTCTGTTGTATCAGACCATAATTATTCAATATTTGAAAATTCAATATATGAAATACATTCCATGCCGACAATTGAAAAAAAAAAATGATAGTGAGAGAGGACTTTATGTTTCTCCAGATGTAAACATTGTTTTGCATCTTAAAAAATCTAGGTTCTCTGCAAAAAGAAAAAATAGAAATGTTTTAAATGGAAACTTAATGTTTCCAATTCATATTCATCAAATAAAATATATACTAATGAATACGTTTGCCTTTGATGCAATCTTAGATATTCTAAGTAATGCTTATAGGCAAAATAATGAATTCAAAAAATTTATTGATTTGCAAAAAAATAAATTTTTATTTTTTTTATTTATAATACAACTCCAGCCTTTCGGCCCGGGAGTGGACTTTGTACATCGAGTTTTTACAGTGTTAGTTTGTTATTTACATTTTCTTTATATAATTCCATGTATGTCTTCTTATATTTTGTTTCAGTCTTCTTTTTCTCTCATTACACATCTTCCTCGTTGTATCTATCTATATTTTGTCTTTTCTTTAATGAATTCTTTAACTCTTTTCCTAATCTCCTGGTTATCTTTTCCATTTCCAAATTCTCTTAATACCTTTTCTTCGTTCCAAATATATTGATCTCCTTTCTTGTTAATTTTTTCTTTTAGTCTTTTACATCTCTCTAGCATATGTGTCCAATCGCTCTCCTCTTCCTTGCATAAGTTACAGACCCTTTCTTCTTCTTTTAGCCAATACTTGTTACTTTCAGTGATGTTACCGCATCTTATCTTAGCCACAGTTCTCACATCTTTTATTTTCTTTCCTTTCTTTAAATAAATTGGTAAATCCTGAATCATTATCTTCACGTACGTTTTATTGTATCTCGCCTGATCTATCCTTGTGTATCTTTTCTGTCTTTCAATGTCTTCACTTCTTCTTGTTATTTCTCTCCATTTTTCTGTCCCTTCCTCATTTCATATCTTTACTTGTATTTTACTAAGTCCGATCGTATTCAGCCATTTCTCTATCCAATCTGTTGTGCTTTTTTCAATCCATCCTTGTTTCTTTTCTTCTAGGCAGAGTCTGCTCAATCTATTCTCATCTACTTTTTTTATTTTTTCTTGCAATTTTAGCGCTCTTATTTTCCAGCTTGTCTGCATCTTCTTTTCTTTTGTCTCTTCATAGATATATCCTGGCGTGCAAAAGTCTAGGCCCAGCGTCCATCTGATATACATTATCTTTATTTTTTCCATGTCATGGACTTTTTCTTTTCCCCAGATTTCTGGTCCGTAGCTTAGTACTCCTCCAACCAGGTACTCGAATAGTTTTTTCCTTCTAACATAGTCTCCAGCACATCTTCTTTCTCCTAATCCCCATGTTTTCTTGGCCGCTATCATGTCTTTATGCTTCCTCTCTTCTAGGTGATCTTTGTAGTTTCCTTTTCTGTTGAAAAGGAAGATTGTTCCATTGAATATGGTCCAGCCATTTCTCTCTATTCTCCTAACCAGCTCTCTTCCTTTCTTATCTATTTTCAGGTCAACGCTTCTCCTTGAATCCACTCTTCTATCGCCTTCTTCGCTCATGAAATTACCTAATCGTCCTATTCTCGTGTTCATATCTCCCATAATTATAATCTTTGCCTTACTCTCGTCGTTTTCTTGTTCTATTATCTTCCATTTTTCTTCCATATTTCCCGTGTTGTATATGTTCCATATCTCTATTTTTCTATTTTCTTCTTTCATATCTATTTTTGTCTTTACCAGGCCTTCTAGTTTACTCGTACCTAATTCTTCAACCTTGATGTTCTAATTTCTATTAATTCCGATGATGAAACCTCCTCTCGCTCTTCCTCTCTTTTTGTCTCTTGTTGCTTCTATTATCTCCCATTCCATTTCTTTTGGTAGCCTTTTCTTACATTTATCCTTGTCTTTTTCTTCTACCCAGGTTTCTGCCAGGCATATGAAGTCCTTTCTCTTTATGTAATCCCAAAAGTCTTTATCTTTATTCCATATGCCTGCCGCATTCCAAAAAACTATTTCTCTTGTATTTTTCCCTTTTCCTCTATTATCTTTCCTTTCCAACTTTTTCTTTATTTTTCTTGCACCTTTCTTCGCTCCTTCTGTTTCCTCCTTTCTCTCACTCTGTGTTGTTTTTGTTTTTCCTATCTCTTTCTCTCTTGAGTCCTTTTCTTCTATCTTTTCTTTCGCCTTTGTCCACTCCCGCTCTATGCTAAATCCGTAGGTTCCCTCTCCCCTTTCTTGCTGTCAGTTCTTGTCCTCGACGTACATGTGAGTATGCCTTTCTTCTCTTCTTGTCCCCCTTTCTCTAAATCTTCTTTTTCCTTTTCGTCTTTCCTTTCACTTTCTTGTTCGTTATTATTATTCTTGTTTTCAATATCTTTCGTTATTCTATCCATGGTCTTGATGTCCTCCCATCTTATCCACTGCCCTTCATATTTAATTTTTCTGTACCCTATCTTCGTCTCTAATCCTTTTGACCTCACCTTTTTCGCCCATTCTGCTATTTGCCCTTGGATTTGCTTCTCTTCAAAGGTGAGGTCAAATTCTATGAATATGTTGGTTCCAATCAAGTGCCTTCTCGCATCGTATAGGAGCGTCTTATCTTCTTTGTTCCAAAATCTTACTATAATCACCTTTCCGCTCCACCATGCGTCCTTTATCTTCCTATATTTTTTCAGTCAGCCCCTAAAGAATTCTTCGATCCATATCTTCAATCCCTTTCCTCCTATCTCCGTTCTTTCGATTCCTTTGATCACTAGATTATCTTCTCTTTCTCTTTTTTCCTTCTCCCACACGATCTTTCTCATTTCCGTTACCTATTTCTTCGATAATCTAGATCTTACTGACGAGGTATCTCTGCTTCCCCCTGATTTGATGGAGGCCGTCTCGCTGTCCTTGTCTCTTGTGCCGATATCTCCATATTCACTCCCTGACCTTTCATTCTCCAGCCAACATATTTTGGCTTCCGCTTCTACCTTCCAATCTTCTAATTTTTCTACCGTTTCTTCTAAATCTTTTATTTTATTCATAGCCCTCTCTAGATCTCTATTCATCTTTTCTCTTTTTCTCCATATTTTCAGGTTTCGCCTCTATCCAGCTCATTAGTGCTTCTCTATCTTCTTTTAGTTCTTCTCTTATCTTTTGTATTCTCCTTTTTTTTTCTTTTTCATTGTTTATAATTTTTACCTTATCTTCTTTATTTGTTTCAAAGGTTACCTTTTTTCGAAGTTCTAATAGAGTCTGGGTGTTTTTCTTTGCTCCCCTACCTCTTCTAGAAATTCCAGCAGAATTACCGCCCCTCTCCGCCTTCTCGTTGACCGGCGTGATTGGGGTGGATTGCCGCGCGGCGGCGCTGCCCGACAACTCGAGTTCCTTATCTTGGTTCATGTTCTATGATTGATTGTTCGCGCGCGCAACATTCCGTAATTGTTGGAATTTTCCTTTAATCTTCACTTTTTCACTTTTCACTCTTTCTTTCATTTTTCTACACTTTCACTTTTAATCACTTATCATTTTGTCTTGTCTCGTTCCTTTCTTTAAACCCTTTCTTTTGATATCACTTTTTCTAACTTTTATTCAAGATTGTACTAACATTTTCGTAAAATTCGCGTAGCTTATAACGGCGTGTCACTCGCTTTCGAATCTCGAAACAAAGTCCAAATAAATTTTTATTTAAAAAATTGTGTTTTTCAAATGCAATTGCAAAGTATACGACTGATGGTTGCAATAACGAAATATATGTAAATAGAGCAAACATATTAAAAGATATATTTTCAAATAATAACGGTACAATAAATTATACGACTAACATATCAGAATTATTTGAAAAGCTCATGAATGAATATGAGTGTATTAAGCAATTATTTAATTGTGCAATATGTTTTCAGAACAAAGAAAACAAAAAAATAAAAATTCCTATTCCTAACACGAAAATTATTGAGGAAGATGGTTACAAAACACTACAATTTAAAATAAATAAATATTTCTCACATAAAACTGTACTGCAGTACACAGGATGAAAGTGCCATATGTCAATCCAGTATTGCCAATTACTTATGGATTGACATAGACGATGCATATAGACATGCTGAAATGCAATTCGATATTGCTGATATACCAACCAAAATTAAAATACAAAATAATTGGTTTGTATCATGTGGTTTGATGGAATATGTAACACCATCTCAAATAGGTGGAATAGGCCATTACATTGCAATATGTCGTAAAATTAATGATAACTGGGAAGAAAAAAATGATTTAATGAAAAATAGTAAAAAATTGAAACAAAATACACTGAAAAAATGTAAAATCAATGCTTTATTGTATATAAGGTTTAATGAATAATATATATATTTGATTACAAATACATGATATTTATATATAAATATTCGTAATAATAAAAATGATGTTCAGTTTTTGTTGCTCAAATACATAATATTAAAGGTATTATTAATTATTTTTTTAATTCATTATTAATTTAATATTTACATTTTCTTCTATAAGCTACTAACTATTTATATTTTATTTCTTAATAATATTAATGTATAACGAAATAAACCTTTATTAGTTAAACTACTTTATAAAAAATGGATATTTATTTATCAATTATATCACTAAAAAAAAATATTTTTAATAATTCTTGATTACAGGATTTGTAATGTTCGGTTAATGTTGTTCCGCCAGGCTTCCCAGTTGCCTTTGACAAAATTCTAGCCACCAACTTATTAATTTTCATCTTTTCTATACTACTTAGCTCTGAAATACCTGCACATTCAATTTGAATAACAGTATTTCTATCACTATCACATCTAGAGAATTCTCTCCACTCCCCTTCCCTAGCACGCCACAGGCCCCGGCCAAAACGGGTGTCTATATCGAAGAGTTTGCAGAAATCCATCCCGAGTATCATATCTTGGTCCAGTTGCTTTACTGCCCTAACTTTCATGATTAATTCCATTCCGTCGACGTTCATCTTTAGTGACAGGACTCCCAAAGCTTTGCTTACCGTTCCTGTAGCACATTTCACTTCTGACGACGTGGGAACTAAATTATCCTTTAGTTGTGCAGCTACTCTCCTCCCGACCAAATATATCATCACTCCTGGGTCACACAACGCTTTATATTTAATACCAGCTATGTTGACATCAAAGAAATTCCTATTTTCTAATGATGAACCAGCTATATTCTTTGTTTTCATACTACTTTGTTCCACCAATGGAATTAATGGATCTAGAACTTGATTTTGTTCCATTTCACTGCTTGATTCTTGATTTGGTTGAATAGGTTTTTGAATTACCTCCTCTGGACTCGTGACTGGGTTCAACTCATCCATTAACCTCATTTTCTGCAAACACTCCTCCAACACTACTAAAATATCCTCCTGGCCTTACTCCGGTAAATCCAAGGAGTTTGCTAACTTCTCGCCCTCATCTGGCCTCCCAAATTGGCAAGAAGTTACGCCATGACACTGCACTACCATTTTCTTTGCTAATTCTTCATTTTTATCCGATTCCACCTCAGATAATTGAAGAGATACGCCACTACACTTCTTTCTTATATTATTTGCTAACTCCTTATTATTATCCATTTTATTTTCGAATAATTGAGGAGATCCGCTACTGCACTTTACTACTGATTGATTTGTTGACTTCTCACAATTATCCAATTGATTTTTAGATAATGGAGAAGCTACGCCACTACACAACACTGCTAATTTATTTGCCGACCCATTAATATTATCTGTTGGAGTTACAGATAATTTCTGAGCTACACCAGTACTAGTCTTTGCTATTCCCTCATGATTATCTGTTATTATACCTGAAAATCCGGGAACTACGCCACTGCACTCCTTCACTACTTTATTTGCTAACTCCATCTGATTATTTGTTTGAATAACACTTAATCTTGGAGCTCCGCTACTACTCTGCACTTCTTTAATATTGATTGTCCCTCTAGTCGTTATTGGAAAGGGCTGGGACAATTCTGCCTTCCCGTTTGACCATTTCCCCACTGCTGAACAAATTGTGCGCAATTGGGGCAGGTTTTGACCTCACAATTAGGCCTGCCACTCAATTGGCACTTTGGACCCGTGTCCAAGATGTTATTAGGACATTCCCACATGACATGCCCCGGTTTCCGGCAACGATAACATACCCGATTAGGGCAATCCCTTACCTTATGTCCTACCGCCTGACACGTCGCGCACGCCCCGTAAAACACCTCCTTCACTGGCATTTGTTATGGATTAGCCCCTACAGTTTGTGGGGTTGCAGGATCCATCACTACACTATTCTTATTATCAATTCCTGCTCCCTGATTATTCCAAGTACCTTGGTAATACGAAGCAGGTCCTCCTGGAACATTGTTTACCCAATTTTTCTTGAATTTATTGGGTGGTCCTTTTTGGAAGTTCGGATTTTGTCCCTTCTTCCATGGAGGTTGATTTACTACTGGAAACGCGACCTGGGCCAAAATTGGGGTTTCCATCACTGCTGCTACTACTGCTTAAACGTTCTTTTTCGATTTCTTCCCCTTCGTCGCTGTTTCCTCCACACTACTATACATTTCGTCCACTGCGGCGACCTTCACTGCCTTTTTACCTTTGGGTTCAGGTGGGGCCGCTGTTGGTACCGTGTAAGCTTCTTTTGGTGCAGGCGGTACATACTTATCGTTTAACTTCTTCACCCTTTCCCACTTGCGTCCATAATACAATAAGTCCTCGAACGACTCTATCTATCCTCTTGTCAGCTACATAGGTTCTATATTCCGGTAATAAGTTCCAAAATGCAATTGACACTTGGTCTTCTAACAAGGGTGGTCGTTCGATGTGAGCCAACACTGACTGAATGCTTTCCACAAAGCTTTCAATACCCTCTACAAATAAAATAGATACAACAAGAAGATATATAAAAAAAATATATATATTATAATATTATACTGCTATTAAACCATTACTAAATTATTATATAACTTGAATTTTCTCAATATTTTCCCTATCCCCGTGCTCCTGTCCCACGCTAACACTTATTCGATGTACGATAACAATGGTTAAAAAAACTCTTTTTTAATCACACAAAAAAAAACAAAAAAAAATTATAGATATATGTACTCATCAACAATTTAAATAATAATAATGTGAGGGTGGGTTTGGTAGCCGGGAGATGACTCAGCGGAGTCAGGGTGCGGATCAGGGCTTGGTGAAGTGACTGGGGATGAATTTGAACAAAGTTTTTAAAAAAATTTACATTTTTTTTAAAAAGATGTTAAGATAAAGATGTTTACAAAAAAATATGATTGAATTTATACATTGATTAAATTAAAAATTACAAAAGTTCAGTATTTTAGCTGCAAAAATCTTAAAACTACGGTGAGTTGATATAATTATAATAATATTTCAGAGTTTAACGGTCCCGCGGTGGCAAAATCCTATTAGCGGAGGGATGTGGTAAAGTTACAATCAAAATTTCTGTTCGCGGTGAATAAATTTTTTTATTTGGCGGTCTTGCGGTAATTTTATTACTAATTGGACGGTTTTCGGTGATTTTATATAAAGATTAAACAATTATTTGGTTCCACGGTGATTTTAATACATTTTGTTAATAATTCGTCGGTTCCGCTGCAAATTTGTACAATTTAAATGTTTACGCGGTGATTCTATATAAATTTTTGGGTATAAAAAGTTTCCGCGGTGATTTTAATTTATTATTAAAAATTTTACAATTTTCAATAATTTTTCCGAAAAGTATTCTAATTTACATTACGAAGTCGTAGTTCGCCATTTTTCCGCTAGGATTCGGTGGCGCGGCGGTCGCGGTGAGCGGCCAGTACGGCTGGCGGACGCCAGGGGGCGATGTGGTTGCCGGGAACTTTCTCGGGCTGGGCTACAGTCGGCCGATGGAGCTTCGCGCGGACGGTCAAACTTTTTCGCCCCACTGCAGGACGGTCCAGCGAGCCTGGATACCTCGTCGACACAGACGACGCCGAGACGTCCTCGACGCGACGCCTTCCCCCAGTGATCCTGGGAGTCTGACGGGAAGTCGTCGCCGATTCACCTCGGCTGGGCACTCGCGACGTGGGAGCCGGCTGTGGGGATGAGCAAGCTCACTGATCACACACGATGGCCTCCCGGCGGTCTTCCTTGGGTGAAATCTTCCAGTGATCCTGGAGGAGGCTTCGGAGGTCGACGCGTGTCAGTCGACTACGACTTGGTTTCCTGTGCGGGTGGATTTATGCGTCTCGACGGAGCGGCGGCCTCCGTCGAGTGCCGAGCGCGGGTGGTGGTGGAGTGCTCGAATGGTACGCAGTGTATCCTAGTGGCTACGCGGGTTGGAGCTGGTAGAGCGCCTGCCCGGGTGGGGATGTGGTGATGGTGCGGCTGTGACGTCGGGGTTGTACTGCGGCGCATTTTCGGGGCGCCACGGCACAGTTTTAGTGAAAAAACGGACATTTTCTTCACAATAATAATAATACAAACAACAAAACAAAAAAAAAATAATTTTCACTATATATATATATAAAAAATAGCAACAAAATAAAAATCTATCAAAGTTTAACTTAATAATTAATTTAATCTCATTGCATATTTTCTATACCTCACTATTTACTAACTTATATGTTATCCTATTCTAACTGACCTGCCTTATTTATTATTATTTTAAAACTAGAAATGGAATTTATATCTATTACAAACAAAAAAAAAATCATGTACTGTAATATATCCGTAAACATATAAAATCAACTTAAATATATCAATCCCGAATAAATAAATCTCAATAAAATAACAACAAAAAGTTTCCAATATATTCCCCTCACTCACCTCACTACACAATTTCCCTACGTTACATTTTGTAATATTTAATAGAGAAATTCTATTAAACTCTATCCACATAAAGTTCAAGATTCTCCACTACTCATAAATCACTCACAATTTATAATATAAATAATATACTTAATTTAATTCACCAACACAACCAATTTTATATATTAAAGGGGGATTCCGTTAAATTCAATTTCACTATAGAATTACAATACATTTAAACAATTTATATAAATTCAAATACAATTATAAATAATAATAGTAATATGAAATCTTACCTCACGAAGTTGTATAAATAATTCTTTCTCCGCTTTATTTTAATTATTAATTTTCGTCGCAATATATATATGAATGTTACTTACTGTAATATATATTCCAAATTTATTTCTTTAATGTTTTTAATCCTGTATATTATAATTTTTTTTATTATATATAATTGCTCCTTGATTTTAATAATATATGTAGTTAGATGTTCCTTCGATATAGATATATTTTAGAATCCCAATTATTAATATTCAACGCCGAAATAAATATTATTTATAATATTTATGTAATCCCACTATTCACAATCTCTCACTATTTTAATTTTAAATACTATTAATATTATAATAATACTTATTATCACTTCTTCACTACCACCACTATTTAATCACAGTAATCAGATTATATTTATCTAAATTTTATTTATATTAATAATATTAATAATTATTTAATTCAAATATAACTATGCAACTCAATCAATCTAATAACAAAGGTAACATTATAATAATGGTAGATTTTTCTTATCTAGAAAATTCCACCCCTTTCACTGCACTACTTTTAATTTTTCATCAATTATGAATCTCAAAATTTTCTTTACGCGAAAATCAAAATTCACAATTGGTGATTAAGTAAATGTAGTCCATCTTCCTTTTCGCGTCGCAGATTCTCCATCGTGATTGGCTAAGCAAACACAATATTAAATCGGGCACGAAAATAATAAGATACCCTACTGTGCCGATAATTATGTAAACTACAATTATCGGCCATCTCACGGCGACACTATACTATAAATTTTAATCACACTACCATAACAATGCACTCTATGCATATATATATTCAATACACTTTCCTGCTTATCTCTGTCTCTGTCTACTTTACGAACACCAACGCCGCCTGTACCGTAAAGACATCCGACCTCATGTTAGTTTCATAAAATCAACAAGTGACAGATTGTAAACAAGAGAAAAATGTCAGCAATTAAAATAAAGATATGTAAAATATTCATCAATACAACTAGCCTTCATTATAGGGAGTTACTTAATTTAATAATTAAATTCTATATAAATAATATTTCCTTTCTTATTAAAATTATGTACATATATATACATATTAATTTTTAATATTATATTTTCAGGTTAGTATTTAAAACAACAACATAATATTTTAATAATGAATATATTTATTCATTATAGATTATACATCAAAAAAATACGAGGGTATATGGAAAATGGTTACCGTGGCTCTACTTTTTTTTAGACCAATTTCAATAATGAAAACACAATGACCATCATGGGACAATAACATCCTACTGGCAAGATGGTACAAAGAAAGACGTGCCGAATGGGTCCATAATATTTATAAAATGTATTAAAATAATATATTATAAAAAAATCGGCTCTTTTAAAGGCCCCATAATTTTCAAACAAGGAATGATTATTCGATACCCAAAAAAATTATTTGTATATTATACCATATTATGAAATAAATTACTTTTCATACAACAGCATGATATCCATATTTAAATGTATATATAATAAAAAAAATCTACAATCTACAATAAATTAGAAAGTACTTAAGATCAGTTCACATTAACCCTTTATTCATCATTTTTATTTTAAAGTATCAAAAATTTCCTTTTTCTATTACCTGACTCTCTCATTTTATATTCAGTATAATTTATTAAAAATCATCGTTTTTTCTGTAATAATAAGTAATGCACGAATATTGTGTGGATTATAAAATTAGGAAATATTTTTTATATGTGCTAAAATAATTAATTAATTGATATAAATATCGAAGTTCAATTACAAAGAAATATTGCAATATATGATTGTAGGACCCATTATGAAAATTGGAGACAAATCCGGAAAACAGAAAACACTGTCTTCGTTTATTCTCCATGGATTACACATCTCCAGATAAAATAATTTTAATAAATATTGAATCTTAGATTTTATTGATTTTGTTAAATTATTATTTTTATATTTAACAAATTAATACATATTTTTTATTAGTTTTAATTTTTTATATTTAAATATTAAACTTCCTTAATAAGATTTATTTATATTCTATTTACACATATGTTCAACGTTTTTAAGTAAATAATATTATATTATTTTTTAAATTTTCGAAATTACATAAATACAGAAAAGGTATTTTTAGTCATCTAAAACACATACAATAAGGTTAATATATTTTAATCAAAAGATATTTTTTTATGTATTTTATATAATTTGATGTACCCACTTGTCCAAAATGTTGAAATGAAAGTTTTAGAAACCTCCAAGTTAATAGTTAAACATGATTATTAAAAAATATACATAAAAAAGGATAAATTTCTTAAAAATTATGACTTCAATAAACAATAAAAAATAAAATAAAAATATTATTTATATTTATAATTTTTCTTATTGATTAATATTTAATATTAGAGAACAATTTATTTAAAAACAATACTATAAAATGGATGTATTTAAATAATATGTTTGGTATATTAATCCAAATATAAATTTTGTTTTTAAAATAAAATACACGGTGTGTCTGGAAAGTATCGAGATTTTTTTGTTTTTTTTTAAAGCCACTATATATTGTAGCAAATTCGGGGAGATCAGAAAAGGCAAGGACAGTTTTTCCTATTTATTCTTTTTTCAATCATTAGGAGCAGCAGGATTTACATTCGCGAGAACCGCATATTTTGATCTTATAACAATTTACAATAGACATACGCTGCAATATAATATGTGGCAAAATTTTATTTATGGCTTAGAAAAACAATTTAGAGATATAAAAAAAAAAGCTTTTTAAAGGTAATTGTAAGAATGTGCTGATAAATTCAGAGTTTGACATGTAATTTTATCCTTTTTAAGACTTTTTTTAACGATTAAAAGTTTCTACAATATTTTATCAAAAAAGAAAGCATATTTTTACAGTGCTTCAATCGATTCATCGTGCCATGGAACAAATATTCTAAAACTCGGTTTAGGTGAAGAAAATAATGTCAGTTGTGATGATCGCAAATAGGAGACCAATTGAAAAAATTGTCCCGCATATTGCACATATTCACCCAGAAATTGTCAGAAAGTCAATATTTCCTTCTTTGATTTCATATTTAATACATCTACAAGTATCTCTAAACTGTTCTTTATCAAAAACTCTCTTTACTTATGTATGTTTTGGAAAATATTGCAGAATATTACAATAAAATATTTTAGAATATATTGACATTTAAATAAATAACAACAACACTCAAATCTCAATTATGTCATCAATAATTTATATAGTAATTATATTGTTCTGATTTAATCATGGAATATATGGGAATTAAGTGTGCATTGTATAAATTAGATTTAAATTAAATTATTTCGCGTATTTGAATATTTTCTTGTAAAAACATTATTAAAGACATTCAGAAAAGTTCTATATGATTTTAGGACATACTTATATTTGTATTAGAATATAAATATTTGAAGTGTAATTGTAAAAATAGTAATTATTTTGAAATTGAATCTCAAAAGAACAATCACTTTTCGTACAAAGCAATTTTATTAGTGTTTCTAATTGTGTGTAATAATACAAGTATATGGCCGATTACATTTACTATTCTTCAACTATAAATATATTTGACATTAATTCTTTGTTTATTATTTCATTATATTTTATATTTTCACCCTTTTAGATCTGTTAAGTATTTAGATAAGATGAAAGTGCAAAATGTCGGTCAATTTGTACAAAAATTCACTGTATAATCATATTAATATAAGTTCAAAAATTTTTGTATAGTTAAATGTTCATCAAATGACATAACGACTAGTAATTTATATTCATTTATAAAAAATCATATTAATGTTAAATTTATTGTCATTTAAGTTTACAAGATTATTTTAGACATAAAATTAATAATTTATATTCATTCAGTACCTGTATTATCTTATGTATTATTAGTAAAAACACTTTTAAGATAATTCATAAATATTTATATTATATAGCGATGATGCTAAAAGAAATATTAATGATAAATCGCATGTATTTTAAATTCAAATATAAATATAAACTATTTTTTGAAAGTGTAGATTTAAATTAGGTTTTATAAATTCAGTAAATCACCGCTCGGTGTGTTTAAATAATATTAAAAAAAAAACTATATGTATGTTAAATCGTTTATTTCATTATTAAATCTCTCAACTGAACCAACTGGTTGTAGAAATCGGATGGTAATGTCAACTCTTTCAAATTAATCAGCAATCCAAGGTCAAATTATCATAATTTTTAATGAGTGTAAAGACTAATTAATTTAACTTCTGTATATCTTCCACCTTCAGTCCACTAACTTCTGTATATTATAAGTTTTTGTTTCAAAATCAATAAATTATTATGTCTGTAAATAAATAATGGGCATTTACTTGACTTATAATTAAAAATATATATTAATTACATATTATTTATTTATTTATTTATTTACTTATACATCCCAGCTCTAGGCCTAGGGACGAGTTCCGTATTTACATATATTTTTACATATTTTACAAAGTATAATACATATTTTGTTTTATACAATATTTACATTAATCTTTATCGATATATATACAGTATCACATTTAATGTTTTTCATTTCACTGTGTTTAACACTGTTTATTTGTTATTTATTTTCAGATTTTATTTATTGTTTATTTATTTTCAGATTCTTCTTTTCATTACTGTTTTTCGTCTACTTTCTCCTTTCTAATCTTTTTTCTAATTCTATGGTATCCTTAAGTGTCTCTTTTTCCAAAGTTTTCCTCATACATCTTTTCATTATTTCATTTTCCCCTTCTTTCTTGCCTCTGTCTCTTTCTTCTCTTATCTTTTTAAACAGGTCTTTTGTCTCCTCGCAGTTTTCTATCTAATGTCTCCAGTCACCATCTTCTTTCCCACATAGTTGGCATTTCCTTTCTTCTGGTTTCTTGTTCGCCGTAGTGATGTTCCCACATCTTATTCTGGCCATTTCTCTCATTTCTTTCGAGTTGCCTTCTTTCTGTAGGTATAGTGGTAATCCATTCTTATTTATTTCTACATAAGTCCTGTTATATCTTGCCTCTGTCATTTTGCACCTCCTTACCTGTAGTTGTATATCTCTGTCTTTTCTCTTTATTTCTGTATAGATGTTCTTTTCTTTCCTCTTCCAGTATTCTAATTGTGCTCTGCTAAATCCTATTTTATTTAACCATGTTTCTATGTTATCTTTCTTTTCTTGCCTATTCCTTGCCCATTGTTCCTCGAAACATTTCTTTATCCATCTGTGTCCCTCCATGTTCTTTATCTTTTCCTCATATTTCATAATTCTTATCTTCCGTTCTCCATCCATCCTGTATTCATCTGTCTCCTCATAAACTATATATCTAGGGGTACAAAAGATGAGTCTTAAAGTCCACCTGTAATAATCGACCTTGATCCTCTCCATTTCCTCCGCATTTTCCATTCCCCATATCTCCACACCATATTCCATGACACTCTTTACCAGGTATTGGAACATATTTTCCTGAGTTTAAAGTCTCCCTGACACCTTCTTTATGCCAAGCCCCATGCTTTCCTTGCCGCAATTCTGCCTTTATTCATCCTCTCTCTTATCTGGTCATCGTATTTTCCATCATCTCTGAAGACGAAGCCAAGGTATCTGAAGTTTTTTACCATTTCTATCTTCTTTCCCTTCCATTGATGTAGATATTGAACAGGATCGGGCTAAGGCTGCAGCCTTGTCTCAAGCCTTTATTTACCCAAAACTCCTCTGTTGGTCCTTCTCCCGTTCTCACCCTACATCTCGTTTCCCTGTATATCTCCTTTATTCTGTAGATTAGTTTCTTGTTAATCCCTTTCCTTTCCATTATCTGCCAGAGCTTCTTTCTGCATACAGTATCAAAGGCTGCTTTAATGTCCACAAACAACATATATAGCCTCTTTTTTTCTTTTATACTTCTTATTAGATAGTCTAGAATATATATGTTGTCTATGGTTCCTCTTCCTGCCCTAAACCCTGCTTGTTCTTCCGGGATTACTCCTCTCTCCTCCGTTTCCTTCTCAAGTCTGTTCCTCAGTATACCTGTGTATATCTTATACCCTGATGTAAGCATGGATAGACCTCTGTAGTTCCCTGGGTCTTCTTCGTCTCCTTTTTTGTAGATCGGCACGATAATTGCAGTCATCCAATCCTGCGGGATTGTTCCATTTTTCCATATTTTCTTTAGAATTTCTCCTATCCTGCTTTTTATCTCTGCGCCTGCGTGGATCCATGCTTCATTTGGTATCTCATCAATTTCTGTGGCCTTCTTCTTTGTGAGTTTATCCCAGACTCTTGTAATCTCCCAGTCTTCTAATACCTCTGTCTCCTCTTTGATATATTTCTTTGTTTTTGATTTAGGCTCTCCTCCTGTTCTTTTTTCTTTCCCTCCAAGTACGTCCATAAAGTGTCTTCTCCATATTTCCTTACTAATGTTATTTTTATTTTCTATTTTTTGTTTTCTCCCTCTGTTCAGGTATTCCCATACCTGTCCTTCATTCTTTAGTTTCCTTAACTCCTCTTTGTCTCTTTCATTTTGTTCTTTTCTTTTCTTTTCACATGTTTCTTTCCACTCCTTTCTTTTCCTAAGGTATTCTTCTTTATCGGTTCTTCCTTTCTTCCATTTTTTTAGCGCCTTTTTTGCTTCATTCTTTTGCCTCTTACATTGCCTGTCATTCCACTTTCTGTCTCTTATTCTCCATTTTTTCCTTCTTATCTCTCTTTTTTCCATACTGTCTTTTATTTTCTCCTTTATTTCTTTCCATAGAGTTTCTATATCTGTTCCTTCTTTTGCTTTTTCATATCTTCCCTCTGTTTTTTCTTTGTACTTCATTATGCTTTCCGTATTCCAGTTATTTATTATTTTTCTTTCTTCTTTTACCCTTTCTTCTCTCTCTTTCTCCCTTTTCTTTTCTCCTGTTTTCAGTGTCACTACCAGTGGTAGGTGATCTAACTCTACCCTTTTTTTTATTCTCATTAGCTCTATTCTCTCCTTTACTTGCCTGTCCGCTATTACCAAGTCTATTACTGTATTGCCTCTTGCACCTATGAATGTGTACTCCCCCTGCTCATCTCCTCTCGTCGCACCGTTTAATACACATAGCCCATTTCTTGTTATATTGTCCATGAGAGTTTTTCATTCTCTGTCCACTTTTTTGTCCTTGCTTTTTCTTTTACACTCTTTGCTTTCCCCATAGCCTTATGTTCTCGCTCCCCACTCTCCTGTCCTCACATTAAAATCTCCCATGATGAGTTTTTCTTTTTCTCCCCCGTAGCTCTCCTCTTCTATTATTTTCCATTGCTTCTTTGTATCTCTCCACTGGTTTACGTAGATTTCCCATATATCTATTACTTTTCTACCATCTTCTATTTCTATTCTCGTTTTCACCATCCCTTCTCCCATGTCTTTGCCTATCTCCCGTGCTTTTGTTCATCAGCTTTTTTGCATCCCTATCATTATACCCCCTTTCGCTCTTTCTTTTCGCTTCTCCCTGCTCGCACCAAATAGGATCCATTTCATGTGTCCTGGTAGTTTATCTTTCAGTTTTTCTATGTCTTTCTGCTCTACCCATGTTTCTACCATGCAGACATAATCCGTTTTCCCTATATATTCCCAAAATTCTCTGTCTTTTCTCCATATCCCTGCTACGTTCCAAAAAAGGATTTTCCTTGTCTCCTCATCTGTATTTTTGTTTTTCTTTTCTTGTCTATCTTTATCTTGTCTGTTTCTTTTCTTGCTTCCCTTCATCTTCTGATTTATGTCTATTCTTTCTTTTGTTTTGTTGTCATCTTTGTTCTCGTTCTTCTCTGTCTCTTGTCTTCTGTTTATGTATATTTTTTGTCTGTCTGTTTTTTTATCTTTGTTCTGTCTTATTTTATCGTTTTTTCTGTCTTTCTTTGTTGTATGTTTGTTCTTTGTCTTCTTGTTTGTGTTGTTGTCCCGTTCCTTCTCTACATTAAATTTTTATTTTCTGTGTTTTTTGTGTTTTTTTCTTTCTCTTCCACTTTCTCGTCTGTTGTTTTTCTCTCTTCTCCGTCTATTTCTTTCTCATTGTCTTGTGTTGTCTTGTTTGTTTCCTCTGTCTCTTTTGTGTCTGTGACTTCCTCTTTTTCTTCTTCTTTCTCGTTCTGTTTCTCTTCTCTGTTTTTTCCTTTGTCCATCTTTTTCTTCATGCTTTCCAACAACCTGTCCATTATCTCCTTACCTATCCATCTTTCCCACTTTCCATTTATAAATACTTTCTTCAAACTTACCTTCGAGAAGAATCCTTCCTGTCTCGCCCTCCTTACCCAGCCCCTGATCTCTTCCTGCGTTCTTCTTTCCTCGAAGGTTAGGTCGAAGTCCATATATATATCCGTACCAATTAGTTTTTTCCTAGCGTCCCATATTAAGTTTCTTTTGTCCCTGTTTTCCGTTTTTATGACTATCATTCTCCCGCTCCACCATGTTGCCCTTATCTCCACTTCCAGGTCTAGTTTTCCTTTGATAAAGTTTTTTGCCCATTGTTGTAGCCCTATCTTCGTTACTTCCTCTCTATTTGCTCTTTTTATCACGACGTTCTCCTCTCTATCCTTTCTCTCCCGTTCCCATAATAACTTCCTGAACTCCTGTATTTCTTTGTCCGACATCGTGCTCCCTGTTCTGCTTGCCCTCTGTTCGCCACTATTTGCTTTACAGCTGGATCTACCACTGTTTCTGCTGCTGGACCTGGATGTGCTTGTTTTCTCTGATCATTCTCCCTCGCTTGTATCCCTCTTTCCCTGTTCTGATTGATTGTTTGCCCATTTCTCGATGTTCCATCTCCATTCAGTATTTTCTTTCCTTTCTTCTATTAGTTCGTCTAACCTCTCTTGCATTTCTTTCATCTTTCCCTCTGCGTTTCTGGCCCATCTTCTTGAATCTTCGAGCTCGTTTCTTATCTTCTCCATCTCTCTTTCTTGTTTCTTTTCATATTTATTTATCATCTCTTTTATTTCTTTTCTTTCCTTCTCATATTTCTTTTCTAATTTTTCTATTTTTTCCATTATTTCGGTTATGTTATTTTCTTTTTCTGTCCCTGTTGCCTCTCTCTCTCTAAGTTTCCTCTCTCCTTTGTTATTTTTATTCTCCTCCTCTCTTGCTGTTTCCTCCTCCCATGATACCTTCTTCTTTGTGCATTCTAGTGTTAACTGAGTGCTTTCTCTCTCGTTGCTGGTTCCTCTCCCTTTGCCCATTTTGGTTTTTTCTTGTCTTAGGCTCATTTTATTTTATTTTAATTTTATTTTAACTTAGGTTATATTTTTATATTATATTTTATTTTATATTTATTTATTTTATTTTATTCTGCTTTGTGTTCTATATTTTATTCTATTATTTTAGGTATATTATATTATTTGGTTTTATTTTAATGTTTTTTTTTAAATTTAAATTTTTGCTTTGATTTTAAAAATTGAAATTGTGTAAATTTTTATTTTTATTTTTCAAAAAAATTGGAAAAAACCTTGAAAAGTCCTTTCAGGAGTTGAAAAAATTGTAGAATTCTGATAATATCCTTGTAGTAGAAAATTTTTATTTTATCTTTGTTTATTTATTTGTTTTTGTATCTATTTCTATTTAATATTTGTTGTTTATTAAATTCTGTTGTTTTTTATTGTTTATTTTCTTTATTTTTTATGTTTTTATATTAGCCTTTTATTGTTTTATTATTTATCTCTGTTTTCTTACTTTATCCAGCTTCCCCTCAATCGTTGCTCAGCTTCGTAGGTTATCTACCGTCGGTACTTGGCGCTGTCCGCTTCACTTTCGTAATGCGTGTCTGCCGTCTATGGCGCCCGTATTTTTCCCGGCTCCCGGCTTTTTCTTCCCGTTGTGGTACTAACCTCACTTTTTTCGCACACTTTTATCTTTCTTTTCCTCCACCTCTAGGCCCTCGCCGTCTTTTCTTTTATATCTCCTTGCTTATGTTTCACTCCACTGTATATTTTAGAACACTTTTTTTCTTCACTCTGCTTCACTGTATATATATTAATGCTATTGTACGTTCACTTGCTCGCGCACGATGTGTCGTTTGCTGTGTTCGATAACGGAATCCCATTTTAATTACATATTAAAAAATAGATCCACAACAATTACATGTAATGAATAAATCCAAGTTATTCGAATATGTATCGTCGACGTTTCGACAAGTAATCACTTGTCTTTTTCTAGACAATTTATTAGGAGATTCATCAAATAATTATACAATTCTGGTTCAAAATATCCATAAAAATCGTAGTTATTGTATAAAAATAATAATTTTTTATAAATATTACATGTGCATACTTTACTGAAATGAAATCTAATGAATTATATTTTAATACATTAATGTACTTATCAAGGGTTATATAAATTCCTAAATTTTATTAAATCAATTTAAAATGATCAATATTGATCAGAATGAAATTAAAAGCAACAAATTTAAATTTATTTTTTCCTTGGTGTTTATTTTACCTCGTGTCTATTCAAATAATATTTGATCATAAAAAATCAACAGATTTTATTAGCGTTTGAACAAACAAATACAATATATTTTGTAATGTAATATTATTAACTGTAGATACAATAACGTATACTAACGGGAAAGGTAAATCTTGATATTTAATGATGTTTTCCGATGATAATATTGGAAGTTAACTACTGATTATGTAACCAAAGAAAATTGTAACGACATTAGCTAAATAAAAAACTATAAAGTAAAGAGTCTTCTTTTCGAATATCTTGACAAATTGAGTCTCATGAAGTTTCAACAATGACCAAAGTTTTTTTACATATTGCTAAGATTTTTAGTAAATCTTCACATCTTATATACATTAATATATATCGAATAAAAACATTCAAACATGTCAAATTTTAACAAATTATTGCAACATCAATAGTCTAGAATTAAAAAGTAATGATAACATTGAAAACATATGAAAGGATTAAACAGTAAGTCAAAAAAAATAATATATTTTTTATTAAATATCGCTTCAATATATATTTAAAAGCATAATAATATTTTAATTTATTATTTTGATTATTAATTAATGCTAAAAAATCAAACAACTATTTATTTAAAAATATACTAAAAAATTTGATAAAATGTGTTTATTCAAAAAATTTGTTAAATATATAAAATTAAACCAATCATAATGATATATAATTTAGAAAAAGAATAACAATTCCTCTAAAAAATCTTTATTTAGTATATTTAAAAAACATTTTTCTTCATTTACATATATTATGAACGAATATTGAAGGGAATATAAAAATGTTACAATATGTAAACATTTAAGCAAATAAAATCAGTGCTATAATCTCAACCCAACTATAATTAATTTATATAATTAAAATATTGTATTGTTATTAGAACATTATTTTTATTATCTTGATTAAAAATTATTGTGTACATTAGCTTTTGATTTAAATATTATGTGCATTTGACTATTTCATTGCAAATATATTATTAATACAAGAACACATTCAGTAAGTTTATTTATACAATTTTATGATACACATTAAATAATATTCAGGTATTTTTAAAACACATTTATAAAGTAGTAATTCTTAAATAATTAGATTTTTCAAAATTTGTAGAATAATATATTTTATTAAGTACCTGGAATTATTACTATTAAAAAAGTATAGGGATGAATACTTATCGGACTATTATCAAGACATTGAAATATTTTGCATAATTAATTTTTTATTTTTAATTTCATAATTTGTTATATTAAGACATTTTTAAAGTATTTATTGTATTATAAGTTATGTATTGTATTGAGAAAAGTACAAAGTAACAATCAATAATTGGTCTTTCTATGGAAATTCACTATATTTTTATTTTAATAGAATAATTTTAATTTTTGTGCACATAAAATTCATAGAATTACGTATCGTCTAATAAAATAAATTAATTTATAAAAATAATTTTCTTCTTAAACTTATTGTCATTTCTCTTTGCAACATTAGTTTATAAAGAAAAGCCATAATGTATCATAATGAATAATTTTCAAAGTCTTAAAGGAAACTCATTAAAAGTTTCTCACGAATGTGATAATTTTGAAATCAGTATCACTAATTTCCTATGAATATTTTATTTTGTGGATTTCACAAGCCTAAATAAATTTAGAAATAATAATAAATATTTGAATGTACTTATATATATTCATATAATAAAATACAAAAATAGTAAGTAATTATTTCAAACTCAAAAGATATAGACAAGAAAATAAGCTGTATTTTCTATTTGAGTATTTAGAAAACCATTATGCTTATCTACTGTGTCCCTGTGTTTGTATTATACAAAAATGTCATTACTTATATAGATAAAAAATTTTGAAAACTTAAAAAAAAGAACTTTCGAATACTTTGTCGTGTCTAGTTTTTAAGTATTAATGTGTAAAAAAGTTAGAATCGGTAAAGGCGAGATGCAATACACGATAAACAAATAGGAATGATAAAAAAGATCTTACCTTCTATGATTATTTAAGTACTCGAAGGATTCATAGATTAATAATTTAATCATAGGAGTAAAAGAGATAATCCTCGAGTGTCGAAAAAATACTCAGTACTCTTTTAGATACACATTGCATATACGTCAATACAGCAATAAAAATACTAGTATTATGATCAGAAACAAATCACTTGATTGGAAACCAAATCTAAAAAAATAAAAAATGTATCTTCGATTAGATGAGCCCCATACTGCTTTCTTACATATAAAGCTGTATGATATAATGACACTTCCTCCACATTTCTGCAAAAAAGAGACGATTTCTTATTCATATAGTTATTATGTTTTTTCAGAGCTTGTTAAACAATTGGATATATACCTACATCTTGAGGATTAAATAACTTTATATCAAATACCCACGGAATTGGTCCCTAAATTCCCTAAAGATTACAGATCTATATTTCTAACATTCTTTGCATTGAAAACCATCTAGAAACCAATGTATAATTGGTAAGGTCTCCAAATCTTACGACTCGTATAGCAAGAGGGAGAAAATGGAGAAAAAAATTACCGACGAGAACAACCGTGCAGAACTTAGAACAAGGAGAAGAATAATTATTAAAAACAAGAGTAACAGATAGTATTCCAGTGGGTTTCAACACTATTCAAAGAATTCAAAAGTAAAATTAGTTAATAATATCGTGAACTTAAATCCATATATTGAAGAAAACGTTTGAATAATTTTAGACATAATGTTTGGAATGAAAAGTACTTACTTATTTGGTAAATTTCGATGTATGATAATGTTTTTTAATAATGATATTGAAAATGAAGTATTATTGTAATTGTTTAAAAAAATTCTTTAATCATAAATTAATATTATATGGTATAGAAAAAATATCATTATAATATCCAATACTTTACAAGTTAAAGCTATTGAAAAACTACAGTAATGAAGGAGAATGATAAGGAAAGGAAGTGCTAAAGAAAAATAAATCCAAAATTATCATAAACAATGCTTTTTATTCTCTAGAAATTACACAAATATTAACAAAAATTATTATTTAATACAAATTATTTGCATTTTTCACGCTGTGTAGATTAAAAAAAAGAAAGAACACTGAAATGGTAAAACAAATAACATGCACATGTTGAGGTCCGGTTTCTGATCATGGACTGACCATTTTGAGATTATTTTTCGAAATTGTTACACTTATTGTGGAGAGTTTTTACCCAGTTTTAAAGTGTAGTCCTGCATAGTCATAATTAGATTTTACTTTTGTCACGCCAAAGTTGAACAATCTCAAAGTGGCACCAATGATCCTTAATTATTTACATGTATTAATATTTATAATATTAAACAAGGATGCAGCCTTGTATTCGTTTGAATATTAAGAAGATTGACGTTACATCGTTACAAAATATATGGTATATTCTGTATTAAATTATTTTAAAAAAATGAAGTACAAATCTTTAATAAAATTAAGACAATATTGTATTAATAATGAATTAATAATTTACTAATCACTTTTGTTTCTCATTCGTTGTCAATACTTCAATGCGATTAATGTAAAATAAAAAAAGAATTTCTGCTTGTGATCTTTTAGTCTGTAGTTATTAGACATGTATTTATGGCAAAAAAATTAACATTTGTTAGAGATTTAAAAATTTCATAATTATAAAATTTAAAATATAGTAATTGTCATATGAATTCAATGAAGTATCAAAAATTACAAATATAAATTTAAATTAATAAATCAGTTCTATTAATTCAAAGACAAATACAATATGCTTAAATTTTCTACATTCATTTAATTTAATTATCTTATGTAAACATTATTATTTTATAAATAGAATGGAATGTATTAAATATATTTTTTTACAAACAAGTTTGTAATATATTTGTTTAAATTTGTTTGGCAAAAGCCTCACTACGCGCTTAGTTCCAGGAATTAAGCGCGCGCGTCGTGAGAGAGAGAGAAACAAGAAGCTTTGCCCTCTCTCCGCGGCGAGTAGGCCTGGAGAGAGGCCCACCGCGCGCCCGCGACCGTCTACAAGCGGGGACTAGGCCCACCCCCACCGCGCGCCCGCAGCTGTCTCTAAGCGGAGCTGCGGCGGGCCCGAGTCGGCGCAGAGCCAAATTCGCACAAGTGGGGACGTCGTTCTCTCTCGGGCGCGCAGCAGCGCGCTAGTGCGCTCCGTCACTCCCGTACGCTGCCCGATCAGGCGCTCCCGTTCTAATTAAGCGGGAGTTGCCGCTTGCGACTCGCGGGCAGCATATAAAAGGGACTCGCAGCGCAAGCAAAAAGAGACTTGAACGGCGGTCCGCCTGACGGACCAGACCTAGTAGAGCGCCGGGAAAACTAATGATAGTTTCACCCCTTTTTCAGGAGTGAAACTTATCTAAAAAGTCACTTCTTCTCCCTTTTTCAGGAAGAAGCTGTGATCACCTCCCGCCCTGAAGACACCCTCGTCACAGTACATAATTTTGTATAAGTGTGTCGAATAAAGAAGGGTCAACTTTGAAAGCCTGCGTTTTTATTGGAAGGCTCCTTTCCCCCATTTTGCTTCTTCGCAGGTGGAGGAAATCCAGACCCTGGCTCCGGCGAGCCACCTCCGGGCAAGAGCCCGAGTGCAACCCCACTGAGGGGTTGCTTTGTCACAAATTTAAAAAGATATTAAGTGCATCGACAATCAATGGCTTAATTTAGATGACTCGATAGTTTTATAAATACAAGCAATTTTACATTAAAATTCAGGAATATAATAAAATATTTGAATCTCCTTAGAAATTAATATTTTATAATTCGTATATCTTTAATTTTATCTAGATCAAAATAAAAATGTAAATCTCTAAAAATATTATCAATAGATTGTTACAAATAAAATTAAAAATATTTTTATAGAACTATATAACAAATAAAATTATGAAGCAATAGAAAATTGCAGCAATATAAAATATTTTGTATGACAGAATTTTTTTTTAATCTATTTCTATTTTTTGAATTGTAAATACTAAGTATTTTACTTTCATTTAAAGAATATTATTAACATTTTTATGTACAAATACTATTCTTAGAAATTAACTGATTATTGATATCTTATTATTAATGTCATATTAATATGCATAAGACAAATTATTATTAATTTTCAATTTAAATCTTGTTTTTATAATCTTAAATATGATAAATTATATAATTATAAATTTTCATAAAAGCATAAATTAAAAAAAAATGGCCAATGACGGAAACAAAAAATTTAATAATTTTAACATAATTCATTGTAAGATATTCATATATAATCAAAGTGCTTAAGTATTTATTATATGGTTATGCTTAACAAATATTATTTATTGTATAAATTAAATCGGTTTTTAAATGCTTAAAATTCTTGATACTTTCGCATTTCTAGTCAATCGGAAACTATAACGAAGGAACATAGGAGTACATTAAGCTATGCATAATTTATTCAATTAAAAAATTGATTTGTATTGTAGCTTTTCCCAGAAATAGAAAGTTATAAATGACAACGCATACAAAATTAATTACGCGGTATCGAAAGTTTCAATATTGTTGGATGATAATTTTTTTCCAATTAAATTTACAGAATAATTTGCACTGAACTAATGTAGGAAAAAGGGTTTGAAATAAAAATTCATTTTATATGCAGTGGAAGCATCAATTTAATTTTTATGCATTTATAAGTTCCTTTATTTCGTATTTACCGGTTTATAGTTTTGTGTAATTAATCGTTTCTTCGATATACGTTTGAATTCAGGAAATACTTTTAAATATTCATTCATATTTTATAACATTGTGTTCGCTCCATATGAATTAGTAATTAAAAATTGTTTTAAAAAATTATAAGATATTAAGAAAATCATAAAAATAATAACATTGCTATTGTTATAAAGTTAGTTTATTATTTTATACCTATATCTGTGATGAATTTAACAATAGATATTAAAAAATAAACAGCTACAGGTTAAATTTATTAATATTACTCCAAAAAATAGTAACATGATTAGTTTACCATATTTATAAAATTATTGAAATTTTTCAATTTACTTTTAGAGTTTAATTACTAGTGAATGTATCTTTTTAATTACATTAATAATTTATTAGAATGCATATGACAAGTGAATCCGTATATGGTAATTTCAAATAAAAAATTCATATTCATAATAAAAAGTATAATTCTTAAACAACGAGATGCAAATTAAATAAAACTTTATTTTGTACACATTGACTAATTTTTATTTGTACTTAATTTTAAGAATAAAATTTTTTTAAATGATTATTTCAATTTTTATTCTATTTTCTATTTTCATTAGATTAAAATAATTGTTACTACTTTTTTATAGATATTTATATATTGCCATTTTTTATTTTCTTCCATTTTCATTCATTATAAATAATAATTATTATAATTATTATAATATATAATTATTATACAATAATTATTATAATTAATGATAATGAATGAAAATAAATTGATAACTACAAAATGATTAAAATGCAGAACAATTTTATTTCTAAAATATATCTTGTCTTCGATCGTGTTATTTTTAGACATACAATTTTAGAGTGACGATGAAAACTGGCTCGCAATTTTCATTTCTTCATCTTAAGTTCTCCTTGCGATTTCACTTTTTTTCTATCAATTAATTTAACGGCGCCTACATTTCTTTTTTTTATCGCACGCACTATTTTTTTCTCCCTACTTCAGCTTTTCGCAGAAAGCTTGGGTCCTCGGCAGAAAAAATCTTCTTTCTGCTAGGAAGGAAAAAGCCAATACAGTTTTAACTAAATATTGCACAAAATCCACGCCATCACAAATAAAAATTTCATTATTCATTTAACCCACAACAGCTCAGATGTACTCCCAGGTCCAGCTCGCACGACGACCCACTGGATTAGTTAAGTTCTTAAAAATACCTGAGCTGCTAGTTTCTTTATTTATATGGTAAAGTTTATCTCGCACCTCGTGAAATAATAAATAAGCAGTATACCAATGAAATATCATGCTGTTATTTCTTCAATAAGCTATAGAGAAAAAGAGAAAAAGAAAGATATAATGCAAAGTATTGTTAGATAGAATAGTTAAAGGGACATGTTTTTATATTTTTACTTAAACAATCAAGTAACTTTATTAAAGACGACGGTGGTTTTTTGAACGCGTCACAAATCTACATTTGCAAAGCTACGCTGTTTTTTTAATTAATAATTCCAATTAATATTATATTATGAAATTACATTGATGTAATAATAATGTTTTTTATAATAACTGATTATTTTATTTATAAAAAAAATGGTTTAGAATTTAGCAACGAAATTTATAAAGAAAAATATATTTGGAATATAAATTAAAAATAAGTACATGATAAAAATTAAAATTTTTATTACACGAAACAATTAATTATATATCTGTCGTTGTAAATACTAACAAATATTAACTTTCTGATAACACACTTTCGATAACCGGTTAATTTTACAAGACTAAGGTCTGAAGAATGGCTATTGGAAAATAAATTCAATTTTAAATGATAACTTGAAGGAAGAAAGATCACTCTATTGCTTAATGGTGTTAGATGATAATTTTAATTTCACACAATTTGAACGATGCAAAAAGTAAAAATATAAATTGATACGAAATTAAATAATCACTCTGGAAATGTAAGAAATATTTATATTATTTTTATTAATAATACATCCCGACTACTTTGTCCGGGGACGGGTTCCATTATTTTACATAGATTTTCATACATATACATGTTATTTGATATATTATTTACATTATGTAAGAAATATTTATAATTTCATGAATGTATTGAGCAATAATGTGAATAATGTGAAGGAATCTTGAAGATCAAAAGTTCACAAGCTTATAAAATCATGAAAGAGATATCGATAAAATGTAGGCGCTTGCCCTCTGGTATTTATAATACACACTATTCGACAAAGGCATAGATAAAATATAATTTTAAATCTTCTTAAATTATAAAATATGTAAATTTTATTGTAAATTAAATAAAAATGTAATTGTATTTCGTCTACCTATTAGTTGCGATTTCTCTTATAAAGAAACAAAGCAAAAACTTTTTTTTAAAAACTTGACATAGATAGTATTTTCTTCTTTATATTATAGTAACGGAATTTTTTCAGTATTAGTTTTCATTTAACATTATAATAACTATTATATTATAAATTAAAAACTATATTGTAAAAATTTACAATGAAATAATAATTTTAAGAATATTAATATTATTTATTTTATATGATTATTATGTATATAAAATATATATGCATATAAATTCAATATTATACATAATATGATATAAGTACTTATAAGCTTTAAGTGTACAAATTTTTACTTATAATTATTGTTTTATTAATTATAATTTTATATATTAAATAAATTACAGAATGTATTTTTTTAAATTCATACTTATAATTTTGCACAATAAATTTTTAATAGTTCTCATTCGCCCGTCTGGTATCATCTTTTATATTTTATTATTAAACCAAGCAATATAGGACTTTTTAGATTGTTAGAGAAAAGCAGTTACAGCGTGTGTCAACTTTAAATGGGAGAACTGGCGACAAACGTGCCACGACTACGAATAAAAATTTTGAGCGCCCTACATTTTACTGTCGCCCTGATGACCTTTTTTGTGAGCCGATCCTGGTGATAAGATGCACGTGTCGATGTTGGTCTTTAACACAATGTAAGTCATATTCAAAACTATTTTTCTGATAGAAAAAAGTTCTGAAATTGTTTGAGTTTTAATTTTATTGAATAATGTTAATTTATATAAAGTAATCGTTGATCAGTGTATGTATACTAATTAAAAATTCATGTGTTTGAAATCTAAATAAGAAATTTAAATTAATAAAAAGGAACAAAGAAGAAAACAGATTTTATGAAGAAAAAGAAGATGAATAAAAATTTTAAGTATGTACGTTGATAGATTTAATTTCAATAACATTTTAATAGTTATATTCGTAAGTACATTTTATATGTAATAAATATATACTTTCACATAAAAAATTATATTTTATTAATACAATCATACCTTATTGCTATTAATAAAAAATATTTATTATGTTATAATAACCATATTATCGGATTGCATATTTTAGTCATATTATATTTTATAATAATGTAGGTAAGAAATAAGTACAAACACACCCGCCGTCGTCTTTGTATCTAGCGCGTGGGGGAGGGTTAGATTCTCAATGAATTGTACAACGAATAATTAGATGAAACAACTCCGTTTATTCAATTAGATACAGCTACAAGTCTGTCGTATTTGGATGCTTGGGTGTAATTTTCGCACTCCCCCGCTTGTTAATCCCCTGCAGTTTTTCTTTTACAACGGCCTTTTCGAGTAAGTAACGGCACTCGAAAATCGCTTACATGTATATTTTTAAATTATAAATTATTTTATTTTTCATGTATTGTTTTGCTGTTATTAATAATAAGTCTTATATGTAACGTAATAAACATTTTTATCAGTTAATTTTAATTTCACAAAGTGAACACATATTTTTTCAATAAGAATATGTCAATATTGATATATTTATAAAAATATTTTTATGAGTTTATATACTTATTCTATGTAATAATGCACACTGCTCTGACAATAATATAATGTAATACAAATCTATATTTACAAATAAATACTTAAAACTATTATTATACATACTGTACTTTAATAAAGTTCATAAAATATATAATACAAATTATTAAACAACATTTAATTACTACATTATTAAATAAATTAAAATTCAATTTAATATGTGTGAAGGAAAAACCCTCACGAAAGGACTTTGCAGCGCCTCGAGAGCGCGTCGCACTAGAACCCCGGCACAGCAACAAACCTGTGCGAGCACCCCACCAGCCTCCATCAGCGCTGCCAGCTTTATGCACCGCGCATTAAGGGAATAACCCTACTCCCACCCACGCTCGGCACTCGACGAAGCCGCCGCTCCGCCGACAAACTTAAAATCACTGGTCCTGCCCTTCGAAGGGCAGTCGATCAACCCGGTCGGCCTCCGAACCAACTCTAGGATAACTGGCGGGTTCACCTTGATGACGACTGAGGAACCATCGTGTGGGACTAGTGAAACGTCTACCCCCACAGTCGACTCCTCGGATTTGACAGGCCAATCGACACTCCTTGACGACGACGTCCTCGTCGGATCCCCAGGATAGCTGGGGGACGCCGCGGTGTTGATATAAAGGAAGCTCGATAACGTCGTTGACGACGAGTATCTCCAGGATAACTGAGAGCTCGTCACCACAATGCTTGGAATGAGCTAGGGTCGGCAAGGACCAACCCGGGCGACAGCCGACGTCGGACTGACGAAGCACCAGCGCTAGCACGGCGGACCACACCCTCATGCTGAGTGAACGTCCAGGATAGCTGGGCTATTCCTGCAGCAAGGGTGGAAATTCGTCCAGCAGCGCGGAGCGTCGTCACCCGACTGAGGCTCAGCCCACGGGAAGCTCTTGGCGATAACATTGCCCCCTGGCGACCGCCGGACAAACTATCGCGTACCCCCACCACCGCGCTGATATCGGCCAAATGGCAAGCTAGGATTCTCGCCACAGAACAGATACAAAGAGAATGCTAAGGTCCATGTTAAACTTTGGCGACAAACATGGCGGCAGAAATATCTTCTCTCTCTCTCGCACATATAGAAACACCAGCGACCTCTGAAAAGGCCATGGCCCGTACTAAAATTTTTTTATAAGTGCCTTAAAACCTATTAAAAAAAACGCTACCACTACATGTACGAAGCAAGAGTATATTCCCTCGAGCTTCGTATATGTACACTTAGCATTTTTTTTAATAGATTTTAAAGCACTTATACAAATTTTTTTTAAAAAACTATTTAATACTATGTCTTTTATTTTAATAATATTGCATTTATGTTATATTTGTATTTTTGATAAATTTATAATAAAAATTTAGTTAAAATAAGAAATATATTTAATTTTTATACACATTTTTTTAAAAAAATTATTTAATACTATGTATTTTATTTAAAAATGTATTAAAAATATAAATATAACATAAATGCAATATTATTAAATTAAATACATAGTTTAAAATAGTGCTCGAATGAAAAATATGTATAAAAATTAAATATATTTCTTATTTTAACTAAATTTTTATTATAAATTTATCAAAAATACAAATATATCATAAATGCAATATTTTTAAAATAAAATATATTGTATTTTGCACTGTTATTGCACACTTTAAAACTTTCTCCTACTTCGTTGCCAATAAATATTCATCTACAAAGAAATTTTGTAACTACTAAAAACTTGAAATCTGTTTTTGACTACAAGCGTTTGAAAAACAATAATGTAAACACACGTACCGGGTTACCAGTATCGGCACACGAAAAGGGACATATGGGGTGACTTTATTTTGCTAAATTTGTCTAAATTGTTACTAATAGTGATTATAGTAAATAAAAATTAGTTTTTAAATTGAACAAAAGAATTTTAAACAAAAGTATATGTTGTTAATATAAAATAAAAAAATTTTCAAATTATTATATCGTGGGCACTTTTTTTTGCGTCACAACCTGAAAGTGGTCCGTCTGCTGCGTTTGTCGCCAGCTCTCCCATTTAGAGTTAACCCGCCCCCCCCCTGATTCTCGCACTGAAAACGATTTTACCAACTTTTGTTTGAGTATGTAATTTTCACAACGCGAATTACCGAAATTGATTTAATTGTTTAGACTCACCGCAGACTCTGAATTCTTATATAAATCCACTGCGGATTTCTAATTTGTTTATATCAAGACATTGTATTCTTTTTTATATTTAATTAAATGTAAGTTAATAGTTAACCCGCCTTACCATTTTTCTTATTGCCCTATCACCTTACCAAACCCGAACCCGGACACCGACGAATTTCTATCCCGGCCCAAAAAGAGAACTCACCGTCACACATCTTACACATGGAATATATATAAACACAAATATTTAATAAAAAAAATCAATAATTGTATAAAATTATTTAATTAAAGTGAAAAATATGAAAATATAAAATCATATGAATAGGACACAGTGTGTGTCACATTATTAAGGGCTACTAAGAATATTATGTTAAAAAGTCTTGTATCATTGTAATAGCTCTTTACAATCATAAAACACCATGTACATATGTATATATATATATATATATATAGCGTGTGTGTGTGTGTGTGTATATATATATAATATTAATAATTATAAATATATATATATTTAAATAATAATAAAATCAAACTGTAAAAAAGACGTAAGTATTAATATATAAAATATATTAATCTATTACAGTTAGTTTTTTATAAAATAAGCGGTATTAAACATTTTTGATATCCTGATAAAAACTAAAATTCGGTATATAATTGCCAATCGTATGCAAATGCAAATACAAAAAACAATGAGACCCGTTGTCGAATGTTTCTGAAAAAGTTGTTACAAACATTTAACGGAGCTCCCATATTGCCCGTGTAAAAGCTTAAGGACAAATTATAATTGAACAAACGCAAAAAAACAATATTCGAATCTTGAAATAGATTTGAAACTCGGTTTATAAATTGTTAATAGGATATAAAAGTAGAAAACACTATTACCTGTTGGTGAATGTTTTTATAAACTATTGTTAATAACATAATATTGTTTTTTTCTTGGGTTTTGAAGACGTAGTATATTATTTTTTTGTATTATAATGCTGTTAATAATAAATTTATTTTAATAAAATTGGACATTTTTGTTTGTTGCTTTCTAAAAAATAATATTGTTATTGTTTAATTATTGTATTTGCAATATATTTTGTTTATAACAATAGAATTGCAGGCAAGAACTACCTTAATGATTGTAAAATATTCTTTACTGATAATTTATTTTTTTAAACAATGATCAATTTCTTTTAAATATCATAAGTGAATACTAAATAGATTATAATGAATAAATAATTTTTAAAGAAAAAACATTATTTTGGAATGTTTAAATTTTTTAAATTTTTACACCCTTAATAGTAATTTTAAGGATAAAAATAAATATTTATTAGTTAGTATGATCATAATTATTAATAACTTATAGGTTTTTGTAGTTTTTTGAAAAAAATTTTTATTTTTAGAAATTTCATTTGTTGTTATATTTGTAACAGTACAAACTTCAGACACATTTGGTAAGGGGATTGGTAGAATTGGTAACAGTCGTTGTAATACTCGTTGATGCTCCAGTTGTTGTTGCTGACGTTGTTGTATTTGCTGTTGTTGAAGCTTTTAGTGCAGAGCTTTTAATTTGTTGATTGTGGGCTTTGGGAGCGCTAGCTTGGCGTACGCTCATCTCCCAAGTATCCAGTAGCTGGGATACTGAGAACCTTTTAGGCAACTTAGCAAGTCGAGCATCCAAACCCTTTTGCACTGCACTTAGATAAGCTGTCGCATACTCGTGACTTGTAAGAACGCATCGAGGAGGAATGGTTGGATAGTCCGTTGGCACAATGACTAATACAGGAGGCACACATGGCAAATGCTTATCATCCAACCAACAGATTAATTGAATACATTTGGAACCATTCTGCTGGGCTGGATCCAAACTTATCTGTTTGGATTTATATTTATAGTTTAAAGCTTACCCTCAAATTTAAATTTTAATTAGTAATCACTCAAAGCAATTTTGTAAATACAATCAATATATATTTACGTTTTGACTTTAAATTAGAAATTATTTTGTATCATTTTAGTAATTAATATAATTTTATAATATTTATGTTATTAATATTTTAATATATTAAAAATTCTGTTTTATAGTATTTACAAAACTAATTTTTATTGAATATTAGAAGTAAAAGTTTGTTTTATTAAAAACTTCAATAATTCTAGAATTATAGGTACAAATGTTTTATATTAATTGAAAGATATTTTTAAATATTACCTTGAATCTTTGATCCAGACGAGCTATTTCTCCTTGTAGGACATCAGGTATTTCAGAAGAAATTTCTTCAGTTTTTTGTTTCTTTAGTGGAGGTGGTAAATTTCTATAATTAAAATACAATAACAAATAATTTGTTACTATAATTCTTTTTACTATATTGTATATTAAGAGTGAAGTTATATAATTAGTGACATATAAATAATTTTTCACTATCAAAAATATATATAATCGAATGGGTTTTTTTTAGTTTTTAGTTTGTCAATAGCATAAGAATTGAAATTATAAAAAAATAATATTTGTATAAAAATAAAGATTAAAGAACAAAATTTTTTTTTATTTTTTATTTTAAAATTAACAATAATTTATTTTTAATATAATCTACTTACTTAATTTCTGGTCCAAACAATGCCTCTAAGCAAGGACCAAAAGTTCGATGAAGTGTATGATTCGCCACTGGACTTTGTAAGAGTGTATTCACAACTTCTAACAATGGTGTAAAGAAATGGTGTTCTTTTAATGTAGCTGGTACTGCAGGACCAACAGCTTCCAGTTTTTTAAAATCCATTTTTTCTAACACTACTTCACATTTTTGCAATACATCTAATTTTGTACTTGAACTAGGATTTGTTAAGATTTCTAAAAGCTTTTTCATTTTGCTCATTTTTTCAGTATCTGCTTTGTCGAATTATTATTAAAAAAAAAATAATAATGAATTTGTAATTTTTATTTTATTTCTTATATGTTGAATTTAATGTGACACTTACTTCCTTCATTAGTCATTTTTAAAATCATTTTTCGCAATGGTTCTATATATTTACTAAGTTTTCGAACTTTATCCTTGTAGGCTTGGGATGTTTGATCATCTTGTATTGGACTTGGTGTTGCACCTAATGCACTAGCGGGTGTATTTACTGAGCTGCTTGGGGAAGGGGCCATTGCTTTAAACAAATTTTAATTAAATATAGATTATTAAAAAAAGATATTTTGAAAAGTATCATATAAAATTATATTTAATATAATTTAACTTATTTGTAAAATGATGTGAAAAAACGAAATAAAACATTAAAATATTATTAATAAGTGTCTATTTATATTTCATAGCTAATGTTGATAGAAATAATAACAAATATTTCTGTATAATTTATTTATGAAACAAATGAAATAAAATACTAAAACAGTATTAGTAAGTATAATTTAATTATAATTTTTAATACCAAATTTTAATGTATTAATTATTAAATCATTAATTTTAATTTTATTAATATTGGAAATTAATTAACTTTGTCATTGATTGTCATTGATAATAATTTATTAAAATTTTATTTTAAATTTTATACTTCATATATATGTTACAGAAAAAAGTAAAGTTCTTCTTAAATTATGTTTACAAATGAAGACTGATTCAATATTATAAATAAAGATTTTTAATTTATGTACAATTGTATTCGTAACAAAAAATATGCATATAATTTCAGTTATAATACTTTATTTTGTAAATGATAGAACAATGCCTGTTGAAGAATAACTATTATAAAAATAATATAAAATATTTAAATTTAGAATTTACCAACAGATCTCTGCGCTCCAGCAAGTATAGCATGTTGAGTATTGGGAGAAGGTACTAAAGCTGGTGATGCTACCATTTGACTGTAAAAAAAATTTATGTATAGTTATTTTTATACTTAATTACTTTTTAAAAATAATTTCATTTAAATTGTAATAATTATATATAAATTAAAATTTATTTGAAAATTTTGTTGTGGACTTACATACAAGTTACTTTGTAAAATAATGAATCTTACTTTTATTAGAATATTTTAAATATTATATATCAATAATTTATTAATTAATTATTTACTTTGCTCCTGTTGGAGCTCCTAGTCCACCAGGGCTTGGAGCTGAAGGTGATGGACTTTGTCTTAAAAATTGATTGGGTGTAACATTTCTTGGTCCAGGAAATCCAGTATTCATCATTTCAACTGGCTATAAATATAGACATAATCAATATATAGAATTTTTTTAAAAAATAACTGTTTACATTTTATATACTGTATTTGTATTTATATAAGCCAAATATCATTCTATAACAAACTCATAACAATTCAATGTATAAAAAATTATGTTAAATTTTATCAATTTTTTTTTTTTAATACTTTATTTTGGCAAAATTTTAATTTACGCCTTAATAAATTAAAGTATATTTAATGTTATAAAAAATATTTTAAATATAAAAAAAATGTGCATTTTAATTCTTACTTTACGCTGTAAATGATTGAGTTGTGTTTGTGATAATTGATTGGCAGCTATTTGGGCAGGATTTATTTGATTCATGTGTTGTTGCTGTTGTTGAGATGCTTGCTGTTGTGGTGGCATACCTGGTTGCATTCCTGTATTAATCGATCCACCTAATTGATGTCCACCCATTTGATTTTGTATTTGATTCTAAAATTTTTAATTGTTTTATGTATTTAATTAAATTGTATACATTAATATAAAATAATATAATTTTTATTATAGATTTACTATAAATTCCTTTTTTACTCACATTTGAATGAATAACAAAAATCGTAATAATACAAAACAGTAATAATACAAATTTATATTATTTGTTGTAACAAATTTATATTATATGTTTGTAATTTTATTTAGTTAAAAAAATTAAATACAAGACTTAATATATTCATATGTTCATTTTCTATATTGCTACTGCAACTGAGATATTAATATTTTTTCCATAGATTTTTAATTATAAATTTATTTACAATACTATTATAAAAAATTTAAACAAACATTATTTAAATGTTCATTTATTTTAAATGGATAAAATACATATCCATGTATAATAAAATTAAAAAATGGAAAAAACTAAATTACCTGCATTGCTTGCATTTGGTTCTGTCCCATTTGTGATACATTTATTTGTGTTCCACTTATTTGCTGAGATTGACCAGGTTGATTTCCCATTTGTTGTCCCATATTTCCTTGATTCATTTGGTTCATTTGTGCTAACATTGGATTTCCTTGCATATTTTGCATTTGACCCATTTGATTAACGGTCATTGGTGGACAACCTGGTTGACCTGGCATCATAGTCATTCCTGACATTTTATTGTGTATTCCAGGTATACTCATTGGTTGTCCAGGTCTTTGGTTTAAGCTTTGTAACACTAAATACATTTTTACATTTAATTACAAATAATCAAATTTAATACTTTATATACATAATTGACAAGGCTATTTGAATATTTTATACATCAAGACTTATTTTAATTTATTAATATCAATTATAATAAATATTTTATTATTAAAACCTTTGTATATAAAATGAGATTTTTTATTGTTTTAAATGGTCAATTTAAATGTTTATTATATATTACTATTTATTTAGTTTTTTATGCATTATATATGTGATAAATATTAAAATTACATGTGGAATATTGTTTATAAGTTTTTCATTTTGAATTAAATTTAATTCAAACAAATTAAACAATTAAAATTTTTAATTGTTACATAAAAACAAATTAAGTACATATATGAACAAATAAAAATACACATTATACATAATAAATTATCATAAATTAACAATTAATTCTTTTAATTCTATTAAATATAAATTTGATAAATAATATTTAACGTACGATTTGTAGCAGTGTTGTTAGCAGGAGATTGTTGAGGAACCATATTTTGTGGATTTTGACCTGGCCCTGGTATTCCCATATTAGTATTATTTCCTGTACCTTGACGAGCCAAAGTTTGTAGTGCTCCAATTGGATCTGGCATACCTTGCTGGACTACTGTATTGGCATTATTAGCTCCTGATGTTATTGTTCCTGCAGGTTTTTTATTATCTATAAAAATGTCAATTTAAAATTAAATTTGTTAAAAAAAATATTTTCATCGTATCAATAGAAGAAAATAAAATTTTAATTACTCATTTGAGAAATATGTAAGATTAATCTAGCAACAAATCCTAAGTAATCTTCCTAAAAAATGAAATATTATGATTATGATTAATTTATTTATTTTATACTAGATACAATAATATTTTAAATAAATATTACTTTTGTTTTAGCTTTCATAAATACATGATTTTCCATATCACTAGCATTTTTAGCAATAGGTATTTGAAACTTTTGTATATTTTCTTCTCTGTAAATAAAAAATATAAAAAATTTAAAATTACAAATTCATAAATTTTTCAGACTGAATTATATAATAAAATGATTACATTTTAGCAATCATGCTTTGTCGAAAAGTAGCAGTTCTCCAAGAATTAGGATCTTCTGAAGACATTGTAATTATTGTATAAATATTCTGAAATAATAAATAAATGTTATATAATTAAACATGTTATATTAAAATTATTTTGACTAATGTTTTCATAATAATAATGATATAAAAAATTCTATAAAGACAAATTTAATATTTTATAAATAATTATCTACTAAATCAATGTAATTTAAGAACTTTATTTTTGATTGATATTAATAATTTAAAAAATATTAATTAAAAAATGTATGTTAAATAATATTAACAAAATTTATTTTTAATATTTTCAAAATTTAATATATCATCAATACATGGAAAATTAAAAACAACTATTTATTAAATTATGAGAACTCTTTACTTGTTGATTTAAGTCAAATATTCAACTAATTATATCTGTCACTTATTAAAATATCATTTAAGCATTTAATATTCTATTTAATGTATTTTTTTTTACTTACAGTGTTTTGTAAAAATTTTTACCTTTAAAGTAATAAAATAAATGGCATTTGTGTGTGCTTTTTTTTAATATTATTCAACCACTTCTTAAATCTGATATTAACATATTATATGTTTTTAAATTGCGGTAAATTATTCATATAACTAAAATTTATAAAGTAATTCATCCAATAAATTGTAACTATAGATTCTTTTATACATCATATACTAATATTCTTTTAACTCATTAAGCATGTAGCTGTAAAGAGTAGACGCAAGCATAGAATAATGAAATAATAGATGGTCTAGTAACTAAGCACAGAACAGACACTAAGAGAATGCTAAGCTAAATGTTAAACTTTGGTGACAAACATGGCGACAGAAATATCTTCTTTCTCTCTCGTACATATAAAAATACTAGCGACCTCTGAAAAGTCCGTGGCCGCATATGTACAAAAGCGTTTTTTTCAATAAATTTTAAAGCATTTATAAAAAAATTTAACTCGGGCCACATATTCTTGAGAGGTCGGTAGAGAAGTCATAAGTACGAGAGAGTAAGAGCATATTTCTGCCACCATCAAAATACCACTATTTAATTTGGCCTTTACAATGAAGTTTTTAATTTTAAATACATTACAGTACTACTTCTTATGCTTGTCACTTGAACACCAATTAATAATATTTATATTCACAATATATATATATATATATATATATATAATACCAATATTATATTATAATTAATATTTACATTACTTAGCAATTCATTTATATCACGTGTATAAATGAATTTTTAAGCTTCTTCTATGAAATTTTGTAACAACTAAAAACTTGAAATCTTGAAAAAACTTGAAAAAAAATATATATATTTTATTGTAAGAGTGAAAGTAGTGTATGTAAATAATAAATAATTATATAAAAAGAATGCGAATAAATGAGTAATGATCTCATGTATGCCTGGATCGCTTGTAGCTTGATTTTGAAATAATTTAGGATGAAATAATTTTTCTGTTATTGTTGATACTCTGTCACCACGAGGCCGGGCGGCAGGTTAGAAAGTGTGACCGGATATCTCGCGGGATCGAGGCGTTCTCTGTACGCCAGTAGTGTAGGTTAGAGTAAGAAAGAGATAGATAGATAGAAGTGTTGGAATGTACATATATATGGTTTGTGCAGAGAGTTACAGTGTGGTAGTAAGACACAAGGTATTATGTGCCGCCGTGAGATGACCGGCAATGCCAATTCCGAAATCACCGGCATCAAGTGGAATTTTGGAAATTGAGTAGAATCGTGCAACTTTGCGGCAGTTTTCGAACAGCCAATAAGATTGAACGATTTCGAAAAAGCACAGGACGAGGGGGAGCTTGACGGTGTGTAATCAATCAAGGAAAGGATTACACACGCAAGTTCAGGTGTAAGCATATTAAAATTTTGAATTGTAAAGTAGTGTGGTTTTGGAAATTTAACTTCCTTTCTTCTCGAAAGGAAAGTCATTTTTCAGTTAGAATTGTACCTTTGAGTGCTAATCAGTGCATATCATTTTCGTGCAAATCATTACAAATTTTTGGAGAAGTAAGTGAATTGTTTAATATAATTAACTATAATTTTTGGAGAAAGAAATATTCTACCATTTGCAGAGAGAGAGAAATACAGAAGGATATTGGATCGCATAATTTCAATTATAAAATAATAATTTCCACTGGAAAACGTTGAGAATTGAAACAGGTGGCCATTTATTGTTACTGATTTTATCCCTTCATTTAAACCTATCTATATAAAAACCAGCTGTATGAGGTAAGATTTTTCCGTATATTCTTATAATAAAATCATCTATATATATTTGTTTAAATAGCTATAATTAATATTGAAATGAGAAGTGATTTATATAACAATTAAAAAGAAATTTGTAATTGGTAGTGGGAGATTAAAAATAGAAGTTATAGTAGTGTCGTTTAATCTAATAGAAATTATTGAGTAGTATTGACCACGGGTAGATTTGTCGGCCCGAAATGAAAAGGGAAGAGAGTTGAGATGGTTAACAGCTTCAGATACTTGGGATTTATGTTCAGAAGTGATGGGAAATATGATGATCAGAGAAAAGAAAGACAGAACAAGGGCATAATTGCTGCAAGGAAAACGTGGGGATTAGCAGAAAGGAGGTGTCAGGGAGATTTTAGATTAAGAAAGATGATGTTCCAGTACCTGGTAAAGAGAATTATGGAGTATGGTGTACAGATATGGGGAACACAAGAAGCTGAGGAGATGGAAAGGATCAAGACCGACTATTATAGATGGACCTTGAAACTTGACCTTGAAACGCCAGATATATAGTTTATGAGGAGTCGGATGAATATCAGATGAAGGGAGAGTGGAAGATAAGAGTAATGAAATTCGAAGACAAAATAACAACTATACAAGAAAAAGGAAGGCAACTGGATACATTGAATAACTGACTGTGAAGAAACAACGAATCTAGTTGGAAAAATCAGAGAGAGAAGGGACATAGGGAGGACAGAGAAGGAGATAATGAAGTTATGCAGGGGGTGAATAGAGGACAGAGGCATGCTGAAAGAAGTTGGAGAGCTAGAAAAAGGATAGAAAGAAAGAAAATACAATAAGAGGGAAAGAGCAGAGAAGGATTAGAGGAAAGGAAGAAAGAAGATATGTGCAATAAAAATACAAGACAATTAAAATTAAGTGAATGAAATTAATAATGTGTGTATATAAAATGAAACAATTGTACAAAAAGTAAATATATGTAATATGTAATATATAATCACTGTAATAACAGAACTCCTCCCTAGGCCAGAGAGCCGGGATGTAATTTAATAAATAAATATTAATTTCATTATTTTTATTTAAATACATTTTTATTTACATATTAAAAGCATTCTTTTTTCTCTTGCGTAGGTAAAGGAGCTCATTGCGACACAAAAATATATCTATACATATTGTTTTATTATTACCAAAATTGCTTAAAAATTTAATATATAATTTCAAATAATAACAATAAAATATTTGAAGTAATGGTTCTTTACAATATTATATATAACAATATGCGTAAGAGATTCTTATATGTATATATACATATAATATTATCTATTTGTATATTCTCAACACAAAAATATTGCTGAATAAAAAGTTTATAAATCTTCGTATTCATAACTGATTACCGATAGACATTTAAACAAATTTCAAAAATATTATTAAACCTTTATTTTTATACGGAGCATTATTTTTTTAAATATTTATTAAATATGTTATAAAAATTTCAACGGCATCAGTTACATTTAATATAATCAAATAATCATGTTCATTAAATATATTTTTTATAGACATCCTCCAAAATTCTGAATTTACAATTATATACATAATAAAATGTCTAATACTTGCATATTTTTAAATATTATATAATGTGGTTACTTTAGAGTACTTAAAGAACAACTTTTATTAGTTAGTAATAATAAACAAATTAATACATTAAAAATTATAAATAGTTTTAAAAATGAATTCAATCTATTAAGAGAAAATGATGTAAAACCGCTTAATAGTTTTTCAATAAAAAATTATTAGCATAAGTAATTTTATTTTTATAATAAATGTTAACAAAAGTACCATCAATATTTATTTTTAGAAATTATGAGAGAAATTTTAAGTTTATTAAACCAATTTATTTCTGGCTAATAGTTATCTTACTGTATAATATATCTATTATTGCACTAAAACAAATTGAGATAAGTAAAAAATTTGATAATATTTTTTACAATCAGAGATCAATAATCAATTTTAGCAATAGAAAATGCAAGATGGAAAGAAAATATTTCCTTCTCCACGTTTGCTGCCAACACTTTACACGGAAATTGCGAAAATTGTATATGTACTTTAACATATTATAATTTTGTATAAATATAATGTTTTTATTAAAATATATTTACTATTAAATTATTATCAACATACGTATAAAAATGGTTGTCTTCGTTCTTAAATCTCTCTATTTGTACATATTTGTTCATATTTATAAATTTAAATTATGTAAAAAATATATATATATCTAAAAATCACTTTAAAATTTATATGTAAAATAACTTTATAATTAATACTTATTAACTTTACAAGAAATTTAAAGTGCACGCACATTTTTAACAGAGAGCGAAATGAATTTTTTATATTCTTCTAAAAAGTTTTTGAAACTATTACAATCTTAAAATTTGTTTTTTGGCTACAAGTGTTTGTGAAACAATAATGTAAACACATGTAACGGGTTACCAGTATCTGCTCACGAAAAGGGACATATTGGGTGATCTTATTCTATTAAATTTGTTTAAATTGTTACTAATCTCAAAGAAAAATTAATTTTTAAGTCGAATATAATAATATGATATATAATTATGTGTAATTGTTACAAAATTTTCAAATTTTCAAATTATTATGGTGCGAGTACTTTCTTTTATGACACAAATCTTCTGTGTCCCGTCTGCCACATTTGTTGCCAGTTCTCTTATATGGAGTTGAGCCCCCGTAATTTTTGGCATCCGCTAATCATTTCATGAATACGATTTTAGTTTAACCGGTAGAGGCAGCAGTGGAAAATTTGGTATAATTGTGACTGTGCTCAACCATCATCTTATTAATCTCTGGTCCAAATACTGCTTTACTATCACGTTACAATCTTCAATCTTCGCAACTTATGAATTAATTTAATTATGTAAAGAAAAAACATCAAATTTATATTGTGACTATAGGAAAATAATTTTAAATTGTAATAATTAATTTTGTAATAATTATTAATATCTTAAAGAGCCATTGAGAAATATTTGAAACTTTGAATGTTTGAATAAAATCTTAAATATAAAAAAAATATTGTTGACATTTCATCGTAAAAAACATTTTCAAATAATTTATACAAAATATACGTATAAATGATGAAATTAATTTTGGCAATTAATATTTGAATATTTTTCTTTGAAATTTGTTTGAATATTAAAAATGAAATAAAAGGTTTATTTTATTAAAATAAAAAATTTGCGATTTTATGTAACAGTAAATTATAAATAATGTATGTACACTTAGAATCTTAATATTTGTTTTGTGCTTATAATTCTAATTTTGTGTATGTTAAGCAAACACAATAATCAGAAAATTTTAATTTTTTGTCTATAGTTCATCAATTAACCATATTCTTTATTAATTTATCAATTTTAATTATATTAAATATATTAATTTTTTTTATCAAAATCTATTATTTGTTATTTTATAGTTAATTTTATTCTAATTTTAATATTTAAGCAAAGTATTTAATACTAATAAGATATTTTATGTATATATAATATTTGATTAATCTGTAATTATTTTTTAATTCTAGCGTGTATGCTATACATTTCGTCTGTGCTTAAGTTCATGGAGACGGCAAAAGGTGTCGTGTAGGACGATTCATCATCTTTTTCACTCTCAACATTTCAATCTTTTTTTTCTCTTTCAACGAGTATACACATGCATGCCTGTATAATATAATTAGTAGTGTATAATGAAAACCATGGGTTTGAGTGTGTGGACATTAGTAAGAGGAAAAGAAGGTACACGTGGAAACTAAGAATTCCAAAAATAGTTTTTTATATTTTCTTCTACTTTCTTCAAATGTTATAAACAGCGATAAAACATTGTAATTTAAGGTTGATTGCTACTAAGAACATACTAAAAAAAGGTAAGTTAAATCGTAAATTCTGTATTTACCGATTAAAACCTTTTTTTATATATATATTAGAATAGTGTAGATGTTTATTTACATACGTCTGAAAGTATGCAGTGAATAAAAGTATAATGAATATTGACTGTTAATTGGTTTTTTATATATTTATTTATTTATATTTTAGTCACGTGGTTATCACAATTTCTTAAAGATACGTTAACGCTATTGGTTCATGACAAATTCAGTGTTTAACTTAAATTTAACTCGAGAAAAATTACTCTTTCGACGTGTTGCTTGTCTTTTTGACACATGCGAAATATTGTTTATGCATTGTCAATGTATTCTCAAAATTTCTTTCGTAATACATTTTTTAAGAGCAAAAATTTATATATATATGTATATACATATCAGAAATTGACATCTCACTTCTTCTATTTCCACTATTTATTTTATTTTTTTTTTTTATACTTTGATTTAGAATTAATACATTTTCGAACAAAATGCACGATAACCGAAGATAAACAATGTTTCGTAAATGATTCTTTTTCATCTGGTTAAATTGGTTTATTCTCTTATTTGAGATTGTTCTGTACTAATTACGTAAGATACGCAATAATGGTTTGCAATGTGTATGCACGACTGTGTGTCCGCGCGTATAGAATTGTGCAAAATGTAATTTTCTCAGCTTAATTGTATGTTTTATTCATTGCTGCTTTATATGTATATACGCTTATGTTTTCTTAGAAATTGGTGTACGATTGAAAATCATCATTTATATGTATAAATTAATACTGATAAATTATAGTGATTCAATTGTATTAAAAAAAAAAAAAATTTACATTTTGTTAAATAAAAAAACTATGATTTAATATGAAAAAATTGATATAGAACAGGTTTTTTTACTTTTATTGAATATGGAACTTCAATAATTCTATTGAATCATTTTTTTAATACTGATATCATTTTGTTGATATTAATATTAAATCTGATATTTTAAATTATCATATTTTTATAAATTTTAAAGGATAAAGTTTATTTTTAGTTATGAAGTATATAATTAGTATAAACCTTATTTAATATAAACTATACATAAACTTTATTATTATTATAAATTATTGTTTTTTTATACACACAATATCATTGTATGCATACAAAATAAAATACATTCAAATTAAAATCATACCACTATAACTTGTTCTTGATCATTATAATATACATATATTACAATTAATTTAACCATAGATTATATAGTAAATTGTACACAAAAATTTGTTTTAAATGAAATTAATTTAAAAAAAAAAATCGAAAAATTATTAATGAATTATTGAAGTTTTTTTTAATTTATTCTAAATGTTGAATAATGTAGTTGAGATCAAAGTTCATCGAAAAATATTAACATTAATTGTAGATTACATAATAAATTATACCAACAAAAAAAAAACTGAAAAAATGATTTTTATTGAAATGAAAAATTGAAAAATTATTAATGAAACATTAACGGGGTTTTTTTTATTCTGAATGTTTTGAATAATGCAATTAGGATTAAACTTCATCACAAAAATATTAACATTTTTAATGTCGTATAGTTTAAAAAATTATATTTATAATGATTTTTTAATTTCGTTTCACTGAATTAATTTTTTAAATTACATATATATATATATTAATTTTTTTTGTTGTACTTTTATATATATAATTTATTTATTAATAATGTAAGAAGTTTTATAATCTAAATAAATTAAAATTTATTTCATTTATTTATTCAGAAAGTTTAAAATTGGTGTATATGAATGTATTAACATATTTTATATATATACTCGTATACAATTTTTTATCAGATTAAATTCAAAATATTTCATTGATACTTATACTAGCATCAAATTGATCAATTTTTTATCAAATTTGCTTGAATGTTATTTTGACTTCTTAGAACTTTTCATTTTTTAAATAATCAATGAGTTTTATACATATGAGTGACATGTAATTTTTTTTTTTTTAATTTCGTAATGATTTTGTATTTTAATTGAAATTTTTTCTAAAATATATCTTTATTGTAGAAAAATTTGAAGTAAAATATTATATTTGTTAATAAAATTGCAATTACAATAATAATCATATGTAATACATTAAATTTATATAAAATATAAAAAATAAGTTACACGAAACATATTGATATCAAAATAATAAAAAGTATTTATTTTTATTAATAATTTTATAAAATAGCTTTAATAAAAATTTAAACACTTTAAAATATAATAAATGATTTTGATAATATATATTTAAATAGAACTAGTAAATTATTTTAAATAAATAAAAAATTTATATTTAAATACCTCACAATACTCCGATTACTATTCGATTATTAATTCACACTGTGTATATACTATTAGAATAATTCGTAATTTTTGATAATTGTTAATGTAACTGAAGAATACTCGATCGATTAAATTTCATAAAATTTCTTCAGTTAAATAAAGCTGTAATAAATTGTAAAAATAATTATCATTTTATTATCACATGTGTAAAACTAAAAAAAAAATTTATAAAAAATTAAAATAATTTTTAATATGATATCTAATAAAAATATGATTTTTTTATTAAAGAAATTATTTAAACGACAATATAGTTCAAGAACAGTCTACTCTTGAAATTAATTATTAATTACACAACAAGCACAATAATTTTTTTACTATATTATAATAAAATAAACAAGAAAAAGAATTGATATATAATTAAGTTACAAATTATTTTAAAAACTTTATAAAATTTAATAATGTAAGTGATTGCATTATAGCATGCTACATATTAATTATTTATTATGTTATAGTACCTCACTTTGTAATAAAAAATTATAAAATCCAATTAAAACTTTAATAATTAATATTTTATTATCATAATTTTTGAAAATTTACTTATTTATATTATTGTAGGGTTTGATATTTATAGACTACTATAAGAATATGTTAAACTATATTCTCCAATTGGACGGTAATGTTCAATATTTTTACTATTTTTAAAAAATAAATTTTATTTCATATAAGATTTATTTTTTCGATCTTTTCATTTATATCACAACTATGTATATGATAATATACAGAAAAATTTTTTAATATAATTACTTATATAAAACATGCTATATTTAATTTCTTATTAGGATACTATATTACATTTATTATTAATCGAAAGGATTCAAATATTTTATAAAATTTATCTTTTTCAACCATATAAATGAACTATTGCATTTATTGTATGTTCAGACATATTTTGCGTGTCATTTAAAATTTATAGGTGAACTAATGCTGCTTAAAAAGGCGCATCTGTATTTTTTTATTTTTGGTTTTAATGTGTGCTTTTATAAACACATTAAATAAATGGGTTTGATTTCATTTTCATAATAATATGAAAGGATAATTTTAATTTTCATAAATTTATATATTTTTATCTTAAAATAAATATCATTATTGTTTTTAAAAAAAAGTTACAATATTTATTATTCTATAAAAAAAAAACTGACCATATTAATTATAAAAATATTTATTTCTATAGAGGTAATTTGAATTTTATTTTATTTCAACTCATTCATAATTGTAATTTAATTGTAACTTAATTGTGGATTGAATTTTTAGTACTATTTTTCAAATTTTAATTCGAAATAATAAAATAAAAGTAACACTATAAAGTATTATTTATTAATTAAAATAAATAAAAAAATTTAATTATCCTGTTTATTATAATTTTTAATTAATTAGTCGTCATCTTATATCATATATATATATATATATATATATATATATTTAATTAATTTTATTTTATCAAATTAAATTCCAATTTGTAATGTAATCGTTAATTGATTATTTTTAATTAAGATATTTTGTAGTAATATCACAAATTTTTAAGTAAATCTTACAATGCAAAATTTACTTTGTTAATATTTAAATAGCGATAATTGTATTAATACATACATTATTTTTAGAATTAATTATTTAAAATATATAATCCATCATTGAATATATGATTATATGGGAAAAATATGAATTTAAAACTTTCTAGAAATCACTATAATTAAAATAAGTAGAAGTAGTATTATAACATAACATTATTATATAATATTATATATATATAACACATATTTGGAAATTAAATGGAGATTGAAAATATTTCAGTACTATTTTATGTTGTTATTTGTTTAATTTATTTTCATATGAGTAATATTATTCGATATTAATTTATTTGATATCTTTTAGTGATAAATATTTAAACTATAAGAAGAAATTATAATAGATCAATAATTATTTTTTAATATTTAAAAAAAAAAACTTCCAAATGTTATGAAGTTTGGACATTTGAAATTATACAATACACGTAACTAAAGGATTATCTTATGTGTTTAACAGGTACAAAGTTAATTACAAAATTCATCACGTAAGCTTTTTTCATTTTGTATAACTTTCCATGGTATCACTGTTATATTCACACGCAATAACATTCAATTGTTTTCATGAAATAATTGCATTAAAATATAAAATATATCACAAAATGACTTTATTAGATTTTTAAAAATACAAGTTTTTTATTTGAGATAAATAAGAATTAAAAATTTTATTTAATTTTTAACTTTGGCTAATTTTTATAATATCGTAAATCGAAATTTTAAACCGTATTACAAGCTAAATTTTAATTAATTATAGAAATTATTTTATTTTTAATTCAATATATAAATTTTTGTATATCCATTTTATAAAAATACAAAAGAAATTTATTCCTCTAGAAAAAAAATTTTAATGAATTTATTTTACAAAACTTCTTTTAAAAAAATTTCTAAATGTTAACATAAATAACATTTTCATATGGTTCATATATTTTATTACCTTCATTAAATGATGAAACATAATTATAATATGGATAATAATAATATAAATACAATTACATTTATAAATTTATATATAAAAAAAAAATTATTCAAATTATATGTTTATAAATGTCATGAGATATAATACACTTTTGTATCTTTGATTAAAAAAAAGTATTTAAATTAAATGTTTGTATATTATTAAAATTGAAATGTATATTTTTAAAAATGAAATTAATATTCAACAAAAAATATATACTTACAAAATAAACAAAAATAATTTTAAGATGATAAAAAATAATAAAATATAAATTATTTTAAAAATTTACTGTTAATAACAAAAAAACTTAATATTTCAATATGCAGTAAGTAAAATATTAACCTTTTAAATTCCTAAAATTATCATATTTTATACATAGATATATAATATAGAGTATTTCTAAAAATAAATATATTTACATTCCTAAATTATTAATAATTCAAAGTTTTGATTATCAAGTAGATAAAGGCAAGTGATATTTTCAGAAACATATTTTCAAAAATTATCGTACAAAAGAATTAGTAAAATGTGAAATTGTAGATAATTATTTTCTTAATTTTATAATAAAATTCAAAGTTGTAGAGTCATTAGTAACATATATTTTTTAATTTATTAATCTCCGGTATTAGTTTTTTCTTTTTATATAAATATAATTTACTGTATTATTTTTCTTTATGTACATCAAAAAAATTTATTATAATAGTGGAGAAATAAACAAACACCAAATTTTTGAGTTTTTTACATATTCGAATAATTTAGGATTAACAAATATTTCAAAAAAAGCAAATAATTTGATTATATTCAATTTTATTGTTATATACATTTATGTTACTTAATATCTATTTCTCACTATTGTAATGGATTTTTACAATTTTTTTTTTAATTTTAAAAATACACCTTTGTTAACAATTGTTGTATTCTATTAACTCGATAAGTCATGTACACAGTTTTTAATATTTTTATTAATTGATATTCTCCGATAATCATTATCTTGCGATTTATATATAAATAAAAAAAATGAGTGTACACATATACATTAAATTACATGTTAAACTATGTATATGATTTAGATAATTATATATGTTTAAATTTTATATTATTTAAGATTATATAACTTCATTTTACTTGGCTGTTATTTGACATTTATTATATAAACATTAATTTTAATATTATTTATTTTAATATAATTGATCTATTTTTTTTTTTTTTTTAATAAATTTTTTTATTAAAATTATTTTAATGTAATTTTGTTTATAAACCGTTTATTTAATCCAAAAAATACTGGAAAAAAATTGAAAATAGATTTTTTTAAGTCAATTAATACACCTTTACACGTGTCTTCTTTACATAAATAATATTTCCAAGACAATTTAGAGTATTTGTCATTTTTATGGTTCTATATAAATTTTATATGGTGATATATAAAATCTAAATTAATTGTCCATTTAATTTATAAGATTAAAAAATTAGCGATTGATATAAAATATCTATAAACTATAGTACAATAAAAAATCTTATAAATATTATATTTAATATAAAATAAACATTTTTAAAGACAAAAATGTATTAAAAGATATGAAAAAAGTATACAGTTTATTATATAAGTAATTACAATTATAGGCACTTTCTATTTAATTTAATGTTGCTTTTGGTTGTAAAATTGTATTCTTTTTACTTAAAATTAGTCTGGTATTATCGATAATCATAACTCTATTGATAATAATAATAATATTGATGTCGTAATAAGAAAAACAAGAATGAATAAAAAACTACAACGGGTTCAATAGAATACGTATGAGATATGTAATTAATTTTTATTAACACGTTATTATGGTTGAAAAGTGAATTATATTATCAATAACGTCACTGTCATAAAAGCTTTTGTGTTTTATGTTTTGTATTGCATATTAAGTGAATTAAATGTCGCCTCATAAATAAATAAATTGTATATATCTATATGATTAAATGATTTTTCAAGAATTTTGGAAAATATTTCAATAATTCTAGATTTTTACCAGCACACAAGATCTCTCCATTTTCCTTTTGTAAAAGCCTTTACAAGTGTTAAGAATCCATTAGAATTGTATGTACATGGTAGTTTGATCACTGCGAAGAAATTTCAATCATGAAATTAATTATTTTGACAAGTGTATTTATTTAAAAAGAAAGAAAAAAATGAATTATTTAAAAGAACGTGGTACGAGTCGAACCAAGAGTTGCCTTAGTTTTACATTAAAATGAAAGTACTTTTTACTTTTTTTATTGTTGAGAAGATAAAAAAATTGTCTATTCAAGAAAATATTCCAACAATTATTCTTTATAAGGTAAAACGAAATTCATCAATGCTATGAATTACTTGTAATGTATTAGTGATACGGCGAGTTGCTCGAAGCATTCTTTTTAATGATACACCAAATGTGTATGAAATTGGTAACAATCCGGTCGCCAATGCTGATTCAATAAATTTACCAAGTATTTAAACCACTAAATACAAGTAATTAAATGAAAAAGTTTTTTGCGCCTCGTCTTCCTCAATTTGTCCAACATTTCATTGGGTCGAATGATGAAACGATAATAACAATGTGCGAAATCCATAATTCTAAGTAGCCTGAATTGCCTCTAATTGTCTAATTTAATGTTAATCGTGCGATGAGTTTGTAATCTCGGAGGTTAAAAAATTCCACGTGCGTTGACGTGCGAGCGCGACACCACTATAGTCAAATTGACATTTATCGTCGGTCGCCGACGTGGGTATTAGCGCGCATGGATGACTTGCTCATTCGACGCGCAGCTGTCTGTGTTGGCGCAAAAATTTTCAGTTTTGCGTTGCCCGTCGTGCAAATTGCGGCAGGCAGCCTGGGCCCTCTCGCTCGCTCGCCCGTGCACCTTGTCTTTCCTGTCAGTGTCTCACTAGTTCTCTCTAGTTCTCTCTCTCTCTCTCTCTCTCTCGTTCCCCTTCTCCCTCCGTTCGTCTACACCTCCTCCCCCACCCCACCCCCACCCCAACAGCTTACGTGCACGTACGTATGCGTTCCTTGGCATTTGGTCGACCGAATTCGCAGGTGCCGACACTCGAGTCGGTGACACATTTCCGTGTTCTCCCCGTATTCGTTGCCCGGACGCGTGTACATCCTCGCGCCGCTGATCCGTTCCATTTATTCCTCTGAAGCTCGGGTCTGCGGGCACAACCGATGTGCGCTGACTTGTGCCGTTTATTACCGGCTAGCTTACGCTCACAGATCGTGATTGTTATTCTCTGCTTTGGAGAAAGTCCGTGTGCTGTAACTTTCGCAGTGTAAAACTTAGCTTGATTCGTACCAAAAAACAAAAGTGCGGTTATACATTTACGAGAGAAATCAATGAGTTTTCTAGTAAGTACCCGCATCCTTTTAAACCGATCTAAAATAACTCCTTGGAAATTCGGCCTCGTACCCGGTTTTCAATTTTATTTTTAATCTTTACTTTAAAGTAGTTTTAACAATATTATTATATTACTGCTAATTAATTCGAGCGATTCTTCAAATTAAAATTTTAATTTTAATCATGGCTTTATTTTTATAAATACTTATTTTTTGTACCATTTATAGTTATCTTTCATTTTACAAAACAAATTTCATAACAATTAATTCTGGTAATTATTGAAGATCACCATTGTACCATTGTATGAGATTTATCTTATATCAATATCTCGGTATCTTTCTAATTTCTTTCTGTATTCCCGATAGTGGAAATTTTCAATATTTAACCGATTTTTCGAGCCTTACAAATCATACTTCACAGTTAGTATTTGTATGTACACTGTCTCATCAATATCGTCATCATCATAGGAACACGAACTATTAAAAGTTGTTACGCAAATATCAATACCGGGTATTGTTCTATTCTCTTATAACTTCCAATTGCCAATTAATTAACTGTTTATTACAATGATATCATAAAATTTTATCCTTTTTGATAAATCCTACATTGATAAATGGTTTAAAATTCTTTATATTAGTTTATAACAGTTTTCTTATGCTTAACTCATTTCCAACATTTTATTTCAAATGATATATTGCACAGTTATAAATTTACATAGATTTGTTTTATCAAAATTCTGGTTAAAAGTAATATTTTTACAAAATATAACAGGCTATATCAATTAAAATTTTCATCTATTTATCAATGGCATTACTAAGAAGCTCTGAATTATTCTAATGTACGTTTATCATTTAAATTTAAAATTTGTTTAAATGGAGACAGAAGAGGACGCTATAAGCATTTACGTCAGAAAACTTTGATTATAAATTTGATTTCAAAATATTTCCTTTACATAGTTGCAGTCAAATCATTTAAAAATAAATTTTTTTTATTACAAAGTTAATTATCAGTTTTGTCGTAACAAAAATCTACAGTATATTTCCTTTGTTGAAATATAAATTCTCCTTTCTAGAAAGTAATGATTTATTTAATTCCTTTACCAGCAGTACTGAGGTTTTAGATTTTTCAAAATTAACTTTGAATGCTGGTTGGAATAAATATAGGCTATAAATTTATATTCGATACCATCTATGTATCCAAAGATGTAGATAAAATAAATAAAAAAATTTTCAATAAGTAATTAAATAAAAAAATAAACAAATTAAATAATCGTAATTGTCTACCTGATTTGTTTATAATTCTATTCAGTTAATACAATTAATTAAATAAAAATTAAAGAAATGAAATTTATAATTAGCATAAAATAGTTCATTAAATCTTCTATGTAGTTGTTCGATTTAGCATTTTTAATTTTTCGTATGCTATATCTTAATTGAACCTATTATAAATAACCTATAAAGATTTTAATATCATCTATTTAGTTTTAAATATTACATCCAAATTCATTTTAATATATGTTGCTATTAAGAATATTTGAATAATAGCATTTCAAAAATATTATTCCATGTAGATTATCATATTTATTCATCGTAGTTATATATAACTCATTTAAATATTAAAAATTGCATATAATTTCATATCTAAGAATAATTTTTTTTAAATTAATTAAGCAAATATAATAAAGTACATCCAATAAATTTTAAAAATTTTACAAAAATATTTACTTCTATATTCTCAATATTAAAAAGAAAGAATTACAGTAAATCTTAATGAATTTTCATAAAATAGAATATTTTAAAAAACTATTGTTTATCTCACTTGATTACGATAGTATTTGAAATATAACAAATGAAGAATTAAAATAATCTAATTCATTCAAAATTTAAAATTATATAATATTAATGTATATTGCAACTAAATTTTTTATATCTATAAATAAAATAAACATAAATACAATAAAAAATAATTGAATATTTTAATTTCATTATTAATTTTAACAACTGTTATGCATTAATTTTTTAATTTTTTATTTATACATGAAGTAATTCTAATTGAATGAATTGGTTGTAAATGCTGCATATACACTAAGAAATTTTAATATTATGGTACAATATGAGTAATAAGCACACATACTAGTAGCACGTCGCTTGTACATATGTATATATATATGTGTGTGTGTTTAATGAATTAATATTGTCACTTGTAGAAATTTAATTGGAACTTATTTTTAAAGAAGGAATTAATCTAAATAATTATTAATTTCTTTTGGAATGATTAAAGGCTTGAAAGTAGAATAATTAAAAAGGAATAATATTAAAAACAAATGCATTGGTGACTTGCAGTTCTCGCATACATATATCAGTTTAAGTATACTTTTGCATTCATCTTAAAATTTTGATTTGAAAAAATAATTTAAAAATTTAATTTCTTTTGATACATTAATTCATATTTGCATAATCGCTTCCAAAAAATGGATGCATTATTATAATTTTTGTAAAATTATCAATTTAGTCAATTTTAAAATTATAAATTTAACTTATAAAATTATGAGTTCGATCAAGTAATAAAATATTTCAAAGTTTAAATTATAATACATTTTTTTAGCTTTTAGAGTTGGTTTTTAACAATAAATACGGTATAATATACATTTATACCTGTGAAAAATTCTGTACATTACCAAAAAAAGATAATATTTTTTAATTTAAATAAGATGAAACTTTAATTTAATATTTATTATGATATTGAAAATGGAATTTCAATAAAAAATAGTTTCATTTTCATACAATTGTCAAATATCTTAAAGTTAAGATGATTATAATTTGAAAATTTAGATAACATTTTTTAAATTGTCGAAGAAATGATAATTTGATTAAAATCAAAATCAAATACGTAGAAAACTTTTCCTGGTTTTTTCCATAATATAATTTAAATAAAAAAAATTAATATAAAAAAATAAACAATTTTTGTATAGTTTAACTAAAAAAAATTTAAATAAGCATTTATCTATAATTAATTTTTAAATAAGAAAATCAATATATAATTATAATTTTATGTATTATATATATATATATATAGAAGTTAAATGAAAGAAATGTTATTTATCATTTATTTTGCTTATTCACATATGTTAAATATATGAATTCTAAATTTATTCTATTTTACTTTACAAAAATTATAAAAAATCCTTGATTGTCATACTACATCTGTTAGCAAAATTAAAAATGAATATAGTAAAATTCATACAATGTGGCGAAAAAAAAAATTATTGTTAAAATAATATAAAAGTAGTATTCCGATTTCAATAATTGCAAAACTGTATTTATTACTTAATTTAAAAAACAACGTTTAATGAGGTTAACAGTATAAATATATATATGTGTGAATGTGGTGTGTGTGTTTGCGCGCGCGCGCGCGTGCGTGTAAACATTTTACATTAATAAAAAAGAATTCAAATATATGTTCATGTGCAGAACTTTTGCGTCTAGTAGTTATATAATAGTAAAATCAAAAAACATAACCAACAAGGCAATAGTGAAGTAAACCCTGCATTGAGGTTAATGACAGAAAAATTTCAAAATAAAATAATCAATTTTTTTAAGTTTATTTTGTAATAACAAAATTTCTATTTATGTATTTTAAAAATCATATTTCGATTTACATTTAGAAATTTACATACAGTATCAAGCGGATTTTTAGTAATTAAACTGTTACATCCTTCATGATATATAATACATTTATCGTTTATAATTATAAATACAATTAATTGTTATTATTTCCAACATAAAATAATTCAATGTAATTCATAATGCACCATTTCTAAACTTATAATTATTTATTTATATTTAATATTATAAAGATTCTATTTGTATTAAGCACTGTGTTTTATTTTCATAATTTTATTCAAAACATATTAAATCATTGTTCGTTCATAACTAAAATTAACCCAATAATACATGGAGAGTTATAAGTATCAAAGTAGAAATAATAACTTGCAATAAAATAAGTATAAAATTTCGCAGGCATTATTAATTTATTTACAATAGTACTAACTATAATTTATAATTACTATCTACCAAAAAATTTGTATTAAAAAGGTATGTAATTTTTGTATTTATGTTATTATAAGAAAAGAAAGTATATTAATAGTATATATGAATTCATTTGTTTCATAAATAATTTATTTTGTAAACGTAATCCAATAAAAAATGTTTAATATTACTGAATGTCATCAAATTGAATAAGCTGTAGAATAAATAGTTAAAAAAAGAAATAATTCTCTTTTTTTCATCAGTAACATTCGTGTTAATATTCTTATTTACATTTATAAAATATTTTAAAAATAAAAATTACGAAATAATAATTTATTTACGGAATAATAATAGTTTATTTACAAATAAAATTCTATACTAAATTTTTTTATCAACAGATTTTTAAATAGGATAAATACACAAACTTTTTTTAATAAGTTTTAAATTTATCACAAATTAATCAAATTATTATAAACAACAATATTATGCTAATTAAATAAATAATATAATTTGTATTTCATATAATTTTTAAAAAAATGATTTTATGAAAATGTATTTTTATATAAAAATAATAATAAAATTTAAACTTATGACTTTATAAAAATAAAAACATTTATTTTTTTTAAATACATAATATATTTAACATTTATGAATGAGTTATTAATTTAATTTTTCTTTACAAATTTATTTTATTTGTTTAATACTTTGATTTGATTTTCGTTTATGATGTATTTTTTTGCATCTATCAGTAAAAAAATCTAATCTTTTATCGATTTAATTTGTAGCCCTCTCTATAACAAAAAATAAATTAAACGGAATTTTCAATAATTTAAAAAACGGAATAAAGATACTTATATTAAATAGTTAGATCCGAATTTTTATTCATATTTTACGTACACCCTTCTGTGTAACTTGTACATTCTATTTCATAATCATTTTCATAAATAAAAGCAATTTCTCACTATCTATTTATTAAAGATTTATTAAATAGTTTTTACAGAAATATGATTCTTACACTGTATTTATTTTTATTCTTTATTATGAAATACTTGATGTAACTAAAAAAGATGGTTTATGGAAAATCTTCCTTGATCAAATAACTATTGTGATTTAGTTAAACTAATCAGTTTTTTATCAATATTTTTAATATTTTTTTTTATTATTAATAAATAGAAAATTATTAATATATTTCAAATTATTTAATAAATATTTTTGCAAAATTTAATAAATACTTATATTCGGATGATTAGATTCATTAATAATTAGCAACTCATTGGTATGCAAATTTCATTCTACATAGATCTTTCAATATTGAATTCATTTACTCAAATATTATCATCATTATTTTTTAATATTTTTATTAAAAATATAAAATTATCTACACTAAATTGATTTATAATTCGTTAAGAAAATTAATATAGCCTAATTATTGGATTACATTTAATGTGCAATATTTGGTTATGGAAATTTAAAAATATTTTTTTAAATAATTGGTTTCATCTATTGAAAGGATAGGAAAATGAAAAAGCAAATTTTTGGTTATAGTAAATTGAATTTTTTTTCCCTTGACTTTTATTTAATTTAATCTGTACTGAAAAAATGATACAATTAATGTATTTTACAACACCAAAAAGAGATTTTCATCAATAATTAATATATTTTATAAGTGTTTACAATATTTTATATTTTATGTTAAAGAGAATCTTAAAATATTATTGAGTAAACAATTGTTGACAAATATGTTTTACAATAATTTGAAGCAATGCATTTATATTAATAAAAACCATTTGTAAATAAATTTTAACAGAAAATGAAAAATCTTTCATTTTATTTTACTATGTCTTAAAAAAAGAATACTTTTTTTACTTTTCTCAAAAATTTTTAAATATTTAAATTAAATGGTTTATTTTTCATAAAAATTAATATATCAATATTTTATTTAGGTTTTAAAGATAAAATATAAAAATTCTATTGATTATAAATAATCAAATTGAATACAAATTGTACTTTGTGTATAAATAAAAATATAATAAAAATTGTGTTGCACAAGAAATAAATTCATTAAATATTTTAATTAAGTAATAATCTATACAAACTGTTTATGTTAAAACTTTTTAAAATAATTCTCTATTTGATTAATTGATTTTTAAAATTTTGTACAGATTACTTATTATACCTGTGATTACGCGAAATTCTAAATTAATTCAATAAATTTAATTAATTTTCGACATAAATAAACTACAATTACATAAATATAAAATAAAGAATCATAGCTTAATAGCATATATATCGTATATGAAATCTATACGAAAATACAATTTAATTTAAAAATACAGTTTAATTTGACGTTTTAATCATAAATTTACTGAACTAGTTTTAAAAATTTTTGTGATTTCATTTAATTTATTCATATTTAATATTAATTTAATTAATAAATCATTATTAAATATGAATAGATAAATTCTATTTTATTGTGCTTTTTATTCATTTCTACTTTTTCAATTTATTTAAGTAATACCAAAGCTAAAAAAATGACTGTGTGTCACTGTGGTCATTATCACATTATAGTATATGTAACGTACCGATTACTGTCCTGTGATCGGTACGTTTACCGATTTACCGTCGCATAATCAATTGATTATTCAATACTATTTACATATGCGACACATACTAATATCAACTTACAATTTAAACACTCATTTAACGTTGTTAATGCTGTATGTATATTATACGAAATGCGATTTCTGGGCGGATTCAATGTAACATTTTTTTAACGATTTCTATAAATGCTTTAATTGTACATTTTTATATACTGCCGGTACTTATCACTGCTAATACAATTTCATTTTATGAAACACTCTTACTCTCGCTTCACTACGTACTATTTTTTTTTTTTTTATATTTTAATTATTTAAAAAATACATACGTATTTAATGAACACCATTACAGTATACAATTGATTGAATTAATATTTCAGTGTATCACTAAATCGATAATTAAAAATTAATGATTTAATGTACTGGATGCAAATCTGAAGATGTATACTTAAAATAATTGAAAACATTTGTTGGTGCCACATACTTTTATATACTTTAAATCAAATAGTTTTTTTTCATTTATATGAAAAAGAATAGTAATATACTGTAATGTAATTGATATGATACAAGTAATGACGTAACAAATACAAAGAGGTATTTATGTTCCCAGATTTAATACTTTTAGATAGTAATACAATATATATAGTAATAAATACAATATAATTTATAATTAATTATTTATTATTATCGTATATATAGATTTAAATACTATTTTTCGACATGTTGACATGTATGTATATTACAAGCTCCACTGTCTTGTCAGATTATGGCAAAATACCGGTTTTCATCAACACCGGTTTTTCTCTATCTCTGTTTTTTCTTTTTCTTAAAACACTCAGTGGTTCTTCTGGAATTTAAAATGACCCCTTCAGTACATACATAGACCAAGCAATAGAGTACTTTTTAGGCCATGAAAAAAGTAGGTTGTAATACATATCAAAATTCGTAAAAAATCTGTAGATTCTTATTTTCTAAAATGCCACTCATGATATTCAGGGGTTTTCTTTATTAACAATTTTAAAGAAAAAATACATTTTTTTTTTACTTTTGTTGTTATAAAATGAAAAGTTGTATTTTTAACACTATAGTGTCAATGGACGATTTATAACTAATAAAATTGCGAAGAAAATTAATTTTTATATATACCGATCGGAAAATTAGAAGCAGAAAAATTTTCCAAAAACTGGCTAATTTTGAAATTAATTAAAAAATGTGTAACTTTACGATTTTTTAATATTTATTAGAACTCTAATTTTGAAAAATTAAAGTGATAAATGTACATTTTATTTGTTCAAATTTTTAGCTTAATCGGATTATTAGTTTTTGTGTAATACTAATGTTAATTAAATTATGTGAAAATTGACAAAGTTATTTTCAGCACAATGCACCTGATGATTTTAGTTTTTTCAACGGGTTTAAAAAAATATAATTGTTGCACAATGAATCTTGTATCTTACATTTTATAAGAATCATTTAGATTTAAAAAAAATGCAGATAAAGGCTGAGCGCGCGCAATTTGATGAGGAGTGGGGAGAGTAATAGATGAGGGGTTAGTTAGCGCAGATTTCACTTATATTACTATACATGTATATTACAATTTCCCCGGTTCTTAATCTCCCGATTACTCGCACACTCGACCACTTTTGGTCAGCTTTGTCCTCATATTCTAGTAGCATTTTAAAAAATAAAAATCTACTGATTTTTCCCCGAATTTTGATATGTTTTCACTAGCGTTTTGTTGCGTTTTTTCATGACTTAAAAGTACTTACTCTATTGCTTGATCTAACAAAATTTGTCTGCATTGTATAGCAGACTTAATTTATTTTATCTAATCAATATTACGCACAACCATATTGTTAAATCGCGACCGTTTTTTGTCACTTTAACGTGATCATTTTGACTTCTCGGCAGTTGTTTTTATTTATGTAATGATATTTTTACACTGACATTTAAATTCAATAATAATTTTTCAATAAATATAAAAATGATTAAAATTGAAATTTTAAACGTATCTAATAAAATATAAAAACATTTCAGTAAGTTAAAATTTTAATGTATTCATTTTATAACGTAATTGATGAAATTTTAATACATCTTATAATGTACTGAATAATATACTGAGCTATTGATTGTTAAATAATAGATCACAAATGATTTTAATTGACTATCATTATTAAATATATTGTTTATTTTTTTAATAGCACCATTTTAAAAATTAACTTATTGTTTTTTTTTTAATTTTTTTAATTAACACGCAGAATGCTTAAAAATTAGAAACAGAATGAAAAATATTTTAATTATTCATTTTTTATCGAATTTGTATAAATATTTATAATGAATTGATGATTAAAATTTAATAGATAATAGCTTTATTAACACTTCAAAAATTATATATATTATATTGCATTAATATTATCTATTTTTTCACTAAAAATTTTTTTTAAGATCGTATATATTTTAAAAATAAATTTTTAAATTATTGATATTTTAAAATAAATGTTTTTTTTGAACTAGATTAAAATAATTAAGAATGCGGAAATTAAATTCAAGTTGAAAAAGAAACTTTATAAATTATAATAAAATTCATATTTTATATAAAGATTTAATATAACTATTGGATTTTATTTTTAAGGTAAAAAATATTACATTAAATTTAAAGTTCAGAAAACTATTACTAAATAAATACGTGAATATTTGGTTGTGCATACATATTATGAAAACGTTTATAGAAATGAATAATAGTACATTTCAAATTAATGCTTATCATTTTAATATTTATATTAAAAAAGAAATACATGAAACTTAATATAATATAGTAAATTAATTTCATAAAAAATAAAAAACAAATAATTCACAATATGTAGTCAAGATTTTATTTTATTTAAAAAGAATAATAATTTTTGTGAGAAAGTTTGTAATACATAATTGGAAAATAATTTAATGCATTGGATAAAATTATAAATATGGTAACGTAAAACTGCAAAGGTACATTAAATATATAATTTTCAGTATATAATAATTTTATTTATAAAAAAATTGTTAGAGTACTTTGGTAGTAATTATAGAAATTAAATAATTGTATAAATGTGTTTAATTTTTTTGGTTTATATATTTTTTAGAGATTAATTTATTTTTATATATGCCAGTATATATATATATATATATTATGAATTTGCAGCATCTATTTGTCATACAAACAATTGTAGAAAACAAAAATTAATATTATGATAGGACTTATTATACTATTGTTTAAATTATAATATTTTTATAATGTTTATAATTTATATTAATTTGCATTAAAATGATAATTATTTGTAACATTTTTATTTTTAGAGTGAAGATTTATCACATTCGGAAGCTGTAAAAATGTCCGACACTCCTGAAATGTCCGGGATGATCGATTCCACAATTTTGGAGGAGTCTATGTTCAGCACTTTGGATATTATAATGATTGTGGTTTTAGTGCTTTTTTTAATTTGGTATTATACAAAGCAAAATAGACCAGATGAATACACGTTTGCAACAACATCTTATACAATACAGTAATTGTTTTCTAATTTTTTTTATTTTCTAGTATAATATAACTATTACAAACACGATCTTTAATTAAGTAATTAGTATAATACTTCTAATAATTTTTTCTTAAAGTCATTTTTTCTATGAATTATTGAAATATTTATATATTAAATAGAAAAGAAAATTTGTTTGTAAATTTTTTTATCTTACAGCTGATAATTTATTACTTAATATTTGTAAATATAAACCGAATGTATAAAGGTAGCAATCATTTTAAGTACTAGTATAGAACAGTAAACTGAGGAAAAATGGAACCAGATATTTTTATTATATTATTTATAAATAAAAGCAGATGAAAAAAAAAGTTAATGAATATTTTTATGTAGGGATTTAAAAATGTTGCCAGTATTAAAAAATTTTAGCATAATATCTTAAATATGAAAAAGAATAATAAACTATTTATTGAAAAATTAAATAAAAGATTTACAATATTTCGGTTTTAAGTTTAAAATTGTTCTTTTCATTTAATAAGGAATTATATCAATGTGTGAAGTGGTCAGAACTACAATTAAATTTAGAGTTGGTCTCAAAATAATATTTAAACAATCTAGTCTGTTATATCTTTATGTACAGTAGAACAGAATAAGTTAACTATTTAGAATAATTTAAAAATTATTAGAAGAGAATTATTTAGCTCATTATTTATTTAATAAAATGTTAATAAAATGAGTTATTATAATAGGTTTATAAAGAATTTGTTGAGAACTAATGAGAACAAGATGTATAGATCTTCAGTATTGAAATGATGAACTAAAGAGTTATAAAGAAAATATTTAGTATTTTTATTAATTTTTAAAGTGTCGTTTGAAAAGAATTTATAAGTAAAAAAATGTGATGTTCAGAAGGACTTATTTAATAGATTACAAAAACATTTTTTAGCATTTGGCTGTGTATTCAAATTTCTGAATTGATGTTTGGTACAATGGAATATTAAAGGGATATGATTAACAGAATTATTACGTAGATGAATAACTATTTTTTCTTCGACGATTTACATTTTTATAATGATTGCTAACTGTATTTACAAAAACAAAAATTGGAGCTGTAAAAATATATTTTGAAAATTAAGTTAGTTTCAGATGATTTGTCTTTTTTTAGTTTTGAATAGATTTGTTATACATTACAAAACGGATTCAGTTGGCATATGAGTTAATATTTAAGTAAAGAAAAGCAGTTTTATACTAATCATAAATTTTAAACCATTTAAATAACTTTTTGCTTATTGAATTTTATCGTAAATGTATTTTCGATTACTGACATGATTTGTATATCAGTATCAAATGCAGCTAGATAAGACAAAAGTATAATTTTAAATAATTGGTTGCTAATAAAAAAATATTAGAGAGAAAAAATTTAGTAGCAAGTATTTTTGTATTTAAAATATTATTTTACTGAGAGGAAAATTTGTTTATGCTAGAAGGTGACTAAAATATATATAAGGAACTAAAAATAAAAAGGAAGAGAAAAGTTAAAAAATATTGGTAGACTGTATTCAATTTCAAGGCAATAGCAGAGAGTTGTTAAAGATTTATGAACTTTGATGCACCCAAGATATGTAGCCCGATATTATAATTATTGCATTTAAATTAATTTTACTTCAGTCAGATAAATCGGGATCGAGAGAAGCTTAAAGTTTAAGGCGCAATGATATTTAGTATAATTAAGAGATTAGAAATTTAATTTGTTTACTTTATTAAAAAATCACCAAAAATCATACATATTTCAAGTATCAAAAAACAATTAAAAGATCAATGGCTAAGACTTTTTAAAATTGTTAAAAAAAATAAAAGTGCAAAAATTTTTAATTTTCTTTAAAAAAAAAACATGATATCGTAATAATAAACGCATTACTTTTGCTATTTTTATAGTTTTTATCTTAGAAAGTGCAACATGTAAAGCTTCTGCCTATATGGCAATTGCTTAATTTCTTCCAGATTCCAAGTAAATTCACATATTTTTATCGAATATATTATTATTCTTAAAATAAATGCTTTTACGTATTTTATTATGTGTATGCATATATATAAATAGTTTCTTATATATGTAAAATTAGTGGATGTTTATAAAAGAACTTATACATAAAAAATGTGTACTATGAAGACGGACATCGCTAATTATTTTAAAATTTACAATATATTTTAAATAAAATTCTTCGTTTTAAAGTATTATTTTGAATATTTTATTTTATTATTATTTTTTTATTATTCTTATTATTATTATTATTATTATTATTATATAAATATATTATTTTGAAGTATTTGTATTAACCATTCAATTGCATATGTCTTTCTTAATCCTGTAATCTAATCTTTTGATATAATAATAATTTTTCTTTGTTCTGGTATTTATTATAATTATTATTATATATACTATTAAATTTTCTTTTCGTATATATTTTCTTTATTAATATTTAAAGATATCAATTATATAATTGTGTGATATTAAATACAAATATTTCTGCATTGTTATTTACTGAAATTTTTTTGAGTAATGACACGTAGTACATCTAAAGTTCATTTCGAACTTGTCTCAACTTTTTCCTTGAGATTTAGATCACTTATGTGCAACACGATGTATTAATTAAATATAAAATTTTAAATTTTAAACTTATATTTTACATCGCTATTGAGTTTTCATTGTGAAATAAAATAAAAAATAAATGAAATACATTATACTGTTATTTGAGTTGGTTAGCATCATTAATTATTGCATAAATTTGAAATTCGTTTCACACCTTTTTCCTTTGTTAAAATTATTTTTTTATATTATATAAATTATGAGTTGCAAATATAATTTAAGAATATTTATAATATAATTATTACTTATTAACTCATACAATAACACATGAATACACTATAAATCATTTTGTTGACTCATTTGAGTAACAGAGTTTTTTGAATACTTTTAATGCTAAAAAAGATTTATATAAAAAAAAAAAAAAAAAAAAAAATTATTAGAACCGTAGATGTTACGTCAACAACAAAAAAAAGAGTAAAAAATGAGTAATAATAAAAGTTTTAACTTGATGTCGTTAAAGATCATGAACTAAATAGATAAATGAAATTCAAATTCAACAAGTTTTCTAGTGTCAATTGGATTGCTAAACAAGTATGAACGTGATGATAAATAGAGCTTGCCTATTATTTTATTCTCGAGATTCATTTGACTTCCATTTATATGCTCCCAGTGTAAGTGGTACGGGATAGCTTGCAGAAAGACCAATTTGTGGTCAGCTACTTATTTCACTGAATTTTAATGTATCGAATCGTTGTGGCCATACTTGACTAAATGTAATGAAATATCTTTCAGACTATGGTCTGAAAACTGAGAATATAATAAATAAAAAATTTGATCTTTATAAAATTCTTGTTGTAAAAATAAGAAATCAGTATTTAAATAAAGAAGCAATATAAATACAGGATATATGAAACTGTAATATCACGAAAGATATTTATAAAAACGACCTATATAGAAAACTAGGTAGCCGTTATAAGTCTGATTTGAAGTTTAGTTTCTTACTTTAAATTATGAATTCGGAAAAGTACCTGTTGCCGATGATCATTTTGTTAAGAATATCATTAATAATGAAGATCAATTGATGCGACTTAGTTAAACTAAATAATTGACGATTCCTACATTCTAGAATTAATGATGAGTAAATTGTGTAGTTTAGTAATAATAAAATTACTATCCATATAAGATAAAATAATGTATATGTTCATTGATTTATAATATAGATTAAATAACCTTAGTAGAAATTTAAATCAAAATTATGAATGAAAAGCTGCTATATTATAATTTGATTTTCATTTACCAAATAAGATCAAGCTTGCAAAAAGTAAGAAATTTAAAAAAAAATAATTAAATTTAAAAAAAAGTAGTCCAAAAACAATGAAATTATTTACAATTCATATAAGCAGCATTTCATATAATAATTACCAAATCAACAACTACTAAATACTATTAATAAATGTCATTCATATCTATTTATATGATTTACAATTATGTGAATAATTTACAAACTGAATAAGTTACAAAGAGATGAAAATCGTGAGTTTTGACTTGGTATCTAGATATTGTCAAATATCTCTATTATAATAATAAAAGTTATAAAGATTATTTTTATTAAAATTTATAATATAATATTTTGTGAATTTTTTTATATAATAATGTCAAAATCATTTAATTTATTTTTTAAAATACATTGTTATTATTAAAATAGTATGGTGTACAACCATGTTAAACTAAATATTATTTATTTTTTATTTAAGTACTTGAACTTTATCATTCATGTAGTTACATTTATATAAAGTTTTTTACATGAGTAGTTTTGCATAAAATAATTTAAAAATACATAGTATAGAAATGCATTACATTTAAATTTGTTAATATTGATTGATTATAATTTTTAAAATTCTATAATGTTCAAAAATATTTAGTATTATTCATTAAGTCTATCCTATATATTCTATATACATATATATATTCTATATATTCTAAATAAAAAAGCTACCAAATTAATGTCCAATTTTTTTAAATGTATATTCCTTGATTTTTTAAATACACCTGACCTTTTCCTTTTTATGTAATCATTTGCCTTTTTTAGATTAACGTTTATATTTTAAATACATTTATTTTATATTTCTCATAAATGAAATTTATAACTAATTTTATTGTTTTTTATTTTTTTATAGGCCATCTTCATATACAACGTTGACTCCATCTGAAAATTCTTTTATTAAAAAGCTGCAAACATCTGGCCGAAGTCTTGTGGTATTTTATGGAAGTCAAACTGGAACAGCTGAGGAATTTGCTGGAAGACTGGCTAAAGAAGGTATTCGCTACAAATTAAAGGGTATGGTTGCTGATCCAGAGGAATGCGATATGGTGAGTATAAAAAAACAAATGTTTTTTATTGTTAGAATATTTGAAACTCATAAATATTTATAATATTTCAGGAAGAATTAATTAATTTAAAAACAATAAATAAAAGTCTGGCAGTGTTTTGTTTAGCAACATATGGAGAAGGAGATCCTACAGATAATGCAATGGAATTTGTTGACTGGTTGAAAAATGGAGACGCTGATCTTAATGGCTTAAATTATGCTGTAAGTAAATTTCTTTTGTACTATTCATCAACTGATTTTACTCAAAAATTTATATTTTAGAGATTTAATAAAAAAATTTTCCTTCAAACATCTTTTTTATATCATCATAAGTTTTTTTCTCATATATGTGGATTAAATTATATTTGTCATAATAAAGTTTATGCTGCTAATTACAATAACAACAGGTAAATATTTTTTATGCATTAATTATATTTTATTTATGATATAAATAACAGATCAGACATTAGTTTGATATGCATCAATACTCACAAAACAAAATTGTATAACTTTAATTATTTTATTTATAATAAAAATTTCACAAAAAAACATGAAAAATAAATTCCATTTTACAAAAATTTTAAAAAACATTAAAATGAAAAATATCATTTTATATATATTCAAGGCATAATAACAATACAATAAAATATTATTTTTTAAAATAAATTTTATGAACTTTTATTAATTTTATATTATAAATAGAATGTACTAACACATAATTATGAATATGATTATAAAATATATGAAATTATAATATTAAAAAATCTACATAAAATTTTAATTAAGATATTAATTTTTTTTTTAATAAAATTATATTTGTATGAAAACAATTTTTAAATTAAAATAAAAATGATAAAAAAAATATGTTGAAAAAAGTAATTTAAAAACTGTGATTTTTAGAATTTTATAATTTGAAAATAATCTAAAATAACTATTTTATCAATTAATGACAATATTTATAAGTCAAATATTTTTTAGTAAGATTTTTAAATACATAAGTTTTTATATACTATGATTTTTTATTTTTTAAGAATAAATGAAATGAAAAATGGTAGAAATAATGGTATTTGTATAAATTTTGGTTTTTATACTTTATGAAAATACATAAATAATATTTACAATAAATTAAGTGTTTCTATTACCCAATAATTATTGTTTTTTCAATTTTCTATCATGAGATTATATATTTGTGTATAAACTGTTAATAATTATAATTTTGTTAATCAATACTACTAATGTATAAATATGAAATTAATATTTTATCAATAAAATACTATAAACAGTTATTATTTAAATAATTTTTAATAAGTATTCTACCAAAGTTTCAATAATAAATTCGAATGTTTATAAATTAAAAGAATAATGTTTTGAACAGAGTTGTTTAAAAATAATGCTTTGTTTTTCTCTATTTAATCTTAAGAAACTTAAAAGTTTGTAAATGTAATTTTATCAATATTTTAGTTGGATGTAGCAATTATTTATGTTAATGAGTTTTTTTTAGAATTACTTTAATAATATAATTATTCGTAAGTGTAAGCTAAAAGCGCCCTCTCCAGCTTTATTATAAAACTAGACATTTCTTTATCTATGTTCTTACACAATATAATTTTGTAATAAAACCTTGATTGCGAGGTTAGTCTTACGCCATGTGCTTTATTGGATGGATAGTTTATATTAATCACTATTTTAATATTTAGTATATCTTTAAAACTTAAATATCTTTTATAATATATTTTTATAAAGTATTTTATTTATTAATGACATTACATAGTCATAAATTAGTTTGTTGATTTTGTACGTGAATGATTATTAATTTTCGTATAACACAGTCAATAATTCATGACAATATAAAATTTTCGTCTGCTATTATATATATTTTTTAAATTATGTCACAAAATTAGAATTTTAATGATCCGTAATGAATTTATTAAAGTCAATTGCACGTAAATTTAAACGTTTTACGGTGTATAGTCATTATAAAAGACAGATAAATTGTCAATTGTTTATATTACCAGAAATTGAGGTGAAGACTATAGTTTTTTAATTTTTTAAAAATACCATTCAATATAAATATGTGTATTAAATATAGTTTTGCCATTTATCCAAATTTAGAAATTGTATTTATTAAATTATTTTCAATATTATGTAAAAAAAATTTAAGTATATAAAACACTTGAATAAATTTTTATTTAATCTTGAAATTTATGTGTTTTTATAAAAATGTTATATGCATTTTTAAAAGCTTATTCAAAGTGTTAATTTATTTTAAATTTTTGGTAAATTATAAATAATAGTTAAATCACTAATTTTTTGTACTATTCTTAATTATTACATAATGCGTACTATGTTTTTTATTTAATTCATTATTAAATTAATTTTTTTTACTTTTAATGTGTATAGTTTAAAGCTAAAATCAATTTTTATAGAATTTATAAATATTATAAAATTAAAAAATTATAATAAACATTTGCATTGCAGGTATTTGGACTTGGAAATAAAACATATGAGCATTACAATGAAATTGCTATTTATGTTGATCATAGATTGGAGCAACTTGGTGCTAATCGTGTATTTGAATGTGGTCTTGGAGATGACGACGCAAAGTAAGTGTTATTGTTAAATTATTTAGCAATATTTTATTTTTAAATATTAGAGAATCTTAATATTTATATTTTATACATACAATTATATTTAATACATACATCTGATTGAAAATAATAAAAAATTTTATGATTTAAAATTAAGAATTTTACAACTGATAAGTATAGTATATATATATATTTTTATTTATTAAAAGTGAATATTTTTTTTATTTGAAATTTAAGAAAATGTGTTTAGTAAAAATTTTTAAAGAAATTTTTATTTTTTACTATAAAGAAATTAATAATAAATTTGATATTTTTGTATTTATCTAAATAGTATCGAGGATGACTTTATTACATGGAAAGATAAATTTTGGCCAGCAGTTTGTGAATATTTTAATATAGAAGGTGCTGGAGAAGATGTTAGTATTCGTCAATACAAACTTACTGAACATATCGATATACCAATAGAAAAAGTATACAGTGGTGAAATTGCACGACTACATTCTTTTGTAAATCAAAGAGCGTAAGTATGGTTATAAATATAAGTATCTAAAAAGTAGAGAATATATTTTTTATTTTTATAATAATAAAATTCTTATTAAATTATTTATTTTTTAATTTAAAATAATCAAATCATTTCAAAGATTAAGTTTGCAAAATAATATATATATTTGTATATATAAATATATTTATATGAGCAAAAAATTTGTAATTGTATTGTACTATTCTGATCTTTAAAAAAAATTATATTAATATATTATAGGCCATTTGATGCCAAGAATCCCTATTTAGCACCTGTAAAAATTAATAGAGAATTACATGGTCCTTCTTCAAATCGATCATGTATGCACATAGAGTTTAATATTGAGGGATCAAAGATGCGTTATGAATCTGGAGATCATTTAGCTGTTTATCCAGTTAATAATTCTGAGCTTGTAAATAAAATTGGTAAAATATGTGGAATTGATTTGGACACCATTTTTACATTAACAAATACTGATGGTACATATTCTATTTCTTTTATGCTTAATGTTTTAATTAGTAAAAAATTAATTTTATTTAACAATGAAAGATTTGTAATAAAATAAAAACTTTTGAAACGTTTTATATTTTCATATTTCAGAGGAATCAACAAAAAAACATCCGTTCCCATGCCCTTGTACTTATCGAACAGCATTAACACATTATTTAGATATTACCAGCAATCCAAGAACTCACATACTTAAAGAATTAGCAGAATATGCAACAGATTTGTCTGACAAGGAAAAGTTAAGAAAAATGTCTTCTACTACTGCTGAAGGCAAAACTCTTTTTCAGCAATGGATCATTCAAGAAAATAGAAATATAGTACACATTTTAGAAGATATTCCAAGTTTGAAACCAGCTTTAGATCATTTGTGTGAATTATTGCCAAGATTACAATGTCGTTACTACTCCATATCTTCATCACCAAAGGTATTAATGTAATTTTTAAATAAATTTATTTTGGAGATAAATTTATATTCTATAAGTATTTTTAACAATTGGTAAACATAGTATACTGATTTAAATACAAATAAATTACAAAAATATTGTTAAAAATTTTTAATATATGGTTAATTAAATTTTTTCTTTATTTAGGTACATCCTTCAGAAATTCATATAACTGCTATAGTTGTAGAATATAATACTCCAACTGGTAGAATTAACAAAGGTGTTACAACTAGTTGGTTAAAAGAAAAACATCCTTCAGATCCTCCATGTCTAGTTCCAATTTTTGTCAGGAAATCTCAATTTCGTTTACCATCTCGCTCCACAACACCAATTATTATGGTTGGTCCAGGAACTGGGCTTGCACCTTTTAGAGCATTTATCCAAGAACGTGATATAGCCAAAAAAGATGGTATATATAATTTACTTTTTTACTTGTATTAATATTTATAATTTGAATTTATTTAAATACATCAAATTATTTATTTAAACTCAATATTGGGAATAAATTTAAAGTTATTTTTTATTTTATAACTGAAATGTAATAGAAGTAATTAAACATAAAGTAACATTGATTTACACATGATTTATAAAATTATTGTACATTTATAATTCTTATTTCTAATATATTAGGTAAAGAAGTGGGAGATACAATTCTTTATTTCGGTTGTCGCAATCGTGATGAAGATTTTCTTTATAAAGAAGAATTACAACAATATGTACATAATGGAACTTTAACATTACATACTGCTTTTAGTAGAGAACAAAAAAATAAAATTTATGTTACGCATTTACTTGAAAAGAATAAGGAAGAATTATGGAAAGTGATTGGAAAAAATAATGGACACATTTACGTTTGCGGGTAAATTTTTATATTAGATATTAATAAATATATTTATTTGTTAATAAAAAAAAAATGAAATATACTATTCTTGATATATTTTTCTCAGTGATGCACGTAATATGGCACGAGATGTACATAATATTCTGTTAAAAGTTGTAATGGAAAAAGGAAACATGAGCGAATTACAAGCTGCTGATTATATTAAGAAAATGGAATCGCAAAAGCGTTATTCCAGTGATGTATGGAGTTGAATTGTACAATTTATACAAAGTATCGATTGTATTATTTTATTATCAAAAAAGGGACTTTATTATTGTAAATCATCAGAGTGCTTTAGAAAAGATATTAATTTTTGGAATTTTTTTATCTAGATATTCTTATAAATATATGTGTTTATAGTTATGGATAAATATATCTATATAAATAAACATTTGGTGTATATACAAGACTTTTAAAAAGTTAAATGTATGTACCAGTGGCTGGAAGATCTTATTGCCCAAATACATTGTGATAATGTTATGCAAATAATGTTAGATAGTTCAATATTTTATTGATTTAGTTAAAAGTTATTTACTATAAAAATTAAATGAAATACTTCTTTATATTACGAGAAGTAATATTAATTTTATACAATCAAAGTTATAGAAACAGCTTTTGGAAGAAATTTATCAATATAAATAATAAAGAAAAGTTATGTTTCTAATTGACATTAATTTTCATCTTGAAGAAGTGCAGATTTTATAGTATGTCAAAAAAATGAAATATATTTTAGAAATATTAAAGTTTTTAGATAAATAATATTAATTTAGTAATTTATATAATTATGTTAAACCATTTATTATTATATACAAATGTACAAATGCCGCCTAGTATCTAGAGACTTTTATACATGAAAAAAGTTATGTTATATAAAAATAACAAACATAAATGGCAATTCATATAATTGAAATTATAATTATAATAAAAAATGTTTAATAAATAATTTATTTTTTATACCTAAAAACAATGTTTTATAATGATAATATATAAAATCTAATGTAATTTTGTAATATAATATTGAATAGTTTTGAATCTTTTATGTTACAATATTGAGATATATAAAGTTTATTTAATTAACATAAAGATCGAACATATATTATAGTAAAAATTATTTTTCAAGTGTATGTTTTATAATATTTTTATTCCAAATTTTATACTTATAAATATATATTATGCAACATATCATTTGTTTCAAGATCGAAAAGTACATTGGTAATAATAAGTTCATGTTTTAAACAAATACTATGCTATAAACAACTACACCTTCTATCTCTGTCTTCCAAACGTCTTAACAGAGTTCATTCAATCTTTACATACATTGCAGATAGATTTTAAATCTCCCTGACTATCTGACTCTCTCTCTCTCTCTCTCCTACTCACAAGCATTGAATAATAGGTTCATAATTTTAAATTCTCTTAACGATGGAAAATTGTTGGTTTTCACAGGTAAGTACTATAAATCCTTATCTGTGCAACCAATAAATGTGCACTGAAAAATGTACATAGATGTAGGCAAATAACATATGAACCAGGAGGAGTCAACTCTAAATAGGAGAGCGGCGACAAACGCAGCAGATGGGCCACAGACAGGTTATGATGCAAAAAAAAGTGCCAACGACATAATAATTTGAAAATTTTTTGATTTTTTAATAATAGCATATAATTTTAGTTGAAATTATTATATTCAATTGAAAAACTAATTTTTCTTTTCTATTTTTAGTATTAGTAACAATTTCGACAAATTAAGCAAAATAAAATCGCCCCATATGTCCCTTTTCATGTGTCGGTACTGGTAATCCGTGTCGATGCATGTATTTATATCATTGTATTTAAAACGCTTGTAGTCGAGAACAGATTTCAAGTTTTTAATTGTTACAAAATTAAAAGCTTAAAAATTCATTTATACACGTGCAATTGATATAAATGAATTGCTAAGTAATGTAAATATTAATTATAATATAATATTGGTATAATATATATATATATTGTGATTATAAATATTATTAATTAGTGTTCAAGTGACAAGCATAAGAAGTAGTACTGTAATGCATTTAAAATTAAAAACTACATTGTAAAGGCCAAATTGAATAGTGGTATTTTGATGGTGGCAGAAATATGCTCTTTCTCTCTCGCACTTATGACTTTTCTGTCGATCTCTCAAGAGTCTGTGGTCCGAGTTAAATTTTTTTATAAGTGCTTTAAAATCTATTGAAAAAAACGCTTCTGAACATATGCGAATCACGAGGGAATATACTCGTGCTTCGTACATGTAGTGGTAACGTTTTTTTTCAATAGATTTTAAAGCACTTATAAAAAATTTTCGTTGGGGCCACGGAATCTTCAGAGATCGCTAGTGCTTATATATGTGCGAGAGAGAAAGAAGATATTTCTGTCGCCATGTTAGTCACCAAAGTTTAACATTGAGCTTAGCATTCTCTTAGTGTCTGTTCTATGATACGAACCTTCTATTTAAATTTGAAATACAAAATATGTAATAAAAGACAAAAATACTATCGAAAATGGGGGAATTTAAACAAGTATGAATAAAGGTAGGTGGACAAAATTTTATATAAATAATTCACTATTTTAAATACAGTATTTTGTGGATATTTTAATCATAATAATAAAATTATTTTATTATTAAATATATTATGTAACGAGTCGCCCCTTTACGGCAATTCTAGCCGTTGGGACTCGTGGTGGGGAGACGAGTTACCTGTTTACGCGCGGAGTGCAAAGAGGGCTCGTCACCCTTGTATCCCCCAGCTAGGATAGCTGGTCGTCGGATACCAGGGTTCGTTGGTGGGGGGTGAACGGGAGTGTGTAATCAGAGGTTCGGTGGAGGCATGGAAATATACGGGATTTTCAGGAAAACGGGTTTCTACAGGATTCATATGGTAAGTATACAAATATGAGTTTTCAAGAATATTTACTTCGAGTAATTTTAATTACTGTCGGTAGTGATTATTAATTGTCTTTTATTTGAAATTATTTTCCACGAATTATTAATCTATTTGTTTTAATTATGTAGTATTTTCTTTTCCAAATTAATTACGGGAATTTTCCTTCTTCGGAAAAGCGAAGGAAAGGCGGTAGTAGTTTGCCCCTGTGACGACAGATGTCGCCACTCCAGGAACGGTGGAATTCTATGTACGGGAGCAACGGCGGTTAGCGCGTCGATAGACGGCGTGACAGTAACAGTCCCAGCAGGGGGGTCAATTGTAAATGGGAGAGCGGCGGCAAACGTAGCAGACGGGACACAGACAGGTTATGACGTAAAGGAAAGTGCCTGCCCCAATATAATTTGAAAATTTATATGTCCCTTTTCGTGTGTCGGTACTAGTAAAACGGTGCATGTGTTTACAGTATTGTATTTCAAAAGCTGGAAGTCGACAACAGATTTCAAGTTTTTAGTTCTTAAAAATTTCTTTATAGAAGAAGTTTCAAAATTCTTTTATTCGGGTGTAGTGGATATACATAAATTTCTAATTAAATATTAATATAAATAAATATATTATTAATTTGTGTTTATTATAAAGTTTGTGTGAATGAATTTAGAATAAATTTTTATTTTATCAAATAAAAATTAACTGATGTGATTCAACAACAATAATATTACAAAGTGATTGTGACTGGATTAACATAACATTTTTATTTTATTAAATAAAAATAAGGAGTATTGCGGATGAGGTTCAATGAGGTCTTTCATAAATAAATATTTATGACACAAATTGTATTGGTAAGTAATTAAGTTTAATAATAAATGTTTTTCTAAAAATAATATTATTTACAATTTCTCATATATATAAAAGTTCATGTATGCGGTGTAGGAACAAACCTTTTATATTGAAAGATTTTTGTTTTTAATAATATTGTTGTTATTATTTAATTATACATACATAATTTACATATATATTTACATATGTATTTACATATATAACATATATGTTTATTACAAGTAATACATATATATATATATATATGTATTTTGTATAAATTAATATATATATTTTGATATTAAATAAAGTAGTTGTATTTTCATGGCGGCAGAAATATCTTCTTTCTCTTTCGCACATATTGAAGCACTAGCGACCTTTCAAGAGTCTGTGGCCAGAGTAAAATTTTCTTACAAGTGCTTTAAAATTTATTGGAAAAAGCGTTTTTGTGTACATATGCGAAGCACGAGAGAATATACTCATGCTTCATACATGTAGTGGTAACGTTTTTTTTCAATAGATTTTAAAGCACTTATAAAAAATTTTGGTTGGGGCCACAGAATCTTCAGAGATCGCTAGTGCTTCTATATGTGCGAGAGAGAAAGAAGATATTTCTGCCGCCAAAGTTTAACACGGGACCTAGCGTTCTCTTAGTGTCTGTTCTGTGAGTCCCAGTCTAGGCTGAGTCTTGCAGTTTTGCAAGATGGCGGCAGCAGTGTCGGCAGGCTCGCGTCGAACCTCCCTCCGAAAGCAGTGAGGAGGTGCGGCTTGAGTGACAGCGGAAGGCCGAACTTCCCGAATTGTCGCGCACTCGTATTTTTATATCCGCGGGAGCGGCGGCGGCAGTGATGTGCGCGAGTTTTGCTGCGCGTTCATTTACTCCCGTATTAAGCGCGGGAGTTCATTGCGGCGGCCGCGAGGAGCGCTGGCATCGTGCGGCGTTCAGTCGCTTTCCGGCCGTGAACTAACGTGGTCACGGCTTCTTGGAAATTTTTATCGACGGCGTGCAGCCACGCCGTTACAATTAGATAAATAAATAATTAAATAAAGTTTTGGATTTTTGTGAATATTTTTACAAAATATGCATTTAGGACTGAATATAAAGGACGTCATAAGCACTCACATAAACAACACTTGTTTATTTTGTATATAAATTTAATACAATGAGATGATTACAAGATATAAAAGATATTATATTCAAAATATTATAAAAGGACTTAAAAAGCCAAATTAATAGATAATTGAATAAACGGTAATGGTGTGGGCGCGTGACGTCGTTGGAGGTCGCGTCGCTGGGCGCAACATGCGTGGGTGCGCATATATTATATTATTTATTATATATTGGCCACTGACGGTGGTCTTTATTGGTCCAGCAACCGATGCTTGGATGAGCGTGGGAGTCGAACACATGGCTCGTACCGAATTACGGAATCATATGTCCGCAACATAAATATATTACAAAATTTTAATTTTACATTATTTAAAAGATATTTTTTATTTACATTTATATTTTACTTACAAATTCAAGTTTGTACATAAATTTGAAACTGGACTATTGATTTACAGTTTCATATCACAAATGTTATATTGACTATTTTATACATTAACGTACATGTAATCATCTATAAATAATAATAAATAGTTTTTTATGACATTATACCTGCAGTTTAAATGATAAGAAATACTTGTCACTTTCATGCAAACACCAAGGTAAGGAAATCTTTTAAGAGAGAAGTGAAAGTACAACTCATACTTATATTATTTTACTTTAGCCCACCTTTAAAATTTTCAAAATTATAAATTATCTATACCAAGCTTTTGTTTTGGAATTATACAATATTTCTAAAAAATTTCTATACTTTGAACTTGTACCGATTTTATAATGTCAATCTTCATGCATTTTCTCTTAATTTTAAGTGTGCAGGTAAAATTTGCACGAAGGTAAGGAAAATGTTAATGTCACGAAATTGTAATTTTGTTGACAGTAGGTTTGGAGGCTTGCAAAATGCATATGCATTATGTAAGGAAAAACAATTCAAATGAGTATCCACCGCTCTTTCGGCTTGATAGAGTTAATAATTTGCAAATGAAATCTCATAGAAGTAAATAATCAACAGTGCAGCCACGTTTATTTAGAATTTATAGGGTTTGCACGAGTTCAGCCGACGACTAGAACATTACTAACTCCTCTCCCCTGCATTGTGACGCATCCTTCCTTGCCCGTCGGGATTGACCGACGGTCATACGGTCTCCAGTTACCGCACTTTCGTTTTTGGACTGCTTTTAGAATTTATAACGGCTCTCCAAAATCCGTCGCTTATAATTGCTGCAATAATCTGAAAGCTATTTTTTGAAAAAACATGTACGTTTTTTCTGATAAAGACAGTTTTAATGATTTTTAAAAGTGGTATTTTTAATACCGCTTTTTATTATTGAAATTTCTTATTAATCATACGAATAATAATAATATTTCAAGGATATTATAATATACTTATTAAAAATATATTAAGAAAAAAAAATACAATTGCAAAATGTTTTGGTGTAAAAATATTTATTACATTAATATTATTAAACAAAATCACAAAAATAAAAAATTTTATATATTGCCAAGACGAGAAGAAATTCGAGAGAAATGGAGGTAGTTTGTGTCATTAATTCAACAACAATGTTATCAAAAAAAGGATCTTTTTATATGTGCGAAGACCATTTTCTTCCTGCAAACTACAAAAAAGAAGAAAAATTATTGTTAAATTGGAGTGCAATACATAAATGTATGTGTTAAAAAAAAGATTTGTACAATTTACGTCAATCAACAACTGATGATGAAATCTCTGATAATGCAAACAATACAACATTACCTGCTATAGCGAAGTATACCGAAAACCATCACGTTTTGATAAATGCGACAGCCATCGGAGAGAGTAGTGACATCAACGCATCCAAAACAATGGTATCGACGCATAATGATGACATCATCAGCACGTGTAAACAAGGTATCCTTGCATTTTAAATATTAAAAGAAATTTTAAATATAAAAATTTTTTAATTTCAACTAAAATACAAGCAGAAAAATTAAATTTAACACCGAAAAAAAAATTATGCACACTATTCATCGGTCAACACAACAACAATTAAGTAAATTGCGCAAAAAATTAAAAAATAATTCAAATGAATTGTCAAATATAAAAAAATTGTATCCCTAAGGCGTATTTATTAACATCGAAAAAAAATTTAAATTCTGTTTCATTCAATTTTATTAATTGTTAATTAAGAAATTTTAATAAACTAGCATTGTGTTCGGCACTTTCCTTTGCCGTCCGCTTTTCGAAGATAAGGGAGAGTGCCTCGAAATGAAAAACAATTATGAGGACGGACCCAAAATTTACGATGGGCCGTAATGCCGCACCGGGGGGATAATATACAGAATTGCGACACTCGGCGCATCACTCCTGTAGCAGGAAGCCTAGGCGTTAGATTTCTGCGCTCGGCTTTACACATCCTTAAGCTCGAAGAAATTCGATTCGATCGCCTGCGTAAAATTCAATGTTCGTTTTTGTGAGCGACCGTTTATCATTGTCCGCGAGATTCGCCTGTATTGTCGGCAATTCTCTCGTGTGCTCGTGTGTGTTCTCTCGTGCACGGATACCTGGTTCAGCGTACTGCTAAATCGGTGTAGGCGCTATTTTAAACTCGTGGGGTTTCAGCCTCGAGTTCGTATCAGGCCGAGACGTCACGGCCCGGAGCAGCTCATAAGTCACAGCTCACCAGGTGGAGGACGCGGTCCAAGGCAGCAACGAGTAGCGTCTCCCCGCACCGAAACGAGGTGTTGAGTTCCGTCGGGGACGCCAGCCTCTGTGCGGCTACTGTGAGCGTCTCCCGTGCACTGTATAGCGGTAATTATATAGATATATCTGTATTTTAGCGTAGCTTTTCCCCTCATCGAGGGGTTTTTATGCCGATGTAAGTGGTGAGTCAATAAATTGTATTATCTATCGACTCCAAATTAACGGAATTTGACTGAAGCAGCCCGCATTCACCTCACTCCCTTTATTTTTATTTCGTCGCATAACTAATTCATTTCTACATATTAAATTTTATCAGAGAACTATCGAAACGTAAAGTAAGATCACACTGGAAAGCGTTTTAGAATAAATGATAAAGTTGTAATGTAGGGAAAACTGTTGATTTTTATCCACATAAAAATCACTGTTCTCTCCTACTCACAAATATTAAAATAATTAACAAAATATTTATTTCATTCAATAGTCACTAATAAATAATATTTAGATATAATTATTTTACTCCAACACTACCACTATGATCTTACAAGCGGAATTCCGTTGAATCTTGAAATTTCCAATTTTAATTTCCCAACACTAATCTAAATAACACCGACACTTATTTTTAAAATATACATATATATATATATATATTAATTGAAATATAATAATAAATATAATTATAAATGATAATAGTAATATAATAAATATGATTAAATAAATATTATAATAATCAATTTCATTAAAAATATATATTAAATCTTACCTCATATACTTGATAATTAAATAATTCTTTCTCCATCAATAATATAATAAATAACATTAAAATTTATTTTAATTTACTTACTGTCTTGCTTTATTTGATAGAATATTATATTGAATTAATAGTTAATTAAATTTTCTTAGTAGATAATTCCCTTTTTGATCAATCCAATGTATATCTTATATGCTCCTTTGTTGTGAATATATTATTTATTAATCTTGATTATTAAATTTCTATCAAATATATATATATATGACATATAATGCAATATATATATATATATTACATATAATGCAATAATATTTCTCACTCACACTCTCGATCACTACTTTACTTTAATAAAGAATATAATATTATAATAATATTATAATAATATCTAAACCACCAATACTAAATACTTATGACAATTATATTATATACATAATACTTTGATTTGTGTTAATAATATCAATTATAAATTTACAACAAAAAAAAACTATCGATAATTCTGTTATCAAAGGTGAAAAAGAACTAACTGTAATTCTCTTATCACTCAAAACTCTAACCCTTTTTACTGCACTACTTTCACTTTTCACCAATTATGAACTTTTAAAATTTTCTTTACGTGAAAATAAAAATTCAGAATTGGTGATTACACAAATATAGTCCGTCTTCCGTTTCGCACCGCAGATTCTCCATCGTGATTGGCTAGGCAAACACAATATTAAATCGGGCACAAAAATAAGAAGATACACTACTGTGCCGATAATTATGTGCACTACAATTATCGGCCATCTCACGGCGGCACTACACTGCACTTTTTAAATACCCACACTACTTTAATAATGCCCTCCAGGCATATTGTAATGTACTTCACCAAAACATTTGTAATTTTTAGATTTTCCTTGCCGAGTAACACTTGTACTTCTTTAACCTTCCCTCCCCTTTTTCCGATGCGTCACCAACTTTCTCTTTTCCCTTGTCTCTATCCGAGCATTTTCTTGTTTCAAGTCAATGCACAGGAAATGCAACTCCAAACGTTTTTAAATCTTAAATATTTTCTAAAAGACTTTTAGCCAACTAGCAGCTTCCCTCTTTGTTAGGGTGCCCCGCCTCTTGCGTGCACTCTCAGATGTGCGCACTTGTTTTCCATAGAATCGGTGTCACCATGCTAAATACTCTAACCGATTTTCAACCCCACTTTTCCTTTTTCCAACATTTTTTTCAGCAGTCTCCTCTCGACCTCCGAATACTTTGATCCTCAAAACATATCGGCATTGCGTCATATATTATTTAAAAATCTATTTTACGTGTAATTGTATATTGTAGTGTTAATAAAGTATTTTTTTTTTTACGAAAATTTACTTGTGCTCCCTTTCAATTACCGTGTCGTTACAAACTGGTGTCAGAAGTGGGATAATAATTGTGTTGAGTGAATGAAGTGATTTCTTTGTTACGCGAAGAAAAGCCAACACAGTTCACTCACGAGAGACGCGCAAAAATTGAAGGAGCAAATCTAACAGTACTACACGTATTCATCGAAGTAATTTACAAAATCTACTAAATCCAAAATCGAAAAATCTACTAAATAAAAAATCTACTAAATCAAAAAATCTACTAAATTAAAAAATCTACAAAACTGAAAAATCTACAAAATTGAAAAATCTACAAAATCGAAAAATCTACAAAATTGAAAAATCTACAAAATTGAAAAATCTGCAAAATCAAAAAATCTATAAAATCTACAAGGTTGAGAAATCTAAAAAAAAAATCTACAAAATCTACAAGGTCGAGAAATCTAAAAAATCTGCAAAATATACAAGGTCGAGAAATCTAAAAATCTACAAAATCTACAAGGTCGAGAAATCTAAAAATCTGCAAAGTCTACAAGGCGAAAATCTACCAAATCGGAGGCCAATCAATCATTTGCATCAAGCGAGACTCATAACCAACACAGCAGCCAATCAACTCTGACAAGACGACTTCGGAATCGAGAATGCGATCGTTACTAGCGATAATTTCCATATTTGCGTAAGTTAATTGGGTATAAATTCTATATTGCATTCTTTTTTAAAAAACAAAAACGAAAAATCAATTATCGAATTATATCACATTCCGTATTTGCGAATATATATACATATATTTTTCCTTTTGCGTATTTTAGCCATTTTAATTTAATACTTAATAAACAATAAAACACAAATCTGCGATAAAATAACTAACAAATAAAAGAATTTGAAAATGACTTTGCCAATTAATATCGCATACAACATGCTCACAACATTCGACGGAAATAAGAAAAAGTTATATGAATTTTGTAACAATTGTGATTGTGCTATGCAACTAGTTAAAGAAACCGAAGCACAAACTTTATTCGTAATTATTCAAACAAAAATTACTGATAACGCGAGATTATCTATAAGAAACAGGTAATTCGACGACTGGCAATCACTGAAAGAATATCTGATAGATACTTACTCAGACAAACGCTCACACGGACAATGGCAGCTAGAATTATCTTCGTGTAGACAGGGCCATAATGAAGAAGTGCTAGCCTACTTATGTTTATTTTTTTCGGTTGCTGCCGAACCGAAGAAAATAAACATCCTGAAGGCAGACGAACAATAATAAATAATTCAAAAATACTAATTATTTCCATAGAATTAAAAAAGGCCACTACTACTATTGATATGAATATAGATGCATTAAAACTTACTGGTTTTATTTATTTATTTTATTTATTTAGGAGCCAACATTTCAATAATTAAATTAAATAAATTTTCAAATGACGCTGACTTTTACGATGACGTAAAAATAAAAATAAATGGACTATCAACTGAAACTTTCGAAACGCTAGGCTACTGCATCACAAAAATAAAAGTAAATAATAAATTCTACGACGCAATATTTCATATAGTTTGAGACGATTTTCCTATACCTTACGAGGGAATTTTGGGAAATGATATTATTACAAATCTTGGCATGACGATAAACAATAAATCTAAGCATATTGAATTGGACGATAATCAAATCCCAATCAATTTCACACAAGAAAACATCAGCGAGAGCACTTGCCACACTCCAGCCGAATCAGTGAATAAACAGAAAAAGGAAACTATCAAACTACCTGCAAGAGCCAAGACTTTCGTCGAAATAAATATTACTAATTCTGAGGCAAAAGAAGGTATCATACGCTCAAGAATTCTACAAGAAGGTGTCTACCTCTGCGAAAGTATATCCACTGTCAATTCCAATTCAAAGTCGATAACTACAATCCTCAATACAAATGACACGAATATCCAAATAGACATCCCTCTAGTTGAAATCGAACCTTTATCACCAAGCCTCACAATAATGAAGATTGACGCTTCATCTCAACTAAAAGACAATAACGCTTCAAGAAGATTAAAACTTCTGCAAGAAAATCTTAGACTCGATCATCTAAATGAGGAAGAAAAGGAATGCATCTTGAATGATTGCTATGAGTTTAACGACATTTTCTGCCTCGTTAATGACGATTTAAGCTACACTGATAGTTCAACGCATCAAATAAAGACAACTACTGATAGACCAGTAGCAACAAAAATTTATAGATATCCTGAAATTCACAAAGAAGAAATAAAGAGACAAATCGACAAAATGATTAAGGAAAATATAATTGAAACTTCAAAATCTCCGTGGAACTTCCCTCTATGGATTGTAAAAAAGAAAACTGATGCTACAGGCCAAGAAAAATATAGAATCGTAGTCGATTATAGAAAACTTAACGAGATCACCATAGGAGACACATTTCCTATACAAAATGTTAACGATATCCTAGACAAATTAGGAAATTCAAAGTACTTCACAGTACTAGATTTAGCATCTGGGTTTCATCAAATAAAAATGAACGAATCTGACAAGAAAAAAACCGCATTTTCTACAGACACAGGACACTATCAATTCACACGTATGCCATTTGGATTAAAGAATGCACCCGCAACGTTCCAAAGGCTCATGAACACAGTTCTCGCAGGATTACAAGGGATAAGATGCCTATTATACCTCGACGACATCATCTGCTACGCTGATTCTTTACAAACTCACAAAATCAAACTCAGAAATTTTCGAAAGACTAAGGCAGCACAATTTAAAATTACAACCAAATAAATGCGAATTCTTGAGACGAGAGGTGATGTACCTAGGACACAAAATATCTGAAAATGGAGTAAGTCCAGATCTAGCAAAAATTGAAACGGTAACGAACTATCCAATCCCAAAACGAGAAAAGGATATACGAGCTTTCCTTGGACTGACGGGATATTACCGAAGATTCATTAAAGATTACAGCAAGATCACGAAGCCATTAACTTCGTTGTTAAAGAAAGATACACCTTTTAGATGGACTAGCACTCAACAAAACGCATTCGAACAACTAAAAACATGCCTCACTACATCACCGATACTGCAGTATCCTGATTTTAAAAAAGAGATTATTCTAACCACAGACGCTAGTAATTTTGCCATTGGAGCCGTCTTATCACAGTTTCACGATAAGCAGGATTTACCAATAGTAAATGCAAGCAGAACGTTGAATCGCGCCGAATCAAATTATTCAACAATAGAAAGAGAATTACTCGCTATTGTCTGGTCGGTAAAACACTTTCGACCGTACTTATACGGGCGAAAATTTAAAATAATCAGCAATCATAAGCCTTTATTATGGCTATTCAACATCAAAGATCCTAGCTCGAGACTCTTTAGATGGAGATTGGATCTGGAAGAATATAACTTCAAGGTCGAATATAAGCAGGGTAAAGTTAACACTAATGCTGACACCCTAAGCAGAATACCCGCACTTGAAGCCACCGATCTTTTTCCTCTAGGAATAAACAATTTGGTAACCAAAGTCACTCAAACAAATTAAACTGAAGAACTCAGCACTTATAAATTTAAAGACATAGACAATATCAAAAACGACTATAAATTATTCAAGAAAAATCTAAGCGAAGGAGTTATACTGAACGACAACGTAAATGAACTCGACGAGAACATACATTTAGCAAAAGATAATCGTGTAATATGTATCTCTAAAGATATAGTGTAAGAAATTGCCTGAGTTTACGCTCCCGTCGACAATGTAATCGCGCGCAAGGGGGTGGTAATCTCGATAAATGATTTAACACGTAATTAATCAACGTAACTATTATCCGTTTATTTAAAATAATACAACGTCGGCGACTATCGTAGCCTCAAGACAGACTGTCATCCCTTTTCACCGCATTCTTCGTCCAAGCTCCGTGCGGCTCAGGTAGATTTCCCGACGAGTTCGCACAGCTGCAAACTTTCCCTTTTATTGCCGTCGGTTTGTCTAGGCGACGGTATTGAAAATTCCGTCGCTTACAATAGATTTTTCGGAAGGATACCTCAAACAATTCGAGAAGAATCTCAAAAATAAACAGCAACTGGATGTACTAGATCTTAATTTATACGACATCGCTATAGCAAAGCAGGATAAATTCCATAATTATTATTTAGTAACTAAAAATTTCCATTACGAAGAATGGAACATTGATGATTTGTTTAAGTCGCTTTTTATTTTTATTTATCGTTTTATCGCTCAACAATTCGGTAAAAAGAATAGTCAAAAGTACCAAATTATAAGATCAATGCTAAGATACATATTCAAACATACAGAAATCAAAATAAATATTTATTACAACTGCAAGTATGAACCGAGATCCAACGAAATAAATCAAATCTTACAAGACAATTATAACTCGACGAGCGGAGGACATATGGGTTTCAACAAAACGTATAAAAAAATCAAAGAAAATTATAAGTGTGTGAGGCAAAAGCCTCACTACGCGCTTGGTTCCTGGAACCAAGCGCGCGCGCCGTGAGAGAGAGAGAGACAAGAGATTTTGCCCTCTCTCCACGGCGACTAGGCCCGCCCGCACCGCGCGCCCGCAGCCGCCGCCGAGCGAAGCTACGGCGGGCCCGAGTCGGCGCAGAGCCGAATTCGCCCGAGTGGGGACTTCGTTCTCTCTCGAGCGCGCAGCAGCGCGCTAGTGCGCTCCGTCACTCGCACGGGTGAGGACGGAGGATAGCCGCTGCTCCGTCACTCCCATACGCTGCCCGATCAGGCGCTCCCGTACTAATTAAAAGGGAGTTGCCGCCGACTCGCGGGCAGCCTAAAAAAGGGGGTCGCGGAGCAAGCTCGGCACGACTTGAACGGCGGTCCGCCTGACGGACCAGACCAAGTAAAGCGCCGGGAAAACTAATGGTAGTTTCACCCCTTTTTCAGGAGTGAAACATATCTAAAAGTCACTTCTCCCTTTTTCAGGAAGAAGCTGTGACCACCTCCCGTCATGGATAACACCATCACCGATACTTCTTTGTAAAGGTGATTTGTAAGAATAAGATAACAAAGGCCGGTAGTGCCTAAACTCGCCGCATGGACTTCAGCGCCGTCTCTTAGGTATAAAGAGGCGAGCACGACAGGAGCAAGGACACTCTGAGATCTCGACTCAAAACGCAAGGTTCAGAATGAGTTCTGAAGAACACCCTCTGCGAGGACTAATAGCCCTCCAAGGTTACCCGGCCACCATGCAGATAACTGCAGGTCGGCACGCATTCAAAGCGCATTTGGATACAGGGATCCAAATAACGCTGATCAACCCAGCCCTCGCTCACCTGCTCCGATCAGAACAGCTGGGCGAGGAGATCTATGGCCCCGCAGCGCTGGAAGTGGGGATTCTAGCGCGGTACACTCTCCAAACCGAGGGTGTCATGTACATGCGTTGCCGCATACAGGGCTTCAGCATGTTACTACGAGTAGCCGTAGTGGAGAATCTGCCCTGCAGCATGGTCGCTGGGGCAGACCTGGTTACCAGAGTGGAGAGGAACAACCAGGGGCTGGAAAGAAGAGAAGCCACCCTCCAGCTGATGCGGGTATGGAGAGAGCGGTACGAAGCGCTCCGCACCTCCTCGAGCTCAAGCTCGTCAAGTGAGGATGAGGAATCCAGCGAGGATCCTCCACCGAGCTACCACTCGAATTATAGCGAGTAAGCGTAGACATAAGCATCGACATAAGCGTAGGAATAAGCGTAGACATAAGCATAGTCGTAAGCTTAGTATTGTTAAAACCGATTAGGATTAAGACTAGTTTCTAAGTTGCGAAAAAAAAAAAAAAAAAAAAAAATATATATAAATAATAAATATAACATAGCTTTAAGCTTTAGTCATAAGCAAAGCTAGTAAATAAGTTTAGCCGTAAGGCTAGTATAGACAAAACTAGCATAAGTTAGGGTAAGAGGAAAATCGGCGATACTCCCCCGCTCAGCAACTACACCCGCCGGCTGCCCAGGGGAAACTGATTTTCCGCAGCGCGCGCGTCAAGCGCGAAGGGGGCACGGGCCTGGCCCGGCGCACCCCCCACTATCAACCCTTCGGTCGCGCGAAAAGCCGGCGGAAATTTCCGGGAAACCCTCGGCCGTCGAAAAGAAACAATCGGCTGGGCCCGGAAAACAAGCGACAATTAAAACAGTCGTCTTGTAACCATGTCAACACCCTTGACACAGGAGGACGTACGCTTAAGGATCCGGGAGCGGCAGGAGAGGAGGCGCCTGATCCTCCTGGGGGAGGTTCCCCCGAGAAAACCGACGGCACCGCGGCGACCCTATGTGCCCCCAGGAAGTCAAGACCCGTCCTGGGCCCTCCGAGGGAGCAGCCTAAGAGCCAGGGGGCGAGCGGATCCGCAGCGGGTCCCCCCGCCCACCCTCCTGGCCATAGCAGTGCGCCCCGGCGACCGCTCCGGGTGTCCAGGGTGGTGCTAAACACCGGCACCCCACCGCGGAGAATGTCACCGCGGGCAACGAAGGTGACCCCGCCGCGGAGGACATCTCCGCGGATAATCACCCCATCCCGGAAGGACCGCAACACCAGGGTCCGGGACGCAGAAACCCAGACGGGGCAAGGATCATCGGTTATCCACCTTCCGGGTGGAGACCTGGTATTCTACGCCAACCAGTTATTTTAAAGGGTAAGTTTTTAACTTGTTAAATACTTATTTTCGCGGGGGGGAAGTGTGAGGCAAAAGCCTCACTACGCGCTTGGTTCCTGGAACCAAGTAGCAGCTCAACAGCTGAGCCATACAATGGCCATAGCAATAAACACATACATTACAGGTGGCCTAATGCCCGAAGAGGCAATGGATACCGCGGAGTTTATAAATTTAATTGATTCACTATTTGATTCATTGAATAGCTCTAGTTCTATACAAACACCATTAAAAGTGTATCGCTCAGCTGTTACTGCGAAATCACCTCATGAAAAACTTTGGGATGACGTCCTTGAAAAAATAAGTTCGTGGAGAATTATTAATTTACAAGCTAATGAAGATACCACAAACACTTTCTCATTTTTAAAGGGGTGGCAAACCACAATAAATTCGATAAAATGTTTGTGGAATGATGTAAGAAAATTTTATAAATTAAGCTTTTTATGTTTGCGGCTTTTGAATCAAGATGCTGTAGAAAACTTATTTTCTCAAGTGAGACAACACGGGATTATGAACAATAATCCAACTTGCCATCAATTTATCGCGGCTTTGAAAACATGTATGATTAATAATTTAGTTTTTTCGAACTATATAAATAGCAATTGTGAAAATGATGAGTGCGAATTATTAGATAATTTGCACTCACTTGTTAATGATAATAAAAAAATTGATTGTGAGTTGGATTATTGCGATATAATTAATAAATAGTGTAATAATATTAGTAAAGAAAATGAATGCGTGAATATAACATGCAGTGACAGTGTGGATGTATCGAACGTTGCAAATGACGTTATAAATAATAAAAATATTTTATTTTACGTATCCGGATACTTATTAAAAAAAATTAATATAAAGGAAAACTGTTCATAGTGTAAACAAATATTATTTACAAGTCAACCTTCCATACATCACACTTTCACTGGATTAAAAGAAATGATAGATGGCGAATGGCATTTAATGTACTGTAGTGATAAGCTTGCTGATTTGCTTAATGAAATTCATATTTTACTATATACATTCATTGATACAAATCGCAAGCAATTACTTTGTAAATCCAATTTTAAAAACCAATATCAGTTGTATTTTAAAGACAAATATTTAATTTGTACAAAACATGATATTGTAGATGATATTTTAGAATTTAGCATACCTTTTTTTTTATATAAATATTGCAATGACCAGAATAAATATAAAAAAGTACATAAAACGTCTCGCGGACACTACAGAAAAATGAAAAAATTTTTAAATGAATAAGTATGTATGTAATAATTTGTAAATAATGTTGTATGAATTTTGCGTAATTGTTCAAATATAATTACACATTTTATAGTCAAAACATCATCCCAAAGTTTTATTAATATTATATTTAGATATAATGTACAAAGAAATGATTAAATTAAGAAGTTTATTGTTACACTATAAATACATGACAAATTAATTCAAAATTCATTATATTTAAATATAATATTAATATTAATATAAAAACGTTAATATAAATATATTAATTTATTTAAAAGTTATTAATTGTTATAAACAAATGTACAAAAAAGAAAGTAAATATCAGGGGAATAGATAAAAGTAAGAGGTATTTCAAGTTTAAAGGAAAGAATAGTCTAATAAACAGTAGCCGAAAAGATTATGAAAGCCATAAAGTCATTATAAAAGGATAATAACTGTTAAGTATATTATTACCTACTATACAAAAGGTAAAACTGTATAAATAGTACTTGTTGTACTAAGTAATACCCTAATATTACAAAACCTTATTCTTTTTAAAAGAAATTATTGTAAATGTATAAATGTACAATTTTCTTTTTTATAGTTTTCTTGTTATAATTTAAATATATTTACATATGTATTGACAATATAATATTAAATTAACATTTAAATATTGATATGTATACGTAACATACCCTAACGCGACTTTTCATGTATGTAATGTACCCTACGGCGATATTTTGGGCTTAACGCGACGCGTCGCAGTAAGGTTTTCATCTAACATACCCTAACGCGACGCATCGCGTTAAGGCTATCAGTACTGAAAACCCTAGTGCGACATGTCGCATTAGGGTATATTAGCTATCAAATTGATAGAATACATCTTAACGCGACGAGACACATAAGATAAGATAGAACGATGTTAAAGACACAATAATCAGTGATAATTTTCTGGAAAATATACGTAAATTTTACACATTTACGTAATTATTAAAATTACTTTTCGATCAATTTTCCTAAAAACGTGTACGATTTTCCGGAAAATTCTTATACACATATCCAATTCTTTTTTCCACTATTGAAATATATTTAAAATACGTTTTAGTCAAATTTTCAATGATTGATACAGAGTTTTCCAATTTTTTCCGGAATTTTATTTATCTGTTTTTTCTTAAATGGACGTTATAAGATTAGTTAAACAAATCTTCGTAGAAAAAACGTTATTTTTCGAAAATAACATTTTAAATTAAGATATATTCGCTGCAGAGTTGTTGCAACATTCTCTAACGTGACGAGACAAATGATAAAATAGAACGGTGTTGAAAACAGAATAATCAGCGATAATTTTTTAGAAAATGTACTTAAATTTTACGCATTTTCCGTAACTATTACAGTTACTTTTCAATCAAATTTTGAAAAAATTTCAAAAATTTTCAGAATATGGTATAAAATTTTCCCAAATTTTCCAAAAGATTATTTATCTACTTTTTCATGAATCGGCGTTTCTAGGTTTATTACAAGAAATCTTCATGTAAAAATGTTCAATGTCAAATAAATTATAAAAGGATTGATAAATAATTTGTTTACAAATATCTAATATCTTCAACATTTTTCAAAATATATAGGAAAATAATATATAAATTTAAGTAGATGATTCTAATTTAATATAAATGTAAAAACAATGGTTTAATTGTACTAAGTATAACAATTCAATCAATCTATTTAGAATTAATTAAAAAAAATAAACAGGTTAAAATTAAAAATTTTCATTCATTGTTAAGAAAAGTTGAAATTATAGACAAAAAAATCGTTGAAATACATGTTTTAATTCCCTAAATTGAATTATTATATACATTATTAGTAAATTATTAGTTTCTACATAACAAAATGTAACTTTATTATTAATTATAATATATCAGTTGAACCAGTATATTAAAATATCACATTCTTTTGTTTTTCATAAGTTAGCAAGTACGATAATTCATTTACATATTAGAATTATTATACTTATTTTAAATATTTGTAATCGTATATATTTATTTATTTAGGAATTCCACTACTTAATTATAGCCTTACACAAGTAATTTAGAAACATGAAATAAATAGATATAACATGTAAACTTTTTTTGATTGTCACAAAACTAATTGTCAATTAACTTTTTCACAAAAATTAATTTGTTTTGGTATAAAATGACACAATTGAACATATTATGTAGTTTAATTCATTTTAAGAGAATAATTTATGTCAGACATCAATTAAATATTCAAATTACAAGAGAAAAATATGTACACTCTGACATATAAATAAACTACAAGTCTATTAAACAACAAAAAACAATATAATATAAACAGATTCTATAAAGATTAAACATAATATTCAAAATATAAGATAACTATTTGTTAAAAGTAAATAAACAAATCATTATTATAATTGTAATAATTATTATAATAAAATTATTGTATACAATTAATTTTTAATAAATAAAACCTGTTGCAAACAAAGGACAAACACGGGCGCCGCGTCGGGTTCGGGTTCATGGGGAAAACGTAAAAGGGAAATGAAAATGGGAAAAACCCCGTGCAGAAAGGCGCGGGGAATTACGCGTATGAAAAACCCCATGCGGTATATACCCGACGAATAGCCTATGCGGTTTATAGTGTTAGGAATAAATATAAGATAGTATGTATCGGCTTTTCCTCTTGAGCGAGGCAAGAGGTTTTTATGCCTAGGGTCTAATTTAAGAATTTAAAAATAATTTCGGTTTATGATAAGGTCGACGTACCTCTCGACGAGCGGTAATTTCCGAAATGTGTATATAGATGAAAAACGGTGACCATCCCCGGGCGAACCTGATCGCCAGATGTCGGAGGTAGCGTCATAAATTGTGATCGGGTCGGAAGGAAAAAGGGCCGAGAACCGGCAGAGATCAGGACGGCGATTATTCTTGTTTTCGCCTTTTAACGAGAACAACCGATTGCCATTCGCGATCCTTCTGACCTGAGTGCGAACAGTGTAAGAGCGCGTACCCTCGCAAAAATAAAACTAATAGTAAAAATACAATACATATATCGATCAATTATCCAACTCCAACGTCCTCTCCCGTTCATCCGTGAGTTATAAAACTATTTATACTTATTTACCCTAAACAACTATTGAATGAATCAAAATTTAAACTTTGTTCGCTTATCATAAAAACTCATCAATTGCATATTCAAATATCAAAAGAAAATTATTTACACTGTAACATATAAATAAACTACAACTCTATGAGAAAACAAAAACCAATATAATAAAAGCATATTCTATGAAGATTATAAATTACATTTAAAATAGAAAATAACTACTCGTTCAAAAAAAATAAACAAATCTTTAATATAATTGTAATTATTATTATAATAAAGTTATTGTATACAATTAATTTTAAATATATAAAATTATTTCTAATAAAACTATAAGTTATTTTACAAGTTAATTTCAACTTATGTTAAAAAATAATGTTTGAATTCATAACATATGTGACGAAGCAACCCCTTCAGTGGGGTTGCACTCGGGCTCCTGCCCGGAGGTAGCTCGCCGGAGCCAGGGTTGGATCTCCCTCACCTGCGAAAAAGCAAATGGGGAAAAGGAGCCTTTCAATAAAAACGCAGGCTTTTCAAGGTTGACACCATTTATTCAACACGTTTACAGATTTGTGATGAGGGTATCTCCAGGGCGGGAGGTGGTCACAGCTTCTTCCTGAAAAAGGGAGAAGAAGTGACTTTTAGATAGGTTTCACTCCTGAAAAAGGGGTGAAACTATCATTAGTTTTCCCGGCGCTTTACTAGGTCTGGTCCATCAGGCGGACCACCGTTCAAGTCGTCGTTTGCTCGTGCTGCGACGCCCTTTTATATGCTGCCCGCGAGTTGGCGGCGACTCCCGTTTAATTAGCACGGGAGCGCCTGATCGAGCAGCGTATGGGAGTGACGGAGCAGCGGCTATCCTCCGTCCTCGCCCGTGCGAGTGACGGAGCGCACTAGCGCGCTGCTGCGCGCCCGAGAGAGAACGAAGTCCCCACTCGGGCGAATTCGGCTCTGCGCCGAGAGAAAAGGCAAAAGCTTCACACATTTACTAAAATCAATGTATTGTATTTATTTAATAAAAGTAAAACAATATTATTTTAATTTACTCCTGTTATTGTTTTATAAATATATTTTTTGTTGTATTTAGTATAATTTTATAGGATTCAATAAAGAAGATCTGGAAATTTATATTCATTCTGAATAATAATGTTTCAATTTATAATGTTTTTTAAAACCAACGTAGTCCATTTGTTTGAAAAATGAAAGACAATATTATTATTAAATGTACTTATATTATTGATTTCTAATTATTTTCTTGTTTTTGTTTAGTATAATTTTATATGATTCCATAAATAAAATCTTGAACTTTCAATTAATGTTAAAAAATAATGTTTGAATTTATAACATTTTCTAATATTAATGTACTGTATTTATTCGAATAATGAAATAATATATTTTCATTTTATTTTATGAATATATTTGTTCGTTTAATTTAAAAACTGCGATTGAATGTTCGCGATAATTCTCGTAATTGTATAACACAAGGAAAGGTTGTCACAGAAAAAGTTAATATTCACCACCTTATTATTTTAATTAGTTTCACACAAATATAGTTAATAAGAATATTACAAATTATTAATTCGAATCGAGAAGCGCAACAATCTCAGCGAAGTTCGCACGCAATGTTCACGATAGAACCGGTCGATATTACGCGTGTTGATCGTACGACAGACAAAAGGCTTCTGGCGTTGAAAGAATTTTCAAGAAATTAAGGCACACACTGAAATGTCTAAAAGTACGAAAGAGAGAGAAAAAAAACAACAAATTCACCTTTTAAGGCATTATATTGAAAGAAAATTTCTCGAGTTCGCGCAGAGGTCGCGAATGTAAACATAAAGGTTGTGATCTCTCTTTTCGTAGTCAGACATTCCAAAGAGCTCATCGAATACATTGAACAATATTGTTTGATAATTGTTAATATTAGTTTATTTTGTATTAATTTATATAACTTAAATATATTAAATACTAAAATTTCATCATATTTGATATAATTCTGTTTGTATTCATTAAAGTTTTTATAATTAGTGCAATATTAATATTTGGTATCAAACTAAAATAGAAAGTTTTTTTTTTATGTTTAATTACAATTTTTTTAGGAATGATTCTACAGCATCATCTAGTTTGCCTTGTAGTGATAGTAGCGGTATATATGAATTTTTATTTTTGTTTTTTGGTATTATTTTGTTTGTTTTATTTTATTTAAAATATATTTTTTTATTATAGCTATTAATGAATGTAGTGATATTATGTCATCTACAATCGATGAGAGCTACATAAATGATTCTGTTTCAATGACAGAAACTAGTAGTGCCATGAAAAATGACTGAATGACTCTTCTATGATTCAATTTAATAGTAAATTATTAAATATGAATCACAAAGGTGTCAGAGGAAGATACGCCTCTGAATTAAAAGTATTAACATGCCAAAAAAAGAATGTGAAGAGGCAGAAGGTATTTTTCCCAGTGTGCAATAAATTGATTGCAGTTTTATCAAGACACTTAGAAAAGTTTCACCCCAATGACGAAATGGTTAAAAAATTAAAAGAATTACCGAAAGGTAGTTACGAAAGAAGGGATTTTTTACTTAAAATCCGAAGGGAAAAAGAATTCTCATATAATTATTTTGAGAAAGAAAATGTACTTGGTGATTTTAAACCAATCAGGAGACCCTATGAAAATAGGGATGCAAGTAATTATATATCTTGTGTATATTTTGGCGGATCCGTCACAAAATTTCATATGAGTCGTCATTTGAAACGATGCAAAACTAGCACCGATCGAAGTTTATTTAAAGATAACATTCGACAAAATTTAATTAGAAATCGAATGATAACGGGTCGGTTGCACGAATGTGCTTCCGACGTATTACGCAAAAAAGTATTTCCTATATTGAGGGAAGATAAAATTGTCAATATGATTAAAGATGATGAATTAATCATCAAATATGGCAATAAATTGTGCCTAAATTATAAAGATCCGCAGTACTATAAAATGATTAGATCTCGATTGCGGTTACTCGGTCGTTTATTAATAGCGGCCAAAGAAATTGATAAATCCGTAACGGATTTTAAATCATTAATCACACCAACTAGGTATGATGTGGCAATTAAAGCTGTTCAACAGCTAGCAGGTTTCCATGAAAATGGGAGATTTAAAAGTTTTTCGACGGCAACGTCTATTGGAACTATTTTTAAAAAAATAACATAATATTTTTTAAGGAATTTATATATTAAAGAGAAGCAATATAGTTTCATAGAAGATATTAAATATTATCTACACTTAGTAGATAACGAATATATAACCGATATAAATCGGACGGCTCTAGATACGCAAAGGTATCTACAACGCATAAAAAATCGAACATTGTCGGATGCAGAGGACATCCATAAATTACATGCATATGTAAATTTAAATATGATAAGAACTTGTCAAGAATTGAAAAAAAAATTTGTTTTTAATGATTGGCTGCAATTAGGCAGATATTTATTGTCATCGATTCAATTATTTAATCAAAGAAGAGCTGGCGATGTTCAGCGAATTCTTATTGAAGAATTTCAAACTGCGGCAAAATTGCCCAATATATTATTTAAAGAATTAACGAGCAATGAGAAAAGCATTGCTGAAAAATATTCTCGTTTTGTTACGAGAGGGAAATTAAACAGGACAGTTCCTGTTTTATTAAATGATTTCCAATGGAAATCAATTAATCTTTTTCTAAAATTAAGAAAAATGGCGAAAGTTAGTTCGCAAAATCCCTATATATTTGGTATACCAAATAAAAGATCTTTCGAGCACTCGTATTTATGCGCGTGCGAATGCTTGAGAAAGCACGCACATAATTGCGGTGCTAAAAATCCTGGTTTATTAACAGGAACGAAATTGCGAAAACATTTCGCAACCACTTGTAACAGATTAAATCTGAATGAAGTTGATGTTACAAACATCACAGAATTTATGGGACACCATAAAGATATACACAAGAGATTTTACCGTCAAGATGACGGTCTCAATGATGTGACAAAATTGTCACAAATTTTAGAACGAGCACAGGGCTCGTTATTCCAACAGGAAAGGAACTCTGATTCCGAAGATAGTTCTGAAGAAGATGAGGTTGTAGAAGCCGAAGTAAATGATAATGGTAAATTTTTATTTTGTATAGATTATTAATAAATATAAAATACATTTGTTACACGTTTTGTTTTATTTTCAGGTGGAAACGTTGATGATAACGTTGTAAAAATTCCATCACAGAGTCTTGGTAAATATTTTTTTTATTTGAAATTTTATTTTAATTTTTACTAATGTATGTAATATTATGTTTAATATTTTTAATTTTTAGAAACAACAACAACAATACAAAGGATCAGGTGGACGGAAGCCCAAAAAAATTTAGTCCTAAGCAAATTTGGACATTATCCTGAAGGAAAATTTCCTTCATTACAAGAGTTGAGGGAATTCTTCAACGAAAATATAGGTATACTAAAAAATAAAAATGCCGTTAAAATCAAAACTTGGCTTTCTAATCAAAGAAAAAATACATGAAGGTAAATTTAATTTTAAAACTAAAATTATTAATAAAAAAATGTTTTAATTATATTTTTTTTTCTGTTTCAGATGAAAAATCGATATTTAAGGATTATTTTTGTTGTTTTAATATTATTATATTGTTTTTATTAATTAATTATATATTAAACTAAATATTTATTAAAATAAAAAATGTATATTATTTATATAATTAATTGTTTGTATTTCATCCCACCATCTTTATGTCTTCTTAATTCAACCATTTTTCTTCGTACATACTTTTTTATATCCTGTCTTTATTTGCATGCCTTTTGATCTTACTTTTTTAGCCCTGTATTAATATCTTCTTGGATTTTGTTAACTTCGTATGATAGGTCATATTCTATATATAATATATATTATATATATTGATTCCCATTACCTTTTTCTTGTTCTCTCTCTTCTTTGCTTTGCAGAGTTGAATTTCACAATTATTACCTTGCCGCTCTACCATGTGTTCTTCATTTTCACCTCGATCTGTAGTTTTTCCCTCATGAAATTCTCTATCCATTTGTACAGACCTTTTCTTTCCACCTCATTTCTCTTAACTCCTTTAATCACAAGGTTGTCTTCCTTATTTTTTCCCTCTTTTTCTTTAATTAATCTTTTCATATGTTGAACTTTTTTCCAAATGATATGCCTTTGCAATACTTGGATTACTTGCATCACTTATTCCAAATATATTTGAGCGGCTACTAGTTGTACTGTTTATTCTGGATATGCCTTTCTCTTTTTCCTCTTATCTCTATTATTTCTTCTAAATAACATTCCGATCTTTCATTTTTTAGCCAACTTATTCTCGCCTCCGCCTTGATTCTCCATTCCGCCTCATTTTGCCTTTCTTTGTATGTTCTTTCTCTTTCTTTCTTCTAATTCTTTAACTTTTCCATTCAATTTTTTTATTTCTTTTTCCATACTTTCTATTTTCCTTTCTCTAAATTCAAGTTCATCCGTTATTTTGTTTATTCTTTCTAGTTTCCTTTTTACCCAATCCACCAATGCTTTCCTGTCTTCTTTTATCTCTTCTCTTTAATTTTCCATAATTATCTTTCGCTTTTATTGTTTTTTATTTTCATCTTTTTTATCTGCATTGTCTATATATTGGGCTTGCCGCGTGAAATTCTGCTTTCTGGAATTTTTAATCTATATCATTCATAGTTTTTTTTGTACACTTTTTTCACCTAGGACTTTACAATTTCTGTAATTTTACTATTACTGGGTTCTTTTTTTGATTACCTTTCTTTAGACACGATTTCTTCTTTAATCCAGCATTTGTATTTTCCACTACTATGTAATTAATAGTGGTTAAGTGCGACATGTTTTACATTACATATAATGTCATTTATTATTTTTTATGTATTGTACGTATCAGAATGTAATAAAAAAATAAAGAAATATTAATTAATTTTTCTAAATTTAATAATATAAAGTTCATTAAATATATTGAATAGTTACACTTATAACCTTTTACAATGGATATTTTAGTAAGAATAATATTATAAAATAGAGTTGTTACAAGATTATTACACTGATTAATCGTTAATTTTTTAGTATTACTTGCGTGATAGTTAGTCGCAGTCATTATAGTTTAGAAATATTTAGTCCGAACGATGTAGGCAGTTTCTCAAAGGCAGCAGTCTGTCACTACTCCAGATTTTCAAGATTGGAGAGTCCTTAATGATTTAATTTAATGTATACTCGGTCTAGGAGTAAAAGCACTCTCTCCATATTTTTTCTGTCTTTTATATTATTTGTAACTTTATCCTTTCCATATTAATTTTTAGATCCATACGTACATAGGTACATGCATACGTGTACACTCATACACAGTCAAATTCATCGATCGTATTCAGTTCTTGACTATCACTCATACGATTAAATTTATCTCTTAAAATTAAAATTTATCGTGCCGTGCACACAAATCCATATAAAGTAGCGTTCTACACCAATTTTTAGATATTGTGTGCAATTTCTAATCTCTATTACTTATTGATTTAAATAAACAACAATTTAAGTGGAAGCTCTTATCTTTACACTGATCTAATAAAAATTATTACATAAACATTTTTTGGTTATTATTATTATTATTAATTATTAACCTCGGTTCATAAGTGTATGAACTGAGGTTAATAAGTGAGTCGCCATAGGGTATGTTCGATAAACGAAAAATATATAGTTTGATTGAAATGGAGTAAAAAGATATATAATAAATATTTTTTTGCATGAAATTACTTTTTACAATTTTAATGTTTAAATTAATAATTAAAATTTGTAATGTATATTATGAATAATAAATATATACGCTAATTGCATATATACACGTTGCGGTAGGGTAGTTTGCATGCTAAAACAAAATAATTTTGCAACTATGGTGTACAAAAGAAAATGGATTTCAATGTACTCTTTATTTCATCATATTTTATAAATAAATGAAATAAAAAAATGTCGCGTTAGGGTATCTTACGTAAATATATATATATTTATAGCAGGAATAGAGGATGAAATGAAAAAGACAAACATTGGAGGAACAAAAATAAAAGGAACAAGGATATAGTTGCTATGCGAACTATGCGGACGATCTGGGTTTGATAGGCGAACACAGAGGCAATGTATGACATGATAGCAACACTGAAAAGCTTCCTAGGTAACAGAGAAATGTAGCCGACCACAGAGACGACCAAATTCATGGTAGTTAAGAAAGGGAAGATGAAAAAAGCAGAGGTATGGAAATCGAAAGGGAAAAACATAGAATCAATGGCCAGTTTCAATTACCTGAGATTCATGTTCAGAAGGGAAGGAATATACGAAGATTACATAAGGGAAAGCGTATAAAAGAGTAGGATCGCAGCAAAAAGGACATGTGGACTGGTAGAAAAAAAGCGTGCAAGGGATTTCGGGCTAATGTGAATGATGTTTAACTACCTAGTTCGAAGAGTAATAAAATACGGGGTGGAAATCTGGGGAAGGGAAGAGATAAAAGAAATGGAGAAAGTCAAGACTAACTACTACAGGTAGACCCTAAAACTGGACTTCTGCAAGCCCAAGTACATTGTATATGAGGAAACTAACGAAATACAGATGAATGGGGAACGGAAAGTCAAAGTGCAGAAATATGAAGACAAGATCAGAGAAATGCCAGAGAAAAGACTGGTGAGAAAATGTTATGAGGAAAACAGAGAATGAAAAGCAAAAGACAAAACAGACGAAACAGAGATATGGCTGAACAAATTAGGGCTGAGTAGATAACGAATAGAATATTAGGGAAAAAACGATAAGAACAAATACAGAGAAATTAGAAGAAAACATAGAGACATACAAATGCAATAAAGAAGAAACAGACTAAAACGGGCAAGATACAACAGGATATACAGAAAAATTAAAGAGAATAGATTACCGAAATATCTAAGGGAAGAAAACTATGCAGAGCTTATGAAAACAGTGGCAAGAGTGGGATGGAAAATGACTGACGGAATATGGACAAACAGTAAGGTTATAAAGATATTCAGAAAAAGAATGGAGAACAGGGGGATGTTAAGAGGGATAAGGGAGACAGAAAAGAGAATTGAGAGGAAAGACCGGCAAATACAAGAGGAGGATAACGAGATGCAAGACAGTTCCAGTCCAGTGAGTGTAAATATAGTTATAATAAGGACAAACATAAAGCATGTGAAATAATGCATAATATTCACAAAAGATAAGGATATATAATTATAAGATTGTATAAAGATGTAAATACGAATGTAATGGAACCTGTCCCTAGGCTTGCAGTTGGGATGTATTGTAATAATAAGAATAATAAATATAGTAAATTCAGTGGATCTGAAAGGTGTGACTACCGTTTGAGATCAAGGGAAGGCACAATTTTCAGCGTTACAACAGTTAAATGAATAGACGATAGAAATAAAATATTCTTATTATTTTATTCTGAACTAAAAACCCATTTATATAATTTTCGACGTGATCTATATAATTTTTGACTGAGCTATACAATAGCTACAGAAATTCATTTTTATTGTAAGAATGGCGAGTTGCCTCCAGAGGCTCGACAAACCGCTGAGTTTATCCAAATTATTGATTCTTTACATGATTCATTCAATAGATCTACTGCTAGTACCCCTGGCACTAGAGTCATTTACAAAGCAGGTATAACTACACAATTACTTCATTTTCAGTTTTGGAATTGTTAAGTGTATTTTTCGTCTCGAAAGGGAAAGTGGGCGAAAAATTACGTTGAAAGTAGGAATGGTAGCGTACCCGGAAAAAAATTGACCTCAGTGGGTCCGATACGGGCGAGCGTCCTGACTGTTTGAACACATTTCGCATGCTATCGAACACATAGAATCTTCATTTTCTCGCCTTTTTTGTATTTTATTTCCATTGTATTTTACAAGCTCGTGTGTGCGTTTTTTACTTGTGTGTGTGTATGCTTGTGTGTGTGAAACTACGAGTGTTCGGAATTGATTTATTCAGGTAGATCCAGAGTGCTGGGACCTTTCCATCTTCGCAGCGCCCGGTGATCGATTCCCGGGTGGGTATCAACTAATACCGGTCTGTAACACTGCTCTTCTGTGTCCTCGGACACCGTCGACACTGAGCTTGAGGCAGACAATCGTCGAGAGCGCACCTGCGAGGAACACTGAACTTGCGCATGGACTGCACAATATTGTAAGTAGCATGTAATAATTTTATTGACGCACCGAGGACTTTTCCTCCTGATTAGCAGGGGGTTTTTATGCCGCACCAAATAAATTCATCTTTTGTTTATTGTTAGTCTCGCGCAAATCGACGAGTTTTATTTTCGAAACCAGCGGCCTCTCTCTCATTAACTCCTTTTATTTTATATTATTAGAATTAAATTTTATTCTATTGTTTCAATTTCTTAGTAAACAGAGATGGTGTGCTTGAGAAATAAGTTCGTGGAAAATAATAGTTTTAGAAGCTAATGAAAACAAAACAAAAATTTTTTCTCTTTTCAAGGGATCAATAAAATTACATCAATAAAATCAATCAAATCATTATGGGATGATTTAAAAAAAGAATTTAATTTACAATTTTTATGCTTAAGAACTTTAAATCAGGATGCAGTTGAGCTTATTTTGCCAAGTAAGGTAGCATAATGCGATGAATACAAACCCCACCTGTAATCAATTTATCACTAGTTTAAAAATTTGTATATTAAATAATTTAATTTTTTTTGTATTAACAAGGACAGTAATTGAGAGGACGATAATTGCAAATTGTATAACAATTTGCAATCGTTGATCACAAATGCTCAAAAAAAGAAAAAATGAAAGCAGTACTGATGATGAAAACGATGATAGTGAGCTCTATGATAAAATATGTGATTATATTAATCTAAGGAATGAATGTGTGGATGTAAGTGTATATGAAAATGATGAAAATGGGACAAAAAATTCGTTAGAATTCATTAAAAAATAAATATGTTTTTTGTAAGTTACTTGTTTTAAGATGCGGATTTCCTTCAGCTGTTTAAATGTTCTTGAGAGTAGTAGATGATCCGAAAGGCCGATGTGTGTATTGTATTTCTTCTTACGCAGTGTGCTGTCATCACTCCAAAATGTTTTGGGTTTGGAGTTCCCAGTTGTGATTAGAATTCATATTTCGAATTCAAATGTCGAAAATACAAAGTTTAAGGATTAAATTTAGAGTTATTATAGAATGAACGACTATTGAATTGACAAAAAGTACTTTTTCTTCTTCGGTATGGTTTTTATAGCTTTTTAATTTTTTCCCCACCATAACACCTATAGAAATGAGTTCAAGAAAGGGGTGAGCTTCTTTGAATTGATAATTTTTAAAATAACCTCTCCAGGAATTTATCTGTTATCAGCCGTAGACAGACACAATTACTTTAATCTCTGTAGTTTTAGCTTGATTTCATGTGAATATGAGTTTAGTTATAATGAATTTTCATAATAAAGATTCATTTGTAACTGAATCTTTTTTTACAGTCGATACGTCGAATACAATACGATAGATTGAATATATAATTGAAAGAAAAATAAGAAATTTTTTTTTTTACATAACAAAACATACAATAAATTATAAATATATACATGTGTGAGGGAAAAACCAGCTCTCACGTAAACTACACTTCGGCACCCTGAAAGCGCGCCGCAGTAGGACTCCGGCGTAGCAGCCCCCACATCTCCACCCGGGTGAGCGCCCCGCTCCCACCCGCCAAAATTTGTTACGTATCTAAGATGTCACGACTATATTTATTCTTTGATAACTGAATCGCGAAATTTTCTCCAGGTTTCGTTCTGCCCTAGCCAAAACGGTAAAAATGTTTTGGCCTTTGTGAGGTTCGAAATTATCAATAAAGGAAACGCGCGTTAATTAATATGGTATTTTTTATTATATCTCTCTTAATGAACGAGAGAGAAAGAGTAATGTAATGTGTAATACAATATTTCGTGTCAAGAAAACTAAGTCCCGATTGTATAAAATAGAATGTAATAAGTATTAAGAATCCGAACCGAAATACGACTAAGAAGGAAGCGAACCGAATCCCGGATCAAGATCAAATCGAAGTCGAAGTCCAATTTGAACCGCTTGATACGGTGCGCATCCAAGGAGTGCTCCCATTTCCACCCCCGCTCAGCGCTCGGCGGAAGCCGCCGCTCCGCCGACGCAAATAAATCAGCCCACGTAGCCCTTCGAAGAGTAGTCGACTGACGCAGCCGGCCTCAGAACTAGCCCCACTGGAGAGTTAACCCGAGGATGACTACGGAAGTCAACGTATGGGGTTAGTGTAAACGTACACTCCCACAGCCGGCTTCTCAAGTCTCGACTGATCGTCAGAGCTTGTTGACGACGACATCCTCGTCAGACTTCCTAGATCACAGGGGGATGACACGGTGTCGGCGACAGGAAGCCTTGGCGACGTCGGCGATGACGGGCATCCCCAGGGTCACTGGAGGTTCGACGGCAAAATGTTGAACGAGCCAGGGTCAGCTAGGTTTGATCCGGGTGACAACCGACGTCATTCTGACGTGCACCAGCGCCAGCATGGCGGACCGCAACCTCACGCCGAGCATCCGTCCAGGAAGAATGGGTCGCTGCGCAGAAGGGTGGAAAATCCGACCGTTGGCGCAAAGCGTCGTCGTACGATTGATGCGTAGCCTGCGAAAGGCCCGGCTACCGCATCACCCCCTGGCGGTCGCCAGCCGATCTAACCGCTCGCCGTGACTGCCGCGACACCGGATTGAAGCGGCCGACTGATAAACTAGATTACCGTCGGGCGAACTGATTCATCAGCTCGAATATTTCGAAAATTTCCTTTTAAAATTCAAAAATTTTTAGCTGTATAATTATTATTAGTTATTTATTGTTGTTTATTTTTATTGTTTTGATACAAGGATTATTGGGCAACTAAAGCAACCTAAAAGTTAATAAATTGTATCAATTCATTGTCGAATCAGGCTTATTGTAATTATATATACATTATAATAATATAATTTAATTTAATATATATAGAAATAAATATATATTTACATTACATAATATCATGTAAGCGTCGGCCTTTTTCGGAAAATGAGCCGACGGGTAATGAAGCTGCTTTTCTCGAAAAGAGAAAGTTTTGAGCAGCTGCGGCACAGACGGCCGACGGTCAAGCCGGGGCGGAAGGAAGAGTGACCGCGCGGGCGGAAGAGAGCGTCAGTTTATGTATTGCCATGGATTTGTACATAACTCTCAAAATTAAAGGCTTGCTGCGTGAATAGTTATATTCGGTGTTGTCTTATTTTTACCCTTGCTTTTTAAGTATTGCTAAGTTAATTGGTGCTATATTGTTGGCATTATCACTTGTTTTGCGTACTTTATTAGCGAAAAGTGCTTATTTCTTACAATCATTATAAAAGTAGTGTACATAATTATTATATAATTATATACTGAATTAGTATATAAACTTATATACACATTTTTATAAATATTTTAATATGTACATATTATTGTACTTTATTTATTATTTATTTATTTATATATTATTGTAAAAATATGCGTACATTTTATATAATTAAAATTAAATAATAAAAATGTTTATTGTGTAAAATAAAAGACTTATTGTTAATAGCAGAAAAACAATATAAGAAATAAAAAATAATTTATCATTTGAAAATGTACATACTATTATTATAAAATTTGTAAACCAATAATATGGTTATTATAAAATAATAATGATTAAAAACAGCAATGTAAAACATTGTTTCAAAAAAATATAATTTTGTACATGAATATACATACTTATTAGATATATTATTTAGTTATTAATGTAATTGTTAAAATATTATTGAAATTAAATTTATCAAAATTCATACCTTAAATTTTTGTTTATCTTCTTTTAGTACACTACTCCTTTGTTAAATTTATTTTCTCTATTTCTTTTTATTAATTTTAATTTTTTATGTGTATTTGAAAAACGTAAAATTAAAATTAAATTTTTTGTCAATATAAACACTCTCTGCACACTTATGACTATATGTAAATTGTAAACTATAATGAATAAAATTAAAGCACTAATAATTTCAAAACTTTTAAAGAAGTTTTGAATATACCTCGCACTGTATTTGGAAATGAAATCAACGCGTGTATGTTTTCACCAGGATCGGTTCTCGAAAAAGGATATTAGGGCGACAGTAAAGTGCAGGTCGGTTTAAATTTTTAGTCGCGGTCGTGGTAAGTTAGTCGCCAGCAGGGGGGTTCAACTATATATGAGAGAACTGGCGACAAACGCAGCAGACGGAGCAAGGATAGTTTGTGACGTAAAAGAAAGTGTCCGCTCCAATATAATTTAAAATTTCTTAAATTTTATAATAATTATACATAATTATAAATCATATTATTGGATTCAATATAAAAATTAATTTTTCTTCAATGTTAGTGAAATTTAAACAAATTTAGTAAAATGAGATCACCCCGTATGTCTCTTTTCATGTGTCGGGACTGTTAAGCCGGTTCATGTGTTTACTTTATTGTTTTTCAAAGAATACTAGCCACAGAACATATTTTAAGCTTATAGCAGTTTTAAAAACTCTTTCGAGAAGAACATGAATAATTCATTTATACACGTATATTATAAATGAATAGATAAGGGATTGTTAATATAAATTTATATATTGTTAATTAGTGTTAAAGTGACTGAAAAATTCAAAAGTAACTTCTATTTTTAGAAATAAAAATAAAAAATGGTGCAAGTAATACATATGAGGAGGAGATTATTGGGAGATCAACAACATAGTACATTGTAATGTCAAATTTAATAAAAGTATTTTCATGGTGAGAGAAATATTCTCTTTCTCTCTCGCACCTATAGCTTCTTTGCCAATCTCACAAGAGCCCGTGGGGTGAGTTAAAATATTTTAAAGCACTTATAAAAAAATTTAGTTTGAGCCACGGACTAGTAAGAGGTCGCTAGTGTTTCTATATGTGCGAGAGAGAAAGAACATATTTCTCCCACCATGTTTGTTTCCGAAATTTAACATGGACCTGAACATTCTCTTAGTATGTCTTCTGTGGTCGCCAGTTTTCTCATTTAAAGTTCACCCCCCCCCTCCTTATAATACCGCTATCTCGTGACAATACAGACCAGGGGGGTGAAGCCTTAAATGGGAGAAGTGGCGACAAACTTACATGCATACGACTCATATAATATAAGAGCCCTGCACTTATTTTGTTATACAGTACTGTATCCCTCATACATCCCTTTTTATAAGCCGGTCCTGATGATTAGCGCATATGTTCATTCTATTCTTTTCACAGTTCGTAGAAAAGTTATGTGGTGAAGTTATGTATAGAAGGCGTGATTTTTTAAAAGAATTGTGAACGTTTTTAATAAAGATTTTTGCTTACTATTTTATAATAACTAGATAAATAGTTGTCAAAGTGCTTAAGGTACGTATAAACATTTTAACTTAATTAAATATTTAGCAATAAATTTTTTTTTATATAAATATAATTATAATTTGTAATTATAGGTTATAAGGTTTTTCAATTTTTGTTTATATTTTTGTATTTATTTGATGGTAATTTTAAAAAGAAATACATATTACTTTATCTAAATTTATTTTAATCTTAATAATTAGAAATAATTATTTACATTTATTCGCATTTATATACATTTTATATACATTTAGTATTTTTATAATTTTCAATACTCTTCTTCAACACATTATTTATAATTTATATAAAAATATATAATATTAATATTTTTAAAACTAATGTTTAATTTTAAATTTTTATAATATATTTTTTATTTTCAGATGGAAACCAAAACTACTATACAAAATTTCATATACAATATAAAGGAGGAAACAACAAGTGTAAATAGTGTATAATATATTTTGTAATTAAAAGATAAAAATATATTTTACAATTATCTTTACATATAAAAATGTATACATTTTATTTATATTTTGTTTTTATACTTTTTTAAAAAAAAACACATCCTGTAATGTGTTTAATATATATTAAATTATAATTAAAAAATCATAATTTTTTTTAATAAAACAATAATTATAATTAAAAACTTGTACGCATGAAATTGACAACTATTTAAATCATGATATTATTTATACTATTATATATATATACGATTTAAATAGTTGTCAATTTTATGCATACAAGTTTTTAATTATAATTATTGTTTTATTAAAAAACATTTTATATATTTATTATAAATATTATAAATGTTTATATTACTAAATGTATATAAAATGTATATAAATGCGAATAAATGTAAATAATTATTTCTAATTATTAAGATTAAAATAAATTTAGATAAAGTAATATGTATTTCTTTTTAAAATTACCATCAAATAAATATATATATTAAATAATATATATTAAATACATTACAGGATGTGTTTTTTTTAAATTTATATTCATAATTTAGCATAAAAATTTTTTTATAGTTCACATGCACTCGCCAGAGGCGCTAGTGCGAGAGAGAAAAGAAGACTTTTTTGGCCGCCATGTTTGTCTCCCCTATTTAACATGGGGCTTACACTTCTTTTGCTGATGTTCTGTGATACAGACATTTTTCAATCCATGTGAGAATATAAGAATATTAAGTCAAAAAATTCGTAAATGATGAAAATTGAAAAATAAAGAAATATAAAATTAAAAGTTTGATTAAAATAACAAAATCTTTTAACTTTTATATATTTCTTGTCTTTAATTTCTATATGTAAGAATTTTTTATCAGATTAGTCTTATAAGAGTAAAAACTTTTTGGAATAATACATATTTAAAGGAATATTGGAATAAATTAAATTCTACATGACAATGAACAAACATATTTTTTTATTTAACTTATAATTAAAAATGAAAGAAATAACAGAATTTATAACATTGGAAATATTTATTTTTGTTTTATTAATAATAAATTTTTAATATTATTTACAAAGATTATATTTTAAGATTGGTTATAGTTAATTTTACAACACCATTAATTTTCTTTTTTATTAAGTTCAAGTTTTTGAATTTATTTGCTTTATATTTTTAAACAAAATCGAAATTATAGATCAAGTAAAAATAAATAATAAATTATGTTTGATGTGGCGAAATTTCGTAGTAATGATAATTTTTACTGAAAAGACAACAAAATAAAATATTGTATTATTATATTTATATGTGATTTACTTCTCTTCACATTAAAATGACTTTCCTTGATCAAGTTTAATTTTGATAAAGTATATTTTATATCATTGATAATATAATTTTTGATAGTGTGTGTGCAATTTCTTATTTTTCATGTACGCAATCTAAGTTGTTCCGCCGAATCAAAAATTTGTCTCGAATTATGACCGGTAGAGAAAGTTAAGCTATTATATTAAGACACTTGTTGATAATTGTTTATTACTGAAATGTAGGATATTTATTAATTTATTAAAAATTTTTTAATATTAATATTTTTTTGTGAAAATTATTATTTATATTCATAATTTGTGTGTATATTAAATTATTAGCATTAATCAAGATGTCTCGTTCGAAGGTTAATAGAGTGATTATTTAAATATAAAATTGTAATCGAATTAATTTATAATAATTATAACAAAAATATTTACAGTTAATATCGATATTTATAATTGTTATTAATTATGAGAATTACGAAACTTATATTTACTATTTATTTAATTGAAAATGGTATTTAAAAAATGAAGTAGAATAAAAAATAAAATTATTTTTTGTAATATTTGTAGAGGAATGCAAGTAATTGGCTTCAATCTTCCTTTGATTTTGATGATTTTAATGAAAGTTTTTCTAATAAAAAACATATATCTGAAGTAGTAAATAATCCAAAACATGAAATAAAAAATTTAGTACATAATACAAATATTTCACATAAAAAAAAAATTAATGCCAATTTAGATATTTTATTTGCTGCATGTGCACCACAAAAACCATCAGAATTAGCTGTTAGTAGGCAAAAGCAACAAGAAATTTTAAAATGGTTTCAAGAAAAAATACAAAAGGGAAAACCAAATGTATTAGTGATTTCTGGTTCATCTGGTTGTGGAAAAACTGAAGCCCTTAAAGTTATTGCTAAAGAAAATAATTATGAGATAGTAGAGTGGATAACACCAATAGATCAATTTATGAATGAAAACAGTAAATCCATATTTTATATTTTAATAAAAAATTATTTTAATAAAACATTCATTTAGTATTTATTATTTTTTTATAAGTGGAACGGGTCATAAGACAAGGAGAGAGATTTGAAGACTTTCTTATAAGAACAACTCGGTACAGTTCTATATTAACAAATAATTCTAGACGTTTGTTAATGGTCAAAGATTTACCAAATTCTTATTTAGAGAATGCTGATGATTTTTCAAACTTACTTTCGTACGTTATAAAAAAAATTAAATTTATAAAATTTTAAATATTTGTAAATTCAAAATACATGTATAATTTTAGAGGATAATATGAACTTTTATAGGAAATATTATCAATATGGACGTGAGCCATTAGTTTTTATTAGTACTGAAACTGCTCAGTCTAAATTATTAACAACATTATTTTCTCAAACTAATCGTAATAATTTTGGCATTGATTTAATAAAGTAAGCAAAAATATTTTACATAGGTTCAAATTATTTACAAGAAAAAATCTTATTTAATTATTTATTGATTGACTAGTATCAATGCTGTAACACAAGTAGCATTAAAAAATGTAATGAAGAGAGTTTCTACTATTTTGAATAACAAAGCCGGTCACCTCTTAAATGTAACACAAGATAAAATAGATGATGTGTTATCAAATAATATTGGAGATGTTCGAAGTGCCTTGTTAAACTTAATTTTTTGTTCCTTGAAAGGTAAATCAATTTTTCATTTAATATAATAAATTATTATATATTTTTTTTTATATTTAAGTTAATCAGAATTGTATAAGTGAATGCAGTGTTCGAGAGAAAACTCTTGGTCTTCTTCATGGAATTGGTCGAGTTATTAATCCAAAAAGTAAATAATTTTTAACAAATAAAATAAATTATACAATATATTATAACACATATTTTATACAATACTAATATAAATTTTTATTAAATTTGATTTTTTTTAATTTTAGGAAATATAGATAATGATTCTTGGAAATTCGTTCATAATCCAGATGATTTGGCATCATCCTTTCAGACTCAATCTTCTACATTTATAAAGTTCATACATGAAAATTATTTGAATACCATAGGATTTAATATAGATATTGCATCTATGGCTGTGGATGTCATAAGCTTAGCTGATGTATTAAATTCAGAATGGAGGGTATAAAACGTTCATTATAAATATAAATTTTAATTTATTATAAAATAATACAATAATTGCAGGATAATAATATACCCAAATTAGCCCTTTCTTACTGCATTCGTGGTGTAATGATTGCTAACAGCAAACCTGTTTCTCAGTGGAATCCAGTGCGAAAACCATTAAATTCAGAATTTAATTTGTAAGCACAATTTTTTTAAATAGTTTGTAGAATAAAATTATTATTAAAACATTAATATTGTTAAATTTGAATTAATTTTTATTTTTAGGCAAAGAAATTATGCTGTAGCAGAATTACAGTGGTATGAAAGATACATTATTCCAAAAATAAAAAAACAAGATAGAGTAGATCTTTCTGAATCAATAATAGAAGAAATTATTGACTAATAATATATTGAAAAAACAAATCATACATAATAATAAATTTTGTAAATATATCGTAAAAAATAAGTACAAACTTTTATTTTAAATTCGGCTATTTGTTTTTATTTTCAAATTATTCACGTATCTACAATCACTATTTTTACACATAACATGATTATAATCAGTAACCAATTTATTATTTTGATTTACCTACTGTCAACATAAAATTGTTATTGAAAATAATTAAAAGATTCTAAATAAATTCTTAAATAATAATACATATGTATAGAAGTATTATACATCTACATATAACATGTATACTAATTCTTATTTTATAGCAAAAGGATTTACTTTTCTTGTGCAAAATTGTTTAAACCTATTTCAATAAACATAAATCTAACTGAAGCCTAAAAAAAAAATTATTCATTTCATGTCTCCCATAGGGTACATTTAGATATATGTTTAATGCAATGCGAAATAAAATTCGCATTTGTGCTGATTTTCTTAGGTGAGTCGACGTCTGTATGTACAAAAATTCGAATAATACAATTATCGCACCTTTGTGTATTAAACAAATGCAAAAACTGGAATGTCGATTACTTATGTCAAACCAATGTTTTATTATTTTTTTTTTATTTATTTACCTAAATGTAAGAATCGCACAGCGATTAAAACATCTTATCTCAAAAAATTTATCGCTTTTATTTCATAAGGCAATTTATGGGCTTTTGATAGTGCAAAATATGCTAGTGCATTTTAGTGGAACAACGCAGATAGTAAGTGCGTTAGCCAGATCCTTGATTAGAACATCACTACCTAAGTAAACCTTATCGTCTTGAACAGATATCCATTTTATGTATTTCTTTTAACTTTTGTCTAGATTTTAAAATCCTTCTGTATTGAATATCGTTGTGACGTAGAGATTCACTTAAAATTTAAATACAATTATGACGGATAATAATAGCAATGAGTCGAAATCGCTCAGTTGTATTGTTCTGGTAGTACATAAGATATGTCATCCCAAGGATGACGGTAGAGTCCTTGTTTTAACCTTCTTTGATCCATATAATGACCTTAAAAAAATAATTATTTTCATGAACAATAAATTAAAAAATGATTATTAAATATTTATGATTAAAAAATTCATGTTAATATTTAAACATTTTATATTTAATTTAAAAATAAAATTAATAAAATCTACATTTAATATAAAATTCAAAATAAAAGTAATAATAGAAAATCATTTAATTTACCAATAAAGCCTATACTTCTTCCAAGAATAAAGAGACTGTTTATTGCTCCAATTTCGATATATTCCTGTGCTTCTTCCCTTGTAAAACTTCCACTATTTCTAAGCATATCGACAAAGGCACAAGCGATAATTCCATCAACATTAAGTATAAGATTAGGTTTTTTTGTTGTGGTTATTTTTTCAACTTGAAGTGCGTATTCAACCAATGGTTTCGTGGGAAAATTTTTCATGACATATTCCTTTATCAACTTTACTCTCATATCGGGATTATTAATTGATTTTATTCTGTGACCAATACCCATAATCAGCTTACCCTTTTTACGAGTATTATTGACGAATTCTTGAGGATGAAGACCTGCATCATAAGCTTCTGAAAACATTCTAGCTGCACCGTCTAATGCTCCGCCAAAACGGTCGCCCTTAAATTATATAATATAATAAAAAAAAATAAGAATAATAATATAAGAATAATATATAATATAAGGAAATTCGATAATAAACAATTATATTTTATTTTTACTGAATATAAAATTAATTTTTTTTTTTTACAATATCGATATTGTGAGTTCTAAATTTCGGTTTATAAAACAACTGTTCCTGTTTTTAATAAAATGTCTTTTGAGATACTTTGTTTCTATAGTAAAATACATTTTTAATTAGGCTTTAAAAATGATAATATTCATTCCAATAAAATAACATTTTTGAGAATCATTGTTTCATTATTTTTTACTTCATACAAATTTTGTGTGATCGCACCATTTATTAGTACAAATTAGTACAAACCCATAAAGAATATACTTTATCAATTAGAACATCCAAAAACTAGTTTTGAAGAGTCAGAGACAATAATGTCAATGTGAATGCATTGAATGCGGAGAGCTATTAAAAATTTTTAAAAGATCCGCGTCGTATGATTACACAGGCAATGCGGATTGTATATGATTGACTCTCTTTTTTACGTTGTTAATCAATTTTATTTTATTATTTTATGCAAACAAAGTATCCTTTTTTTTCTGCTTTTATATTTATAAAAATTTGTTACGATAATTAAGGGAAAAAATGATGTATTATTTTTAATTTAATTATAATAAATATTGAATTTATAATCACAATAATTTATGATAATGTTTGTCTTATAAACTAGAAATTCTTTGAAAATTTTGCATAAAAAAAACTTACGATTGTCAGTAATCCAGATACAAGAGAACTAACAAGATCTTTCCCAGCTCTAGCACAAACAATTGTATTATGTGCTCCAGAAACTGCAGGTCCGTGATCTGCAGTAAGCATTAATGACATCTCCAGAAATTTGCAATAAAGTGAAGGCAAACAACGTTGGAACCAGAGTAACGAAACAACGCCACCGATGCCTACATTTTGTTTCAGAACTTCGGTCACCGGCATACCAGCGTATAATAATTCCTGTCCACGCTCGTCACAGATGGAAGTCATAAACGAAGCTGGTTTACGAATTAATCCCAATTCCTAAAATTTATGTTTTCAATACTCCATTAATTCATTTAAAAAGTTTATATAATATAAAGTAATATTACATTATTCGTTTAAAAAAAAAAAAAAAAAAATGTTCAACAATTATTTTTATTGATCTACAATAACAATAATAAAGATGTATTACAATGTATTTAATTTAAAGATGTATTTTAATACATGTATATTGTTATATTAAATTGAAGTTTTTAAAAGAAAGTAAACAAAATATAAAGGTGAAATAAGTGAAATACGCACTCTGGCCCAACTATAATCCATGGGTACTGTAGGAGGTGGTAGTTCAGGTGCCGATATAATTATACCGTCTTTAAGAAGTTGTTCGTATACTGAGTGTATAAGTTCTCCCAGATTATCAAAACTTTCTGGTACGTAAGCGCCAGCAGCTTTGAGAGCCTCGTTTTTTGCTACTGCTGTTTCAAAATTTGTATTTGCTATCGATCCTGCATGACCAAACTGCACCTCTGAACTAAACATGCTTGCACATGTACCAATGCACCAAGCAATTAGAGGCTTTGTAATGCGACCTGATTTCAGAGCTTCGCAGACATTATATTCCTCGACACCACCCACCTCCCCAAGTAAAACGATCATTTTCGCATCAGGATCATTTTGATAGCGTATTATATGATCTAGAAAAGTGGTACCAGGATATCTATCCCCGCCTATGGCAACACCTTCAAACACTCCATTAGACGCTACAAATATTCATTAAAAATTAATAAATTTTAATGTTTACAAAGGTACATGGATGCATAAATAATGTAGTATTTGTCTATATACATATATGAATATTATTTTAAAACTCACATTTATATTTTTAATCTCTTATTTATTTGATATTAATTTTAATATTTCATATCGGTAAATGATAAATTGATGTTTTTGAAATAGATATAAATTTTAAGTTTATCAGGTACATAAATATTAAATCTGAATTTTTGTACTGAAAATATACTTTATTGTAATCAAATGATAAAAAATATATTGCATTTAAGATATTATTCATTACTACTTATATATTTTTTTCATAATTTATGAATTACATGCCATAAAACTTTGCTTAATAAAACAATGAGCAAAATTGTCATTAAATTATTTAATTTTTATAAAAAATAAAACGCTCTATTTATCAAGTTTAAGTTCCATGTAATTAAATCTGTAACAGTAGTCAAATCTGATAACTAAATTATATACAAAAGTATTTTTCAGTTTAATCATTTAAATATTTCTTTGACCGTTTTTGCTATGTTTGATACTACCTTATTATGCAAAAAAACGTTGTTTTTTCCCATTCTGATTCTTTTAAGTAAAATGCCTGATTCTATGAAATGAACTCAAGTATACTACAACAAATAATAATAATAAAAAAAAAAAGCTTTTCGTAATTCTAAGTTTACGGGTTAAAAATTCAACATGTTCAATATGTACATTATTACATGTATTGCGAGTCAGAAATTTTTATTAGTTAGAAACAAAAAAATAATGGCAAAAATGATAGTTCGATGTTAACATTCGAAATTACAGATATGTACAGTAGAATTCCAGTTCTTTAATATTATATTTGATATTACTTATAACTATTTTTACATTATTTAAAGTAAATAATTCAAAAATATAAAATTATTAGATACAATGAAATAATGTCAAAAGAGTAATGCATAATATATCAAACCTTTTGAAATTATGTTATTCAGTTCATTAGACATGCCACCGGAACGTGATACATAGGCTACACTCCCTGCTCTATATAGTTTGCTGTGTAAAATATTGTCCATCATGCCTCCTGTGTTACCAATCTTGAAACATCCTGGTTTAACACCACCGACCGTTGCTGGCCCAATAATTGTCACATTTTTTTCTTGTGCTCTTAATATCAATTTCCTCGTCATATTTTCAGGAATACCTTCAGCTATAATAGCGATTGTCTTAATCTGAGGAAATTCTAAAGTTTCAATCGCACTATCGTACGCCGACCGTAGTGAGGCAAAAGTTATCATGATATCTGCATCTGGATGTTTTGTCATTGCGTCCCTTATGTATGTGTATGTAGGTATGAGTACCTTAAAAAAAATTTTATATCAGAATACCATTCTTTATAATTTACTATTCTTTTATAGTTACTATTAAATTTTTTGCTGCTTAAAATTTGGGTAGAAAATAATAAAATTAAAAAAAAAAAATCATTACATTTTATGCTTTTTACTTTAATACAATTATAACTGAGAAAATTATTTTTTAATTATTTAACTATAAATTTAATATTGACATCATTTTGTTATTTTAAAGTCACGGGCCTTTATTTTAATGATTTCAATGACATATATCAATACTTACATTTACAAAAATAAATAATTTTGTAATTAAAATAAAGTTTATGACTATTAAAAATATAAAAAAAACCTTATCATAATTGTCATATCTACAAAATATTATATAAATTTTTTTTCTTTTTTTTTTTTCATAAATTACAATAATAAAGATTTGATGGAAATAGTTTAAATGTTTCATAGAACTTCATAAAGAAATTATTAAATTTCGTCCTTAAACATAAAAATAAGTAATACTTCAATATTTTAACAAATACCTCCTTATGACCCCAGTAAAATTTTTGTTTATGATCGCCTGTAAAAGGATAAACAACAGCAACTACTGATGGCTCACTTCTTCGACAGACAAAGTCAAAATCCAGCATACTTTGAACAGCGCGCGCTTGCATACCCCAAATGATTGATTTGGTTTTACTACTAAATAGTGGCTTAAACAAAGAATCTGTGGAATCACTTTTTTGTACACGTGGCTGTTTCATTGGGGAAGATGGTGTTGTAGAGGCCGGAGCCAATGGACCCATATCTTGACCTGAAGGTAATAAGAAGTTTGCCGTTGAAAATTCTTGAGCTTCTGGATCGGGAATAGGCTTTTTCCCCATTGCCATGGCACATATTGCAGTCATATGAGTCTCTGGACCAAATACATGGACTGGAACTTGAAGGCGTTTACCAACTTCGCGAATTATCCTAAAAACAAAGAGAAACTTTATAGATATAAAATTAAAAAATCGAATAAATACTTAATAATAATTTTATAATTGAATTACGATACATTTATTATAATATCAAAAAAAATTTTTTTTATATATTTGATTTATTTAAAAAAATATAATAATATAATAAAAGTAAGATTTATATACTTTCAGAATATAAGTTACTATTTTAGGAAATTCAAAAAACTGCAACCTTAGAAATAATATAATTATATAACTTTATTTATAATTTTTAAAAAATATAATTTAAATTATTTGTATATAATATAAATATTAAAAATATACTTAAAAAGTGATCAACTGTGTTATATAAGCTTTAATACTCACCTTAAACCTTCCTGATAATTTGGTCCAGCTCTTCTGACAAATATTTTAATATCGTGTTCGACTAATTTTGGTTGAAATTGTTGAAGAGCTTTTACAATTCCTTTAAATGTTGCTGCTACATTCGTAAAATTGGCAATACCTCCTCCAATAATAAGAACTTTTCCATCAGAATGCTTTTCCTTCGTCATGAGGCTAAGTATAGTTTTAGCATACTCATAAGTTTGTTGTTCACTGGGTGCTCCTGAATACTCTCCATAATTAGCTAATTCAAATGCACCACCCAGATCACAAATTGTGTCGGAATAAATAACTGATGCACCTATAAATTTTTTTTAAATATTTAATTAAAAATTGTTATTAAAATTATTTTCCAATAATAATTCGATTAAATTTTTTTTTTAATATGATTTAATAGATAAAGTTTAATACAATCCAAGAAATGGAATTAAATACAAATCATGTGTTAAAAATTTTATTTATTATATATAATAACCAAACATTGTATTGCATTTAATAATAAATATAATTAATTGAATAAGTATATATATAAATATAATATAATTAAATAAATTTCATTTAATTTTATTACTAATTCAAATACGTCTTTATTTTACATTTTTATGCAATTTTACTAATTTTTATACTTCTCTTATAATTTAAAAAATTAAAGACAAATAAATTGAGTTTATAATTTTTTTTTTTTTTTTTAAAGATAAAAATAAAATTGTAATGACATAGGAAAGATTTATAATTTTTTTTTTTTGAAGATATACAAAAGAATATAAAAAAGAACTAATATAGCCTCATTTTTTCATTTAAATATTTTATAAGTTCAAGGATACATACAACATAATTAAAAATTATTTTTATATTTATTAAATAATTATAAAATATCTTTTTAAATTCACTAGAATTTACAAAATATATTCTTATACAATTTTATTGAAATTATAATAATGTAAAAAAATTTGAAGAAAATAAGAGTGTATTGAGAATGTATAGTTTTGTTTAATTTTTTAAAACTTTTATTCATTAATATGGTCAATATTTAACAGTTTTATAAATGCTTAACAAAAAAAATCTTGATTCCAAAATATATTTTTCATTTGGTGATAAATATTTAATATTACTTAATATTAATTTAAAATATAATAATTATTTTATTTTATTATTTTTTTTGAAACTTTTTTAATATAAAATATAAAATGTAGAATAATTACTAACCTCCACCAGCAACCATTGTCCAAATTCTACCATTAGGATTAAGAATTGTCAATTTTAAACTGGCACCAGATTTGGAATCTAAGTCTGCAATGTAAGCCTCTTCTGGGTAGGCATCTCTTCCGAAAGGGGGAGGATAATCAATTTCGCCCCAATCTGGTCGACAAATAAAATCTGCAGTTGTGTCCAACTTCGCAGCCAGATCCAAAATATAAATGGCATTGTCAGTCACTACCAATGGATTAATTTCTAGGTAGGTGAAATATAGGTCCACGTAAAATTTATATAGTGTCTGAATGAACTTAGCTATAGCACTGAGAATTAAAAATGGATTTGGTTAAACAATCATTACTAATTAGTTAATATCTATAGGTTTTTAATTCATTTTTCACGTTAAAAGAAAGTATAAGATCAGTCAATACATATCGAGTAAGGTGTTTTAAACATTAAAAAATGTGTAATTTATTTATTTTTTTTTTTAATTTATCTTGTGATGAATTTTAGTACAACGTAAAAAAAAGATATATTTATTTGTATTGAAATAACAGGCAATTTGAATATTATTTCGGTAAAAGATATCATTTTTATTAAAATTAAAAATAAATAAATTATCCTTATTTACAAATAATATTAATTTATAAAAGTTGAAATTATAAGAAACTCTTACGGTTTTTTGTCATTGCCTATATGTACCAATAACCTATCAGTTATCGTTGTTATACATGGAATTTCGGAATCAACCAGAACTTCAAGTTTTAAGGCCTTGGCGTCTACATCACCAACATCAACACCACCCTGGTGATGAAATAGAATAATATCGGCTGTTCTATGTGAATAGATGCAAATATACGCTTCTTCTTCCTAAAACAACGTACAGATATGTATTTGCAATGATTGTGAATAACAAACTTAAGATAAAAATTAATATATACATTTGTACATATGTTTCATATTAAAACTTAATTATAGTAAAATATTATAGAATCTGAAAATTATGTATTTCAATAAATATTTTATAAAATCTAGACTTTAATGAATGCACGTAAAATTAATATATGAATTGGGTATATAAAATACACATAATATTTTAATAGTATTAAAGTAATAACATTTTTAAGTGCTAGTTTAAACAAACATGTAACGTCCTTTATCTATAAAATATAAAGATATCAAAATATTTAATATCTATTTATTACTCTGTATTTCATTAAAATCTTTACATTTATTTTTTATTTAAAAGTATACTTACTAATTTATTATTTTTAATAAATCAAATTATATCTTTAAAAAAAAATTTTAATCTTCAGACAAAAACGTTCAATAATCAGAATAAATAAAATTAACAGTATTACATGTATATTACATTATTAAAATGATTATTTCACAGAATTAAAAAACAAGATTTCTTATTTTTAAGCAGAAAAATTTATTTTTATCAATTAAAACAGAGTAAAATTGGTATTATCTATGTATCACAACATAATTTAGAATTATAGAAAAAGAAAAAGCTTTTTTTGTTGAGAATATTAAAATATTTTGGTAAAAAGGTAATATGGTAAATCAGATAGATTGTTGATACGATTTGCATATTATTAAAAATCTAATTAGACCAAGCAATAGAGCACTTTTTAGCCCATGAAAAAAGTAGGTTGTGATACATATCAAAATTCGTAAAAAATCTGTAGATTCTTATTTTCTAAAATGCCACTCATGATATTCAGGGGTTTTCTTTATTAACAATTTTAAAGAAAAAATGCATTTTTTTTTTACTTATGTTGTTATAAAATGAAAAGTTTTATTTTTAACACTATAGTGTCAATGGACGATTTATAACTAATAAAATTGCGAAGAAAATTAATTTTTATATATACCGATCGGAAAATTAGAAGCAGAAAAATTTTCCAAAAACTGGCTAATTTTGAAATTAATTAAAAAAATTGCAACTTTTTTATTTTTTAATATTTAGAACTCTTGTTTTCGAAAATTAAAGTGATGAATGTATATTTTATTTGTTCAAATTTTTAGCTTAATCGGATTATTAGTTTTTGTGGAATACTAATGTTAATTAAATTATGTGAAAATTGACAAAGTTATTTTCAGCTCAATGCACCTGATGATTTTAGTTTTTTCAACGGGTTTTAGAAAATATAACTATTGCACAACAAAACCTGTATCTTACATTTCGTTTAAATATTTCGGATTATATAAAATTTAGGAATAAATATGACCGAAAACGACCGAGAGCGTACAATTTGATCAAGAGTGGGGAGAAGAAAAATTGAGAAGTTAGTTAGCGCAGATTTCACTTCTATTGCTATATATTAAAATTCCCCGGTTTTTACTCTCCCTACTTCTCGTGTACTCGACCGTTGTTAGTCATCTTTATCCGCATATTTTAGGAAATCGGAAATACTTAAACGAAATGTAAGATACAGGATTTGTTGTGCAATAGTTATATTTTCTAAAACCCGTTGAAAAAACTAAAATCATCAGGTGCATTGAGCTGAAAATAACTTTGTCAATTTTCACATAATTTAATTAACATTAGTATTCCACAAAAACTAATAATCCGATTAAGCTAAAAATTTGAACAAATAAAATATACATTCATCACTTTAATTTTCGAAAACAAGAGTTCTAAATATTAAAAAATAAAAAAGTTGCAATTTTTTTAATTAATTTCAAAATTAGCCAGTTTTTGGAAAATTTTTCTGCTTCTAATTTTCCGATCGGTATATATAAAAATTAATTTTCTTCGCAATTTTATTAGTTATAAATCGTCCATTGACACTATAGTGTTAAAAATACAACTTTTCATTTTATAACAACAAAAGTAAAAAAAAAAATGCATTTTTTCTTTAAAATTGTTAATAAAGAAAACCCCTGAATATCATGAGTGGCATTTTAGAAAATAAAAATCTACAGATTTTTTACGAATTTTGATATGTATCACAACCTACTTTTTTCATGGGCTAAAAAGTACTCTATTGCTTGGTCTATAATATATTGATCGATTGAATTACACGGATGCTCATTGGGTTTTATATAAATAGTTAAATGTAAAATGTAATGTTTTAAAACATTTTTTGCAATACGTTAAAATGTATATTTTATTTAAAGTAAAATAAAATATTTCTTTATAAGTTTTATAGTCACAATTCAATATAATATACACTGTCGCATGTTTTCAATCATTGAGTTTGATATGATTAATAAAACGAATAATTGATTTATATTTTACAAATAAAATGAGGCATTTCAAATAAAATTCTCTTGAAAATAATTTAATTTTAATCCATGTTCTTATTTACGTACACAATCATAATAATCTTTTTATTTCATCAAAAATTATCTCGAATAAGTATTAAAAAAAAGGGGGGAGGGAAATGAAAAATGTAAAATACTGACAGGCTTATGAGGTACAAAGGGCTCAATGATGAAGGTCTTAAGTTTTCCATGGGCCTTGCCTATTTTAAGTTCTTTATTCATGCGCTCTGCAATCCATTTCTGGCACTCGTTAAGATCGACGTTGACTTTTATTAAACCGAGTTTTCCCCTACGCTTAATAAGTTGATCGGGCTTAACGACCAGTCTTTCATTGATGAGCCATGGATTTTCATCTACAATATGCGACCAGTTGGTCGTTTCAGTAATGATTACGAAGCGACACTTGGCTGCCGTCGTCCCAATAGCAAGTTTGCGGTTTATTAGATCCTTGCCTGTCGCCTCGCGAATCGCCTTCGCAGACATTTTTTTCAGTCCTCGTCAGGCCTCTGAAAATTAAAAACAACAATATATCCATAATTATTCATAATAATATTTAAATAAAATTCTGTATAACAATGTCCCATTATTTAAACTCACAATTTAAAAACTGATTTTTATTATATTAAAAAATAAACCCACGTTATTTTAATAATATAATTATTCATTTTAAACATCTCGTCAAAAGAAATTTTTTTCATTTATATTGTAATAAGCAATTAATAGAAATAATATAATTATTTTAAAAAATATTAATTATGAATTAGAAGAACAAATTTTATCTTTAATCCACGTATTGTTATTATAACTTTGTAAAATAAAATTATTTTTAGAAAATTGTTACAAATTTGTCTTATATATAAATAAATAAACAATATTATTAACTTTATAAATTGAAATTTTTTTATTTCTAAAGTTGACTATATTATTTAGTATTATTTATATAAAATTTTCAATAAAATACGTGAATAAAATATTAAAAATTGTAATATTGTATATAAAATTTAAACTGGATAGCGTATTTTAAAATTAAAAAAAAATTTCTTTTTTTTAACTTATTTTTACCTGCCAAATTCATGTATTCATTACAATAATTTATAAAACATTTCTCTTTTTAATTTACTACTATTAAAGATCAAATATTGATTTCATTAAAACTTTATTCGCATACTGTTCTAATAATATTTAGTTTAAAAAAATAATTTCACGTATTATTTTTATTTCATTTAAACAAAAATAAATAAACTTCAATTTATCTAAGTATTAAATTTAAAGAATAGATGTTATTGAAATTTTTTTCATTTCCATAGCATGACTTGTTAATTTATATATAAGCAAATTTTTATTTAGATTAATGAAAATTATAACTTAGTTGATATTTAATAAATTATGATGATTTAAATGATATTCAATATTGATTATAATATAATTGCTTCAAAATATTACGATATAAATTAACTGTATTTGTTTCAAATTATGGTAAGTGTACTTCTAAAATAGTTTTATATACACAACAAAATAAATAATATGCGAAATAAATTTAAGAAATTACATTATTAGATGAATATATAAATATATAAATGAATATATAAATTTTAAAATAATGTTCAGTAATAATTTAAAAGCTATACACTTAACAACTAAATAAATATATATAAAAGATATAAACATGTTTAATTAAAATTAATATAATTTAATTAGTTCTAATTTTAGTAAAATTCTTAATGTTCATGAAATGCATAATGTTTGCATAAAATTTTTTCAATATTTAAATTGAAAACTAATTTTTTATAATACAATAATATGTTCAATTTAATTTAATTAAAATAGAAGGATTCTGTAACCATATTATTTTATCACTATTAAAAAAAATTTTCTTTACTTTGAGTATATTTTTTATTTTGTTAATCAATTTATATGTAAATATTATATTATCAGTAGTATTTTTTATATTTAATATTTTATATTAAATTATTTGGAACACTATAAATTTATAACTGTTTTTATTTATAACGGTTATTATAAATATTGTTTTAAATTATAATTTTCATCAAAAATATAAAGAGAAATATTTAATGTTTATTTCAACATAATTACTAATTATAAACATGATTGAAAATTTTAAATTATCCATGAATTATATAATATCAAATTAAATAAATAATATTTATTTTTTGTAATTGACACTATAAAAGAAAACAAATATTTAATATTACTAGAATTTAAATTTAATTAAAAAATAAAAAATAATAGAAAAGTTCAATGAAAAGCTGATTTACAAGTTGAATTAAATTTTTTATATTTTCTGATTCCATTGATAATGTACTTTTGTAAATAAAATTATGTTAATTTAAAAATAATCAGATAATAAATAACTATGATGTTTGAATATATCAATGTTTTGTAAGCATATTTCACCATTCATAATTTATAATGTCATGATAAATTGTTATTACACGCAATAATATATTTGTTTAAATTATTTTGAAAATAGTTTTTAATTTCTTAATTTAGAAATTGAATTTTGTACGTTAAAGTAATGTATTTATTAATATAAATTAATAGTGTATTCATTAACTTTAAATAATTTAAATTATTAATTATTAATACAAATGAAAATTAGAATAAAAATTTGTTTTAGTATATTATCTTAATAATTTGTCCAATAGATTACAATATTATCGAATAAAATAAGAATATAAAAAAAATAATTCATTTTTTTTTTTAAAGATATTATTATTTCTGATTGTATAATGAATAAACATCTTATTTCGTTAAAACGTTAATTCTATAACTTCTCGAGTAAATTCTGAAAGATATTTTTAAATTGAGAACAAATATTCTTTATATTCAACACAAATGAAATAATTCTAAAAATTCTAAATTTTTAAGAATAAGTGTAAACACATGTTTTATGTGTATAATTGAAATTAAAGACTAAGACGTGTGTCAAGTGTAACAGTATATTTGGTAATAAATATTACTTATGAAAAATAAGTACAAATTATTTAAGATAATTGCTTAGAAATTAATCTATGAATTAAGTTAAAAAAAAATTTTAATTTAATAACGCATGTTCAAAATATATACATTAAACTGGTCCTTCATAATAATATGAATATTTAGTCTATTATGTAATTAAAAAAAAAAAAAAAAAAACAATTAAATATTATTTTATTAAATGTGGAAAGAAATTGCCGTTAAACGAAATAAAAAATTTAAAAACGAAATCGGAGACCAGTTTTTGGTTTGATTTTAAGGAAAATTTAATTAAATACGTTAATCTTAAATTTGCTTATAAGCTTGATTAAAAGCTTGACCACCTTTGTAAAAAATTTACTTTTGTCCATATACGAAACAGGGGTGTGTGAATGTAACTGAATCAATACACAAATAGCCCACAGCGATTATTGAAATGGTTTACGTGACGAGCTCGGTTTAGTGACCGGCCGGCATGCACTGTAATGTATATAGTAGTAGCAACTTCTGTATAAAACTTGACTAACCGCATTCTTCATTTCTTTTGTATATGTTCGAAAACCGAAGACGTTGATTCGAGTTCATGGCAACTCATTTCCAAAACTTTCTTCTAATCTATTAAGAGGTCTTCGAAATTCAACAGTTACCGCTTTTAAATATTCCGAGTCCAGTTCACCCATGAAAACTGTTGCGATGATCACATCACGAATCGAACTTTCACATTTTAACTTTTAAAAAGACATTCATGAATATAATAAACCTACTTTCAACTTTCATTCAATTATTTTTCATTTATATCTTGTAACCGTATTTCTACATGGATTTTTCTTTTTTTTCTTTTTTCTTTTTTTGTAATTATATGAATTGAACGCATAAATATAAAAATTCTAATCAATATAATAACACAGTGTTTACATTTTTTTATTTTATATTTATAAGAAAAGTTAAGAAGGTATTAAACATTATTTCCAGACTGAATAAAATCATGTACGTATTTGTAAATATCAGTATTAAAAAAATATATCAGTGTAGCTTTCCGTAGCTGATAAATTTCACTATTTACTTTATTGAAAAAAAAAAAAAAAAAAAATTTTATTTTAATCGTATTATTTTTAATATTTTATTTTCTATTTATAGTTCTAATATAATTTTAATATAAATTTTTTAAACTATAACATATATAAATATTTTTGGCTGAAATACATCACTTTTTAAATAATTTATACTTAAAAATTATTTACACAATTCTCTTTTAATTAATTAATAAAATTAATTTTTTATATTATAACTATGTGATAAAATTCAATGAAGGTCATTTATTTTTAAATTCAGTATTAAAAATAGTAGAATAATCTAAAAAATAAATATTCTAATATTCCAAATTTTTAAATATTTATTAAAACTAAATAATGATATATCGGTGATAAATTAGAAGGAAAAATCAAATCTCCAAGAAATGATAATAAAAATTTTTTACAATATTTTAATTTTAATTTATAAATAAAATTTACTTTTTATATGTATTAAAACTTATAAATATTAAAGGTAAAAAACAAATTATTTATTTCTTATAAAAAATTGGAATAATGTTAAAAAAAAAGTATACTTATACATATTTACACACAGTTATTCTTATCATACGTAAAAACAGTAAAGATTAAAAAAATGTTAAATTATTTTAATACACATATATCTAATGATTCTAAATAAATGTATTTTCTATAGAACTCTTTATGCTACACTTAATGCAAAAAAAGAAGTTTTTACAGTATATTTTTGATTCTTGTAAAATAACATCAATCTTAAAAACTAACTTTTTATTATAAGTTTCATTCAACCTATTTACATCAATAATAAAAATAAAAAGTTTTATAACAATTAAATGAAATTTAGTTAATAAATATAGTTAGTATGATTGTACTCTCTTTTGTTGGAATGTGACAAAATTTGAAATATTTTGATAAAAATAAAAAAAATCTACACGTTCTTAAAAACATTTAATTTTAAATTATACACGTTAGGAAGGGTATCGCAGGTATACAGGTGATCTTAACGATAAACGAGTTCACAGGTTGATTAAAGTTGAAAATATTTATGAGCGAATCAACAATTTTTATTGGTTTGCGCATTTATTTATTAGAATGATTAAAATAGATTTCTAAAATCGATATCTGTTTGTTAATGAAAGAAAAGTTACGTTAAAGAGGGAGGAAGGGAGGGAAGAGAGGTGGGAACCAAAATTAAAAAAGTAGTCAGTGACATTGAAACAAATGAAATTGACTTGTATCAAGTAATAATCCCGACTTTTCAAAAATATCGAAGAAAAAAATGAAAAGGCGGAAGTGCAAAGTTGATGACCTCGTTGTGAGGCTCATGAAACCCACGTCACTCCGTAATATGTAGCACAAAAAATCAGAACGTAAAAAAGGGACGGGGAAGGTAAATTGGAGAGACACTCGACTCCTCGTTGCTGAATGAGCAAATAATTTTCATCGGTCGGCCGGACTCGAGTGCAAGTGAACCAAGTGTAAGCTAAGATGCGGAATACTTAAATATTGATACGCAATGCGTTTCAGCGCGGGTTCGACATTTCATTTGCAATGTTCAAGGTTGCGCCGCGCGAGTAGCTGGGCAAAAAATTAGAAAATGAACGTGTCACTTTCACTCGGCGAGCCGGGACCACTTGCCCGGAATAATATGTGAGTGCACAAAACACACGGCGTGCTTTTGCTTTTGCGATGTTTTATTTTGTTTCGATTTCGACGTCCAATAGAATGCGACGTCATGATGTGTTTGCGTGTTGGTTGCCCCCCCCCCCAAACCCTGATTTACCCGCTGCGTGCAATTCGGCCCATGCGCCCCGGTATACATTACATTAATTTTTCATTTCGAAACGCACGCGCAATTACGTCTGCGCTATTTTTGTGGTTGACAATCCCTAAAATTACATAATTAATTACGAGTTGCAGTTTGAGGTACACGGGCTACGGGAATAATAAAAAAAAAAGAGTTTGACTTGTATCAAATAAACATATTTTTGTCAAAAATAACGATATGCTTAAAGAGATAATCCCTTCATTTGACGAGTTGATACATTCGTTATCATCATTGCAATTCGTAAAAAAAAAAGGATTAAAATTAATTTTAACGTCAAAGTCTAGTTGAGGGATTATTTGAAACTGAAGCATAAAAAAACTTTACAATTTTAGAACAATTTTTACGGTTGTAAATTATTTTATTCCACTTTACTTATTTTGCAGACGAATTTCACTAGGAAATATTGAAAGTGTTTAGAAAAATTGATTTACTTGTGTTAATTTGCCTTTTGTTCACAATATTCAATTCTCCAAGTACGTATAAATAATTTAATTTTTAAATAAAAAATTTTTCAACGAATTTTCATTCTTAGTTATATTAAAAAAATATCATTTAAATTAAAACGAACTTAAAGGTTCTTTCATTAAATCTAATATTATATAGAATAATATGAAGATTATGGGATAAAATATTAGAAAAAAAGTTTAATTTTTCGGAATATTATAAAAAATTTATTATTATTGTAAATTACATGAAACCTAATCATGTTTTTTCCATTTTTTTTCTGGTAAATAATGTTACAATAGTAATTCTTAATCTTAAAATTATTTTTCATTAAATTAAATTAAAGTGACACAATTAATAAATAATTTTTTTTTTTAAATTATTTAATTATATATAATAAAATTGTTGAATATAATGTTAAAAAAGAAACAGCAAATACGTTGATTTTGGTAGTAGTTAATGAATGATAATAATACTTGATTGATGATAAAATTATGATTAAACTTTTGTATTATAAAAAATATTACGTTTGATAAAATTTGTAATTTGAATTTATTAATAACATCAAAACAATCATTTGTGAGTTTTAATCAATAAAATCAAATAAATCAAATTTTAAGATTAAGTTTAATGATATTTTCTTTGTATTTTAAGTGTATCGTTGTGACAAAATTTTAAAGTTTATCCTAACAAAATTCTAACATACTTTCTTGACTCTGTAGCAATTTAATCACTTTATTTTAAATTTAAATAATATCAATAAATTTAAATTTAGAACTTGATTGTTTACTTGATTTATTTGAATACATTAAAAAAAGAAAAATTAAAACTACTTTATTGAATAAATGTAGAGAAACCATTTTAATTGAACACATGCCGAGAGAAAAAGTTATAAAGGTTAAAAAATATTGTCCAAATAAAAAAATGTACTTGTTTTGATCTTCTTTATAAGAGAAATTATACTTTTACAATTATAAAGATATGTATTTATATTCAATAAGACGTATATTTTTTTTAATTCTTCAAGCTACATGGTTTTTTAAATTATAATTGGTGTGCTTTTCAAAGTTTCATTGTACAGAATAAAAATCAGTAGTGGAGATAAAGAGTCACAATAAAATTAGCAAACAACTTTTAAAAAAAAAAAAAAAAAGTTCTATCGTGCAAAAAATTGTTCTCATTATTACAATAAAAACAACGAGTAAAAAGGACAAAAATTAATTTCGTTTTTTAATTTTTTAATAAAGAATGGTAGAATATTAATTTTTCAACTTTTGCAAGTACTCACTTACTTTGCGTACGAATTTTAATCAAAGTGTCGGATGCACACACATGCAACGATGAATATAAATTAACAAAACTAAAGTGTATCGCGCAGTTCACAATGTATCCACTAACTATTATGGTGAGCTTGACATGAACGTTAAAGCACGAGGTTCCCGAGGTTCCTTAACCTAATGCTTACCAAAATACGTGTCAAACCGATACTCGGAGAAAATAGAAAATCGAGAGAGAGAGAGAGAGAGAGAGAGAGAGAGAGAGAGAGAGAGAGAGAGCGGGGCAGGAAATATTTGTGTAGACGATAACCGTTTCTTTTTCTTTGAGCGTGAAAACGGTAACGTCCTATTCGCCTACACGTTCGAAAAGAACTGAGTCCAAACCGAATCGCCGGTCACAATTGCATACACGAACCAAACCAACACCGCACGCGCGCGGTCACTTCACTTGAGAAACGAGTTGTTTATTCAGTAAGAGCCGGCCCCTTTTACGCTAGCACTCGGACGAAAGAGCCAAAGCCTCGTTACTTAAAAAAATTTCCAGGTGCTTTATTAACTTCTTCTTTCGGACCTTCGTAATATTTATATTATTAAATTAATAGTTTTTTAATAAAAAAAAATAAATAATAAACAAATATGCTACTTTTATTTGATGTGTAAATGTTTAAAGTAAATCACTTATTAGATATTGCGAGGACTTTAATTGAGGAATTATCAATTCAAGTTGTACACGGAATAACTCTCAAAAGTTATGGGTGAAATTTTTTTTAAAAATTAATCTTTGACGCCTCATTAGCATGCCATTGCATATGAATTAACATAAAGTAATTATTATACAAATTAATAAAAAGAATATTCTTTAAAGTTTCATTTATAGTATTTATAAGAGTTGGATAAAAATATCTTATTTATTGAGTAAAATTTAAGTTTTTAAATATTGTATCAAAAAGTTAATTAAACATTGCAAATAAAAATTTATATTGTTTTTATGAATTTAATAATTATATTATTTTAAAAAATTTAATACATAATACGATGTACTTAAATCATAAAACATGATTTCACATTTTTAATTTATTATTTTTATATTTATTAGCATATAATTTTGTATTTAAATATTTAATATTAAATCTTGAAATTCTTCTTAAGTAGATAATTTTTATTTCAAATATTCCTGCATATATAAAGTATTTTTTAATGCGATTTTTATAAATACTTATAATTAAATAGACATGTTACATATTTTGTATTTGATTATTATTTTTATTGATTATTATTTAATTATAATTAATTATAATTTTTTATTTAACTATCCTTGATTTATAATGTTTTTAATTTTCTTTTGTACACACATTTTACATTTGTTCAATCAATATTTCAAATAAACTGATTTCTAAATATATTACCTCATAAAATAAATGAAATAAAAAAACTAATTTTTTTAAAAATTTAATAAAAACTTTATAAATATGTACATATATACATATATATCATACAAAATTATATTATTTATTATGATTATAATAAATATATATTTTATCAAAGCTTCCCGTCACAAACATGTAAAAATTGGATTTAAAAAATAGAGAAACCGTTTGAAAGTTTTACTATTACAAAAGAGAACACATTAAATTTTATTTTTAAATAATTTTATATGTAAAAAAAACTTATTTCTTATAAGGTATATAATTAATAAATAATAATTTAGGGACAAATTTTAAAATTAATTAAAGCTTTTTGCTAGTTTAGTTTTACTTTTTTATTGTACTACCAAATTATTAGAACAACTAAAATTTAATTTATATTAATGCCTCTTTTAATAAACTGCATAATATATTAATAAAATAAACAATTAATCATTAACTTAATAAATATATAACCCTCTGTGAATGGGTGCGCAGATGTATGTATATTTTTTATATGTATACATTTGTGTACTAGCACACACAATTTATTATCTTATAATTATTAATAAATTAATACAACGTATTTTGTATTTAATATTTTAATATGATAATATCTATAAATAAAACTGATTTTTATTAAATTTCTAAAATATGAATTCTTTTGAAATAATTTATAGTTGTAATAGAAAATAAAATAACTATTTAAAAGTAATTTTAAATTATGTTAAAAAATATTACGTATGCCTAATTAAAAAATAAGTATTTAATAGTAGTTATATAATATATATACAAAACATATTTATTTTCTTTATTTGTTAAATATTTATAGAAAGTAGACAAATTAAATACTACTTTTATTTTTTTTACTAAAATAAAAATAAATATACCTTTTAGTTTCATTAATTATATATTGTAGTAATATAGATAATGCTTATACATATTTTTTCTTCAATAATAATAATACAAATATGTTACATAAGAAAAAGTACAAAATTTTATTAAAAAAATATATAAATTAGTAATTTAATATTCATTATATTTTTCATATAAATGACATAAAAAAATATATTTAATTTAAAAAAAATTAAATTAAAAAAAATGACGATGAACGAAAATGTAATTTATCAATTATATATTTGAATTATCATACTTGTAACTTAAGCAATAATACAAAATCAGTTTTTTTTTAACAAATACTAAGCTCTCTTATTGTCTAATGAAAATAACTGATATTGATCGATCATTTTTTAAATCAATTAAGAAATGAATTTTTGAGAAACTCTTAAAATATTACAATAAATTTTCTTAATAATTTTTAAAATAAATAAATATATTGAAACTCAATTAAAAAATTAAATATGACTTTTAATTCTTTGTTCTAGTAATAAATAAATAAAAATGGTTTTATAAACACAAAGGTTTTTAAATGTTTTTCATTTATTTATTTTTTACATTATCAATGTGTAACTATAAATTAGCAAGTTAAAAAAACTTTAATTATTGTATAAATATTATTTCAAATATCATTTTTAAATAAATTCTTGTGTTGTTCAATATATTTAATATTATTTAAATATTTTAGATCTCCTTTTTGTTTTAATTCACTTTTTATTTTGAATTTAAAAAGGCTTACATAAATTTTCATTTAATATTAACTACCTACAACCATTTATTTTACTTATATGATATAAATAATAAAATAATATAAGTTTTACTAATATTACTAATATCAGTTAAAATTATGTTAATATAAGATCTTGCAAAATTTATTTTTTAAATACGTTTTATTATTATTGCTTATAAGGTAGAAATTTGTGTGTAATCCTGCTCACCTCAACCTTAGATCTTTTATATCCTCATATTTTTTATATTACTTCAATAATTATTTTCTTTTTTATTCCTTAAAATAATAAATAAAAAATTAAACAAAATTAATTTAATTTTAATACTTTAAATATTCTTTATTATAGTTTTACCTAAACAGGAAAAAATAGTAAATATATCTGTAATTACAAAAATATTTCTTCACCACTTGTTACAAGGCATAAGTAAATTAAATTTTTGTTTTACTTTTATATCTACATAAAAATATGAAGTCATTGACGTTGATTATGTATTTATTGACTACTTTAAAAAATATGCTTAGTAAAAATAGAAAATATATGTCATTTATATAAAATTTATAAAATTTAATAAAGACTTCTTAAATCAAGTTGGTAAATTAAAAGCTTTTGTCACAATATTTTTTTAATTTTTGTACTTGAAACACGTGAACACTTATTTTCTTAAAATTCTTAACGTTGATGTAAAAATTTTTAAAAATGTTAAACTTTGAATAATACATAAAAAGTATTGATAACTATGTTGATCATAATAATTTGGTAGTACAATAGAATAATGATGTGGTAATTATTATTTTTAAACATTTTTTGGTTAATCTATAATTCGAAATGAAGATGTAAATGGCTTCTTAACATTAAATACATAATTTTGATAATTATTTTAAAAATATTTGGAATTTTTATTTATGAAGATATATGGATATAAATATATCAAATTTGATAAAACTTGTTATTATTTATACATCCACACTACTTCCTTTTAATAGATATAGAAAATTTAAACATAACTTATTTTATATAATTACTATAGTAAAAATGATTATTTATTGAAGTATATAATTGAAATAAAAATGGCACTCTATATATAATAGATTAGTTTATAATACGGAGAAGACAATAAATAGGTTAATTCATTTTATATTCTAATGAAAAGGTAAGTATCATAATGCATCAAATTTGTAATAAAAAATATAAATATTTAAAATAACTCATATCAATGTGTTAATTTTCATGAATATGATTGCAAACTTTCTGTATTTTGTTTTATTAATGTGAATTTAATAATCTTTCAAAAGTATAATTAATAAAAAATACAATGATTCCGTAAAATTTTATAATTTATGTAAATTTAAAAATAGTATTTTAACTAAAAAAATTTTTTACAATTGAAATAAATTTTTTTTTTTGTTTGAAATAACATACATATAACATGTCTTTATGAATTATAAAAGAATCAAATGAATATAATAATATTTTTTAATTAGGGCATAAAATTTTAATACTATAAAAAAATACACTTTCTTTATTAAAATTACTTGGCTAAAATTATAATATATATAATTCGTTAATATATTTAACATTAAATTTTTTTAACTCAATGATGTTTATTAATTAAGTTTCGTAAAATCTTTAATTTAATTTATTTATAAACGAATTTGATTTCACCTTGAAAATGATTATTTAACAATTATTTAAATAAATATAATCAAAACTAAATAATAATTTTGATTAATTGTATGAAGTAAATATATATATATTATTTTTATTGTATCATTTAATATTAATGTAAGAGTAAAATATATCTAGATATTTAAAATAAATATTTTCTAAACTTTATGTAGCTTAAAATACGAATTTGATTTTTTTAAAAACATAACAATCTAAAAATACAAATTAAAAAAATATTTTCGATAGTCAAATATTACTATAGGTGGCGTAAATTATTGGCGTCCATTAAATAATTTTTGAATTGCCGAAAGAAATAAGATGTAAAATTATGCTCGTTTAAGTCCAAAATTTGAAATGGTAAGTAATTATTTCCATTTATTTACTAAAAATCATCTATGAACGATATATTTATTTATACATTTATTTTGAACATTTAAAAAACAACTTTAAATAACAAATTAACTATAATTTTTGTTTAATTTAATTTTTGTCGAAGTTTACGTAATTTATACAACTGTGGTATAATAAAAATAATTTTTGACATTATTATTATTTATATACTTTATTCTTTTTTATTTTTAATTTTATAAGTAATAAAATAAAAATTTGTATAAATGATTAATACTCGCATAAAATATGTTTTATTAAATATACTATAATAGTTTAGAATGAATTATTTTATATTTATATTTATTATTAAAAATTATATACCATGATAAATTAAGACATAATATAATTCTTAACATGATATTTTTCCAGTTTTTAAAATAAACTATTAACAAATAAGTTTATAAATTTATCTTGCCATAAAAATCGAATACTTTGTTTTAATCAAGTGATTTATTAAAAATATTTAAATTATTACCAAATTACATTAAAATTATTATGTAAATATGTTAGCTGACTGATTCAGCTCCATTAAAAAAAAATTATGGAGCGCAATAAAGTTACTTGATCTATATAATAATAAAGACATTTAAGCTATAAAATGGTTAATAAATTATGATAAACGAATGATAAAAATTAATAAAAAAAAAAATACGGAATGTTATTACTACATTATTTTTTGAAACACAAAAAATTTTGTGAATTATTCAATGAAATAGTTTATACATGTTAAATTATCATTGTTATGCAATCACAGAAGTGACATAATAAATGCGTATTCGTACAAAAGAAAAAGAAAGATAAAGAACCACGTGTGAAACGCACGACACGTCATGCGAGCAACGAACCATTTGAATGGGTCGAATGATACGTTAAGCCAAGGTCATGCGGGTGATAAAATATAAGTCACCATCCACTATCATTCGACTTATATTCTTCGATGAATTTTATAAAAAAATAAATGTATATTTTCATTTTAGCCACGTTATACTTGAAAATAATACTTATAAATAAAATAAATATTATTTTCATAAATAACTTCCTAGATTTTGATTATACGTATTATATACCAAATTATATGTTTTAAGTGCATAATTATCAATAACACAATATTTATTATAATAAAATATTATCACTGTTTTGCGATAATACATAACCAATGATATAAAGTATTAATAAAACTAATTTTGAATATGCATATATACAAAAACGGTGCATTATACTTTAAAAAATATTTTATTTAAAAATCGTAACAATATTATATTTTCGTTATATTAAATAATATACTGATTGATTTGTTTATTATTTAATGAAATAACTTTGACTTTTATTCTAAATGTAATATTTATGAATTATAATTTAAAACAAAATTGAGGTTAAAAATTGTTTATTTAATATACCTTTGTTTAACCATTTTTTTAAAAATAATGATCATAATATGACTCGTGGTTCTATTGTATTATATAAAATGATGACTTTATTAAGGCAATAAATACAATTAATAATTTTAAATAAAAGTAAAAAAAAAATTTTCTTCTAATGCATTAAATTTCATTATTATATCATTTATAAATTATATTTTAATCTATTAAAATAAATATATAATCTAAGAAATAAATATTTTTATAGTAGTTTTGTTTAAATATATTTTTTTATTTAACTTGATTATGATTGTATTTTTGTACTTTATTGCTGTCACTTAACATATCCATTTATAATAACCTCTGACTCTGAGGATAAATTCTTATATCGACAGTTATTCAAAAATTTACATTTTTCACTTTTTGAAATTCGATTTTCTCAGTTTTCTTACATATTTCAATTTAAAATATTGCAAAAAAATTTCATCTATCATTATTATAAAATGTATAAAATATATAAAATATTTATTGTTATCTTCATTTTAAAATAAGAAAAATTAAATTTATTATAATTACAACAAAAAATATGATATGAAATATTTATATAATATTTTTAAAACAATGGTATAACAACAAGCTTTTGAACTACTAATCTTCAAACCACAAAATAAAAAAAATAATTTATAAATTTATAAACTTTCATGTTTCAAAAAATTAGACTTTGATAAAATTAGAATTACAAAAGTAAATAGAAATTACAAAGGTAAAATAATTTCTAAACGATACTATTGATTCGTACCCAATAATTTGGTAAAAAATTCCTATTGAATGACCTTTAGATTTAAAGCTATAATTTTAGTCAATGAATATTTAATATAATTTTATGAACTTAAACACTTATTGACAGTGTCAGTTAAATAAAAATTTTATTTAATGTTTATATTGTCATATAGAATATTAAAAGCCAATTGAATTAAATTTATTAAGTTTAATAAACAAATAAATTCTTCGGTCTATAATATTTCAAATATAAGAATTAGAAACTTATAGTATTAGTTATGCAACTTTTTAATAAACTTCTATAATTTTTATTCAAAAAAGAAAGAAAAATGACAAATTGCACGATATAAATATAATATGTAAAATGTATATATCGTTACACATATTACAAATAATTTTCATAATGAACATAAATGACAAGTATTTTTTTAAATTTTATGTTAAAATGTATTGATAAACAGATACAGTATTATTTCATTTTATACTTATTTAAAATAATGTGTATAATTAGTAAATAAATTTTTACTTGCAATTAATTATAATAATAACTAGATTGGAGATAGTGTCATATCCACTTCATTACCTTAATATTATGGTCATTCAATTGAGCTCGTTAATTATCTGATACTACTTTTCATTTATTTACACATGTGTAATTAAAATACGACGAAATTAATAAAAAGATATTGAATGTTAATATTTTTTAAATTTAGGCTACATTTTGTACCCACCGTTTATATTTGCATATTAATGTATGAATTAATTATTCCAAATGAACTCCGTTTTTAATTAAATTATAGAATGGTAAATAAATGAATTCATAGATTGTTTTATTATTTTAATTTGCAAATTTTATAATATATATAACTAATTTTAACATTTTCAAGAGAAAATTTCATCATTAGTGTAAAAATATGGATATGAAAGTACCGAATAACTATATTGGTAAAGATCAAAATGAAGCACGGATCAAGAAAAAAGAAAATATATGATGACATATTATGAGTTAAACTAATTTCTGGAATTGGTGTCTAAGATTTTTAATATTATGCATGTTTATATTTTTTATCAACGAGAAAAATTATATTACTTACTATAAAAGAAGTTTTGAATGAAGGAAATATTGTTTGTACGATTATCCGAAAAAGACTGTGTGTTATTAAAAAAAATTGGGTTATGTCAGGAGAACAAATTGCATAAGGGAAGGTTATATCAACGTATCAGATTTCGCTTCTTATCTTTTTTAATCCTTCTCATATCTCAAATAAAGATAGGTAAGTTGTTAAAAAAGTAATAAATAATATAGATAAATAAAGATAAGAAGTATGTTGAATAAACATTTTCTAAAAATTATTTGATTACATATATTTATACATTTTTAATCAGCAGATTAAAATTTCTTCTTTTCCACTATAAACAAAAAATTATGATTATCTTTCACTTATCATTTTATAATTATAAATCAAAGTATATTAAGTTTTACAAGAAATTTCATCACAAAATTCTCAATTAAAGTGTTTTTTGTTAATGTATTTTATAAAAATTGCTTAAGCTTGTCAATATAATTAAAACACAATTTGCTAATTACGATAAAAATTCTTAATAAAATATCAATATACTTATTAATACGAACTGAAATATATAATTTAAGAATAAAAAAAAAGCAGATTGAATATCTGTTACAATAATTAAGAATGTTTATTGAGTTATTAAGGGATAAATATTTTTAAAAATCTTAAACAGAAAGAATTCTTTTATAAAAAAAATATCATAATATTGTAGACATACATATATTAAATGCAATTGTATCTTCAAAAATAAATAAATAATTTTAAGGAATAAATCCGACGATTTATGAATACATTAGCAGCTACAAAATTTGCCGAGTTGGAAGACGCACGTGACGAATTTCAAATATTCAAATTATTTTAAGTAGCACCTGGAATGTAATAACAAAAACCAATACTCCAGAAAAATGACGAATTTTTTATTTTTTATTTAATTATTAAAATTGTTAGATAAATTTAATATAGTAAATCTGAAAATTTTGACAAAAAGGGATTGGATCGTTGTTTATATCGAAATATAAAGGGTAATATTATAATGATAATTGCTAAAACACATTAAAATTGAAACCATAAAAGTTGTATTTAAAATAAAAATACAATAAGAAATTGTGGTAGTGCTTTTAAAATGTAGCTGCGATGTAAGATACCTACAATGAACCCCAAGCATATGATGTTTAGCATAAACAGCATAAAGAAATTGGTCATTTTCACCGTTAAGAAATAAGTAAATATAATATCAACTCCTATTATCATATGTTGTAGTTATAGGTAAGTTTACTAGTCCAAATCAAATTTTAATCATATTAATATTTTAGGTTGAAATTGCAACAATTGCTGCGTCTTTAATTACAAGAATGACTTTTGATTAAATTTGTATTGAATTGAATTAAACCTCTGATATTGAAACTAAAATATAAAAGTTGATGAATAAAAAAAAACTATGTTTGTAATGTAATACTATACAAGATAAAAAACTATATATTTAAAAAAATAATTGTATACAGTTGTTTTTTTAATTCATCAACTTATAGTCCACCATTAGGCCTTTAATCCAATTTATTATGATTCTGACCAGAAATCAGACGCTGTACGACAAGACGGAACAATTTTTATAGTTTTGTCCTTAACTTCGATTCAAATAGGGTCTTTTTTTAAAAAATTATATATAATATATAATATTATAATAATTTTCTTTTCTACTTCTTTATTCTAATAACTATTATTGCACAAATATAGAAAAATACAAGTCAGTCGTCGAAGTTCAAGATGGTCTAGTGTAAGAATTAAAATCACCCGAGAATCGAGTAACATTGGTACTCAAATTTAAGCTTCCTCGTAAGTTAAAAAAGTAAAAGTTCAATAACAAAACTTTTATGATATTTGGAAAAATATATAAAAAGAGATGAGTAGTTTGTTTCTAGTTCTGTTGAATAAATTTGAATCTCTTTAACTATTATCCATAAAAGCTATATATATTTATATTAATTTATATACTTAAATAATGTTGCTTATATTATAATTTGTCTTATAAAATATATATTTATTTAGTTATATATCTTTATACATAAAATTATATAAGATATATTTAATTAAAATAAGCTTTATGTAAATTTTATTAAAACTGAAATAATTTTTTTAAGTTAAATAGATGTATTATCAAGATACAACTTGTCGCTCCTGCTAATCGAAAAACAAAAAAAGAAAAGATAGGGCAATCCCCTTCCCAAACATTTTTCGACCTTTCCCAAAATACTGCAATAATCAAGTTAAAAAAAATCAGCTCTATAACACACCATGTATATGCATGATAAAAAAAATAATGTTTTATACGTATTTATTCTTTACTTATAGTTGATACATTTAAAATTTTTATGTAATATATCAAGAAAACTAATTTGTAAATGTAATATAAATACTAAATATTTTTTTACAATAAATTTTTAATCACTAATTTAAATTACTTTTTACATAAGTTTTACTAAATAAATAAATAATTTTTAAAAATAAATATTAAGAAATCCCATGCATAATAAATGTTAGGACAATGTTAAATTTTTTAATTTTTGTGGGCACAATTCGGTTGGTATTTGAACATATACAATTCTAATTTGATGAAGTCAAATTAGATTAATTAAAATTGGATAAATTTCTATAATTTATAGTTTCGTAAATTATAGAAGTTCGAAGAAGTCGAACAAAAAAATTAGAATTTTTTTTATTATTGTATGCTCTTATTGTTAATAAATATTTTAATTTAAATTATTAAAAATAAAAATAAAAATAACAATTCTTATAAATACTTATTTTAAATATAATTGATGTACTAATTATGCATTATTAGTTATAACCTTATTTAATATTTTAATAGTTTAATAGATTTTTTATTAAATGTTTATAAATTATTAACGCGATTCCATTAATAAATTAAGTGACAAGTATTTACTATAAATTTAGTCTGAATATGTTTTAATGTATAATATTAATTTATGTAATTAACTTGAGACTAAATCAGAAATCTATAATTCTGCATTAAAATTTTATATCTTGGTTAAACAAATAAAATAGTTTTATTGAGATTATATCAAATTTAAATCATACGCAATGTACAGTTAACAAATATTGAAAACAAATAAATTGTAAAACAAGTTATTTAAATGTTTACCTTAAAAGAAACAAAATATTCTGGAAAAATGAAAATTATAAATTTAAATAAAATAAATTTACATTTAAAATTAAAAAAAAAGTTGTATAAATTAAAGCCCAATAAGTAATTGATAAGATTTGATGTTTTAGATAGTAGATTAAATGTGTACAATTTATAAGACAACTTAAAAAGTATCTATTTTGTTTTGAATTTCATTAAATTTTATTGTAAGAATCAATTCGTTAAAATCAAATTAATAATGTCAGAATATTAAAAATTATTATCATTGCTGTTATTGTTGTCATCATTATCATTACTACTACTACTACTACTACTACTACTATTACTACTACTACTACTACTACTACTACTACTACTACTACTATTACTACATGGAAAAATAATACTTTCAAGTGATCTAATAACAAAACTTTTTAAAATTGTTAAATGTAATATTTATTAATGCAATATCAATTACAACTCAATTGTTGATTAAAAATATATATTGGTTAATAGTATATAAACAATTTATTTATAATTCAGTTGCACATTTTCTCGAAGGAGGAATTTGTGTTCTTTAACGTGCGTCAATGATTCGGGAACCCGAAAAATGGAGTTATGTTGTATTGAATTTATTTATTTCACTTATCGAAACCTGAATACACGCAGCCACAGGCGATCAACTAGAGACTAGAAATGTGACAATCATAATAACCCACGCCTGGCTAAATTTTTTGATATACTCTTATTATTATTGAGGAACAATTAATCGATTCTTTCGCTGTTACGGTAATAAATCCTCGATGATTCAAATTCATTAACTGCATCTGAGAATTTCCGAATTCTCTGTAGGTCAACTCTGCTTCTTAGTACGAAGAACTTCTTAGTGATTTTTTTCTCCTCTGTATCAAGGAGAACAAATCTTCAAATGTATCTTTATCTTTCATCTTTACAAATTAATTTCTTGTTTTTCACGGATAAATTGATTATTTTATTTGTGTAAAATACATAAAAAATTATTTTAGAAAAAATATAAATGTTTTAAGTATTATAATGCGAACATACTTTATTTATTTAATTGTTTTATTTTACGGATCGATTGAATTACTTACCATTTACTATAAGCAAAGATTATAAAAAAAAAAAAATAATTAAGAAAAAATAATAATATGAATATCTATTTAAAAAAAAAGGTTTCAATAATTTAAAATAATGTACAAGTTTTATTTGACGATTCAATTTCTTTTTTTGTAGAAGGTTCTGTATCGTTACTAATTGAATGAATTAAATAAAATAAATTTTACGTTGTTAAGAAGATTTTTATACAAGGATTTGTGCGAAAAATATAAAAACGCTCATTAAAAAAACTTCATTAAACTTTATTTATGTATAAGAAAAAAATATATGAAATATTCTCCACTATAAATTAATTTAACCTTTTTTTCTAGTATTGAAATTATTTTTTGTATTTGTGAAAACTTTTATGTAAAAACTTTATAAATGTATGTATGACCAATCAATTGAATATGTTACTAATAATGGGATTTATCGACATGTAATTAACATTCTTTCGTGTAATGAAACTAAACATATAATATATATATATTAATAATACAGCAATATATCATTATTTATAGTTTATTTGAATGAAAAATAACTTCATTTTTTCTTGTATCTATAATCTTGTAATAGGTACAATTGTAATAGTTTGTTACTCTTTCTAATTAAATCATATTTATATATAACTATTTTAATATTAAATAATAATTATTATTTAAATTATCTCTAAGAACATTTACAATCAATTAATAACAACACAATTAATAATATTCATAAAGAAAAAACACATGTAAATAAAAAAAAATAAGTTATATGAATATAAAATCATTGTATATTATGTAAATTAGAATCAATATTTTCATTCAAACTTTTTTTATGATATTTATCCAGTGCTACTTAATTAATTAAAAAATGTTTTAGTTAAAATTATTAAATGTTTTATCAACAAACATTTTATTAATTACTGTTAGACATATATTTTTAAACAATTTAAATTTTATTCAATTTATAAAAAGTTTTGCACTTATTTTTAAAAATTAAAACCGTATTATATTTAAATTCTTATAATATATAAATAATTAATCTATAATAATATTTATAATATTATTTATATACTTAAATATAATTTTTAAATACACACGTACAAGTATTACATATTCAAACATAAATTATATTTTCAGATCAAGTGTATAATTTAAATATTCAAAATAATTCTCAAAATTATAAAGAATTTTTATTAATTGTACTAAATTATAATTACAATTGCTAATTAATATCAATTAATTTAATTATTATTATATAAATCATTGACGTCATAATTATTTACTACATATATTTATAATTATACATACATTTCGTTATAGCATATAATTATATATTATTATATATTAAATTGTAAAGTTATTCAGTTATATATTAATATTCAATTTACTGGTGTGCAGTGTTATATATTGTATAAATTAAATTTTCTAAATTGATACACTGACAAATAAACAATATACAAATAAATAAAAATATTTGTATTTTAAATGAGTGCAACATAATATTTTTTATAAATTTTATATTATATAAATTCATAATTTATATATAAAATGTACGAAGTGTACAATTTAAGATTTACAAATATAAATTTAAAATATAAATTTTAAAATATAAGATTAAAATATAAAATTTCAATATTTACAGAAAATTTATTCATAAGTGTGTATTGATATTTTTTCAAAATATTCATGTTCTTACTTTTTAATTCAAATTAAAAAAAAAATTTATGCATAACTAATATATTTCTCATTAAAAATATTTAATTTTTATTTTAAATGTAGAGATTGATGCATATCAATGTATTTATTATTAACAAATATGTTATTATTATTACTAATAAGCTACTATAAATTTAATAAACCCATGTTATAATTTATCTGTTAAAATGAAAAGAAAAAAAAAAAAATTCAATTCAATTATTTTATAATTTACTTTATGAAATTATGTATTTAGATTATATTATCAATGATTTTATTATATTTCTTTATTTTATAATTATATTTGTTTATAGAAATAAAATAAAATACACAAAGGTAGTGTGCAATATTGAAAAATTTCTGATTTATATTAACATGTCTTGGATGTTATTTTTAAGCTTTGCTAAAGATAAAATAATCAAAATAATATAATTAAAAAATAAAATATAATCAATAATGAATTAAAGTAATATTTATATATCTATGAACCTTGTGTACAAAAGTTAAAATGGATACAAATTTTTTTAGATAATAATTATCTATAGTTTATTAAAAAAAATTGATGAAACAGTAAAAAGAATTATTATAACCATTTTGAATAATAAATTAATACCTAAATTGTTGATAGTATACTAAAACATACCAATAATGATTGTGCTATTAATCTCTTAAATTCATTAACATTATTGCGTGAACAAATTAGCATTTGTTATGTCATGACATAAATTTAAGTACTGTACCATGTAGTACACATGGTACAGTAGAAAGATACTTTTAAATATTTATATAAGTTGACAAAAACTAAGAAATTTTTACATTTATACTTAAATTTGTTTAATTTCAATTTAGATATTAAATAAAGATATTTATAAAAAGAATGATTAAATACTTGGACTCACATTTAAAATAAATAACTAAATTGAAATTAATTTAAACTTATTATCATTCTAAATTTTGTATAATATAATGTAAAGTCTCTTTTATACAAAATCATTTTAAAATGAAAATTTTAATGCAAATCTTTTTCATTTAATTAATAAAACTTTTATATATTGCATAGAAATAAATAAAATATAACATTTAAAATAAATTAAAATTTAATATATACTAAGTAAATAGTTTTGAGTATACTGAATTTAGTAATATTTTTAATACAAATATAAAAGATTAATAATTAATTAATCTTAATTAATAGATTATATAAATTCTACTATAATTTCTTGACAACAGTTAATTTTAATATTTTTTTCTACATTTTACATTGTTTTTTAAGAAATTTTTAAGAGACTTATCAACTTTATTTTAAAAATTGAAATTTTCTTTGATATTAAAATTTTTTTTCACTTATAAAAAATAATAATTTAACATTTAATATCTATAGATAAAATGATATACTGAAAGATAATTTTTAAAACATATATTTTAAGCATGTAAGAAAAAAATCTAATGGATTCACTACAAAATTGTTTCTTTATACAACAGTTTTAATTTTATTACATAGATTAAAATAAGTTGAAAAAAATTAAATATTTTATTTTAATTAAGATTTGTAAAATTTAATTAAAACTTCAAACATTAAAATTTTAGCTTAAAGACTTCAAAGAATAAGATGAGTCAAAAATTAAATATGTTATCTTAAAAATGAAACTATTACGACACAAATATAATATAAATATTTCAATATTTTGTATAATTAAAAGTTCTTAATTTAAATTATAATAGTTTTGTTCCTTATTTTAATAAACCAACATTATACTAGAACTACTTTTATTCACTTTTATAAGACCTTTTATTTCATTAATTATTTTAGTTATATTAAAACATTTTACTTCTCAACTTTTTAATAAAATAAAAAAACTACTAGGCGGCAGATATTAGTTAGATAAAAAAATAAAAAATATTGGAGATTTTAATTCTTATTGAAATTTTTTAGGTTAGTCTCTACCTATTAATCTAATAAATATTATAATAAATAAAATTTAAACAAACTATTTTTAATAGATAATTTTTTATTTTACAGTATATTTTAATATAAATCATATTAAATTTATTAAAAGCACTCAAAATATTTTATATAAAGACTATGGAGTTGATTTAGATGAAAAAATAATATGCAAAAGTGTGATTATACAAACATTCAGAAGATGAAAATGCAGTTTATTAGTGTCAAGTTTCACTTTTATTATACTCACAGATTTGAAAAATTGATGTTTAAGTAGTTTCTTTAATGATTTTGTAGCAATTCCGATTAATGTATAAAAATGTACGTTTGCTCTTATCTTATCGTACTCCTGGTCCGATACTAAATTCAAGATGGAGTCTCAGAAATCTAGTTAAATAAATTTCATTTTCACCAACATTGTATATATCAATATTTTCTAGGGTTTCAAAATTTGTAAATATCCCCAGTTTAAAATACATTTTAGTTTTAGAAAGTAAATTTATTTGAAAAATATATTTTATTTATTTGCGAATATTGTTTTTTTTTTTAAATGAAAATTATTGATTCAATTATTAACATTATTTTAAAAATTGACAATTTATTCATTAAATTGTAAGTACAATTATTTAACAAAAATATTCAACTAAACAATACATTATAATTTTAATAGTACGGATTCTATTGTGCAAATTTTATTTTTATTATTCCTAATATATTTTTATTTCATAATTAAATTAAATTACTTAATAAAATTTTATTTATTATACAAATTTATATCTAATTGTGAACATTCTTCATGTAAGTATAACTTTTATGTAATATTAACATTCCTTTATAGACATAACATTTTTAATTCTGTATAATGTTCTGTATAATTTTAAACAATTTGTTTAATATCAAAAAATCTCATATACATAATATATATTTGCAATATTGGAAATAATATTTATAGCAACATTTCTTCTCTTAAAAATGTATAAATATATATTAATATATATTTTATATATTAAATTCAATTTTATATAAAATAAAATTTATTTCTTTTTGCTAAATCAAGTCACAACTTTTGAATATATTCTCCATCTATTGATCCATAAATTCTTTGTATTAATTTAAAATTTGTAGAATTATTCTCAAAAGATTTATGCAATTAAAAATATATTTTATAGAGAAGAAATTATCTTTGTTAATATTTAAAATTATAAATAAATTTTATGATAATAAAATAATATATAAATATAAAAATTTAATCTCTCAAAAATTAATAATTTAAACTCTTCCTTCCAGTCTTGCTAATACTTCATGGGCACTTTCTATTACACTATATATATATGGACGTTCCATTGGATTAACTTTAAGCAAAGATAGTATCAAATTTTTTGTATCCTAAAAGTAAATTATTTTTTATAATTATAACATCTAATATCTTAAAATAAACTTTTGTGAATAATTAAAATTTATTACAATATATATATATATATATATACAGTAGAGTACTTATGATTTTAAGTTTTGAATTTTAAATCTATTCACTATTATATTATATATGCAATGCAAACATAATAACACCATTATACTGCAGATTATTACATATTATTTATTGCAAATTACATTTCAACTTTCTTGTAATAATTAAGAATAACATGTATTTTTAAATAGATTTCTTTTAGGTTTGAATAAAAAGTACATTATCAAATTACAAGTTTTTATATTACTTACTTCATTATATGGAGCACTTTCAGGGAAAGTAATATTTGCGCTAATAACAGCAAGTGCAACGCTATCTCCTCTTTCATATACTGTATCAAATGGAGACTTAAAATAACACATTGCATATAAAATACAACCTAATGACTAAAAATAAATCAAATTTACAACCTTACTTTATTTAAAGAAATTAAATGAAAATAAAAAAAGAAAAAATAATAATAATTAATGTGCAAGTTTCTTTTAGTTACCCAGATGTCTGTTCGCTCATCAATCATACAATAACTTTCAACATTAAAAAGTTCTGGTGCTCTGTATGGCATTGAGCATCTTTCTGCTGCTAATTCTTGTAATGATTGTGCGGCATGATTTCCACATACCTTCACTCTTGCTGGTGCAACCGATCCTAAAATATAAAACATTTTACAAAATATTTTACACTATTAAATAAATAAAATTTTAGATAAAAATATGTGATTTAATATAAATTTTTAGAACTCTTAAATATAGAAAATTTTAATTATTTACTACCTAAATCCATTATTATTGGTGTTGTTCCATCACCTAAAAGAATATTTGCAGTCTTCAGATCCCTGTGAGCAAGTGGCTCTGGTTTAGCTTCATGAAATGCTTTGACTCCTTCACAAATTTGTAAAAATATATTTATTATATCTATTAATTCCATATATTCAAGTGTTTTAGAACGCCTTTCCAATTCATGAGCTAAAGTTCCTCTCTGAAAAATAAATTAATTAGTAATATTTAACAAATAGTTATAGAATACTCATATTAAATATTTTTATTACATACACGATAATAAGGTAAAACAATTAAAACTTCACTTGTCGTATTACCAACAGGATCAGCTATTCCTTTATGGGTAGAATCAACTAATGGTATAACATTAGGATGTTTAATAATTGAATGATACTCTATTTCATTAATAGCTAATTTTTGATCCTCAAGACCATGACATACAATTTTTTTGATTGCAAATTTTTTATGAGTTACAGTATCTTCAACTAGAGACACAGTACTGAAACCTCTAGAGTATGTATGAAATATTTATTTAAAGTAAATTAGTTTAAAATTAAGATCAAATTTATTAAATTTTTCTAATTTATCTTTATGAGCATTAATACACGTTACCCTTCTCCCAAATGCTCCAAAATTGTATATTTTCGACCATTTACAGTCACAGTTTCCTTTGCACATATACAGCCCATTTTAAAAATTAAGCTTAAACCCAGACTATTCATTTTAACTAATTAAAAAAAATTAAAAATATAAATAAACTTTAAAAGTTTTTATTATTTAACTAGATGTTCGTCATTATATTATTTTTATAAAGCAATCCTACGATAGGTTAAGTTTACAGCTGATGGAAATGTGAACATTGTTTTTAATTTTTATACATATGAACTACTTGTCAATTGTTTTATTTTATATTTTTTTTATAAACAGTCAGCATAAAAAGTAAAAAAAAAAAATAATTTAAATTTTAAATAAAAATCTAATTTTTTATAATGTTAGAAGAAAACGCGTATTTTGTACAAGTAATTAAAACAGTGATTTAATGTATTATTATTTAAATTTAAACAAATAATTCATTTTTTAATTTAATTTTTATTTTATTAGATTTTTTATGTAATGAATTTTATGCTTTTATCGAGTTACTATCTATTTTGGGGAGATAATCAACAAACTATAACTGATCCTGTGGATGAGACTGGTTGGGTTCCAGATGGAGCATTAGCTAATATTCTTGGAAGTTGATAAATTTTATTGATTGTGATGGATAAAATTTAAAGTGAAAAATAATGAAAAAAATGCACTATAATATTTAAATGTATAAAATTTCTTTTAAAATGTTTGCTTATGAAATATTAAATTAAAAAGTACATTTATTGCTTATTTTTATCAAATGAATAATATGAAATTGATTGTACTATTTGAAATCGTCCTATATTAATATAGAGTTAACTGATTATTTAAAAGTTCATGTACAAAAAAATTATGTATTTAAAACAGCATTCTATCATATTTAAAAATATTTTTACTACTTAAAATTTACAATATAATAACAATACAATATATTTTTAATATTAAGATTAATTTGTTATAATAAATTGAAAATATTATTTTTATTCTAAAATTATATTAAAAAAATAGATTTATTTTAATTTCTTTGGCAATCAAAAATAATTATTATTAATGATAAAAATTTATACAGAAAATATCTATCTTATATATTACAAAGTTTCAATTTTTAAGTTTTAGCTATTTTTTAACAGCTTCTTTTAATATGATTTCGAATTGAATTTATTTTTTAAAAAACTTTAAACTATTACTTTTTAATAGATAAATCAAGTTTAGATAAAACTTATGATAAAGTTGCTTCAAGATTTTATATCTTTATCATTGATATATCACATTTGTAAATATTGTTAAATTTTTTATTTAAAATTTTGTACATAATACATGTACAATAATAAATTAATGTTTTAATATATTAGTTATTTGAACTAATATTAAAAAATGATATTCATTTACATCAACAATTAATAAATATTTATTACATTACGAAATATTTTTTTAATTGTAAATATATTATACATTAAAGTAATAAAATTCTTTATTTTTATTTACAATAATCTGTTCAGTGGAACCCATTATTAATTTTAATGTAGCATTAATGTTAAGTAGGTAAACAAAACATTGATTTAATCTATCTTGTTAATTTTTAGTCCTTTCATTCAGAAATTATTTATGTTATTAGTCCTTAATCTTTCCTCATAATATTTAATCCTTATCAGTTTCTGGAGGAGATTGGTTTTTATCAATTATTTCTTGTTCATTTTTAAGTTGTGCCTGCCACATATTGTAATAAGTGCCACCTTGTGATATAAGATCTTCATGTTTGCCTCGTTCAACGATCTCGCCTTCTTTTAATACTAGAATCTCATCAGCATGAATAATGGTCGATAATCTGTGTGCTACAATCAATGTTGTGCGACTGGTACAAACACGACTGAGCGCAGCTTGTATATTTCTTTCGGTTTGAGTATCCAAAGCACTAGTTGCCTCATCTAATAGGACAATCTTAGGAGCTTTCAGAATTGTTCGAGCAATAGCAACTCTCTGTTTTTCTCCACCACTGAGTCGTAGACCTCGCTCTCCAACCTTTATTATTTCAATTATTCATATAATTAAATAAAAAATATACAGAAATAAAAAAATAAATTTACTATATTTTTACATATTCTTTTAATATTTTTACTATAATATATTTTGATGTATTAAAATTATAAATTATTGTTTAAAATCAGATATTTTGTTTGTCCGTATTATTATTATACAAAATAGGAAAGAATTAATTTTACCTGTGTCTCATACCCTTCAGGAAATGTAAGAATTCTTTCATGAATATCAGCATACTTTGCTGCTTGTATAATATCAGCCTCTGGAGCATCAATATTACCATACTGAATATTAAATTTTATTGAATTGTTAAATAATACAGTATCTTGAGGAACTACTCCTGTAATTTATAATGTAAACATAACTTTTAATATATATTATATATTAATTTTTTACTTATTTGTATAAGTGAATTTTTAAAAATTAAAATCAGTAACCATTATTAATAAATATTTAATATATAAATAAAAATTGTTTTATCAATTTATTAATTTAAATCAAAATTACTTGAAGTTAGTATATAACAAGAATAAGCATTAAATTGAGGTGTAATAAAGATATACATGCACATATGCATGTATACATTTTAATACTTATTTCATTGAGTTCTTTTTATATTATTAATTAAAAACAATTTTACCTATTGCTTTTCGTAAACCATCTTGTTTTACATTTTTTACATTTTCTCCATCAATGACAATGGAACCTTCATTAACATCATAAAATCTAAATAATAAACGCATTATTGTTGATTTTCCTGCACCAGATGGTCCCACAAGAGCAACAGTTTTACCAGGAGGAATAATAAAGCTGATATTTTTTAGTACAATTTTTTCTGGTGTATATCCAAAAGTAACATTTATAAATTCAACTTGTCCATGATTAATTACTATTGGTCCAGCGCTAGGTGCATCCACAATTTCAGGATGTACACGAAGTAAGTCAAACATATTTTCCATATCAATGAAATTTTTTTGTATAGCTCTATTTAATTTATGATATTTTATGTTAAAATATTATTTATTATTATGGTAGTATATAAAATTTTGGAGTTTCATTTTAAAATTAAAAAATTCTATCAGCCAAATTCAATTAATATTATAAAAAAAGAAAAAAAATTTTTTTTTAAATTATTCAATCATTTACAAAATTTTATATTTTTTTTCACCTGTAATAAGTACCAAACCAATTTAGTGGTACATAAAGTTGAATGATATAGCTTGCAAATAATACATAATCGCCAATAGTTAAATTTCCTCCATTAACAACCATGTGAAGACACAACAAAGATCCTGCAAGAAGTCCACAACTAACAATAACATTTTGTAATGTATTTAAAACATTCAATGTTATCATAGACTTCCATTCTTCATTTTGATATTTTAATATTGCATCTCTGTAACAATTAACTTCATATGCTTCAGCTCCATAATATTTTACAGTTTCAAAATTCAATAAACTATCAACACTTCGAGCCTTTTGAGCATTATCTGCCAAGTTCATACGTCTTTGAAATTTTGTACGCCATTCAGTTATACTTATAGTAGCAACTAGTTAAGAAAAAATATATAAACTTATTATTAAAACATAGAAATGGAAGGCAATTAAATAATAAGATAAATTACCTATATACAAAGCCATAGTTAAAAATACAATTAATCCAAACCACTTGTTAAATGCACTAATAAAAAATATTACTGCTACAATAATATCTACTATTGTTGGTACAATAGAAAAAAGAATATAACTTAATAAATTATTAATAGAGTCAGTGCCTCGATCCATTATTCGAAGTACTTCTCCCGTTTTACGACTAAGATGCCAGCGTAAACTTAAGCCGTGTAAATGCCTAAAAAGGATTAAAGGATTAATACTGTAATATATTTTTAACATTCATGTAGAAATAAATATAGTTGAGTACTTATACAAAATATTAATAAGAAATTTATTACCTGAAAAGCTCTATTTCTACTTCACGAGTTGTAAACTGCTGAATACGAATCCATAAAAATGATCTTAGATTATTTAATACACCCATTCCACCAGTACCACCTCCTTGAAGAAACTTAAATCCAACATATATTAAAACCAAATCCCATCTATTAATAAAAATATTATCTTTAGTGAATTATAAAAAATAATTTTTGATATCCTAAGTAAACTTCAAAAATAATATTGAATTAAAAAATTAGTTTATATATTGCAAAGTAAAATATAATTTTTTAAGGGATTTTAATACAAATAATTTGAATTTATGATTATTTAACAAACCTAAACTGTCCTGGTGTATCAGTTACACTATTTACAATTTTTTTGTTATAAATTGGAACATATAGATTAATTGCTCTTCCAGCAGCAAGTAATGCGAAACAAAATATCACTCTTAATTGAAGTAAAAAACTTTTTTTTGGCCAAAGAAAAGGTGCAAGAGTCTTAACTTTATGCCAAGCATTTTTCCATGTTGAAACATTTTCATCAGAATTCTGAAAATTAAAATAAATTAAACAATGATTATTTTTTTTACAATATTCATGTTACAAATTTATACATAAAATTTATTAGTTACAATAAAAATGTTTAAAAATATTTAAATTATCACTAATGTTTATAATTTAATGTTATATTATTATATTCATATTTGGTTATTTTTGAGACATTAAAGAATTATTTCTAAATAATAATTATAAAATTAAAAAATTAATTTAGGTATACATTTCTAATAATGTTTAAATACCTATAGATGAAGCATTGAAACAAAAATAATGCTAGGAAAAGAAATTAATTGATTATTTTTTATTGAAATCATAATAATTAAATAATGATAATTTAAATATAAAATTTCCACTTCTCAATATATTTCAATATACTTAATAATTACAGATTTTATTCATACTAATATTAATTTCAAAAATAAAAATTAATAAATAATATTTGGTAAAAAATATAAAAAGGAACTAATATATATAAAAAAGAAATAAAATTGTTAAATATTTTTAGTTTAATTAAAACAACAATTTAATAAATAATTAATATAACAAAGATCAGTTTCTGACTTACATTTTGATGTGACTCCATATTAGAACCATTATTAAAATTACAATAATTATTAAGTGGATTACTGATTATTCCAGGTGCACGTATTCCAAGACTAAAGATTAAAAGATTACTACAATATCGTAAAATAAATAATGCCATTTCTATTTGATCAGATAATCTAAAAATAAATTATGCAGTTGTTAAAGTATGTAATAGTTGAGAAAATATTTAAAAATTAATTGTAAAAATGTGTAAGTTAAAAAATAAAAAAAATTGTAAATATTATATATATATCATTTATATTTTATTGATTATTATAAATGTATATCTAAATATAGGTGTGTACTGTATAAACACAGATATAAGATTATATTATATTGTTTAAAATATCTTACCGATTTAATAAGATAAAAAAATTTTTAAATAATAAATTAAAGAATACATATTAAAAAAATCAGTTTAAAATTATGTTTAAAGATACAAAACTTAATATTAATATAAATGAATCATATAATTTTGAAGTAACACAATGTAATTTCCATAGAAAAAATTTCTTACGTGTGTAATTTAAACCACCATTCCCATTTCCAAAGATTTATAAAAACCAAATTTTCTGCAATGAAAGAAAGTGTCCAAAAACCAAGCAAAACAATGCCATGTCCACATGGTGGAACACTTGGCAACAAATTGTGTCTTTCTACACTTAAAATATAAACTGAATATGGATATACTATTATTGTTAAAACTGTTGTTAAAATCTAAAAACATTTTAATTGTTTTTTTAGTCCTCTCTATATTGAATATTAAATTTTCTAAATAATTTTTTGTATACTTTACCATATACCCATAAATTTGCTTGTCATTCAAAATTGTTGCTTGTAAAATGATTCTTAAAAGACTAAAAAATGGCATAATACACAGTAAACATTTTTGTAATGCATATAGCTTACTTCTTGGCAATGTACGGAAGTCAATTTCAGTTCCATATCGCCGATACATCCATAATTGAATTGAACCAAATATCAATAAATATAAAGCAATTATAGATGTGCTTACAGTATCCATAAAACATTTTGAAAGTCCATGATCAATCCAAATTTCATTAAAAGTTATATTTGGTGGACAGTATCTTATGTGTGTTATATTCATGTTGATTTTTCTCTTTTATTAATACTTTTGGTTTAAAAAATTTCAAAGAATACTACTTCAATATTTAAATTTTATTTAGATATTTGCATGTTTAAAATAATGAAATATTAATAAATGCATGTTTCATATTTTTAGGAACATTGTCTGCAAATAAAACAATATAATAAAATTTTATGAAAGTTCACCTTTATGCTATTTCTATTTTAAACATTTCAATAAATTATTTATAAATACAAATCTTGATTAAAATTATGTATTATTAATATATTATTTTATATTTAAATAAAAATTTTAAATTAGGATTTGGTATATGATCTCAACTATAAAAAATAAAATATTAATTAAAAATAAGTGCTAATTATGAAAGAATCTATTTTTTTTATAAAAAAAAAAAATGAAAAATGTAGTCAACTGTAGACTTGCGTAATAAAAAAATGTCCATTCTGATTAAATTATTATTACAAATATTTTATATTTCAATTCATCAAAAACCTCAATTAAATACTTTATACAAAGATATGAAAATGAAAACAGTTATATAATTGTTTTTTCTACCGGTTTAAAGAATATTAAATAAAATAAAAGTTATCCAATAAACGTAAATTTTTAATTAATTTTAAAACCATAACTTTACAATTTTTAAATGTCATTTCAAAATGAGATCACAGTTAATATGATGTTATAGATAGATTCAAGAGGTACGTGAAAATTTTATAATGCTACATATGTAACTACATGTATCCATTTTTATTTAAAATTAAATAACTTAATTACTACGGTACCATTATATAGAAAAATTATAGATAGAAAACCAAATATCCAAGAATAACATGTTTTTTACAAGAAATACACTACTGCCTCTTGTGAAATGGTATTAAAGCTAATTTATGCTTATCATCAGAATTGAAATTAAATATTGAGAAGCAGCATCAATTTTTACAATATCTAGTATTTCATATGGATTTTATTTGGAATTAATTTTATAGTTATTGACTGAATTCTATGAGAAGAAGAAAAATATACAAATATAAAGCTACTAATATATAAATATTTTGTATAATATCACGGCGGTGAGTTTACATGGGAGGTCAACTCTATACGAGAGAATTGGTAACAAACGCAGCAGACGGGCCACAGAAGGTTTGTGTCATAAAAAAAAGTACCTGCGCCATAATAATTTGAAAATTTTTAAATTTTATAATAACTGCACAATTACATATCATATTATTCTATTCAATTTAAAAATTAATTTTTCTTTGAAATTAGTAAAAATTTAGACAAATTTAATAGAATAAGATTCTCATATTTTCGTTTTCGTGAGCCGACCATGGTAACCTAGTACATGTGTTTACATTATTATTTTTCAAACACTTGTAGCTAAAGAACAAATATTAAACTTATAGTACTTTAAAAAATACTTTATAGAAGAATATGAGCTATTCATTTAGATTTGTATTATAAATGTGTGTATATTTTGAATTTATTACTTATAATAATTTAATAAGTGTTAATTATAAAGTAAGTATACATATAAATTTAAAAGTGATTTTTATTTAAACTTATAAACATGAACAAATAAATATAATTGATGCAGATAAAACATATAAATGGTAAGATTTAGTTCTAAGTAAGTAAAGATAACCATTTTTACAGGTATGATAATAAATTTAATAGTAAATGTATTTTAATAAGAATATTATATTTATACATATAAATATGTATAATATATTATAGTACTATCTACACTTTTCAATACAAAATAAATATACATTCACATCTTTTTTGTATATATTTTTCAAATATATTCGTATTATTAATTATTATTAAGTATATTATGTAATGAAAATTTTCATCAGTTCACAGTGCATTAATATATATATATACATATATATACAAATTGCATTAATTAGAATACATTAATGTAATATAATATTTTATTTCGTATATTTTTATTATTATTTAATTTAATATAAATATGTATGTATATATTTTAACGCGGTTTGAGTTAAACCCGGTTCGACTGAACATTGGGTCGAACCGTGAGAGATCGGGAGCAGCAGAAATCAACGGCAGTGACAAAAACTATCCGTGGCTACACAGAAGTATCTCAGATTGATTTTGAACTCGAATCGGGAGAGATTTGATAATCTTTATCCGTGTGTTCTTTTAGATGAATTTTATGTAAACCTGTGGCTGAGTTAATTCTAGATTAACCAGATGATAGTTGTGGATCCACAGTAGTCGCGCACCTGTTTAATGGAGCAGGGACGAACAGAAATTTCAGTTGCAAGGTTCGAGTAAACCGTAGGAGAGGTAGGAAATCAAGGGAGGCTTGACTCTTGAAATTTCCCAAGGAAGTTACGGAAACATCGCTTTTTTAACACCTTAAACCCCAGGAGGTTCTAGTTTAAGTTACAGTAGACATAAGTAAGTAGTTTTAAGAGATTGTTTTGTAAAATACGCGGGCCCCGCAGCATGCGAATCGAAAATATAAGCAAGATTAAACGAGTGTAAGGTGGAAATAATAAAAACATTCGTAGTTCATTAGAAAACCCAACTAGTTCAATTGCATGCCCTTGTACTTCTCCCGATCCATATTGTGTGGTATTTCACGACATTTTCAGCATCCTGATCGTCTGGACTCCGCCCCCTCTACGGACATCCCCTAGCATTAAGGGTTTGCAACCTGAACTATCGGCACAAGTAAGCCTGTACCTGTTTTCCGGTGATATACATTTTTGTGTAATTTTGTATAGCAAAATAAAATATTGTAAGATGGTTGTCCGTTACAATATACATATTGTAATAATTATATTTATCATTAATATTTATTATAAATAGTAGTTTAATATATAAATACGAGAAAAGTACAAAGATAATATCCCGAAGAAGAGTGAACGTCAGTTATCCGAAAGAACGCAGTTCCTCCTGCACAACTTGCAACCCAATAAAATCGGAATCCGCCATCACGATTGTTTCTTCTAGCATGGTAACTCTGTATTACCATCGAAACGCCAAAGGAAAGAGAAAGTATAATACAGTATTAATTCAATATATATTTTATATTGGTATTATGGAGAGACGATTGTTGGAGATTTGAGGGAGGTTCATATAATTATTTATAACCATATTAAATAAATTAAACCAATAAAGGAGAAGAAGCAAGACATTGGGTTTTATTATAATTTTACTGTATCATACAATATAATTAATATCATTAATAATTTAGTAATTTTTCATTATATTTGTTTATAATCTATTATCATCAGAAATTAAGGTAAAATTTTAACTATTAAAATTATTAAATATAATCATATCTGTTAGGGATGTATCTTAGAATCTATGCATTCGGAATTCACGGGGACGCCCATGGTGAATAGAATTAAGGTCTAATAAAATGCGCTAATAATGTTGTGCACTTAACTGAAGAATGAATAAAAACTCGAAGCACCTTACGGATAGATAATGTAGGATTGTGTGAACGGGGTTAATGCATGCGGGAAAAGGATGTATGTGTATCAGATGTCCTATCATTTCACTTTTTTACACATGATTTACATACACTTTTTTCCGGCTAATTTCTTCTTTTTTATCACTCTCTCTCTCTTTTTGTCTGTTTGTCGGTCTGTCTCTCGGGATAAAGACGGCTCACTCGTAATGAATAAAATTATTCTATAAAGTTTTGAGAGTATAATTTGTTTAGTTTTTATGGGCTTTTTTCCGCTAGATGTTTTTTATGCAAGGGCGTCAAATAGTGAAAATCAGTGTGTGTGAATGTGTATGTGGCGAAAAACGTGTGTGAAGCGAAAATTCGAAAATTCAGATGGTTATAACAATAGGCGAGAAAAGGAGGGGTTAGCTTCCGATTAGATTTATAAAAACCTTGTGAGAAAAAACCTCGCAGTGCGCACAGTTACAAGAAAAGAAGCCGTGACATCACGGACAGGAGTAAGAGAGAAAGAAAGATGTGCCCTCTCTTATCCATGGAGCCGAACAGGATCACCAAGAGAAGAAACTCGGTGCTCTCTCTCAGGAGTTCACTGTCTCCGTTGCGTTGCACAGACACCGGTGGCCTGCTAGTGCACTCTGTCAAACATACGAGTGAGGGCGAACACTAGCCGCTGTCACGTCACTCCTGTAGGAGGTTTCATCAGGCAAACTCGCTTCAATTAAAACATGAGTTGCTGTAGACCCGCGGGCTGGATATAAAAGGACGGTTCAGCGCAAATACGACACGCTTCGAGCAGCAGCTTGCTTTGTGAGCATAGCCAAGTGGAAGAGTTGTGATCGAGAAGAGCTGTTTTTGAGACACTATTGTCTAACAAACTGCCGTTCTCTTTCTTTTGCCGGAGTCCAGGCACTCACCTTTGTATTTTTGAGTTTGAATAAATGAGAGTTTATTAAAAGCTCTGCATCGTTTATTTTGCGGCTCCCTCTTCTTTTCTCTTATTATAGCAGGATCATTACAACATTCTGAATGCAGCGAGTCAACTCCGAGCCAGGGCCCAAACAATAGCAAGGAAGCAGCACCGTTACAACATGACTAATTAAATCCACCAAATATAATATTGGGTAATTAATTTAAAGAAAATAACTATATTAAATGTATTGTAAGGAACACTATTAAATGACACGGGTAATCGCGTATTCACGTCGATTAAGCGAGAAGGGTTAGCTTAAGAAAACACAGCAACTAATATTTAAAAGAGATAGCAGTATCGTTTATTCCATTTTCAAATGTACTGCAACGATGTGGTGAAAATAAAATATTTTCAAACCACATGTTGCTTAACCTTACGCCGGGACTCGAGGGTTAGGTCACGCTAATTAGTCCCAAGGGACACCAGCACCGCCTACCGGCTGGAAGGTTGAACTAAATCTTCCAGCACAGTGCAAGCAAACACGCATGCACGGTGCTCACACCGCCGTCACCGTTGTGCCGCCGCTTTTCTCGCGGCTATAAAAGGCTGCGAGAATGAGCAAAAGGGTTCTTCTTCGGGTGGAAAACCTCCCGAAAAGCATCTGGTCTGGTAAGTGCTGTTTTCACCTGCTGTCCTGAGCCAGACATTATCAGCGGCCAGCTGTTTCGAGCAGCACCTGTTGTTCACCGTTTTCAGCGGTAATATCCCTCTGACTGGTGCCTGCTGATCAGTGTAGCACCTCTGCCCACCCGACATTTACACACACACAATTACTTCCCCTCCGCGGCTTTTCCAATACACCTAAATTCTGCTTACAGGAACCCGTGACTCTAGCAACTTCGACACCACCTAGAACCATACAATAGTTATTAGCATTTCGTATCATCGTATCTGTTGTACTTACCTTATTATTCAATAAAAACCCACATTTTCCGCAAATCACACCATTCATTCTAACATCCCAACCCCATCCCATAGAACCCTCATATCCTGGGGGATACGGAGGTAGTCGAGCTCCTGTCTGCATCCCGCGCATGGAAGGGCAACTCGGCGTCCTCCTAAGACCAAGTTGTTCGCCATCATTAACATCCGTAACCATACCGTTACACCTTTTCTGTAGTAGGTAAAAATCTACTTAAAAGGCATTATGCTTTAATAATCACTTTATTGTTCTCATTATTTTTTCTGTTACTGTTGCATTAGAACATCTGTCTCCAATACCTGTATCTCAATCAGCTTATTTTTTTTTTCAATTAATCATGAATCACCTCTTGAAACTAATGAAGACACCACAAACACTTTCTCGTTTCAAAGGGATGGCAAACCACAATAAAATCGGTTAAATGTTTGTGGAATGATGTAAAAAAATTGTATAAATTAAGCTTTTTATGTTTACGGCCTTTGAATCAAGATGCAGTAGAAAATTTATTTTCTCAAGTGAGACAACATGGGATTATGAACAATAATCCAACTTGCCATCAATTTATCGCGGCTTTAAAAACCTGCATGATAAATAATTTAGCTTTCTCGAATAATATTAATAGCAAATGTGAAAATGATAATTGTGAATTATTAGATAATTTGCATTCACTTTTTAATGATAATAAAAAAATTGATTGTGAGTTGGATGATTGCGATGTAATTATTAAAATGTGTGATAGTATTTGTATGCTCAATGAATGCGTGAATATAACATGCAGTGACAGTGTGGATGTATCGAACGTTGCAAATGACGTTATAAATGATAAAAATGTTTTATTTTACGTATCCGGATACTTATTAAAAAAAAATTAATATAAAGGAAAACTGTTCATAGTGTAAACAAGAATTATTTATAAGTCAACCTTCCATACATCACACGTTCACTGCATTTAAAGAAATGATAGATGTCGAAAGACATTTAATGTACTATAGTTATAAGCTTACTGATTTAATTCAGGATATTCATATTTTATTACATGAATATATTGAAAAAAATCGCAAAGAATCACATTGTAAAAAAAATTATAAAAACCAATATTATACATATTTAAAAAAAAATATTTTATTTATACAAAACATGATATTTTGAATGATATTTTAGAATTTAGCATACCTTTTCTTTTATTTAAATATTTTAATGACCAAAGTAAATATAAAAAAGTACATAAAACATCTCGTGGACATCACAGAAACATGAAAAAAATTTTAAATAGATAATTATGAATGTAATAATATATAAATAATGTTGTATGCATGTTGCATAATAGTTAAAATATAATCACACATTTTATAGTTATAACATTATCCCAAAGTTTTATTAATATTATATTTAAATATAATGTACAAATAAAGAATGAAATTAAGAAGTAATTAAGATTAAGAAAATTAACATTTTAAATCAATGAAATAAATAATTAAAATTCATTCTATTTAAATATAATATTAATATTAATATAAATGTGTTAATATAAATTTATAAATATATTTAAAAGTTGTAAATTATTTTAAAAAAATATAAAAACAAGAAAGTAAATATCAGAGGAATAGATAAAAGTAAGAGGTATTTCAGGTTTAAAGGAAAGAATGGTCTAATACACAGTAGCCGAAAAGATAATGAAAGCAATAAACTCATTATTAAAGGATAATACCTGTTAAGTAGATTATTACCTACTATAGAAAAGGTAAAAATGTATAAATAGTACTTCTTGTACTAAGTAATTTCCTAATATTATAAAAGCTTATTCTTTTTAAAAGAAATTATTGTAAATATATAAATGTACATTTTTTTATAATATTCTTGTTATAATTTAAATATATTTATATTTAAATGTTAATTTAATATTATATTTGTAAATAGATATGTAAATATATATATATATATATATATATATATATGTATGTATGTATGTATGTATGTATTAATTGTAATAAACATATATGTTATATATGTAAATACATATGCATAATAAAATACATATGTGTAATTAAATAATAACAACAATATTATTAAAAACAAAAAGCTTTCAATATAAAAGGTTTGTTTCTACACCGCATACATTTACTTGTATATATATGAGAAATTTTAAATAATATTATTTTTACAAAAACATTTACTATTAAACTTAATTACTTACCAATAATATTTGTGTCATAAATATTGATTTATGAAAGACCTCATTAAACCTCATCCGCATCACTCCTTATTTTTATTTGATAAAATAAAAATGAAATGTAAATTCACTCACACTAACTTTATAATAAACACTAATTAATTATATATTTATTTATATTTATATTAACTTAGAAATTCATTTATATTAATTGCACGTGTATAAATGAATTTTTAAGCTTCTTCTATGAAGAAGTTTTAAAAAACTAAAAATTTTAAATCTGTTGTCGACTACAAGCTTTTGAAATACAATAATGTAAACACATGTACCGTGTTACCAGTATCGATACACGAAAAGGGACATATGGGGCGATTTTATTTTGCTTAATTTGTCGAAATTGTTACTAATACTAAAAATAAGAAAGAAAAATTAGTTTTTCAATTGAATATAATCATTTCAACTAAAAATATATGTTATTATTACAAAATAAAAAAATTTTCAAATTATATTGGGGCAGGCACTTTCTCTTGCGTCACAACCTGTCTGTGGCCCGTCTGCTACGTTGTCGCCGCTCTCCCATTTACAGTTGACCCCCCCCCCAGTCCGAAACACTCCTGAGTTTTATTCCGAGTACATGTGCTCATTCGTTTAAATTTTCACGTGTATTTATAATTTTTTTGTATATATATTTTTTATAATATTGTTATTTTAAAGTATTGTATATTTTTATATAATACAAGCATATGTGATTTTAGTATTAATTTTTATTTAGATATAATTCAAATTAAAATTCTTACAATACCTAATACAGTTTTATTATGGGTAAAAATCATAAGCACCAGAAGCAGTTAAAATCTGAAAAAGCAAAAATTAAACTAAAAAGTAAAAAAACAAAACTATTACCAAAAGGATTAAATATTACAGATACAAATTTCAAAGTAAAGAAAATTATAATTTCTAATCAGTTGAAGCATCAGGATGAAACTCAAATTCTTAGTCGAAGAAAACTTAATGTGAAGGCATGTTGAATTATTTTTTATACTGAAAATTTCTTAGTTAATATAAAATATAATTTAATAAATTTATAAATCTAGTAAATTTTATTTTAAGGGTTAAAATAATTTTAATTTTTAATTTTTGTAGGAACTTTTAACAAGACTTCAACATTATAATGCATCTGCAAGGCAAGATGCAATTAGAGAATTAAAAGAAATTTTATCACAACACAATGTCAATGTATTAAATGTTCAATTAAGTGAATTACTTAAAGGAATTACAGCTTTGATTCTTGATAAAGAAAAGGTAATTCGAAGAGAATGTTTAAAAGCTTTAAATTTTATTTTTAATACAATTTCCAAGGATAAGTTAACACCATTTTGTAATATTCTAATTTCATACTTGACATGTGCAATGACTCATATAAACCAAAACATAATAGAAGATTCGCTACTATTTCTTGACATATTAATACAGTATTGTGATAGTTTTCTTGCAAATAATAGTCATAAAATTTTTCTCTATTTTTTGGATATGATTTCTAAACTTCATGTACAAGCTAGACCAGGTAGACAGTTAACAACCAATTTAAATTCTAAAAATACTAGTATGAAGTGGAGAATAAAAGTTTTAAATAGTTTGGAATATTTTATATTAGCAATTATTAATAATAAAAAAAGTACAAAAATAAATTTATCAACAGTTTCTTCAAAAGTTTATCATGTAAATGATCAATGTGATCATTATCCAATTTATTCTTTGAATTGCTTAAAAATTCACTCTATTAATATTCAAAGCATTGATTCTTATAATAACATTAATAAATCACTAGATTTGGAATCAATAAAAAGTTATATTGATTCACTGATGCCCTTATTATTTGACAGTTGGATAGAAGTCTGTCCAAAAAGGAATACCAAGGTTAATGTGCAGGTTCCTATATCTGATGAAGCAAGTTCTCTTCTGAAATGTATTACAAATATAATTCAATTTATAATAGAATATATAGAAATTCTAGAACAAGAAAGAGGAACTTTATTTTCAAGTATATGGTTTAAAAATAAATTTCAAAGTACTTTTATTAAAAATTTACTTCATGAATTTCCATATATACAACAAAACTTTAACTCTAGATTAAAGAAATCTCAAATGGAATTTATAGAAAATTTGACAGGTGATTGTCTACAGCAGAATTTAAGTTTGTGTTATATTTACATTTGGTTTACTACAATACAAGATCAGAAAAAAATTAATATTGTACATAAGGATTTGAGTGAATTAATTCTTCAGTTTATTATAGGTAAGAGTTATTTAAAATTTTTAATATTTAAACATTTATACATTTATTAATTTACGATAGAGAAACTTCAAAATTGGACTAATAATCAAGTATCTGCAGTTCCATATTTAATTAAAGTTCTAAGACTTTTATTCATAAAAGCAAATGTAGTTTGGTATAAAAATAAAATTCCATTGAGAAATATTTTACAAAATGTTATAAATACATATTTGTATAAAAAAAAACAAGATTTACAAATACAGTTATTTAATATTCTTACTGATATTGTCATGAATAATAATTTAGAATTTTTACACAGGTAAAATAAATCTCCAGAAACAAATAGTTTTATTAATCTAATAAATAAAATCATAAATGTTTATATATTTTATTTAATAGCGAAGATATTCTTAAACAATTTGTTAAATCCCTTCCAATTCTATTACTGGAAAAAAGTATTGATAATAGTACAATAGAGATGCTTAATAAAGTAATATTACAATATAGACATTGGATACAAAAAGAATTGGAACAAAATTATAATATTATTGTTGGTAAGAATTATTTATATTATTTAAAATAATAATTAAAAAGGTATATAAAAAATACATAAATTTTTTTTAATAATTTATACTTGTTTATTTGTCTATTTTATTTAACTTACATTTTTTATTTTAGAAAATGCAAGAAGTATTCAAATAGTAGGATCTGATAATGAACGAAATTCTCGATTGATGATTTGTAATTTATTTTATTTTATGAATGAACAAGTGTATTTTTGATAAATGTAACAAATAAATGACTTAGGTAATAATAATCATAACTATATATTTAAATTACATATTTATATAATTTAAAGTTACACTTGTACAAATGTTAATATACTAACAAAAGAATTATTTTATATTTAAATGATAATTAGCAGTATTTGAATTAATTAAGTTGGTTGTTAGTATTTATGTTAACTACAAGTGTACTGTGTTTTTAATAAATCTGTTCAAAATATCACATTTTATTAATTTTACTATCCGTAGAATCATTCTTGAATGCTAAATTGTCAATTCCGTTTTTTGCAAAAATTTGATTCATTTGCATGTTTTGTTCATTTTCGTTTACAATACAAACTAAAATAGCTGATTCTGCAATACTTGCTTTACGTGTTGAATTTATAATATTTTCATAACTAGGTGTAATAGGTAAATTTGGAAGATCTTTACTAATTGGAGGCCAATTAGGATTCAGTTTTAAATCGTGCTCTAAGAATAAATATTTTTTTTTCGATTTTTCAGGTTTGTTTATTTTGGGTTTAATCTTTTGTTGTATAACATATTCTACCACAAATGATTCAAAGCTAAGACAAATTAAGAAATTTATCAATGCAAGAGCAATAATTATAAATCTCCAGTCATAAACCGGTGGCATTTTTAGCTCAAGTAAGTTTATTACCCATTCAGCTGGATACAGAGTTATATACATATTGAGAATTGCCAAGATAATAATTGAAAAAATAAAGCATTTATTTGTGTAAATTGGTTTTCTATATGGCTTACCACGTGAGAAAATTATAGCTATTATGATATACTGAAAAGTGGACAAGCAAAAAACAGAATAGTTCTCATAACAGTCATAGAGAAATTCATTTTCCATAATGAAAGGCTTAAACCAAGCAAATTTCTGAACTGCATTGAATACAATAAGTTCAAATATAGCTATTATTATTGTGTGGATAGTCAGTGATAGCAATGGACTAAAGCTAACAAGGGTTGATGTTGGCGGCTCCTTTGCCAAGCGCTTATCATACGCCTCTGTTTTACCAAAAAAAAATGCAAAGTTCACGAAGAGGAGAACATCCACATAAAAAAATTGCATTCCAGTGAAATTAGAGCTGATAGAGTAGAGAATAATGGTGCTAATGAATTCTGTAAGCGAGTAGCATACTGTGAATTTGAAAATCCCGAAAGATGTAACGAGAGCTGCACGACCTTGCTGTATAACCATTGGAACACAAGTGATGTTGGGAACTCGTGATGTAAATGGACTGGCAACACTAAAAACAATTGTTTAATTAACATGATTAATAAGATTTTTTAAATATATATTTTAAATATATTTTATATTTAAGGCGATCATTTTTATCATAAAATTTTAATTACGATGTTCAAGAAAACTAAAATCACAATGATTTGATTAAAACTATTATTTTTATTAATAAGATTTTTCAATCTTTTATAATAATGGAATTAAACGTTTTGTATCAATAGTAATCATTGTAATTTAATACTTTTTTTTAATTTTATTTTTTTAAATAGTTTATTACAATTTATAAAAACTGCTATTATTATTATATTATACCGATACAAATATAAATATAAATTTAAATTACCTTGATTCCGCTTCAGAAAGTGAAATTCCAACATGTGCTGCTCTTAAGGCACCACAATCGTTCGCCCCATCTCCACACATTGCTAGAATGAATTAAAATAAACATGATCATGTAATATATATACAAATATAAATATACAAGTGGTACAATAAATATATTTTATTTATAACGTAAATTTTAACACATAAAAAATTATGCATGGAGTTTTTAGAGGTATGAACAAAAATTATTTTTAGCTATTTTGTCATAGATTATAAAAGTTATTTTTTCATTAATTTAATTACTAATTCAAATTTTAGAATAAATTATGTAGATTAAAAAAATAAAAATTCTTTTACTACAATGATGACAATTTGATTTTGTTCACCAAATTAAATTTTCTATTTGCAAAAGAAATGTTTAATAAAACCAATAGAATGTTTAATTATAAAACTATATTAAATAATGAATTTATTATCATCAATATTTTTGTTTTGAAAAATAAAATTTGTTATTTTTAAAAAATATAAGAAACGAATTTTTAAAAATCAACATAAATAATACATGATCTGTCCACGAAATATCGAGTTCTTTTTTTCATTTGGCGAATATTGGTCGTAGCGATTTGGGTAGGATCTTAAAATGTTGTAAAAATCTTTTTCCATTCCCCCCCTTTTTTTTCTTTTTTCGATAATTAAATGCGGTAGGATTTTACTTCGCGCGAAGGGTAGTTTTTGATTTTTTGACACGGCACCATGAAGCAATTAATGGAAAAGCACTACACGAGAATGCTTCGTTTATAGATTATATAAAAAAAGAAAACACTTACTTTTTTTATGAAAGATGATTTATTGGTGGACTTATAAACAGTATGAAACAAAAATTTTAAACTTTTCAAAATAATTTCCTCTTACATTAACGAATTTACAAAAGCGAGTTTTTCAGGATTCAAAAGCAGTTTCAAACTCTTTATTTTTGATATTTTCGCATAAACTTCGTATTTCTAAATTTTTGTGCAATATATTCTGTACTGTAGATTGCGTTAAATTCAGTTTTTCTGCAATTGTTCCAATTGTTAATGAGCGACCTAAATTAAAAATTATTATCATGCGGTGAATATTCGTAACGATTCAAGAACTTTTTAGGCTCCCAGATCGATATTCGTCGATGATCTTTTCACGGCCCTCTTTGAAAACTCTGTATCATTATCCATATTGCGATTTTGACATACAATTATCTTTATAAGCCTCTTGTAACATTTTAAATGTTTCCACACTGTTTTTTTAAGTTGCAAACAAAATTTTATCGCGTAGTGTTTTTCCACTAATTACTTCAGCGTGCTGTATCCAAAAACTTAAAAACACCCTTCGCGAGAAGTAAAATCGTGCCACATCTAATTATCGAAAAAACAAAAAAAAAGGAGGGACAAATAGAAAAAACTTCCCTCTATGTTTTAAGATTCTTCCCAAATCGCTGAAAACTGAATGAAAAAAAACCAATACTTCGTGAACAGACCATGTATAAATATAAAGTTTGTTCAAATAATTCAATTGTAATTGTTATACAGCAATTATAAAATGATTATTAATGATATATTTGATGTTTCCAAGTTTTTAAATTTTAAATAAAATAATTAAAATGTGGAATCGTTTTAGTTAATTATAACGTAAAGAATATTTTTATTACGAAAAAAAAATGTTAATTGTTTACAAACCAACGTAATAACCAAGTTGAATCAATTCGACCACAAGTTGTTGCTTTTGGTCACTGCTCATTCTTGCAAAGACTACTCCTCTGGTACAAATTTTCGGTAAAATTTCTATATAGTATTCGCGTAATAATTGCCAAGTATCACCCGTTAAAGCAAATTTGTAATTATTGCAACACCTTCCAAATTCTAGTTCATCTAGGTTTAATATTTTTAATTTCCTTTCCTGTTATTTTAAAATAAATTCAGAAAAATCTTAGTATTTGAATTATACTATGAAAAGTTGGAATATTTTTACTATTTGATATTAAAAATCTATTATTCATTATGTAAATTTATTGACCATGTTTAAATGATTATTTTAATTGAAAATTTTTGTGTATTACTTATTGGAAAAAAAAAATTATAAAATAATGATAATATATCATTTTAAGTTGTTTTTACTTTCCAAAAAATATATTTAAAATAATTTGTGTGTAAATAATGTTCAATGTTTATGTCTATAATATTGAAGAAAATAAATGAATAGATGATATTATATTTTAAAGATTAATATGTAATTTAATCAATTTAACAGATTTAATATTAAAAGTGTATACATATTTTATTAATACATAATAAAATTAATGTTTATTTACTAGTATTATTTATATGTATTAATTATAACAACTGTAATTTTTATTTCACTAATTCATAAATCTAATTATTTTGATTTTATTTAGTATTTTATATTTTTACGATAAAACTATTTTGAAATTTAAAATACACAAGCATAAATATTATTCTCGATTTGTAAAACAGAAAAAAAGTTGGGCAAAGTTATTAGAAACTTTTTCGTAAAATTTATACAAATTTTTTTATATTAATACTTTAACGTTACATCAAAGAATCAAAAAATTATGCATAATATATTTTTTTATTAAAAAATAAAAATTTATATTTATTAAAACCAAATATTATAATATCAAAATTTCATTACAAAATTTACTAAATCTTTTATAAGATTTATGTGAACTCTTTAGTAGTTAACTTTTGTTTTGTAGCGTAGGAAAAAATTATTTAATATTTCCATGAAAACAGACATTGAAATAAAAAAAAATGCATTACCAATTGAGGAATTCCTTGTACATTAAAATATATCTCAGGTTTGTTTTCATGTTTTAGAATAACAGACACAGATATTACAGTTTCCTCATGTGATAAAATTCCACATTCTTTTGCAACACTGATTGCAGTTTGAATATTATCACCTTAAAATTAAAATGAATTAAAAATTATATACCGTCAAATTAAAGAAATTATATATATGAAAACAGATGTTTTTTAATTATAGTTACCAGTAATCATTACTGTTTTAATATTGGCATCTCTAAGATCGTTTATTACTTTAGTAGTTGGTTTTTTTAATCGATTTTCAAGAACAATTAAACCAACGAATTCTAAATCTTTTTCTACTTCTTCTCTGGCGATTTTTTGAACCTAAAACAAAAACATCAATATGTATACAGTTTAAAAAAATTATATATTTAAAAAAAAATATACAAAATAGTATAATGATTATATATTAGTAGTTTAACACTACATAAAAGTTGAAGAATATATTTATGAATATTTTAGGGTTTTCGATGCAATTTAAAAATGTACAAATTAAATATTAAAAATGGATTATCTTTCAAGGGTGTTTATTAACTCATCTTTAGATTTTTATTGAGAATTATTATAATTATAAGCCAAGTTTGTGCTGTTATGTCTCAGATTAGTAAAGAAAGTGTAAATGAAATATAAATGACGAATGATTAATGTAATAGTTATCGTTCATTTTAAATTATTCTTTATAATTATAAAAGTTGACAGACTAAATTTTACAATTTCAATATTATTTGACAATGACTAGTAAGAATGAATAATAAACTTTTCGCAAAATTTAGATTCGAACTTAACTTAAAAATGTCGTATAAAATAATTATAATTTTACTTGATCGATAATCTTGATTTATTTTGTTCATAAGGTGACTTGAGGATTCTTAAATGTTCAAAAAGGCAGATGTGGGTGTAGTATAAATGTTTGCAACGTCCTGTTACTACTCCAGTGAGTACGGGCATGGAGATCCTGGCTGTGTTTTGAATGGTTTTTTTTTTATTAAAGAAGTAAAATCCTATCCATGTACATGTTTCAGCCGTATTTGATGCACTAGTTGAATATATTCCAAGCGACTGTTAAAATGGCAAAAGCAAAAGCTCCTCCCTAGTGTCTTTTATAATCTTTTCGTTTTCCTCCCACCATCACACCCTTCATAATAACATGGGGTTAGGAGGTGCTTTCCCTCTAATTGATAATCTTCCTTATTGTTTTCTCAGGAATTATTATTTATTATCGTGGCTTGACGGAATCCGTAGTTTCGAATTTCAAATAATAAAAAGTTAAAAATTATAACTGCCTTGAATTAACTTTAATTTTTTTTGAATTTTTGATCGATATATTATTCTTGTTATATCTCTATTGTTATGACCGGGTAGTTATCGGATTTTTAAATTTGTTAAAATTTGATCTTATACGAAGCTGTATGCTTCTGTGATATCGGCAATTTTATTGTAATTTTCTTTTTATTTTACAATAAATAAAAAAATATTACTTATATATAAATATATTGCTAATCTTATGCGGCCAATCGTTATGGAATTGAGTTTTAGCAATTAGAAAGTATGAAGCAATTACATTATATTCATATCATTCATCATTGTTTCATTTATTAATATATTTTTAATATATTTGTATTATTTATTTAAATAATATATTGAATTTCATTAATTCCAAGATTATATTGATTGTGAATATAAAGTATTTGTTATATTGATAATTTTTTATTATTTGATTCATTATTTGCATTTGATATTTTTATGGTGAATTTTATGTTTATAGTCCTGTATATTGAAAGAAATAATACAAATATTATTTTTTATTTTTTAATATTCAGTAATTCTTATCATAAGGCTATATTTTTATTGACAATAAGCTTTAAAATACAATTATTGCAATTGATTATCTACATAAATATATATATTATATTAATAAATATTTGTTTTTTATTTATTAGTATTGAAAAAAAGATATAAAAGATTATTAAGCATAAATTTGTTAAAATTCTAACACAATATATTTTTTTAAAAAGAAAAAACAAAAAATAAAACGGTTCAAATCGAAAAACTCAGATCTTGGTTAACTGAGCGAGTAACGATTGATATATCATATTTAAGTAGTCACGACTCTATTATATTATGATAACTTTTGGAAAATCGATGTGATATTCTAAATTTGTGCGTGTGTATTTACATTATGCAGTATATGTTTGATGCAATAGAAAAAAAAGTTGTCTAATGCTTACAATTTTAATTTTAAGCAATACAAAAAATATTATTTTTGTATATTTATTCAAATTATAATTCAAAATCACGGAATCCAGAAATTCGAAAGTTTAATTTTTTTAATTTCTGTAGTCCAATCCCATTTATAAATTTTTTAAAATACTATTTTTTCATTGACCGGATTTCATGTATGTTTTTCTTTTGATTAATTGAATTGATATTCACCTACTTAAATACATAATATTAACAATCGTCCATTTGTTGTTTATTACAAATGATCATTATATATAATCAAAGTTATTATTATTATTCTATATTGTTTTTTAATATTCAAACATCCTAATTCGGTATAAAAACCTTAGAAAATTTCGCAATTATTTAAAAAAAATGTATTGGTATCCGCTAACTCAATTTAAACTTAATTAATGGACCTTAATAAACGACTGTATCTTCGCATAATAGTCATATTGTTAATACATGTTGTTACGTACATATTTTTTAAAAAAAACTGGTTTTTTACGGGAAAATTTCAATAATGATTACAAAACTGTTTTTTTCTTCTTTTAATTATTTCATTTAGAATATTTCTATTGATATCATTAAACATACAATTATATTTCATATTATTATTCTATATTGTTATTCTATTCTCCGAATACCGAACTTGATAAAAAGTAAGTGAATAATAGAAAAAAGAATAAGATAAAATGGAAGAAAAACAGAGAAAGAAAGGAAAAGTCCAGCGAAACACGTATTTGTTCTATGGCGTAAAGAAAACTTTAGAATAATTTAAATTCTTTACAGAAAAGAAAGAGGTATTAACAATCAAACAGTTTTTATGTTTATAAATAAGGAAAAATCTAAATTTCCAGTTATATTCATCACTTTACTTATTAAAACAAACTTAAAATTTAATGGAATGTCCTTTTTTCTTAATTTTTTCTTTTTTTTTTATATTCCATTTCAGCTATAATGCTTTCTAAAATAATTAATGTAATACAATTTTATTTGCAATATTTATCCTAAAGTTTTCGTTTATAATAATATCATATTCTTATATTAAAGAAATTATAATTTATATCACATTCGATTCAGTTGAATCAATATTACTTTTGCGTATCATTGACTGAGAAAGTTTATCGTCGATATAAATATTTATTAGATGCATTGAAATAGTGTTTAAAAATATGTACTTCGTGAAAAAGAAAGTGAAATTTAATATTACAATATATATTTTTTATGGCTTAAGCTTTAGTGTATGAAGTAAACCTCTCCACAAATTAATTACTATTACATTTTGTATGCAATACATAATCAAATTTGAACACTTAAAGCTGATTTATAGAGTGCATAAATAAAAGACTCAACTGTACATTAACAAATAAATTGTTATTTAATGTATCAGATTTATATACGCTGATATTTATCTATAAAAATATCGTAATCTATTAGTTAAATTGCAGGGTTCTGTATCTAAAATTTTGAAATCATTAATATTTAAAAAACATATCAATTTATTTACTTTGATTTATATATTTAATACGATTAATTTTGAATTATTAAAATAAATAATTCCTTTCTTTTATTATTTGAATTCAACTTTTTTTTCTTTTTTTTTTACCAAAAATTATCTTGAACCCATATATATTTTAGATTATTATTTTAATGTTTATGTTAAAATAAAATTATATGTCATACTATTCAAATACAATATATTATTTTTGTTATAACAATTAATTAAAATAATATTTAAAGAAAAAAAAACACCATTTCTTTGATTATCTTCAATGTTCAAGTAACTCTTCAAAAGTATTCCGTTTAAAAGGTACCACTATTTAAACAATAGCGTTTCCTGTTTAAGCTACAACAGAATGAATTCGATACAAATAATAAAATCAGATTAAAATTATTATAGATATTACATACATTAAAAACATAATCATACAATTAAAAATTTTATTGAAAATATGAAGCCGTAAACATTATTAAAAAAATATTTAAATTTTAAATAATAAAGATTTAGTAGTATAGTAAAATTTACATTTGATAAATTTACATCGGCTAAGTGAGGGGATTTGATTCCAATAAATAAAAGCAAATATGAAATTAAAAATCAGTATTGAGTAAATGAATTTATTAAATTTGAATTTGAATAAAAAAGAAAGTAAGTACAAAGAAAATAATTAATCCAATATAAATACTTTAAATAAAAAATTCAAATTAAATTTTTACAAAAAAAATAAGTATATAACTACAATAAAATTATTCATTATTAAAAATATTACACTTATTATAAATATATTGAATTGATCGAATTTAACGAGACTCTTTATTTCATATTAAATTTATGTTTACAAAAATTTATTAGAAATAACTTCAGGCAGTTTTTGTAAGTTAAAATAGCCCGTGTATCTTAAGAAATATATATATATTAATATAATTGATAATTATTATAAATTCTTAAATCCGCATGGTCAAGTTGCGGTAAATTTAACTCTTTAAATTAACATTAAGTTTCAATAAGAACGACAACCAAGTCGTCGAAACGTCGGTATCACAGCAAACAATTTGTTAGTTTATTTTATTTTATTCGACCAACCACACCCAAAAAGGAATATTTTAGATATAATAATGGATGTAATTGATGTTAGAGAAATAGAAGAGTAAACGTGAAACAATGTTTAAAGTTATAAATAAAGAACCATTCTTTTTATTCAAAAGACTTGATCATATTTGTGACGATCGCTAATTACTTTAGTTTCTTATAAGAAAATAATTTATAAAAGTAAAATGTATTAATATTAAAGTATAAACAAAAAGCTGTGTTCTTTATTAAACCTATATTGATTAATTCAATAATTTTCAATAATAATCTATGCGAACAAAGTGGTTAAGATTACTTAAAAGTTAATACTTTAGAAATAAATAAAAAGAAATGTGCGTAATTTATTTAAAATAAATAATAATGTTTCTTATAATTTTTTGGTAAAAACTCTGTAGAAATCTTATACAAACCTGTTCATCACCTACGTCGATTTCTTTGCAAGCAACTGCTATTACTCTGTATCCTTGTTCGGTAAAATATGTTAGTGTCATCATAATATCATTTGGTATAGTTTGAGGCGTGCTTAGACTTAGAATCATTTCTGGCGAACCTTTGGTGAAAGCGATAAATTTTTTTTCGAATGTTGACCTTGCAATTACTGACATGCGTTGTAATGTACTTGAAAATTGGTACTGTTGGAGTATTTCCATTTTATCTTCTTGTGCATTTTTATTCGGCGGAATAACGATGGTTAGCGGCAAGAGGGAATGGTTTTTTATGGGGGTCGTATGTTCTGATTCCTCCAGTTGCCAGCCCGTATTTTCAAACATCTAATAATAATATTATTATAATATTATAATTTTTATTTATATTTATGTATTGATTTCTTATTTATGTACATGTAAATTGATAATTTTTCGAATTATAGTACATAATTTAATGAAAATGCACATACATCTAATAAAATGAAAATATTTATAATGGATATTATATTTTTTCTATAATATTTGTTGCTTATTTATAAATATTTATAGAAAGATATATATTAAAACACTGCATTTTGGTAGTTTATGTAGGAAAGTTCACGGTTGAATGATCATTTATAATTCCATTTATCTTAGATTTTTTGCAACGTTGTTTAAAAATAATAATTTTTTCATAATTATAATAAAAATATTTTATAACGATCTATGATTCTTTAAATTAATATTATTACTATATTTTAACATTTACTAATTTTGATTATTAATTTTAATATATTTTTATTTTTTTAAATTGTAGACCAAGTAATAGAGCACATTTTAGATCAATAAAAAGCAGCTAATAACGTATAAAAATTCCTTAAAAAATCAGTAGATTCTTATTTTCTAAAATGCCATTCACGATATTAAGGGTTTTTTTTATTAACAATTTTAATTATTAACGAATTAAACAAATTAATTATTAATGCATTCTTTTTTATTTTTATTATTATAAAATGCAAACTGTGATTTTAACACTAGCGTCAATGGATGAAGTGTAGTTAACAACATTGTGAAGAGAATTGATTTTTATATAAACCGACTGGAAAACTTTTAAATTAATTAAAAAATTTGTAACTTTTTTATTCTTTTATATTTAGAACTCTAGTTTTATAAAATTAAAGCGATTAAAGTACACTTTATTTGTACAAAATTGTAGCTCGATCGGATAATTAGTTTTCGAGTAATACTAATGTTAATTAAATTATACGAAATTTTATGAAATTATTTCTAGCTGATTCTGCCGGAAGATTTTAGTTTTATAACGGTTTTAAAAAATATAATTGTACCACAAAAAATCATGTACCTTACATTTAGTAAAAATCGTTTAAATTCTCTAAAAAATGTGGATAAATATACCCAAAAACGGCCAAGCGCCCAAGAAATGGGGGAGAATAAGAACTAGAGAATTTGAATATATAGTAATAGAAGTGGAATCCACCTTACTCAACCCCTCATTCTCTAATTGAGCTATTCTACTGTTTCGATAGATTAACATTTTAACCGAAAATATTAATAATTTTATAAAATATTTATTTATTTTAATATAAATTTAATTTAATTTAAAATATCTATTCATGTTCATTTATAAGTTATTATTATTATTATTATTATTATTATTATTATTATTATTATTATTGTTTTAATTTTTATTACCATTTATTTTATTGCCATTGTTATTATTACTTTTATTTCGTATCCTTTAATGTAACAAAAATAAACAAATGCAATTGTTTTAGTGTTTTTTAAAATAAGATTTTATTTATGATAACAATAACTAATATTTACACCATGTAAGTATTATAATCAATTCATTCTTATTATTTTTTTTTAACTAATTAAAAATCTTATAATATCAAAAATTGCTGAATCATTATCATATAAATGAACAATTTAAATTTAATTATGTAACAAATAATATAAATAACAATCATATGTGGTATTGAAAGAATTAATGATATAACAATAACATTACCGTAAATAAAAACAAGCTAATATTAATAATGATTAAACAAATAAATGAAAACATAATTACTAGTACTATAGAGTACTAATATATGTCGTGGATTGACTCCTTTCATTTGTATTAATTACATTTCGTTATGAATCTCTTTCTCATGAAGAATTATTAGTTATTTTCTCACTATTTTTGACAAAAATATCAAATTGATTTAAGCTCTAGAATATTTCCTACCTACAATTTACTTTATATCTTCTATGATTGAATAGATCATTTATAAATTCTAGGAGAAATGAATGCACTGCATTGATCATATTTGATTCGGACTTACGGTGAGATGTTAGACCTTCATCATATACATTAATATTATAATTTTAACCCTAATAATTTATATGTCAGTTTACCTATGTCAGTACCAATAATAATTTGGCACTTTTTTATAAATATTTATATTGATATTTTTTATGTATTTTTATAACTCGAGTAAACTTGGAATAATTATTTAAATTTTATTTTGGTAATATGACATGTTTGTATTTTTCTTGATGAATTTTTTGTTTTAGGAAGATGCAATGAGCTTATTCCTCTGATTATATCCTTTTAATAATAATCAACTTATAATCAATTAAATAATATATAATAATAAAAATATTAAATAATCAATTCTAGTAGAATTTTTCATTGCGCAGTAATTGAAAATATCGATAGATTTGGTATATAAAATGCTTTATTAAACCAATAATGTTTCTTAAATAATATCATTTAGGGGTGTATCAGAGTATAATGAAAACGATCAACTGTTTATGAAACTTTGTAAATTAGTACTATTAACTATTCTAAAAACATATGCAAAATTTCAAAGCGATTGCGTGATTAATAAAAAAGTTGTAGCAACTTTTAATTAATATTTATTCTTATGGAGATAGATACTTTAAAGCGGTTTTAGAACATTATCGATAAAATATATATATATATAAAACGTTCATAAAAACGTAATTTTTTTATAATTATAAAAAAGACCCCATCGATATATATTTAAAATTTTATAATTTTTGTCTATTTATTAAAAAAAGTTATTAATAAAAAAATAAATCAATTTTTTATATTTTAGGATATAAGTAGTTTAAAATGGCAATGTCATATATCGATCTAGATGTATATACATACAAAACAGATTTTTAATTTGTGTACATAAACATGAAAAGATGAATAAAAATCAATTTGAATTTACGAATATTATTCGTGAAAAATATTAAAACGTACAAAAATTCTTATATATTATTAAAAAAATTCGTAAGTAAAATTTAAAAAATAATGAAAAAAATGAAAGTGTATTTCATAAAAAAATAGGTTAATAATTTAAAATTTAAAATTTAAGTTAGGTTAATACTTTAAATATATAAATATAATACAAAAAATTAAATAATTACTAGAATAAAAACATTTTTAATGCGATAAGCAATTTCAAAATAATACTATTAGAAATAATAACATACAAAAATACAAAAAATTGAATATTTTCATTATAATAATATTAAAATAATAATCTATGTAACATTACGATATTAATAATATAATAATTTATTTATTATTTTCATGTGTTATTTTATCACTACTGTCATCGCTGCTTTTCTGTTTAATTTTTGAAGAGATATTACCGCTTTTTACACGTTGCTTTACACGTTGATTATAAAAAGCCTCAGTCACCAATTTACCTTTTCAATGATTTAATCTTCGGCATATTTTTTTTATTTATGTATTCATTTCAAACACAGGCTAAAATATAAAAACACACTACATGTATAATATTAGGTTATGAATACATAAACAAACTGTACGTTGAAAATAATAAGTACAATTAGCTGACTATTTAGTACAGTAAAATCAAAAAATTACAAACGTTATTGTCAAGTTTATTCATGAATATTTCACATAATTATTTAATAATATACTTAATAAAACATTCAAATTAATGAATTTTTTATAATATTAATAACTCTACTTATAATAAAATGCTTTATTTGGTTAATATTTTATAAATAAACTACTTTTAAAAAAATCATGATTTTCATTATTTTAAATTGGTATCCTGCTTCTCTTAAGCGATTTCAATCATTCAGTATTATGACTAGATCAGTCACTCTGAAACACCCTTAAGTTCTTGAATATAAATTTAAATTTGACCAATAGGATTTTTTTGTTGAATATTAATGTACGTATACCAATATAACATTTATAGATAGAGGTAAATAAGTATTAAATTGAATTATAATTATGGATGAAAGTGTTACTGTCATCAATTGGAAAAGTTCGATTAGTATTTTATCTTTAATAAAATCTATTGGCAAATGTTATAATGATAATAATAAATATAGTAACAAATATTCCATTTCATAGTAATTTTGTGAATATCATTTTGACATCATATCTTTTTAATAAATTTATTCCTAACCTATGTAATTTAAAATCCGACAGGATCTACAGCCAGAGTGTTTTTTTTAAAGATAGATTAGGTTTTTCAAACTAGTAAATAGTTTCATAATATATATATATACACATGGTGCATCCACGAAGTATCGAGTTTTTTTTTTCATTTTGCTCCTATTAGTCGTAGAAATTCGGAAGTGGTCTTAAAATGTCGACAAACTCTTTCCGCATCTGTCCTTTTTTTTTTTTCGATAATTAGGCGCGGCAGGATTTAACTTCGCGCGAAGGATGTTTTTCAGTTTTTTGACACGGCACGATGGAGCGACTTGTGGAACAGCGTTACGCGATAAAATTTGTTTGCAATTAAAAAAAACAGTGTAGAAATGTATAAAATATTGCAAGAAGCATATGGACATAATTGTATGTCAAAATCGCAAAGTGAAAAATGGCACAGAGCTTTTAAAGAGGGCCGAGAAAGAATAATCGACGAGCCTCGATCTGACCGCCCAAAAAGCTTTCGAATGGCTAGGAACACCCGGCACGTGTTAGAAATTTAAAATTCAGACCGTTTTAATGATTAGAGTAATCGTGGAAAAACTGAATTTAACACGATCTACAGTGTACAATATAGTGCAAAAAAATTTAGAAATGCGAAAATTTTTTTGAAAAACATCAAAGCTGATGAGTTTGAAGATGCATTTGAAATTTGGGAAACACGCCTTCAAAAATGTGTTGATACAGGAGGAAATTATTTTGAAGAATTTAAAACTTTTATTTCACACTGTTTATAACTCCACCAATAAATCATTTTTCAAAAAAGAAAGGTAAGAATTTTTTTTTTATAATCTTTGAACAAAAAATTCTCGCGTAGTGGTTTTCCGCTAATCGCTTCAGCGCGCCATGTCAAAAATTTGAAAAACACCCTTCGCGCGAAGTTAAATCCTGCCGCGCCTAATTATCGAAAAAAAAAAAAAAAAAAAAAAAGGACAAATGCGGAAAGAGTTTGTCGACATTTTAAGATCTCTCCCGAATTATTACGATGAATAGGCGCAAAATGAAAAAAAAAAACTCGGTACTTCGTGGATGCACCATGTATATATACGTATGTGTAAAAGGATAAAATAAACTTTTGTGATATCGGTATCTAGATTGCTGTTCACTATGCATGCTAAATTAACTTTATTGGTTGATTTTTTCCTTAGCCGAATTATTCTCATTTCTTTTTATAGACTGATATTTATTCTATTGAATTCTTTATGCAGAGCTTTAAATTATTTGGTACTGCTAGATCTATATATAGGAGTAAACTATATACAAGCTTCTAAAGCTTTGTATTGCATTCTATTACTGTATATATATAAATATATATACATACTCAGAAATGAACTAGTTACTATTCGTAAGCCAGTTTATAGATCGTTCTTTTGTGTGCTGTAAAAGTAAACTTTTATTTGATGTTGAGCTAGTTTTTATTACTTATGTTGCTTTTAGTTCATTGTATTATTATCCCTTTATTGGAAGACCTATTTTTAATATTATAGTCTCGAGAATTTATCAATAATTTTATACCAAAGAATCTGCATAAAGCAACCTAGCTTTTATAATATTTTATACCTTTAGAGTCATGCGCATAAGCTCAATTATTACATGTGTGCTAGTATTGTATATATTTTAGTACAAGTATTAATAACTTATTTGTGTGAATAACTTATGAAGTAAAGGCTAGGTAGCCGTTACACTCTGACTCATTTTATGAGAAATCTAGATAAATTGCATCAAATTTAATGTTTTTTCAAAAATTTGATATCTTTTCCTGCAAGTTACTTCTATTTAGAAATGAAGCACTGATATCAAATTATATGATTATCAAATAGTTGCATATAGATATCTAATAATTCTACTAGTTGGATATTAAACAATTTTTTTTAACAATCTTTTCATTTTTATGCTTTTATCTTGTACATAAAAAACCAATTTTGGTCCATTATTATAAAAAGTTATAAATCTTGAAATTTAAATGTTTTGAAACAGCTTTTAGCTACTTTCTCACTATAAGAATAAATATATTTTATATTAGTTAATGCATACAAAATTGCTTCACGTTATAATTTATTAAAAAGTAGAATGTCACAGATTTTGTTTTTACAATTGATGGATATAAATGTTTTCTGCAACTACCATTGCTTATTCAAGGTTTCTTCTTGTAATTATTCATTTACAAATAAATCTCCTGTTTCATATTATTCTATTAACAATCGTACTATTATGTATAATTAAGGTATATAGGCATTACTTGATTCAAATACCGTTTGAATTTATTATTATTGCCATTTTGATTTTTTTTTTGAAATCTAATTTAAAAATATATGCAAATAATGTAGATATAATACAAAATTGTACATGAGAGATTTGTTATAATAATTGTTGTAAACCATGTTTTTTAAAACGAATACATGTTCAGGCAAGATTATGAATGCGCTGGTGTCTCAAGCGAAAAAAAATAAGACTGTCAATTTGAAGAAGAATGTAAACGTATACGTATTAAAAATAAAAAAAGCTATTTCTGTATCCATTCATTATAAACGTTGTGCAAGTTTATTACTTATTAAATTACTTCTAAATGATTATGAAAAAAAATCATTTATTATCCGATAACAATAAAAAATTAATAATAGTTACTAGAATAATAAATAAGAAAAATTTAAATTTAAAATAATACGAAAGATTTTTATTTTGCGGTGCGCTCCTTAGTAGTTAGAAAGAAAGAGAAAAATACAAAAATAAATATTATTTTTATTTTAAGTAATCGATGTCAAAAAAAAATTGCCAATTATAAATAAATAATTAATTAATTGGATACTTTTTATATTAAGAAATTTTATTTAATCCAATAAAGTTGTAATTAATTAATTTACAATTTATAATCACTTAAAACATTTTTTTGTAAATTCAATTTTTTCTCAAGTTAATTATAATTTTCAGTGGAAACTGACAAGTTTATTTCTACTGCACTTAACTCTTGTAAAGTGGGTACCAACACGTGAAAATTTTCTCAACACGCTTCTAATATTTAAACACCGGGACAAGAATGCGCAACAAGACTAAGTCAAGGTGAGAGACTACATTAACAAGTGCAAGTCTCGCATAAAATTGTATTTACAATTTATATCTATTTCTGTCTCCGTCTCTCTCTCTCTCTCTCTCTCTCTCTCTCCTTCTCTCTCTAATATTCTGCTTTGTACAATGTGATTTCTCTGTACATGTCAATTTAATCATTTTAATGCTGATGACGCTCTGCCTTGTCATTATAAATAAATCTATTTTAAATTTAATATTTTATATTGATTTTACTTTTGCCCATATTTTTTTAACAATTGAAATGTAATTTTAATTTTTCCAGTAACGAAGTAATACAGGTGTCAATCATAACAGTACATATATTTTTGTATTTTGAAATACACAAAACAATATAGATGTACATTAAATTTTAAAAATGTTTATGCAAAAAAAAAGAATTATTTAAAATATATATGGATTTATAATTGGATTAGAATGATTATAATAAAAAATTTTAATTTTTTTTATAATTTTTTTTTTTTACTTTTTTACTTTTTTCATATTCTATTTAATGATATAAAAATAATTATAAAATATAAATAATATTGTAGATAATGATTAATAAATGTATTGTAATTTATGATATTTGACATATTTTTATTTTAGACAAAAAGTTTGTACTAGAAAATTATGAGAATTCAATATATGATTAACTTTAATATTAAAATTATTTATTAATTATACCTTCACATCCAGGGGATCTCCACTAAGCTCTTCATCGATCAATGTTAGACTGTGACATACTAACATTCCTCTAAATATTCGAGTGTCTTTTACTTTTGCAATGTCCTTTTGAAGTTCACTTAACTTATTATTTTCGTATACTACAACTCCCATCATATCTAAGCCATCTTCTGTTAAAGTGCCAGTCTGTAATAAAATATAAATTTTTTTACCATTATTTTTATTATATATTGTTATAGATTAGAATCCCAATTATCATTAGAAGACAAATAATATTTAAAAAGAAAAACAATTATATTTAAAATTCTGCAAGAATTTTTATAAAATGAGTAAATTACTCATATTATGTATAAGTTAGAAATTTTTAAAAAGTTGCACATATTTTTAAATGCTTAAAGTCATGTTACTGAATTTTATATGTACACATTTATAATAAATGCTTATTTGATTTATCAAAAATTAACTGAATATTGATTTTTTTTATTTTGAATAATATAGCTATAATTATTAATAGATAATTATTAATATCAAATTATTGATAGATGTAGAACTTTTAAATGTAAAATTAAAGAATTTATTTTATATAAATAAATCAGTTTAGGAATATTTTATGAAATACATTAACAAATAAAAATGTAAAATAGTGGATTTAAATAGTTAGATATATTAATTAGTTTAATAATTAGCTCACCTTATCAAAACAAACACAGTCAATACTGCCAGAAATATTTATTGCTCTTGTATTAATGCAATAAATTTGTCTTTTTTTCAATCGAAATATAGCATACATTTTTCCTACAGCCATAACAGAAGGCAAAGCTGGCGGAACAACGATCGTAAATACCGTCAAAGCTTTGATTGCTATATTCATTGTTGTATTTCCTCTTGTAATCTATACAATAAATTGTCGCATTTTAATATTATGCATTAAAATTTTATAATTAAATAGAAATTTCATAATTTTCAAATTCTTGTATAAATATTAAGCCAATTATGAGCATGTATTTAATTCAATTATTAAATTAATAATCTTAATAAATTTATGTAATAAGTTAATAATCTTGAATAATTTATTCATTAAGATATAACTTTTTAAGTGTTATTATTGCATGATTAAAAATTAATAATTTAAATATTGAGCAATTATAATTATTATTAAACATGCAAAATGAATATTTATAATATTTGATTACACGTTAATTTCTTATGATTATTTAAAATTATATAATTTATGAAAAGATCATTCAGAATTTTCATCGACTAAAAATTCATAATTTTTGTATATAAAATAAAACAATGGCAGTACCATAACTGCTAAAGTATAAAAAAAGCCACAAAATGCAACTGCAATAAGAATTGCGACCAATTTGTATGAATCTTGATCGAATTTAAAGTCGGTTGGCGGTGGATATAAAATTGCTGATACCAATGATCCTTTATTGGTCCACAACCCGGTTCTGATTACTTTTGCGAGCACTGGTTTATTTCCGTACTGTCTATAATTTCAAATTAATTATAATTTTTTCTTTTTAATTTTTAACACATAGAAATAAAATTTACAATTAATTTTTAAAAGTAAAAAGATGTAATTAGTACTTTGTCTGAATTATGGTTGCACCGCAGAATAAAGTATGATGAGAGTGTTCTTTTGAATCATATAGAATAGGCTGAGATTGTAGCGGGGTCTTGGTAATTGGTACAGATTCCCCTGTGATATTTTATAAAGATTCATTACAAAATAAATAAATCAATCATTGCAATATTAAAATATTCAAACATTATAACATAAATTATTGCTTAATATTATTTAAAATTTGAAATTTATATTAAATTAAAATTTTCGATGTAAATAAAAATTTTACATTATAATTTTGCGAATGAATATTAATCATAAAAATTTAATCAATCAATTTCTATTAATTATTTTCAATTTTTCAGGGTTTTTGCTATTTAATAATTAATTTATCTAATTAAGGAAACTAGCCAGTCATAAAATTAATTTTTTTTTTTCAATTTGAAACGCTTTTTCAATAGATTATCAGTAAGGTAGAGTTAAAATTTTAAAAGTTTTTGCTTTTATAATAAATTGATGAACTGACGAAAACTCTACGTGCTTGCTCGTAGGTAGTGATACAAAAAGAATTTTACCACAAGAATAAATCAACTTCATTCAATTATCCATATTATAATATATAAATATCCATATTATGTTTATAAAATTTATGCAATATAAATCGAAACATTTTTCAAAATTTTTTATACTTATAAATTTTTTGAGCATTATATTTTGATAAAAAGCATATTGAGAGAAATAAAAATATTATTTTTAACTTCAATATTAAAAATATAGTTAAGTATTCAATATGCTAAATATTATAATAATTAAAAAGAAAAATTTGAAGAGAACAAGTATTCATTAAGAGAACATTATAATAAGACAATAATTAATAAATATTATGACATTCAAAAATAAAAAAAACTATTAAAAAATTTTCTTGCAAACAATGAAAATTCACAGCATAACTTTTGTATAAAATATTTAATATTTGAAGTATCTTAGTAAATGTTAAAATTATTAATAAATTAAATATTTATAATAAAGTTAACAATAATTTAAAAAAAAATTAAAAATCATAGATGTTTTGCTAGAAATTTATGAATAGCTTTTTAATAAAAAGCTAAGGTTGTGTATTTAGTATTGTATGTGTAAAGAATGCAAATGAAGTTGAAATAATATGAAGAAAACTTTCACTTAGAAAATGAGTAAAAATTATAGAAATCATTACAAGATATTGTTGACTAGATACAAGGACAGTTGAAAACCTTCAGTAACTAATGTTAATTAACTGATGATAGAAATTATAAAAGCTTAAAGAGCCTACGTATGTAAATCAAAAACTCTTATTAAACGTAAACGTTTTGTATTACTTTAGACTAACGCTTGTCAAATACAAATAAGAATTCATAAAAAATAAGAGATCACTCAAGATAAAGTAGTGCAAATATATTTACTAGTCGAATTAAGTAAGATATTCGTGGTATAGAATTAATAATAAAACTATAATATAAAAAGAAAAATAATAAAATTGTAGATAAAAAATTTTGTTAATTTTTCTCCAAAATTTTGAGAGTGTATAAAATAAATATAATTCATAAATTAATTTAGGTTAACTATTAACTGGTATGTAAACTTAATTTGAATATAAAAAATAATATAAAATTATTTAAAACTTGACATTGTCTGATTATAAAATATTTAATTAAAAATTGTGTTTCGACTATAAGGAAAATATATAATTTATTTGATTTGATCGTAATTTATTTGGATGAAATTTGGAAATTTTTTATTTTTATTTAGGTTCATTAGATTTATCAAATAATGCATATCATATGAAGAGAGACGAGTAATAATGAATTTATTCTTTAAATTTAAAAAAAAAAGAAGAAGATTATATATTTAATTTTTATAAGTAACTATCAAGTGCATAACTTTTATAGTTAATTATGCAAGTGTAATTTGTATGTAATGTAACGATAAAAGAACAAAAGTAGAATTTGCCATTTAAAAATAAAATTTTAAAAACAAATGTCTCAAATAGCAATCCAGAACTGCTTATGTATTTTATAGATATTATTACAATTGTATGAAAATTGATTACTTTTATATTGTTCGATTGTTTAATTTGTAGTTTATTGTCGTTTGATGCATGTTTATGCATTTAAATTTATCCAATAAGAAAACATTTCATAATTATTATTCTGCACACAAGAAAAAATCTTATGTAATTGGTAATTTTTAACGAGCCGAAGTTAAATGTCACTCTAGTTGAAGAACAGTAATTTTCAAATACATAAGTATGTAAATAAAATTTAATTAATTGTAAAAAAGAACGCTAATAGCCTGGACATTTTCATTTTATGCAATAAAGGTATAATAATTTGCGATATAATAACAATAACAATCGAGGAGTTTGTTTTTGTAATTTACCTGTGAGTATGGACTCGTTGACAATGCAGGTTCCGGTGAGTAGAATGGCATCGCACGCGACAATCGCCCGGTGCTTCGGCAACTCAATAATATCTCCGGGGACAAGCTCATCACTTGAGATGCTCTCGTATTCGCCTGAACTTCGTAATACTGTTACAGTTTCCGTCGATGCAACCGTATTCCGAAGGTTACTTTGATTCTGCAAAAACATGTGACATCTTATGTCTCTTGAAAATTCATTGGGAGATAAAATTATTTTCTTATTTCACCTATTTGCAATTTCGTTGAAACTCATGGAAATTAATCGTCGACAAAGCTTATAAACAATTACCGGGGAAACTCGTAAAAAAGAAAGACAAAAAATATATTTTAATACCATTAAATGTAACGTGAATGTACATAGATTGAGTTAATATTAATTAATTATCCTTATAAACTGATAATACAAAATTATTTTTTTCTCTTCTTGCACTACTCAAAATAAGAGCTTGACAATAAATATCCTGACTTTCAATTTTCAAAAATACTTATTAGTTTACATAAAGTTACATTTTCTTATTAATCGACATTGTCGTTAAAGTTTCCTTTTATTGGCATTATAAATTATACTTCAAATAATTAAATATCAGTATTTGAAATAAATAGTATTTTAAATAATTTATATAAAAAAGATAATTAATTTGAATCATATAAACATTTTTATTTTTGTTTATTTGAAATTATTTGAATGTTTGTACAATAATTTTTTCATTTATTTTCTGCTTATAATTAATGCAATGTTAAATATGTACATTCACAAATAATATATATTAAAATTAATATTATATTTAGGAAGAACTTTAATTAAAAATTTTAAATCTATTTGTAGCAATCTATATTTTATGATTAATATTTTTATTAGTAGTCATAACGAAAATTTGATGATAATGGATTAGTATAACACTAAATATAAATAAGAGTTTAAAATATAATTAATAATACATGCTTTGTTTTTTCAATTGTAGATTTATCCTTATAGAATAAAAAAAAGCTGTCTGAAAGTATATTAAAATAAATCGAAAGAATTTATACGTTCACGTATAGGATTCCAAAAATGTATTGTATATATATATATATATTGTATACTGTTTGATGGAAATCCATTCAATAAAGTATTAAATTTTTAACGTATTAATGGTTGATATTTAATGATGTATTTATCTAAAGAATTACGAGCCATTATTCATTAAATCATAATTATGATAAGATTTTTTATTAAGAATTTTTCCTTGTAATCATTTATGAACTGTTACAGAATTTCAACTAATTCATCTGAATTATAAAGATAACCTATTCATTGTAATTTTTTTTTCATTTTGAGATAATTAATGAATTATACTTTAAAAATTTGACTCCAATACAGTGAATAATAAATTATTACTTGATACTAATTTTTATAATAATTCTAATGACACTTACTGTTCGAGTTTGTCGAATAGATGTTACAATACCAAAAGCAGACATAAATATTACAGCAATGGCATAATACAAATATCCTTCATTGAACCAAACAATTAAACTGAAAGCTTGAAATACATAAAAAGGATTCAAGATTTCAAGAATAAATAACATCTGAATTCCTTGCACTGGTACAAGAATTTTGTTAAAACCATACATGATTCGTCTAAAAATTATAATTATAGAATTTAATATATTATATATATATATATTTATATATTTTTTATTTACTTAATCTATTTAAATATGTTTTATTTGCGTATTTTATTTTTGGATTTAATCCAATGGTGCGTAAAATTTCAAATAATTTTAAATGGTTTGTATATTAATAAGAGAAAAAGTTAAATAATATTGTTAATTTAATGCTTTAAAAAATCTTTCGTAAATTTTATTAAATGTAAAAATAAATAAATTTACTATATTTTAAATTGATATTATACAGAATATAAGTAAATGGTAAAATAGTAAGATAATGAATTGGTTGAAAAATACTAACAAATTAATTATAAACAAATTTGAAAATATTTTATATTAAGGTATTATAATACTTTTTTTATAAAGATATAATTATAATTTATTTTTTTCTAATTTTTATTTTTTTACTTATATTTTTATTACAGATAAATTAAATTATTCCTTATAATAATTTAAGGTTTTATAAAATTTTTCATGTAAGTAAAAATTATTCCTAATTTTTTATGCATTAAATAGTTCGAATATATGAAAATATATAGAAAATTGTATTATAAATGAATATATTTCTTAAATAATAAAAAATAAATGTTATTCTAATTTTTTATTTTTCTTTATATAATATCTCTCTATATATTTATATTACAGTATATCTCCATTGATTGTATATGTGTACATATATTTCTAAATATAAAATATTGGTCTTAAAAAGTACTTTTTTATTTATAATTTATTATAACAACATTTTATATTTCTTTTTTAGGTAATTGTACAATTGATTATGTTATATTAAAAAAAAAATACAATGTTTATTTTGTATCAGTTATATAGGTATTTACATTATTTATATATTTTTATAGATATATATTGTAAAATTATGAAAATATGTATAGGTCATTGCCTACAATTTCTACAAACAAAATGTTTAATTAAATAGAAAACTAAAAATTTTATTACTGTTTTATTATATAATAATTTTATTTTAAAAAATATTTTGAATGCATAACATTTTTGAAACACTACAGTAATTTAAAAAAAATTATTGTAAATATATTAACTATAAATATATTTATAAGAATTAATAATAATTATAAGAATTTTAAATTTGGTTAATCAACTAATTTAAAAAAAGTAATTATTCAAAAATTTAATATAAAATATATAATTTTATATTAAATACATATTCTAGCAACTACCAAAGGAGAATATTTTACAAAACACTTTACCGTAATAGTTGTTTTTCCAGTGATAATCCCTTAATTTTTTCACTCTGTAGATCAGAACACAGAGCAAATTTTTCAAGACTAGCCAATTTGGAAAATTCACTCGTTTTTTCATCCCATACATAACACTGTTTCTTACACCAGAAAGCTTTATATTCTTGCACTTGGCATTTAGTACCATTTTCCAAATTCAATTCTAAATATTTACATTTAATTTTATTTATTAAATCTTTATCTATATTGCTGAAGTAACGGGACAGTAATTCTTGACTAAAATAATAAAATTTGCATTTCAAAATTGTTTAAATATATATTGAATTTGATATAATTATTATTAATTTTGTGTACAAGTATAATAGATTATTAATTTTCTGATTGAATAAATATTTTTATGAATTAAATATTAAAAAGAACTTTTAATAAATAATAAATAAACAACATTACCGATGATTTATTTATAAAAAAAACTTCTAAATAAGTATTTAATTTTATTATACATGGGTCGAAATAATAATAATTATATTATTGTAAAGATAAATAAATAACGCATCCAAATAAAATTGAAAAATTTTATAATGAAAAAAAAATTTGATAATTGGTCGAGATTAATTAACTTTTCATTTAATAGTTTTTATATAATTATGACGTATTTCATTATTATTATTATTATGATTTTTATTTAATTAAATACATATTCGTAGTATCGACCAACCTTAAATTTCGTGTTGACACTATCTTGATTTCTTTCACAAAATATGATTTATATTTACCTTGATAATCATCCTGTAAAAATATTTTTAGATAAGCTAAAATTCTTGATGAGAAATATTAATCCGTAAATATAATTTTACACGTGATAAAAGATTGGGATTCATACCACAATTAGAATTTTCGTAGCTTGTCTCAGATCGCATTTTTTGTGCGTCGCATATAGATAAAGATGGGGATACCAGTGAAAGAACAGACGAAGTGAACCGCATGACAAAATACAAGCGATAAAAGTGACTACTGTACTCGCAAGATTTCGCTTGAAACCATGTGCCTGCTATATATATATATTTTTTTTTTTGGTTTTTTTTTGTTTTGTTTTATTTGTGTTGTTTTATTGTTATTTTTAATTTATTTTATTTTATTTTATTTTATTTTATTTTACTCATTTATTTATTTATACATTTATACATTTATACATTTGTACATTCATTTTATTTTATTTCAAATTTAATATAAATTTTTATTAACACGTCATTACTATCATTAATTAATGATTACTTACCATCTGCTCATCTTGACTAATCCTTATTTTCTGATTTGTTATTTCTATATTTATATTTTTGAGTCCTAAATGTAAATGTATGAAAAACATATTAATACTAACTCAAAGAATATGTCATAATTCAAGTTAATATATCTTACCATTAACGCTAGTCATAACTATTTATTCCGTACGGATTTCTAAATGACTACAATGGTGTATTAACTGTAAAAAATAACTTATTTCTTATTTTTCCTCCTTTACAACCTTTGTTTCTGTTTTTTATTTTTAATGAATTTATTTTTCAATTTTTTTTATTTTTATTTTTATGCACTATTTAATAATCATATGTCTAGATTATTTCATAGATTATTACAACTAATCATATGCATGCGTAAAGCAAGATAAAAAATATCTTAGATTTAGGTCAAATATTGAATGTATATCAAATCATATTGTTGACATCGACTTAATAATATACCATTAAACTATAAATATATATCAAATATCCTACACGTAGAGAAAAGTCTTATATATTGATTGTATAAGTTATTCATCAAATAAATAATTAAAAAAAATATTTTTATTTATAAAAAATAAAACATTAAATATTTTTAAATTTCTAGATTTAAATAATACAAATATTTAACATCTTATATATATTAATTATAAGAAAACGAAAATTCGGGAATAAATATAAGATATACATTAGATTTCCTTATTCTTTTTTTAAATTATAAATTTTAATGATTCAGTATATCATCTGTAAATAAAAATTATTTTAGTACAATTTTAAAAAGTGATTGAGCAATATTTTCTCATTAATATCTCATAATATTTTATTGGTATTTAAATATACATATATTTAATATATTTTAAACCTTGCTTTATTATAAAATATTAATTATTATAAAATAATTGAAAATTATAAAAATAAATAATATGATGTTTATAAAAACAGCTTCATTAAAATCGAATTATTTTTTTATTATTTGAAAAATTAAAAATGCATTTAATTAAATTATGTACATAATTTATGAATTCAATTGAATGGTAAATGTATTTAAAAAATATTATTGATTAAATTATCTTATTGTCTTTTTATTCTACAATTCAAAAATTATTACTGATGAGTATAAAGATCGTTACTAATTATATTTAAAAAATATTTAAAGTAATTTTTTTTTTTGTACGATTAACTTATTTTTTTTATATACTAATTAATTTAAAGTAGTAAATTTGATAATCAATTGAATTAATCAAAAAGAATAAATAAATATTGTAATATTGAATTAGTATTACTTTTCATGATATCAAATTTTATAAATATATTAAATGAACTATTTAATATAACGTACATAAGTCATTCTTGCATTGTAATATTTTTTTTCAAAAGATTTTATTTTTCAAATATAATTATTTAACAAATATTCTGTAAATTCTAACGATTACAAATATTACATAATTATATTACGTTAAAATAAAATGATTTATTAATTAATTAATTATTATAATTCATAAAACAAATATTTTTGGTAATAATATTAAATACTTTTTCTTAATTAATTAATATATTTGTATAAAAAGATAAACTCTTTTAATTTATTAGTTTTGAATTAATTAATTATAAATCAGTATACATCGTTTATTTCTTTCAAATGTAAGCAATATCATATTTTTTTTAAATTAAAGAGAAAAAAAACAATAACAGCTATTTAAGAGATATTTAAGGAATGAGGGCGCGTTATTTATGCAGTATAGTTGTAAGCATTAATAAATAAAAAATTCCATTATTATAAAACACTATAGAAATAAAGAAACCATTTAAATGTTTTGGATTAATAATTACGGAACAGTTTACATTGTCAAATGACTTGATATTTATAAATAAAATTATTTGTTATTGTTGTACAGAAATGAATATTATTTGTGAAAAAGTAAACGTCATAAACGAGTAAAGTATCATTTATCTTTCAATTAAATTTTAACATTAATTAGTGTTTATGGTATCAATTTATAAAGACTAGTTAGAAATTCTTGTTTTACTCCTTTGAATTATATTTTTATTTTATAATTGTCTGTATTATAATTCAAATAATAGATTATTTGAATAAATAAATAGTTTTACTTGATGATTAATTATTAAGTGTCAATCCAAATTAATCATAGACATATAAATAATAATACTTTTGTTTTACATAATAAACACAACTTCATTATTTATACAATTATACTATTTCTACTATTTTTAGTATATAAATATGTATAGTATTATTTATTATACATATATATATGTTGTTTTTGTAACTATATTCTTATTTTATAATTTATTTTATAAATAATCCAAAAATAAATTCTGATTTGCTTTAATTTTCTTTTTATCTGCGAGAATTTATTATTTTTCAATAGAGTGTCTACTTAGTTTTAGAATTTTTTTTCATGGCTTTTTAGCTTATTTTAATATATACTGTTAAATATAGAAGATTCTCAAGATAATTAAAAGAAAAATTATAATTTAAATAAATAAAATAAAAACTGTAAATCAAAAACACCAAAGAATTTTTATTTAGAAAAAAATAGTCTCTATTTATGTAAATACATATAATGGTTGATTTAAAAAACAAACTGAAATAAAAAAATATCCATATTTAAAAAATCCTATTTTTATTAAAAAAAAAAAAAAAAAAAACCAATTTGGCGTTTATTAATTAAAAAAGTATACGAATTTACGGACATAAAATATTACAAATCTTGTTTATTATTTTTTTTTTTTATTTTGAAGAAGTTTATTTGTATAATGTTTCACTGAATTTTTATTTTTAATTAAGATCAAAACTTACCTTTAGAAGAAGAAAAAGTCAAACTAAGCGTTTTTTTTTTTTTTTATCGACTCAGCGATAAAACAATAAATTGCGAGTTTTTCGTCGAGTTTTATGCATTCCCAGTACACGCTTCTTATGGACTCTGTTTTTTTTCCTTGATACACTTGTTTTCTTGTATTTGTAGAATCTCAAGGTTTTAAAACCGAATTCGTTAATTTTCGAAATTTTCAATTCACACAACGGTACACGCGAAGAAAAACGAAACTTCCTGCTTTTGTCGTGTGTCTTTTCAATTTGAACTTTTCCACCAAATGCGTTTATCAGAAGAAGTAATAATAAAATAAAAAAAAAATAAAAATTCCTCGTTTCGTAGCTGCTACCTTAGTCATTCATTGAGCGCACGAGAATAAAATGGAATACCTGCGTTAGCGTTGCGGAGTGGCGAACGAAATTGCGACACGATAAATCGCGTGGCGCCGCTCGTACTTCTATCCGCGATTTGAAGTTCCCCCCGAACCAACTGTCTCCCTCTCTGTTTATCTAATCTTTCTTTCTTTCCTCCGTTCTTTCTTTCTTTCTTGCAGAGGCGATGGCAAGCTGATAATACAATTCTTCTCGCCACTGTCAAGTTCTGCAAGCAACTTGTGTCTGGTAATATTCAGTTGATTATGACTGTTTCTTACCGTGACTGGATGTTTTCACTTGTTTATATCTCTACTTGCTCTCTTAATGACGCAAAACATAAAGAAAGTGAAGGAGAAAACAGAGTAGGAGATTGGAGGAGCGACGGAGAGGGATTAAGAGGGAAGAAAGGGATTCATCTCTTTCTTCTCAATAGGTCAAAAGAGAAACAATCTGTGATTGTGATTTTTATTAATTGTCAATTATTCTGCGAGCCCAGACCTTAATCGTTCATATTTTTCATATTCTCATTGGACTACTGACGCACGATCAGTCACGCATCCAACTATAATAATCATATTATGCAATTAAAAAGAATGCATTTTAGCAAAACCAATCATATGTTTACGTCCAAGTAATTAATTTTTATTGTGAATTGAATTTTTTTTTTCCTTTTACATTATGGTAAAGCTCTAACCTTAAAATATTTTTAATAACTTACTTTACTTACTTACTCAATTAAAATAATTAGTTGTTTCAATAAACTGTATTTTACTATTTTTTCAATTTCATGTAACAAAAGATTTATTATAAATATTTTTAGTATTATGTATATGTGAAATATTTTATCAAGTTTATACATACATGTAATTTTATTTTATTTTTAGTAAATTTTATTTTTAAAGTCAATTTTGTTGAATGAAAATTTTCTTTTATTAATAAACTTCTCGATAAACTTCTATTGTCCAAAATTATTTATTTTTTGCACTAATATTATTATAATAATGAAGATATTATTCCAAATCTTTCAACTCAAATAGTAATATTAAAATTTATTTTATTACTTAATTAATATTCATCAGTAAATTTAATCAAATTCCCTTTCTTTAGACATTGATAAATTTTATCAATAAAATTAAATTAAAACCAATAACAAAAATTATTATGTAAATACACTTGTATCAAATATAAAGTATTTATTAAATTTTTTTAATATCTTACTATGTATTATTATTATGTATGTTTTATTTTAAAAAAAAAACAATATCATAATAAAACTTAAATCGCAAAATTTTTATTATATTTTTATTTGAATAATAAAATATGTAAATAGTGTAATATATATATATATTATTAATATTTTATGTTGAAACTATAGTATTATAGTTATTTCATTTGGTTGAAATAAAGAAATCCTCAAAAAGTTACAAAAATTGTAATTTTACGATGGACTGATGTCTCATAGTTAAAGATAATATATTTGAATAAGATGTATTAATTTTTTGATAATTATGTTTTCCAAAAATTTGATGACACTGAAAATTATTGTATATTTATATGCGATGGCACACCAATTATAATTGTCGACTGTATATTGAATTGCACAATGTAAACATCAATTAATCGCAAGCATAATATGTCTTATCGATCATTTAAATATTCACAAATAATAAATATCTCATTCTCACATAATTAAAATTTACTCATTGATGAAGCTTCTTTCAAAAGCGCATTCAACAACTTCATTTTTAATTTTTAAGATATGTATTCAGAAAATCAACAAGCTTGACTTACAAAAACTTGATTTTTATTATTTATAAACATAAAATTTCAAGTAAGAATAAAAAAAAGATTTATAGTAACGAGAACGAGCAATTTTTAAAATATTCAAATATTTTATAAATTTAAATATTACTGTTGGAACGAAACAGCCGCCTCCACGTTGTAGGATCAAGTTGAATATAAAATAATTGAAAATTGTCTATTGTATCAAAAAATTTTTTTATTTGTTCAGTTCTGGAGTTGTCTGTACAGATTCTGTAACCAGAATGAATTACATTTTCGCCGCTGTGCGCCATGTCGTCTTCCCCCTCTATCCCTGTATTTTTGGCGCGTTAAGAAGTAATTTGAATGTGTCGCGCCATATTTTACAATTACTCCTTTCGCATTTACTTTTGTCCCTGGCATAAAACAACTTTGTCGGGTTTATCAAAGGAAAAAGTCATTACAATCTAGTAGTCTTCATTTCGTGCCTTATATCTGTCCTACACGAATGACTCTCTGCTTTACGCCTTGACGTTTTATTTTTATTATTCTGTTGACTCTTTTTTTTTTCTTCAATTCTCATGACTACGATTTTCTTTGCGCCTTATTATAAACAATATAAATCCTTCATTTTTGCCGTTTGCATTGAAAAATGCAAGTTTCTTTAACGATTTACCGGCGTCGTTGATCCTAGATCATACCATGGCCTAACAGTATCAGGTTTCTTCTTCTTACCATGGTTGATGAATCGCTATGGCACCCGCAAAGGAATAATAATAATAATACCCTATCTAATTTTTGGCTAGACAATTATTATATCACTACAGAAAAAACTATGAAAAGAGGATTAAATATAATGTTGCATAGAGTCGCATATTATTAGTTTATAGTCAAAGAAGATAATTTAGTGTAAAGATTTTCGTAAACTTGCCTCCCTACCTCATACAATATTTCATTATTTTTATATGATTTTAAATACTTGAAATTATAGCGTCAAGCTATAGTCAATAGTTAAGGTACACTAAACATTTAGTTATTAAATTTATTAAATTTTATGTATAATTAAGTTTTAATTAAAAAAATTCTTTTAATTCTTAATCGAACAAAATTATTATAAATTTACAGTCTGCATGTATGAATTGTATGTATAAATTAATAATATAATGTAATTTTATTGTTTGTAACAATTCTATAATATTTAATGTCCCTGCGTACATTTATTACGTCCAAAATATTTGAATTCTACAAAGAGAAGATATTCACAATATTTGAATGAATATTATGCATGTTTTCGTTTATGATATTATACTACTGTTAGATTTTTTTACTCTTTTCTGAATCATATTTTACACTAATTAGAATATTTTTAATGTTATCGTTAACTTTAATCATTTTTTAATAGCTTTGCTATTTTTCTTCGATAAAGCATCTACTCTACTTTGTTTTTTATAATTATTTATGATTTTATACAAGAAATAAACAGTTTTTTTCAGTTGATTCTTATTTGCATTGGAGCGTGCTCTTAATATAAAAAAACCAAAAATGATTTTGAAATTATTTGAATTTTTTTTAAATGAAATAAAAAATTAATGTGCATTATTAAATATAAGGATAGATAAATATTAATGATTATTCTATTATGAGAAAAATTTATAATAAAAAAATAAAATATCTACCTATTGGTTACAAGTTATTGTGAAACTAATACTTAATTATAGTAAATTAACTAATGATTTTGGAGTTTCAGTCAAATAAAATTATCATTCTGAAAATAAAAAAAATACAATTTTAAAGAACTTGAACATAAACTTAGAAAATTTAATTTTTTTTTTTTTTAATTGTATACAGGAATAATAAAATAATTGCGAATCAACATAGTTTTTTAGAAGTAATAAAATTTCTGTGTAATTTTTATCAATATTCTATATTTAAAATTTAATTACGTAATTTTAATAAATGATATACTAATACAAATTCATTGAATTATAAAAGAGTCTTAATTTTTTTTTTTTTTTTGATGTATTTTCTGATGGCACAATTAAAATAAACAGAAACTTATAAAAATTTTAGCTTTTTTTTTAAATTTTTTTTTATACCATTTATTCACCCAGATCTGATATATTTATGATAAAAGATGTATTTAAAAAATAAAATGTATAGATTAAAAAATCAAAATGTAAATATATACCGTTTAAAGCATTTTATGGAATAGTTATAAAATTACAGAAAAACGTATTTATTTAATTTTAAGGTTTACTTAATAGATTGAAATTTATTAAAATTTAATGTTAAGTTTTATTATTAATTATTTTATTTTTAATACATAAAATTGAAAAAATTTTATTTTTAATGTGTACATTAGCTATTTTATATAATTTGCTCTATTGCTTTAATTTATCCATTTTTTAAATATTTATTTAATAATATTTATAAAATAATATTTATATTCATCACGAATAATTTTCACTTATTTACAGTATGAATTATTCTGAATAAATATGAACTTGTATAGAAGATATATAATAACCAGTTTTTTATTATTATCCATGTAGCTTAAATAAAAATATCTTTGATCATCTACGTATGTAACAGTGAATCAACATTTTTATAAACCTTAAACTATTATTAAAAATTAAGAAAAAGTTAATTTTTAGATTATTCAAACTCATATACATGATACATATAATATTGTTATAACAATAATAAACGGTTTATAATGAATCACAATTTATACTGTACCAATCGATGCCAACAATAGTTCGATTAAATACATGTACAGATTTATTGGTCATCACTAGATACCTTAAATATAAATATACTTATTATTATTTCATTTACGCAGTTTAAATAAAAACTTTAAGGTAAACCTTTTTTCAAATATTATGTAACTTTTATGACATTAATGTTTTGATTGAATAATTGTAAAATAATATATTAATGCATAGACATTTAATTGATGAATTATACGTGATGAATAATGTATTTAGTTTGGAAGATACGATTGTAAAGAACAGAATTATTGAAATTGTTGTAACATATATATATTATTTAACATTTGACATAATTAAATTTATTATATAATCATACACATTCTTTGAAAGGGATGAAGAGAAATTTTTGAATATTAATTATAAACATTTTAAACAACTATATATTCATGTGTTATTTAAACCTATCAATGAAACTACATATCAATGATAGTTTCTATGCAAATTAAGTTATAAAAAAATTTTTAAATAAAAAAATTTATAAATAAAAAAATTTAAAAATAAAAAAATTTTAAGTAATTTATTTATTTAATTAATTTATGTATTTTATAACTGGATACTCGTACATTTTATTATCAGAGTTTATAAGAAGGTACTATATAATATGTTTACTACTTCATGCGCTCATACGTACAGAAAATTATTTATAATTTGAAATTTTGTATTTCATTGTATGCTACATAGGCTTGATATAATAATACGAATTTCGACTAAGTTTGGTATTTCTTTTGGCTTTTGTGCCAAGTAAAGATCTTGACTTCAATTAAAGTTGAAAGTTCATAGAGTAGAAGAACTTTAGGTATTTTATAACACATACATTAAAATAACCATTAAAGTATTTATTCTACTCACGAGTCTGAATGAATAATTTTGAATATGTTTAATACTTAGCAATGCACATTTTTCAACTTGATGAATCTTCTTATAAAAGCTAGAATAATATTTGAATCTGGTGAACAAATTACTTTCACCAAAGAAATTTCTGATTTTGTAGCATTATTTAGATAAGCTTTATTCAATACTGACACCATACAATTTAATCCTAGTGGTACAAAATTAATCCTTGTGAGTAATAATTTGAAACGATATCCAAGATTATTACAAACAAATTATTATTATTACAAACAACGTGCCTGCATATGTCTTTTTTCAGGTATTACAGAACTCGTATACACTTAACTCGAAAAAACGTAAGGGCCTTACTTAGTTCCTTCTTTTAAAAGATAATTTTTTTTTTTATATATTCCGATAATATATTATTCAAACAATATTCTAAAATATTAGACTTGGATTATAAATATTTATAAAATATCAGTGTAATAATTTTTAACGTAAAAATTATTAATCAAAACATTAAATGGAATTTTCTTTATTAAAAATAACTGCAATTTGAATATGAAAACAAATTCAGGATTTAAATTAACATTTTGAAGAAATATTTAAAATATTTTTTCATATATCACTAACTAGGATATTTTAATACATAAAAAAATGTGAATTTGGCGTGTAAAAAAATTGGCGCTTTTTTGTACAAAATTAAATATCATATATTTTAAATTGAGGAATTCTTAAATATGTTGAGTTGAAACAAATATAAAAACAGTGATGATTTATTCACCAAGTTTTCGACAATACTCTGTTATCGTTTTCGAAGCTGTATAATTTTTTTTAAGAATTATTTGTGGATTATATAAAGATAATTTTTTACAAATAAATTATACAAATACTCAATATTTTACCTTAAATACATACATGTATATAAACTTAGTTATTAGTCACAAGAATTATTTCATGAATTGTATACTACTGAAGGATATTGTAACTTAGATTTTGCTCATTTTATAATAAGTAAAATATTTAAATTTTACTTAAAATTCTTAGAACAGAGTTACGAACTTTAGTAGGTGCAATCATTTTATTTCTTTTTAGAGAAGTCTATGGCTCAGTATAAATTTTATTTCACTAAAACAATATTTTTTATTATTTATTTGTATGAAGTAAAAAGTACTCCAATGAAATTAAATCTTAATTTAAATTTTTTTTTTTTTTTAAATTTAAAACTATTGTTTTATCAATTATTTTTATTTAAGTTTTGAAAAATATTGCATATGTTCCATTCGAAAAATTAAGTAAGTCTCTTATTGTTCCTAATCATTTATGAATTTAAAAACTTTTAATTCAAAGTATATTGAATTCACACCCATTAAGTGAAGTCAGTTGATAATTGAATGTCTCAATCGAATATTTTAAATCAAATTTTGCAGGAACAATTTTCATGTTATTCGTTCAAGAAGCCACCCGATCGGATTGTAATTAAGTTACATATAATATTACATTTTATTTAGTAATATTGGTTTGTAAGGAGAAAAAGTTACCTTATACTTGAAGAAATTTCAACCGAAACTCTAACTAATTCATAAGGTGTGTCACTCTCTTTCTCTGCTTTTATGATATCATTTTCTCCATCATTGCAATCATGAAGAAGTACTGGGAAGTTATCTTTTTATTTTCCTGTAATAATATCGAGGATAATAAGAATGCCTACTAATTCGAAGCGATCTTCTATTACTGATTCTATTTTATCATTTCTTGAGAAAAAAACATATTTATAATAAATCTAAAAAAAATGTTTAGTAGTTAATTTTAACAACTAAACATTTGTAGGGAATTAAAGTAGATAAGCGTTGAATGAAAGAGATGATCAAAATTTCATCAAACACTATCTAAATTGTACATACAAATGTTCTTCCAAGTTTTGAATATCATATAAATATTTGCCATTTTTGTTATTATTGTGCAAAATAAATTATCTAAATATTCCATCGCATTTATATGCGAATTTAATACAATCATCTCAAAAATACAATAAAAATATTTTTTTAGAAGCTTAAGTCCTGTAAGTATTGAAAAATTTAATTAATTTAACATTTGTTTAAGAAACATTAAAGATAACTTGAAGATTGTAATTTAAAAATTTTGAAGTTTAAAATTCTGAATGATGGTATATATAATATAACCTAATTGAATATCATTATGATCGGGAATTATATTAACTTGAGGTATTATTTTTTATTCCTACGTAAATATATTATTAGCTGAAACCAACTTATTTCATCCGTAAAATTATGGTTCAAGCTGCTTTAGCAATGAAGCTGCAATCGTTCTTATATTTTAGAATAAAAGAGAAAAGTTAAACGACAGTTAATAATAAATCAATCAGTAATGTCAATTATAAATTTGAACGAAGAATTTTTGAGTTTCGATGTTGATATGTATTGGTCAGTGAAAATATACGTATTTTCACTGTTTTTCGTTAGTCCTCTGTAGTATTTGAATTGAAGGGAGAGGTCAAAAAAGCTTTGGTTACATTAACGACTTTCGCTCGTGCCCGCAAATGATTTTCTTGTAAAATTAATACTTCAAAGGTGTATGTGCTCTCTTGACCCTAAATTCCTTTTCAAATATTACAGAGTTAGCCTTTTTTTTCGAAAAGCTTCTAGCGACAGAAGCTCTCTACTTGTCGTCCGAATAACACGAATATAATTGACCCGCTTTATTGTAAGCGCAGGACGGGCATTTAAGTGTTTTCGTTTCACTTCTCACTGTATAATTCTATTGAGTCTTATCAATATTAATAATATATCTGCAGTTGTTTAAAGAAAAAGTGGCGACTGTTTATTTTATTACCCTTGTATCACACGATAAGGGAGACGTCGCAATTATTTTATGGCTGTTTTTAAATTAAACCAACATAAATATTAATATTTTATATATATATTTATGTTTTTTTCTATTATTTTTTAAATTTTTCAAAATTTGTACAGTTAATTAGATTATTTTTTTATTGATTACATGTGAAAAACTTATGTAGTTACGACTTGGGCTGTTCCACTATAAACCAATCAAGCAGTGAGTTTAGAATACAGTCGATTTCTCCAGAAATTGATAAAGTGAATCTTTTCATTAAAGTCTTTTTAAGTACGACCAAAAGGTACCGTTGAATGAGTACTGGATTTTTTGAAAAAAGGAGAAATCGATTAATTAGACGATTGAAGATAAAAGAGGTTTTTATCTATTATGAAGATAAAAATTTCGACACTAGATGAGTAGCATTTTTATACATGTTTAATAATTTTACTAATAATTCTGATACGAATGATTGTGCTTCAGAGTTCATTAATATTCAAGCCTTTATAATATTACTCTAAACAATTATAACAATACAAACGCAATGAATTAGAGCACCAAAATATTTGTTCTTACTACTAAATCTTGAGTTAATTTAAGAAAGGTCGCGTGATATCTGGACATGTTATATTTATATTTAGCATTAATTTGGAGTAGAAAGGAATGTTTCTTAGAATATAAACTTATATGATGATTTATCTTTTAAAGGATCATATGTTTTTAGAAGTACATTTATGAACGATGTGTTTGGCGCTAAAGAAATAAAATATGTTGGGTCAGTTAAAATGAGTATTTTATTCGCATATAATACTGGATGCAAACATAGTTTAATAATTAAGAGAATGAGGATAATATACAAAAAATTATTTGATTTAATTATGAACATATGATTAAAAAAATTTTTTATTATATGGTTTAATAGTATGAAAATTAATAAAAAAATAAAATTAAAATAATTTTTATAAATGTGTCTTAATTATATAAATATAATATAAAAACTTATACATATTTATGACATAATAATTGGAAAAGAATAAGAATTTAGAAAAACGTTAATATTAAAATAAATCAAATATTATTTTAACAAATAATCAAATGATTTATTCATCTTATTGAATGAGTATTTTTAAACATCTCTGTAGCAATGATAAGTTTTTAAATAAAATTTTTATAAAAAGAATAAAAGAATATTAATTAATGTTCACAAATTTGAAATAAAATGTATTTTAACCAATTTATTTATTTATGTAATAATTTTTTTTGGTCAAGTAACTTTTTTTTAGATATTAATATATTATAAGCATATATCCTATTTTAATTAATATAAGGATCAATTTTCTTATATTTTAATTGATTTCATTATTAGAATTGTTCATTTATTACAGAGGTCACGATTATTTATTCGTAAATACGACAATAGTTACATGTACGGTAATTCTTATTTAATTTCCAATTTAACTTAATAATGATCATTTCAATTATTTCAGTTATACAAAAATCAAATCATGATTTTCGAAATAACTGAGTTTACGATACACTCATGGGTAATATGACGACTCTTACTCTACTCTTAACTGTCGTACTTAGAGATTCGAAAATTACAAAGAGCCGAATAGGTATAAAAAAAATATTCGTCATTCATACCGATTGGTTTGTTTTATGGACACTCTAATTCTATAAATATTTTTTGTAGAAGATAAATTACTATATAAATTAGATGTATAATATTTTATTATTTATAATATTATTCTTATTAGATAATTCACTCATTTAAACCACTCGCAATACTATTTTAATATAATTCTATATATAATATAAACTTTTTATTTTTAAACTATCTATTTTATTACACGTTCATCTTTACCATTCACAAAGTTAATTATTAAAGTATTTGCAAATTAAATTAAATTAAATTAAATTACAAATTAAAGAAAATCTAAAATATTGTCGATAACTTTTTCCATATTTTTATTACTAATATTTTTCAAAATATTTTTATAAATTATAAAATTTTAAATGTAATCTATTTTCTTCACAATTTGAATAAAAAAGTAATTTTTATTTATAAGAATTTAAAATATAAGAATAAAAAAAAATTTTAAATAATTCATTTTTACTATCATAATGCAGATATAAAATTATATAGAAAGCTCATATTTGTATGTATAAAGTACTGCCATAAATATTGTCTGCTTAATTTAAAAACAGCCATAAAATATTTGCGACGTCTCCCTTATCGTGTGATACAAGGGTAATAAAATAAACAGTCGCCACTTTTTCTTTAAACAACTGCAGATATATTATTAATATTGATAAGACTCAATAGAATTATACAGTGAGAAGTGAAACGAAAACACTTAAATGCCCGTCCTGCGCTTACAATAAAGCGGGTCAATTATATTCGTGTTATTCGGACGACAAGTAGAGAGCTTCTGTCGCTAGAAGCTTTTCGAAAAAAAAGGCTAACTCTGTAATATTTGAAAAGGAATTTAGGGTCAAGAGAGCACATACACCTTTGAAGTATTAATTTTACAAGAATATCATTTGCGGGCACGAGCGAAAGTCGTTAATGTAACCAAAGCTTTTTTGACCTCTCCCTTCAATTCAAATACTACAGAGGACTAACGAAAAACAGTGAAAAAACGTATATTTTCACTGAACATACCGCCCACCTTACCGCGATCGGGGTTGATAGGCAATAATTAACTAACGAATGGTCGCAATAAAATAACATACATATTAATATGATTTTAGATTTCAAAGTTTACAATGATCAATAGCCTTAGAGCTAAGATGCAGGTGTGACTGAATGAACGCAGGTAAATAGGAAATTAATTTCGTTTCCAGTAGATAGCCTAACAAGCTATTCTTATCTACTGAAGAAACGGGGGTAGAATTGGGCGCTCGAACGGTCCAGACGTGCGCTAGACCATCTCTTCCAGCATGGGTTTTGTTGGCGATTGCGAAAGGCCAAGATGCGGGTGACCTTACTTCGTCAATAACAAATACAAGGTCAACAGGTTGAAGATTGGGCTGTACTTTTTTTGCTGTCATTTTTTTCGCAGTTGGAATTTCAGAGCTGTGCGAGCGGTGATTTAACTACTGTATGACACGTGGCGATATTAGATGAGTCAGAGACTTCATCCTATGGAAGAGCTATTCCTGTTAAGATCCACCCAAATGCAGTATTTTGCGCAATTAAGGAGTCTGCTGGACCACGAATGAATCCCTGTTGTAAGATAATTGCATAGAGATCTGCTTCCGATACCTTATCCAATTATCTTTGAGAGAGGTACTCAGGATCTGCCAATTGCCAATTTATATAATACACTAACTGAATATATTATATATCATTTGAAACTGTTACTATTAAAATTTCTGAGTATTTTATATAAATAAATCAATTTAATATTTCAATTATAATTTATAAAATTATTTAGATAATATAACAAATACTTTGACTGTAAAAATATAATATAAAGTAAAAAAGGATTTATATTTTTATATTTGAAAAGTTGTGAATGGAGTTATAAAAAACTTTAAGTGAAAAACGCATATAATAATATTTAGTTTGACATGATTTCAGCAATTGTAATTTTTTACTTAGTATATGAGTTTATAGTTTTTTTCGATCTTAACAATGTATTATATTATATTACTGTTATTATTTACAAAGAAAAGCGTGTAATTTGCGTATTAAATTTTGAATGGATAAAAACATATTTTTATTGTACAGTATAAATTTTAATTTTTACTATATTTATTTCACAAGTCTTGTACTTCTATTGCGTAATTGATTACAATTTTTTTTTTTTTTTTTTTTTTTTAATGTATTATATACCTTTAGCCTTGTATAGATAATCTCTATGTACGCTTGGATAGCTTCGCAATATGTCTTAGACAAGATATATTAAAGCTCGACATATATGCCTATAATCTTCATTTAAATCTGTACTCTTATCAAATCAAAGTGGATAATAGCTAAATTTTTTAATATCATCATTCTCAGTTATTCTTAAGATTTTACAACACAAAAATAAATTAAAAAATGAAAAGTATATATATCAAGATTTTATAATATGTAAATCAATTTACATATAATAAGTAAATAATTGAATGATAAAATAGTTATTAAATATTTTTTGTAAATACTAATGGTTCAGTGATAAATTTAACAATATTTATAAATTTCTTTATAAATATCATTTTTAACGTAGTTGTTCGGAACAAACATAATAATATACATATATTAGATATATTAGGTAACTGAAATGGAGAAATAGATATTAAAACAAAAGAATAAAATAAATACAATTTTAAATTTTGAAGTGAATAAGTAAAAATAAAGAATAAAAATATTGCATATATCCTAATAATGTTAGTAGTAAATAATTTTGTAATTCATTAAATTTAAAAACAAAATTTTTAGAAAATTGATTTATATCAATGGTGTAATTATCAAAAATTTAAACAAGGATATATTTTTAATTATACTTATTTTTTTGTGGCTAATTTATAATTAATATAATGATTTTTTATAAATAATGACTAAAATTTTATACAACAATATATATTATAGTATACAACAATACTTAAATTTGAATAATTATTAATAATGGCATTATAACTCACATTCGATACAGTTAGTAATGTAGTTTATTTTTATAATTTTTAATCTGTAAACAGAATATAAAATAATAAAAAATTCGTAAAATATAAAATAAATAAAAATAAATAGTTATTTTTAATGAAGGTAGATTTATAACATTTGTTTTGAATGTTGAGTTGTTGGATAACCGGATGTAATTTTAAGAGTGAATAATGGTGCATTTTGTATAGATAATATAGTTTGAAGAACGAGTAATGCACAGGATTCATTATAATTTACTTCAATGACTTTTTATTAAATACATTACAAGACACTATATACTTTTTTTAATCGAAACAATTAATCTTTATGTTCAAGTATCTTTATTCTGTGTTGATAAACTCTTATAGTCGCATACTTTAAATTTCTTTAATATGACAAATATATAAATATAATATATAAATATAAACATTTATAATATAAAATAAAAAATAAAAAATGATAAATATTTTTTTTTTAATTTTTTTTTAAAAAAAATAAAAATATTATGCATATTTGTATTATATGAAATCAAAACAAGCAATATATAATAAAATAATATAATTCTCGAAACAATAAGTCATATGATATACAAAAGATTAATGTGTATTTGTTCACTTTAGTCCAATTATTAGTGCGAAGTGATGAAGACACTATTCATTTTTTTTTCATTTGAGATAACTTAATGCAATGAAAATTTATGATTATAACTTTAGCTGCATTTAAGAGCTAATTAAATTTTTTCACAACATCCATTCGCATATTTGACTTCGATACATTGCATGTGCATACTCTATCAAAGAAGATTTATCTTTATCAAATGCAATAAATTTTATATTAAAAATCTTTGTTTTTAATACAATAAAGATTTTTAAAATTTAAGGAATGAAAATTAATAACAACTAAATTTTTAAATTCAAACTAACTTATTTTAATTAATCTAAAAATTTATTTAATATTGCATTCATTAAAATTATAATTTATAGATTATTGTAATCTTAAAATTGTATATACATAAGTAAATATCTAAAATATTTATTTTTAGATAAACAAATAATTCAATTTCAAATAAGAAAATTTTTATAAAAAAATAGTATTAGTTGAATATTGCAAATATCTTTTAAATAGCAACAAATCAATCATATATTATAATTTAAAGTATTTATATTACAATATTTTCTGTAATAAATTATTTATAATTTATATTTTTCATAATAAATTTACAATAAGCATTAATTTTTTCTTAATATTACTTTTATAATTGTTACTTTTATATAAGTAATAATAATATTGTGAGATTTAAAAAAATCTTTTTTTTTCAATGAAATAAAAGATTAATTTTCTTTAAAAATTCAACGATGTATTGTAATGGTAATTTTATCACAACAAGCAAAATTTATTTTGTTTTAAGCAAATTTTATTTATGTAAATTACTAATGCATAATTAAATAATTTAATGAATCTTTTTGTTATCCAGTTTATATTATTTTAAATAATAATGAGTTTCATTTTGTCTGTTTGTACTTAAATTCTGTCATTAAATTCTTTTCCGAATATTGCACATGAGCTCATAGCAGGTACGTATGCACGATCTTTATTATCCATTCCCATACAGAAGAAGTAAAATGGAATGTTTTTAAATTTCTTGTCAATATAATTCTTCCCGCATTTACGTCAATAATTTTATCTGTCGTTTAAAGTCTCTTTTTATATGATGAAAAAAAAAACACTTTTAATGCACTGGTACTGAAATCCTATGTTGAAAATAAAATTTTCCTGGCGAATTTCCATTCAGTTTTTCTTTAGATTGATCGTTGGGACTATTCCATTAAATATGGTTTTTGATTATTCAGCTCAGTCATGGATTTTTTATTCCATGTAAGTTACAGATTCATGATTAAGCATATTCACTATATCTTATATTGTAATGACACAGTACATATCTAAGTATTTCGCTACCATTCTAGAATTCAACTTCTTTACTATTTTTTTCTATTCAAACCATACCTTAAATGTGAAGTGTTTTCGATTACAAATGATCCATTTTAGCTATCAGGAAACTTTTAATAGATTTATCAAATTTTTAGAAGAATGGATGGTATTTTTATCACTTAACTCTTCTATTTAATCTTTATATGTAATAATTAACAATTAGTTTTCAGGATATGAGGTAATTATAATTGTTACAAATTAAAGCTGATAAATAAAATTGAAGATTGTTCAAATTGCCTAGATATAGTGGTGGCCAAAAAAGAAAGCAATATTAAGTACATAAAATACCTATGAAAAATATTATCATTACATGGTTTTATTTTTTTTAATTTTCGATTTGATTTTTTTTTTATTTGACAGAAAAATAAGAAATTATATTTTTGTATATATATTGTTTAAATAATTTTGTATATATATTGTTTAGTATCAAAAAATTTAATGGTCACGGATGTATTTGTTATCTTGTATTTTTTTCAATGACTAAATTTGATGCAATTAGTAAATTAGGTTTAAATTATGTAGATAAATGATGTTATTTACAAATGATTAATTATAATAATTATTAAAAAAAATTTTTTATCGTATCTTTTAATTTATCGAATTTTTTAAATTAGAAGTAAGAAACATAAAAAAATGTATTAAAAATAATTCTATAGTCGTTTTGCAAAAAAATAATTATTATTATAAAATTTAGTTATAATGTAACAATCTTAGTGAATGATACTAATAATAAAAAAAGAATGGTTGTTTTTACATATAAATATTAATATATACACATTGATATCAATATATACACAAATAGAATATACATCTATTGAAAAGTCAATTGGAATGCCTTATATATGCACTTATTAAAAACTGAATAAAATTTAAATTATAAATGCGTATTAATTATAATAATCACCTCCATTTATTTAATTATTTTTACTGCGCAGCAATTTGTTCTGTAATGATTGACATATTTTTTCTTTATTTGGAGATTATATTTGATTATTATATGTTTTATAAGTGTTGCTTTTTATTAGAATAGTTTTATATAATATTTATAATTGCTAATAAAGATTTAATGCTATTTAATAAGTGTTTTTAAAAATATTTCTAAAACAACCTTTTTCATCAGCATAAATCTTTTTTTAATTTAAGCTTAATCTTAATCATTCAATTAATAATCTTATTATTTTTTACACAATTAGTAAAATTAGTGATGAAAAATTTCCCAATTACAATAGTCTTTGCAATTGATTGAAGTGACCATTAACCAAAAAATTACATACATATTAATTACATGATTTAAAAAGCAAAATTTAGTAATGTTTTTATTTATTTATTTAATTACTTTACACGAATGAAAAAATGTAAAATTATATTATAGAATATAATTATAATAAAAAATATAAATATATAAAAAATATAATTATAATATAATTATATTAAAAAATATAAAATTATATTATTAGCATAAATAAAATACTGAAAATAAAAAATTGAATATTAATTTCGATTTTTTCTGCTTGAAAATCAAATGCAGCTATAAATGATAAAAATCAATTTTATTTCATCCGACTGATAAAAACTTTTTCCTTTGCATAATGAGATTGTCAGGTGCAACTGTTAGAAAAGAGATTTTTTAAAACAAAATTTAATTTTTTTAGGAAACTTAATGGCGTGTACGAATGATTGAATAAAATAGATTTAGAAAACAAGAGAATGGTGTTTTTTGCGAATCAATTCAGATGTAGTACGACGTCGAAAATCGGAAGAAATGACAGATCTCCGGTATTAATAATGAATAACAATACAGAAGGGCCCTGGGCCTCGGGATTAATTCGGAGTTATTCCGATCATGCAGCTGTACTACTTGAACATTTTCAACAGCAAAGTCGTTATCCCGATTCTATGAAATGCAATCGGTCTATCTCCAATTTACATAATGATGATCATTCATCGATACATTCGAAACCAAATTACCAGGATGAGACCGGCGATTCCACTTACCGATCTTGGTATGTTAGAAAATATCTTATCTTTATTTTTTCCCTTTTTCTTTATTTGAATAAATAGCTTGTTTTTTGTATGCATATCTCTGCAATTATAAAGAAGCATGTGCATTTATATAAATAATATAAACGCTTTTTATTGAACGAGGATCATTATCTATTGATACTATTGATATTTTTAATTTTATTCAGTGGAAGTTTATTTTTATTTTTAGGTTAATATATTCATATTGCGTAAGTAAATTTAAAAAATGGAAAATGGTAATTATATTTAATAATTGAAGAAATCACGTATGTTTTTTAAATTTATTTTTATTTCTTTAAACGCAATTCAAAATACGAAATTTAGAAGAAAAAAAAGAAAAAAAATTGAAGTTTTTATGAAAATAGTTGATTATATATATATTTTATTACACTTATAAGATGTACGTAATTTTAAAAAAATATTTAAAATCAAATCATTTTTAATTTTTATACAACAATTTGTACATTAACAGCTATGATTGTATACGTTAATTTGTGAAAAGAGCAAGAGAAATTTATTTATTAATAATAACATTAATTGCATCGTAAATTTAATTATTATTTTTTAAACTTGTCTTATAAATTATTCTCATTATCTCATATATTCAATAATATAATATATATTGGGTTATTTTTTTATATATTTAATGTGATACACAATCTTCAGATTTACATAAGTATAATTTAATAATTTATATTTTGAACCAGATCAAACTAGGTATTTATGAATCAATAATTTATTTAATTGAAAACAAATTAGCAGATTATAATAAAGTTAAATCGAGGAAATTTTAAATAATTAAATCATAACTACGTTAATTTTTGTACGTTAATATAAATTGATTTATTTTAGTAGTTTATATTTTTTAAAAAATATTAAATAAATATTTCATGATAAAATTTAGTTTGATCGTGCAATACAAGTATGTAAAAGTCACGAATGTAAAAAATTGAGAAGTACTAAGTATTTAAAAATTTAAAAAAAGCTTAATTTTCATTGTATACTGTAGGATATATCAATGATTAACGCACATGGTCCTTTTTATTTTTATTCCAATGATTGTATTTATTTGTCAAACTATTCTTTGAAGAAAATAAGTTTACAATGTACATAAATGTTAGAATTATAGCAATGAAGCATCTAATCAGTACTGATCTTTATATTTAAAAATATCGAGTATTAGCTTTAGAAAATTATCGAGTGCGATATTGGAAGAAGATGAGAAGTACAATCAGCGCCGTAATATAGAAACGGGATGTGGCGATACGACTGCACTATCTTGTGAATTCTCAGAGCTTAATTTAACAGAGCGAAACTCTTTTCTCGGTGACATTAATGGCTGTGAAAGTAGGATCGGGTTTGAGTCTGCTTTATTACCATCAACAAACCCAGATGCGAAGATGAGATCGTCTATTGAGGTTGAACACGGTCAGTCAAATGATGATGAGATCTATAATGGCAGCGAATATCAATTGTCGGACAGATCGAAGTATGTTGATTGGTAAACTCGTTTGTTGCAGATAAATTTTTTTATTGATACACATCCATCGAGCGATTTCCTAAGTGTAATCCTTCCTTATAATCATTTCATTTTTTAAAATATGTTTTACATGTGTATAATACTTGTTTATAAATTATATAAATAATATAATTTGTAGAATAAATCTGTCATACAATATCATTGTATCAATTAGTTTGTTTATTTGTATTAAAATTAAAAACAACAATAATGGAACTTTAACATTAGAATTTTTATTTCCTTTTTTATTTGTTTTTTTAAATAATAATAATTTTTTTTAATACTGCATTAAGCTTTTATTCATAATTTTATTATATTGTTCTTACTTCAGTTTAGTAGCATAAATAAATCAATATTTTATTGCAATGTATTAAATATATTTCCAAATTAAAGAAAAATATTTTTAATTAAAAAACAGAAGCTATTCGAATATATGAATATTTTAACTATTCTACGTTTGCAACACAAGCTCGGAGAAGTATAAAATTTATGCAAGTATTTGAGATGATCGAATTGGCTTACAGTACAATACAAAATTCGGAGTTAAGAGAAAAAGTTAAGATTTCTAGAAATATCTAAGAAATAAGATGAACTAGACCAACAGCACGTAATTGTACCAATGATATAAATTTTTTAAAATTAAAAAACTCCATCCAAATTACGCGAGAGATTAAGCTTTTTATATTAAGCATAAGGTACCGCGAGGAAAAATGCTATGTAGTAAAAGATGGTAGGCCACTGACAAAAATTAATGAAAACCAGATCGCGTTTAGTTAATAAGAGAAGACTGTTTTAATGATTCGCAAAAGTTCGGGTGGACTTGGCGTTAATCGACACAAAGCGTTTCGCGCAACAGATCGTGCCAAGACAACTTCGATGGTTCAAATTCGATGGTAGACCAAGCTTACAGCAGCTCCAGTTCCGTAAGCACGAATTCGAGACCTTCGCGGGTTCGCAAGCACATATCCTACGAGAATTGGGTGATCGAAAAGGAACGCGAACTCCAACGTCGCCGAGACGAAGCTCGACGCGCCGAAATCCAGCGTTCCCAGGCAGAGGAGCACAAGAAAATAGAGAAGGAAGCCAAACAGATCCAGGAGTACGAATGTTTTCTGGACTGGGTCAAAAAGAAAAAGCAGGAGAAGATCCTTAGGCAAGAACTCGCGGCGAAGGAACTCGAATTCCGGAAACAGCTGTATGAGGTTGAAAAGAAAACTCAGTTGGCCAAAACAATCGACCTTACGCAATGGCTCAAGAAAAAAGAAAAACAGCAAAAAGGTCACTTATTTTTTCTCTTTATTAAAAAATCTTGAAATAAACAAAATTTTTTATATCATTTTAATTTAAGTTACTCCAAATTCAATAACCAAGAATTAATAATCAATATTATTATGCATATAAAATTTTACTTCTTAATATTCATTATCTATTTAACTGTAAAAAGTTTTAAAGTTGTAAGACATAAATTTAATAAAAAAATCTCATGAATTTTATATAATCAATAATATTTTGTTACTTTACTGATTGATACTTTTATATGAATGCAGAATTATAAATATTATTTATTCATTTCTCTTAAAATTACTGATTTTAAATTATATATTGGTCAGTTTGGTTAATTTTCGGTTCATCATCTTAGTTATAATTATAAGTGGGAAAAGAAATAAATTGTATCCTTTCGAAGAAATCATTATAAAATTGTTTTATATATTTTTTAACAGTTCACAGACATTTTTGTAACAAAAATGACTCATTATTTATGGTTTATAGTTTAGTTAATTTTTAATTAAAAATAAAATAAAATTGAATTTATTGCACGATATGCATGTACTTGTCAAATAAGTATTCTAATTTAGATCCATTGGGATATAAATTAAATTTTCCTCTTAATAAAATCAAGCATACATGGTACTGCTAATATGTAAACGATTTTTTTTGCGCATCTTATTATGAGTTTTATAAAATCTAAAAATTAAGAATATATTTATAAAATTTTTTCTAAAGTATATTACAATTTTATTTAAAAATTATTGCCTAGCTTATCAAAGTACAAAATTATATTTCAGTATTAATCTATCATCCTTTCTATGTAAATTCGATTCAGTCTACTAAATTATCAACCCACTAAAACATAATTCTTTTCAACATTTCATTTTATTAAAATATTAAATCTAACTTTGTTTATTATAAGTTATAAAAATATAATCTTATAAAAATGACTATAAGCATTATAATTCTCTATTTAGTAGTTTTTTTCTTATTTTTCATATTATTTCAATAATATAGATATATAATCAGGTAAAGTAATATTATTATTAATTTATATCAATAAACATTGCAAAATTAATATTTTATTAAAATAATTAAATCAACTTTATTTATTAAAAAATTTATCTATCTTGTTAACATATATTGTTACTTAAATCACTTTTAGTATTTTTTTTCAGATTTTAATTTTGCAACCAGTATATTTATTTTTATGTGTTTAGTTTATATATCCATAAATTATATTTACAGTTTTGATTACTATAGTTCTAACTTCTGCATTGATTCTTCAAATCTGTGCACTTATTTTATAAACAAATTATTCAAGTTTTCATGTTTATTCATATTTAAAATAAAAAAATTATAATTTGTTGTATTAATATTTTTTATCTGGTTACAATTTTTCTTTTCACTATGAGTTTCTTATTATTAATTAATTTAGCTCAAAATTTGGTATCTTTTTTATTTAATTTGAAAAAGGTTTAAATCATATGATAAGACATTCGAGCATTAAATGTTTACTATGACTTCAACTTCATTCAGGTATTCTGAATATTTATAGTTCAGTTTAAAAATGAATCATAGTATAACATTTTAAGTCTTTTTTACTTATTATATAATTATTTTTTCCATTTTTTTATAATTTAATTAAATGCTATGTATTATATATTAGTATATTTATGAATTTTTCAACATAGTTTTAATGTGTATTTATTACTGTTTTATTAAATTTGGAACTCTTGATTATTGAATAATCTACATCTTCATATATGTACATATATATATATATATATATATTAATCTGTAATTGACATTATCTGATTAAGATGTTTAATGTAATAGGAATACTGCTTATACGAATTGATGCAATCATTGCTAAAAAAAGTATCGAGATTTATCAGATTTCGATATTAAAAATATAATGAACTCATGAGACATACTAAATAATTGTAAACAATACCTTATCAAAGTTTAATAATATAAGTATAATAGAAATGAATTTAAAAATTTTTAATTTGAATTAGCTATTACAAAAAAATGTTTCGTAACTCAAATATAATATGTGCGGTTAAAGATAATATTACAGTATGGTTCTATATTATAAATTATAAGCAAAAAATATACAATATTTTCAAAAACAATAAAACTTATAAAATAATTAACTAATCAAAATACACTAAAAATATTACAGAATATTATGAACAATGTTAAAAAATACTTGAAAACTAATGAATATCAATCGCTATTATTCTTAAAAAATTTTTAGTAAAATGCTTTGTAATTAAAAAAAGTTTCATTCTGCGTCGAACAAAATTAAATTTAATTATTTAATAAACTCAGTTTAATTAGTTAATAATATATTTTAAATTATAATACAATTTACCTTTTTTAAGAAAAATTATAGAATCTTTTATTTAACGTGCATTCTTATGAAAATTGATGTGTCGTGTTATTTTTGAACAATGTAGATAAAGGAAAATAGATAATTTCCCATAAAAAAAACTTAATTTTTTAAATAGTTTTGTTAATAAATTCGATAAATACGTGTTTAAACAAATTAGAGATACCTTATTATACATTTAGAAGATATTATAAGTAGTAAAATGTTTTATAGTATTTTAGTTTAAGATTATCAAAATTTCGATTATTAAAATGTACGAATTTATAGATAAATAATTGAATTAATTTCTTTTTTAATTTTTTAAATGAATTGTACATAATGTAAACAAATATAAAATATATTACAAAAGAATATTATAATATTTAAAAAAAAGTTTTATGCATATAAGATTTTTATATTAAAACTAAAGATCTTTCACATTAACATTTAGTAAATATTTTTATTTAATTTATTAATTATTTGAAATCGATTAAATTTTCACTATTTAATTTCTTAAACTTTTGGATTTGTATTAATTTTTATATTTATTATGTTCTTAATTTTATATTAAAATTTATATATAAATTGTATTATTTATATTTCAATATCCAGCCATAGAAAAAGCCATGTTAATGAAGCAAAAAAAGTTACAAGAAGAAAAGGAAAAAAGACTCCAGAATAGTATTAAAGCTTATGAAAAATGGTGTGAAAAAGCAAAAAATGCACCAAGACCTGCCACACAAGGATTATTACGTTCGTATAATTTTTTTATAACAATATTATCTATTGTTGCCATCTATTAATTAAGAATAGGAGAATTTATTAGATGCTTTAACTATTTTAATTTGTTAAATTGTTTGCTTTAAAGTTTATAATTACATAATATATTTAAATGGTATTAAATCCAGATTTAATATTTAATATTTTGAATTGAAATTAGGAAAAAATGAAAAAAATTTTAACACTTAAGATAAAAAACATTCTTATATTAATAAAATTTATACAATAAATTTATATAAATATATACAATTATTATAAGATAAAAATAACATATTTGATAAGTAGTCCTTTTGCTTAACGAATTACTTGATGCGTTATGATGCAAACTTTAACTTGATTTAAAAATTATTAATAATATATTATACTTTATAATGTATCTATATTTTATTTGTCTATAAATACTACCTGCTTTATCATTTAAATATTAATTGATATTGTATATTCCTAATTATATTTTCCAAATTTAATAAACTATTGGTTTGAATGTACAAATCCATTTAAAATAAAATTTAAAATTAAATAAAATAAAATTTTTACAGTATTATTTATAAAGTATTATATATGGATATCAATCATGTTTAAAATTATTTTGATGTGTTGGAAACTTGTAAGATTTAATTATGTACAGCTCATCAGAAAGCCAAACCAGCATTTACTAATCCTACTCCTTGGAAATCTCTGGTGGATAATGATAGTGATCATTCAGATATAACTTCTCGGTCAAAAACATCTACAAAAATTGTCAAAAATCTGCAATGTAAAAAAAACGAGTATCAAAAGACGAAAAATATATGAATTAAAGGTATGATAAATGAGATATATTTTCTTTACTATTGATTTATTACTGGAAAAAAATGCATGAATTGAAAATAATTTTCATTATATAATTTTATAATTCTTATATAAATAATGAATGTTTATTCTGTCCGATCTCCGCTACCTAATTTTTTTTTTTAAATATTTTTTAATTAATATTTGATGATTTTTTAGTAAACTTCTCGAAGATTCACTTGGTATCTTCTTTCTGTATCTTTACTTTATCATCGATTTTTCTTCATTTTGAAGCCGATTAATATCAGTTTTATCCATAAAGTAATAAGATGGCTGACGCATTTTCTAGAAATTAGAAACTGACACTTAATAAAATTTCAATTGAAAAAAAAAATACTTTGTATTAATTATTTTTAGATTAAAAATCTCTTGTATTATTAGAAAAAATAAAGTATTTAAGCTGAGCAGAGTTATTTATTTTATTTACAAAATATATTTCTAAATAGTAGGGTATGCATAAAATAAATTGATATAAGAAGTAAATATCAAGGAGTTGCTGTATTTTACTTAAAGCCTTAGAACAATCTTAAGCTTGAAAATGTGAAACAAGTTCAGGGTATCAAAGATAAGATATTATATACATATAATATTATTTCGAATTAAAATATAAATTTATTAAATAGTTTATGTATTGTTATCACAATCAGATTTTATTTATCCTTTTCGTAAAGTTTTACAAGTTTAATATTTAATTTTTAGTGTTTTAAATGTACTTGCTCTCCTATAAAATATAAAAAAATGAAAACATTTATTTTTTTTTAACTATTATAATTAAATAAAAAAGAATTAATGAAAAATATAAATACAATTATTAGTTTATTGCTCTACAATATAAATGAAATATACAATAAAAATTATACGATATAATTCCTTAAATTTCATAGTTTATCTTTAAGAATAGAATCATCGTGACTTTTGTAAATAGCAAATAAAGAAACATTTAATAAAACACATATAATTTATACTCACCAAATCTTTTTGCACTCGCTTTGCACCAGCTTGTATTAAAATATTGCTGATTTCTTCTACAGAATGTACTCCCATAGCATAATGTAATGCAGTTCGTTCTAACTGAAATATAATAAATGCAAAATAAACGCTTATTAATTGTGTATAAAAAATTTATTATATAATTTTAATTCAAATAAATCTTCCATTAATTTTAATAAAAAAAGTAGAATGTAAAAGAAAAGTTTTTTAAAAAATTATAAAATAAAAATTTATTGATAGGTGAGATGTGCTACTTAATGAAAAGTTGAGAAATATTTTTTTTATAAATAAATATTAATACTTTTCATGAAATCGATCTAAAAGACGTAAGAATTAATCCAGACATAAATTTAGAATATTCGTAAGAAGTTGTACTGAATATTATACTGTCATTAACTTTATAAAATTAAATATAAAGAAAAAAAGGAATTATTAAATGATGTTTTTTTTTGACACGAATAATGTTTACCAAAATAAATTAAACTCACTAACATTATCACCAAGAAACAGAGTCTCTGGATATGTTTTAGCAATGTATTCGACTATGTCGATATGTTCCCGTAATACGGCAATATGGAGTGAACAGCGATTGTGTGTGTTTTTTCCCAGCGCTAAGAGTCTTGCACCCTCTCCATTTACTTCCAGAAGTTCGCGCACCTGAACTGCGTTGCCTAACCTTATAGCACTGTGAATATCATCTCTCAATTTCTGCAATAATAAATATATTCACTTTCTTTTCTTTTTTTTTTCCAAACCTAACAATGTTGGGGTTTAAATCCAATGAACCTTATTATACATCGTCTATTTCAACATTTATAAACCTGATATATCGGTATTACATATCTACAATGCTGATATATTTTTTATTTGTTACAACAAAGTATTTTTAAGCAATATAATTATTTAAATATTAAAAATATAATTAAATACTAAAATTGTTAATATTTTATCAATATTTTCAATTCTCATAATATCTGTTTAAAAATAATTTGTTTAAAAATACACGTCCGTTTGTGAGATAATTGTTTATGAAATATTCATTAACGAGTTAAAAGAAGAGATAATTAGTAAAAAGTAATGGATATTGAATATGAATAAACCAATCAACAGAAATTAGCAGAAAATTGAAAAAATTGAATATCACTGGCAATCGATGCAATTCACTGTTAAATTATTGTCTTGCAGTACACAAAAGATAATAAGGAGTTACATATATAAAACTATGTTTTTAATAAATAATTAATTGCTGGAACAATAAAAATAAATATAGAAAATTTATTACATGAAACTTTTTTGAAAAGTTTTCTCTGAAACTTCTGTTATAATCTAGGAATCGATTTTTACTGGGTGCACTGTAACTTATTATCGCGGTAGTAAAATTAAATTTTAAATATTAAACTTATTCAAATACTTTTTACTGATAATTTAAAATTACGTTATAACATATAATATAGTTTATAAAATTTGTTCATTATAATAATTGTTGGTAGTTTAAATATTCTTAAATGTATAATATAAATTAATAAATTTTACATAAGAAATTAATAGTGGAATTTTATAATTCAAGTGAAGTGAATAAAAATATTGATATGTAAATAATTTTTACCATATAATTTGATATGGATTTGAGAAATTCAACAGTTGGAATATTATTTTCTTCTTCGGCAATTTGAAGAATATTTTTACCATCATCTTCAGTATCCAAAATATGATCATAGCCTTCCATTAACAGTTCTACCAATTTATCGGTTTCACCTTCAATTAAATATATTAATATTTAATTTATTAATTAAAATTTTTAAAGTACAACGTTTTTATCTTATTAAATCTAATAAAAAAAATTAAAGCAATTATTTTTATTTAATAAAACATTAATTTTATTACTTCTTACAATATAGTCATGCGTTTATTTATGTGTATTTGTAGGATTACATAACTAATATTACCTCGTGCTGCAAGAGAAACAACAAACTTGTCGATTGATCGTACGTTGTTACGATTCGAATTAAGTTCCGCAATATCTCTTCCTGTTCTGTATTTAGAATCTCTAAATGCAATATTGATTTGTTTTTCTTGCAAAAGGTGATAAAGTCCATCATTTGAATGAGAACGATTTGCTGCAAAATGCAGCAATGTTTGTCCATTTTCATCCTAAATATTTACATTTAATTTGAATACTGAGTCTTATGAATCGTTTTAAATTTATATTTAAGGAAAAAGGAATATTGGAAAAATAGTATTAAAAATATGTCAATGAAAGATAATTAAGTCACTTACTTAAAATAAAAAAGAAATTCATTAAAATATTAAGCTTCACAAATACTTTAGTTAATCGTATAAATAACTACGATTCATATTACTTCAAAAACCAAACTGACCATTGTAACTGAAGAAGATACTTTTTTTATTGACGTTACAAAATTGCCGTTACAAAATTTGCCATCCAGAAGTGTGACTACGATGTATCTCAAACCATTGCGTTACCCTATTTTCTGATTAATAAAATTTTCATTCTTGCAATTACCACTGGAGCGTGATTTACAAAAAACATCTTATAATATAAGTTACAATTCAAATCACTTGTATTTTTTTACAATCATCACGATGGTATAAATTTTTTTATAATTGCGTAAATATTTTTATTTATGTTTATAATATAAATACTGATTTTAAATTACCAAGAGCCAACATAAGTATATATTAACGATTAAAAAGTTAAAGAGAAAAGGTGTTAAATCCACTGGGAAAGTATGCGAGGTCCTGTAAACTCTGGTAGACTCCGTTTCATTTTACAATTCACCCCTACAAACTTCAATGAAATTAGGAACTGTTTTCCAATATTTCTATCACTATGGAGGATGTTCTTTTGAATTTTATAAATTACTTCAATTAAGTTAGATTGAACAACGAAAGATTGTCGAAGAATAATTCAATAAAGCCTAGTCAAAAAAAGCCACCATGCTTAATATGTGAATGGCCAAATTCTGACAGTTTTCTGATGATAAGTTTTTTTTTTTAATAATAGTGGTCCCTATGGTGTCCATAATATTATTAACATTTCGCTAATTCTTGTATATTTCTCTTCCGCAAAATCCGTGTGTGTGTATACGCGGACCGCCTACCGGGGCGACGCGAAGAAGACGGCGTATGAGCTCGCCGCGGCGAACGGCACCTCGATCGTACAGCACCATTGCGACGTTCCTGGACCTCGGACTACGCCGGTCGTTTATGTGGAGATTCGTCTTAGCGGACATCCCAAAGGCGATTGTAGGCGCGGACTTTATCGCCCACTACGGCCTTCTCGTCGACCTTCAAGCCGGTCAGCTCATCGACCGCGAGACTGGATTGAAATCTCGCAGGCAAGTGGGCCTGCCGAACGCCCCCACCATTAAAACCATCTCCGGAGCCTCGCTGTATCACCGATTACTGGAGTGCGGGGATTACTGTGGGATGAACGCCCGCACGATCCCGGATAGCTATCCAGTCTCACATATTCAAGATTTCACCCAATGCCTCCACGGTAAGAAAGTATTTTCGAAGGTCGATCTGGTGCGGGCGTATAACCAGATCCCTGTCGCGGAGGAGGACATCGAAAAGACCGCGATAACCACGCCTTTCGGTCTTTTCGAATTCCCTTTCATGAGTTTTGGACTCCGTAACGCCGCGCAAACCTTCCAGCGGTTCATCATCGAGATGCTGCGCGGCCTGGATTTTTGTTTCGCGTACATAGACGACATCCTCGTAGCCTTGGACAGTGACGAGTTGCATATGGAACATCTTCGGCTACTGTTCGAGCGATTCCAAAGGAGTGGCATCGTGATCAATCCGGCGAAGTGCATTTTTGGGCAGGACCAGGCAACGTTCCTCGGGCACGTCGTCTCCAGCGCCGGCATCCGCCCAACTGAAGACAAGGTCGAGGCGGTGAAACGGTATCCCCGGCCGCAAACAGCCAAGGAGTTGCGACGTTTCTTAGGAATCGCCAACTTCTACCGGAAAAGTCTTCCAAACCCCGCGAAGGTCCAGGCGCCACTTAATGACTTGCTTCGAGGAAGTAGAGAGGAAAGGATTTCCTCACCTAGCCCAGCGAGGCGAAGGAGGCATTCACAACGACCAAGGAAGACATCGCGCAGGCAACCCTCATCGCGCACACGAAGGTAGGCGCCCGCCTAGCTCTGGTGTGCGATGCATCCGACACGCCCGTTGGAGCGGCACTGCAACAACTAGTCGGCGGCAAATGGGAGCCGCTGGGTTTTTTCTCGAAAAAGTTGTGCTCTGCCCAGGCGAATTACAGCGCGTTCGACCACGAACTTCTCGCCATTTACTTGGCAATAAAATATTTCAAGCATATGGTAGAAGGACGCGATTTTACCATTTTCACCGACCATAAGCCGCTGACTTTCGCGTTCCGGCAACGTCCAGAAAAAGCATCTCCGAGACAGTCGAGACATCTGGATTACATCGGGCAATTCTCAACCAATATTCAGCATCTTTCGGGAAACGATAACGCCGTTGCCGACGCTTTTTCCCGACTGGAGGCAGTGATGTCCGCGATGGACTACGCCAAGCTCGCGGAGTCACAGAGAACTGCCGACGAAATACAGCAGCTCCAGGGTCCCGGTTCCTCTCTAAGGTGCAAGTGGATACAACTTCCAGGAATCAATACCCGGCTTCTGTGCGACGTGTAGACGGACGCGGTTCGCCCCGTACTAACCAAACCTTTCCGCAGGACAGTGTTCACGGTCTGACGCACCCGGGAATCAAAGTGACGGCGATGCTGGTAGCGCAACGCTACGTATGGCCGTTAATACTGAATCTCCGCGTGATACGCATTATTTTCTATTATTCAAAGATGAATACACGCATTATAGAAAAGTCTATTTTTTGAGACAAAAATCTGAAGTATTAGAAAAATTTAAAGATTTTCAAAGCTACAGTGAGAAATAAACAGGAAATAAAATAAAATGTTTACGGTCGGACAACGGGCGCGAGTATATCAACGAAGATTTTTCAAACTATCTGAAAAAATTGGGAATTGTTCATGAACGCTCTTCTCCCTATATACATGAACAAAATGGCCGTGCTGAGAGAGAAATTCGCATAATTGTTGAACTGTCGCGAATTATGTTGATAAGTGGTGGCGTCAGTCAAAAACCGTGGACAGAAGCTGTGAATTGTGCGTGTTATATATTAAATCGAATTATAATGCGACAAGATGAGACGTAGACACCATTTGAGAAATATTTTAAACGTAAAGCTGAAATAAAGCATCTTCGAATATTTGGTAGTACGGCGTATCTAAAAGTGCCCAAAGAAAAGAGAAATAAATTCGATGCCTGTAGTAAGAAGTTAATCATGGTGGGCTATGATGGTGACTCTACAAATTATCGCTTATGTGACATGAAGACTTTTAAGATTTTTGTGAGCAGTGATGTTGAATTCAACGAAAAAGACAATTATGAAAATAATTTTCTTTCTGAGAATCTATTTAATATACAATTAGAATCAGATACTCCAGAAACAGAAAGCAGTATAAGTGAAATAAATTCATCTGGACCAATAGCAGAAGAAAACTGTGAGAAAAATGAAGCTGAAGTAAATGATGGAGCAGAAGAAACTCCACAAGATGGACCAAAACTTCGTGACAGTGCGTCGTTACAGCCGCCGGAGCGATATGGTACTGCGGTAGCGTTCTTCGGTGATGTTATACCAATGACATATGATGAAGCACTGAAGAGTCCCGATGCTAAAAAATGGCTAAGCGCAATCGAGGAAGAAAAAAAGGCTCTTCAATCGAATGACACATGGAGCTTAGCGGAACTTCCTCCAACTAAGCATGCAATTGGGCGTAAATGGATCTTCAGTATCAAAAAAAATAACAATATAAAAAGATTTAAGGCCCGTTTAGTAGCTAAAGGTTTTTCGCAACGCGAAAATATTGATTATTTTGATACATTTGCACCTGTTGTGCGCTACGAATCATTGCGTATTCTTTTAGCGATAGCAGCGTATGATAACTTAGAAATTGTAAAATTCGACGTGAAACGGCTTTCTTGTACGGCGATCTGAAGGAAGAGATATTTCTTGAACTTCCAGCAGGTTTTGAAAATGATGAAAATCGTGGAAAAGTTTGCAAACTACAGCGGAGCCTTTGTGGGCTTAAACAATCTCCACGCTGCTGGAACGAGAAATTTGTTAAGTTCTTAAATAATTTTAATTTTAAAAATATAGCGAGTGACTTGTGTGTGTTTGTAGGCTACGTAAGAAAATGTAAAGTTTACTTAGCGCTATATGTTGACGATGGTTTATTATTGTGTAATGATTCATCTGCTATCGAAGAAGTATTAAATTATTTAAAAGAGAAAGTGAACATTACAATCGATGATCCAAATGAATTTGTTGGCATGGAGATTCAACACGATCGTACAAACTATTTAATTAAAGCTTTGCAAGCTAATTATATCGGTAAAATTATAGAAAAATACGGAATGATCGATGCGAAGTCGTCTAATATCCCGGCCGAGCCCGGTTTGTATTTAAAGAAATTTGTAAAAGACAACAATAAAGCGTGTGAAAACAGTGCTATTTCGTATGGCGAAGCAGTAGAATCACTTCTTTTAGTTGCTAAAATCTGTCGACCCGATATCGAATATGCCGTAAATTATGCGAGTCAATTTCTTGAGTCTTTCGGAGAGAAACATTGGCTTTTCGTAAAGAAAATCCTTAGATACTTAATTTCTACGCAAAACCATGGCATTATTTTTGGAAACAGTGGGAGTTCTTTAAAGGTGATCGGTTTTACAGATGCGGATTACGCTGGCTGTCTTGACACGCGTAAATCAAGAAGCAGTACAGTATTTATATTTAATAACGGACCTATAATATAGTTTAGCCGTAAGCAACCCATTGTTTCACTATCAACCGCTGAGGCGGAGTACATTGCTTTGACTGATGGAGTCAGGGATGCGATCTGGATTCAACAATTTTTAAAAGATTTAAATAATACATGCAATAACGTATCGATTTATGTTGACAATCAATTGGCAATAAAATTGGCGAAAAATTCGGAATTCCATAAATACTCTAAACATATTGACGTGCGTTTTCATTTTATAAGATATATTGTAGATAAAAATGTAATTAATATTAATTATGTAAGATAGGAAGAGCAATTGGCAGATTTGTTGACTAAGCCATTATCCAAGCAAAGATTTTGTTTTCTACGCGAGTCTCTAAACATTGTGGAATCTATAAAATAAGTGGGAGCGTTGAATTTGGAACTGGGGGGGCGGTTATAGTATTTTATAGTTGTGGAAAAACCATTTGGGAAAACTCAGTTTCCTCGCTTATTGTTCAGGTAAAGGGCATTAATCCATACAAGTTCTTGTGTCTATAGATTATTTTGTTTATCAAGCAAGCAGGTAGAAGAACTTTGTAATCTCGATGTTTTTCAGTTCTGGTCTAACTATCACAGAGGCAGCGTCTCGAATTGTGCGTTCATATTGTATCTTATTTTTATCAATAAATTAAGTTTTAATAAATCAAGCTAGATTTATTTATTAACACATATTTTGTATTGAAGCATTACATAAAAATGGGCCTGTCGTGTCTACAACACTGGCGAGGGGGTACTGTTGGGTTTTCCCACTACCACACACGAACACTTACTTACTTACACACACACACACACACATCTGTATACGCAGACCCGCACACATACGGCCGGTGATGAGGTATCACGCCGACGAGGCCGCCCGAAGGAGGCCATGGGATTTTCCCATTTGGAGTGTCCCGAAAAGCCGTCAGGTACGCGGCTAATAGTTCCCGGAACTATTAGGGCCAAGTTCTCCCACCGCACCAACAACAATGTACTTGGGAGACGGCCACGGAAGGAGTGGGTGAAAAAAGGGTTTTCCGCCGGAATAACCCGGAAGCGAGAGACAATTCTTCCCTCGGACACCTGAGCACCAAGTGACCCTCCGGGATAAACACGAACACTCACGGCAGGCCTTGCAAAAACATATTTTCGTTGCTTTTTATTTTGCATCCGCCTAATATTTCTCTCTTCACCGCACTGAGCTCAAAAGATTATTGTATAAAGATCTCAAAACGCATGGTCATATTTCAGTTGATTATGAAGATTAATATCTCACTTCAAAATGGCGATTGCACTAAGTAATGTATTTGCTTCATTAATGTTGACACTTTATCTCATGCACTGCTTCTGATGAAAAAAGTACCACTAATATGATGGATGAGATTATCTTGAAGATGATAAATAGATGTATATTAATCAGTACTTCAATAATGGATGATATAAGTGAACTCACTCCATTAGATGACATAGATTATACATGTCTCCATTAGACACATAGATTAGATACATAATATTTCTGAGTTGGTTCGTTTATCGTGAAGCATTGTCTCATTCAATGGTATGACTTCTTGTAACGTTATTGTACTATGCGTTTTTACTTGTAGTGATGGATCCAGCTTAATACAATATGTCCATACGGCGTTGTGCGATGCAGTTTGATAGGCAGCAAAGGTGCAACATTTTTTTAAAAGCATGTTTAGATAGAATTCAAGATATTAAATTTTGCGTATGCCAGACAGACTGTTTATTCTCGAAAATGTACCTATCTTTGTTTAATAATAATTTTGGGTGTAATATTGTTATTCTGTTTGCCGATGTATTCGACAATGCTCTAGTACCTATTATTAAGGTCAAGATTTTTATTTCACGTTCAATGCAATCGGCTTTGCGTTTCGAAGCGCTACTTAATAAGGTTCATGAAATCTTGTTCAAAGAAGACTTATGGTAATACCTTATTTGCCTTTTTCTACGCTTTATTACCTTTTAAAATTAATCTATATAAAATCTTAATCATTTAAAAAAATTGTTTTGCTATTTCAAACTTTTTCAAATCTAGTGTTACACAGTAGTTCTATTTTAAACTAGTTGATGGCATGAGATAACTTTACATTAATATTTGATGACAGAATTGAGGAACTAATACTGGCTGCGGGTTGGTCTTTTCACACACATCGAACTGCTGATAATATATATATATATATATATATATATATATAATATCTTTTCTTTTTAAAATTTAATTACTAATGGTTCATTTTGATCAACTATATTACCGTTAAGCAGTTGTTTAATATTCATGACATGCTTAATAAATATGATTTCAGTTTCTGAGTAACTGATTGCTCATTGCAATAGTTTTCTCTTAAATTGAGTATCTAACTTCTATAATATCGATCTAGTATTCGAATACATGAAAGCCCCCCTTCTCGACCTTCATTTTAATTCAATTCATTTAATACTAGCTCTATTTGAAGAGTATCAACATTAATCATTAATACATGTAAGAACCGTAACTACCTTAATAATTTATTTTAGAAAGTAACTTAATTACATGAATACGTTTTTTAATTTTTTACTTCTATAGATTTTAATTTATTATGTTTTTGAAGTACTTATAAAAAAGCATATTTAAAAAATTGCAGAATAAGTTTGTAAATTATATCTAACCTTTATATTAATGACTTAATAATACGCACCTCAATGAAATTTGTCTTTTAATATATTTTTAGAATATAAATTACATATTTTTATCTCATATTTTGTATCTAATAGACATAATTCTCAAAATACACTCAATATGAACCTGGTCATTAAATAATAAATTATTTCATTATTAAATTTTTGGAAAAACTTACCCTTTCCGTTTCATGAAATAATGTATATGATACATCTAAGTCCGGACTTTGAGGGTAACCGTCATCATTATCATTATCGTTTGGTACATCGGTTGGCACATTTTCTTGATTTATTATTTGTTCTTTTTTTTCATCTTTTGGTATTATTAATATATTTGAATCCTTTATAAACAAAAAGTTTGTATTAAATTATTTGATATAAATGTTTAAAAAATAAAAAGAAATATGTAAATTGAAATTTTAAGCAGGAAACGTATATTTAAATAATATTTAACATTAAATTTATTTAAATTACCTCTTTTTTATCTTTTTCATTATCTTTATTAGCAAAATCATATAAATAACTGGCCAGATAAGCAATAGGATCATTCGGTTTATTAGTTACTATTTCGGTTAATCCTTTTATTAATGGATCACCTAATGCTAAATTTTAATGAATCATTTATTAAATTAACATAAAAAAAATTTTTTTTTAAATTTTTTTTCAATATAAAAAATATATTAATTTATTTTATTATATATTAATTATATTAATTTATATTAATGCAAATAGAATAAAAAAATTATTAGCGATTTATTATTTTAAATAATTATAAAATACACTTTATCTAGATTTATTGATACAATTTTATAATTTAATTATCTATATAAATTAAAATTAATATTATTTTTACTTACATGAAGCTAAATAACGGCCCTCTTCCTCTTGAAAAATTTTTAAATCTGAAACAATGTATGGTCATCATAATAACAGTGCAACAATTATATTTATTATACACGTTATATTCATTACAATATTCTTTTACAATGAAATTTATGTAAAACAAGCAACTATGTGCAAAAAAATACAAACACTAAATAAAAAAAAAAAAGTGAATTAAACGCAAATAAAAAATTTTCAAATACAGTTTTCAAAAACAGTATTTAGTAAATTATACTCATACAATCAAACCAAAAAAAATATTATGAATTTTAGATTTGAATAAATGAAAATATGAACAATTAAAAATATCTATTTATTTTCTTTCACAAAAAATTAGGGAATTTAATACGTTAAAAACGACTACAAACGGTATGTTACAATTGCAAACAGATATCTATTTTTTCAATTGAAAGGAGATGAATCTGCATGTCAAATATCAAAATTTATAGAAAATGTAAAAATCAATGTAATTATTCTGTTATTGCAACAAATTTATTCTTCAAATACAACAAAAGCCATACTATTTTTGTGTATTTTATCAAACATTACAATGTTTTGTACCTTTTGTTAGACGAATTATGTAAAAAATCATTGAAATATAGAAACTAACCAAAAACCTTTTACTTACTACTTACATTTCATAATGTAATATATTTCAATTTTTTAATACAAAAATGTTGTATAAAGACTATAGTAAAAACATCAAGTTGGAAAGATATGTGCTACGCCACATTTATTGATCAGTGTACATTAGTTCGGTGCGAGTGACATAGAAAATAGAAGACATCGATAATTTGTCGCCATTAACATCTTTTACATCGATTATTTAAAAATATTGATTTCATAATTAGATTTTACATTTATTATACATTTTATATTTGTTTTCCAATATCAATCAACGCATTTGGTTTTTAAAAATAGTTACATGAATTTTTCAATATTTTTAAATTTTTTGTTTTTATATATAAAAACAAAAAATTTCACAAATGTAATCGATTTTGTGAAATTTTAATCAAAATGTCTTTCTTAATTTTGTAATATTTTATATATTTAAATTAATTCATAATATATATTTTTTAATAATATTTCTTTGAGGAATAAAAGTTAATACACAGCAGTATGGATAAATTATAATTCATATAATATCAGTGAATTTGTTTTACAAATTAATTAAAATTTAAATGAGAAATAATAAAAAATTAAAATTTATTATAAAAATATATATTTTAATTGTTCATTCAAGTATTTTAACCGAATAATAAAAAAAAGTCTAAAAATATAAATTGTTGACGTAATTTGATTTGTTTTCATAAGTTTAAGAATTATTCTTTTATAATATGATTTATAAGAAACGTTAAAAAGTTCATGGAAAAATATTACTAAATTGGTGTATAAAAATTCAATTTTTCATGAAATTTGGCGTCAAAGAATCGAGTCAGTTCACATTAACGTTGAAAAAGGGATTATTGATTTTTTGTCTATTTACTAACCCAAAAAAGATGACTTTATAATCCACGTCAGCTATTTGAACAGCTATATGTATAATTTCTGAGTACCTAATTTGTGTAAAAACTTGAATTGAAATGTGAGTATCATTCTCTTACTCCCCTGTTACACATCTTTCCAAATTGATGGACTTGCCTGCTACTTGTTTTAATTTATCAAAAATGTAATAAGAAGTTTACTTTAATTTCATCTAAAATTAACTAAAAAACGCATTTGACCTCTAAAAGCAATTGCGTATTTTTCTTTCTATTGTATTGTGCTATATTGTATAAAAAAACTTTATAATATTCCTTTGTGTTATATTCCTTTTAAACTTAACAACCAATATGATGTAGATTATAATATGTATACCAAAGATGAAATATGTATGAGTAATCCTTCCTTGGATGAAAAAGTAGATACATAAAATATATTATTGTGAGAAAAAATATGCTATCTAATCAGTCTTCTAAAGTGTAATGCTGCAAAGAATCGTAAAAAGGAGAAGATAGGAATAGCAGTAAATTTCGACACTAAAATTAATTCTTGACGGTCCTTGAACCGGATAGACGTCTTCTTTTGAAAATTTTAGCAATGACACTACCTATATTAAGCGAGCTTGTAAGCGCCAATTCCTTTTCAAGTGTTAAGACATTTATTACTGCTCTGTCAAAGTCTTGATAAGTATGTAATTCGTCAATGGACAGACTTTGCTGATTACCTAATCGTACTATACCCGCACGAAGAGTTGGTCGAATCCTTAAGCCACGAACAACACACAGATGCTTAAGATCTTCAGGTTTTTGAGTTAGGCCACTCAACTTAGTAACGAGCTGAAATCGTAAGGTATTACCAATGGCAGAAGGTCTTGAAGTTAGATACCCTAGTTTCGGATGCCTTTTACATTCGAAAATCCCATCGAAGACACTCATAAATCTAGCTAACTTGGTGTATGCCTTACCCAACTGACCGGGATAATTTTCGCTAGTACAGCAAATAACTCGCACATGGTCTAGCAAATTCACCCAGATGGCTAAATCTTCAGATGAGCTAATGTAAACTCCTCGACCGTAGGGCCAGTATTTGCCGTGCAACCGACGTTCGTCGCTATTTTCACTCTCAGTCAGGGGAAGTAATAACCCCGACTTGGCCAAGCGAGCACGATCCTCACTAAATAGATCCAAAAGTTCACTAGCGGTGAAATAAGTGCCGGGCTCATCTCCTATCGAGCCTTCCTCAAGAATATCTTTAAATTCAGGACTCATAAGAGCAGATGTTACAATGCGCTCGATCTCTTCCAGTTCGTTAATTCTCATAGTCAGGGGTAACTGATGGTCGTGAAAATTGCGTGTGCACTCGACAGTCCCGCTCATGATGTATCGGCCTGAGGGGTCAAGGTCCCGAGTCTCTAAAGACTTTCTGTGACCTGATGCACCACGTTGATTATCATTTAGGAAGAAAAGTGTCGGGGGCTGCTCGGGCAGTTCACCCGTCGCGGTTAAACAGTGTATATTACGTATAAGAGGTTCCAGCAGTTCAGAAAATACCATGTAACATTCAAAATCAGGGGCTACAACATTGCCTGTGAAGTCTTCATCGTAGGAGAATAGAGACGATCTAAACGTGTATATGAGATTTTCATTTATTTGAACTTTAAGTATTTAATTATTCTTTAATTTTTTTTTTGTTTTTTTTTTTTTTTGTTGAACTGACACGTGTAATGCTGCACGTTGGATAGGTTTTCATATATTTCAAAACTAATACAAATTACTTATTTTTTAAAAAAAAATTTTAATTATATTACGCACATAATTTATTGCTGGTATTTTAATAATTGATTAAATTTTAAAATTTTAAATTTTATTTTTTAAAAATTGAGCTGAGAAATAAAGATGTATTTGCATTCAATAAAACCTTGTTTTTATGAATGAAATATTTTTATGATATTAAAATATTAATTGATATGATCTTTAGAACTTTTATATAAACGTGTGAAAAAATTTTAAAATATAAAAAATATATTTGAGATAATTTTACTACATCAAATTGATTGAAAATTATAAATAAGAGTTAACTATCTAAAGTATTTATTTATTTTTAAAAAAAGATTCCAAATAAATATACTAATTTTTTTTTTTTTTTATTAATTTTACTAAATTACAGTTTTTCATCTACATATGTAAATCTAAATAATTATTTAAGCTCTATTGTTATTTGAAAGAGATCAATATTTAAATTTAATTATTTTTGAAGTTTATCTACAAATATGGTCTTATTTATGGTTTAAATATAAAGCATAATTGTATTTTATTTAATGGCATAAATACTAATTTTAACCTATACTCTTAAACTGTAATTTATTTCTTAATACAAAAATAAAAGCAATTATATATTTTTGCACATGTTTATATTTTATTGAATTACGTATTTTCTTATCGGTCAATTTCTACACAAGTATCCACATTTCAACAATACGTAGCGATAAAAACGCAGTCGCACGATTTGATCCAAAGAGCAGCATTCGTGTGATAATCCAGGCCAACAAGTTAAATAGAAGATAGAGGTAGAGAGAGGTGGATAGAGAGAGAAAGAGAGCGAGTTGGAAATAGATAGATAGATAGATAGAAAAAGAGAGAGAAAGAGAGAGAAAGAGAGTGGTAAGGGTGTAGGAAGGTGATCGAACCTCCGTTCGCGAACGTTAAAATTGCCAGAGTCGAGGCTGTTGCTGCTGGCATAAGTGTTGCTGTACTTTTTTAAAGCGGGCCAAATTACGTCAAAAAGATTGTGATCCATGCAGGTAACACGGTGCTTGATTGCCTCAAAGACTGAGCGCCTGAGGCAGCGTCCCAATAATGTACCAGAGGTGCTGTTGTGACTTCCATTGGGCGTCATGGGCATGGAACTCCTTCTGGGTCCGGGCTCTGCGGCTGCTCCACTGATTCCACTGGTTAGCAACCGGAAGCAGCGCTCCAGGGTTGCCAGAGTCTCGGGCTCGGTGACGTCGCGCCGTCCGGAAAACGTATCGACACCCGGCACTGACTCGCCGATCATTCATTTATTATTTATCAGTTTTACTCATTATTTACTATTTACAATTCACAATTCACAAATACTATTATCATATTTGGGTTTTTATCTTTGTTGATGCAGCAATAAATACATCACGCAGATCCTAATCAGAGATAACGAAAACATTACTGATATTGTCAAGGGGCTCAGTTGCGATTAAATAATCATCCGCATTTATTGTAGTCTATTTTTAATTTTAAAACTAATTTTTTTATTATGAGAATAATTAGTTAACGGGAACAATTACACGGCCTTGACATTTTTATTTATTTAAAATTATCTTATCCACTATAAACGTTTTTAAAATTTATGTCATTTGATTAATTAAAATGTATTTTCATCTAATTTAGTCTTTTTATTTAATTATTTAATTTATTTATATTTTTTAATGAATCATAAGCTCATTTTATAATGTCAATAATCATCATTAATTTAAGATTTAAATTTAAATTAAATTCGATCAAAAATAAGTCGTGACGGTTAAACGTTTACACGTATCAAGTAAATCGACAACGAATAGTACATTATTAATTCAATTTTTTTATTATTTTGACGTGTGATTCAGTATTTATTTTCAAATTAAAATAAAAAATCGTTTACAGGAATAAATAATATGTAATGATTTATGTTAACTTTTAATATTTTTTTAATATATATGTTTATGAATTTTAAAATTTTATTATAATTTATATATATATATTTCTGGTGAGATTTATTTTTGTTCCAACAGGTTATTTTTTTTTTAGATTTAATTGCTTTAAAATATTAATAAAAAAAATTACATGACGTAAACATTTAGAATTATATTACAAACCCATATCATGTTTTTTTTATAATTTTAATTTGTTTATAAACATATTTTATTATAAAAAAAGGAAACGAACGCTATTTAAACTTTTATTTTTAATATTTAAATACTATTCAGTTTTTATAAAAAAAAAATTGAGTTAATCATGAAGATTAATGAATGATACCTTTGTCGACTAGCAACTCATCAGCCAATGATTCTGATGCACCGAAATCTCGCAGTAGTTGTTTATGAGACAGATCGTCTTGCTTTTTTTTATAGTAATCCGCTTTCTGGCCAAACTATATTTTAATATAAGTTATTAGTAGAAAAAATTTACCTTCAATATCTAAATAAAATTTTCATAAGACATAATTTTTTTTATTTTAATTGATTTGATTTTTAAATAATATTACTTTATTTTTATCATGAAATGAAACTATACTTGTTTATCTACTTCAAAATATCTTTAATATATTCAATTAATTAAATATATGTTGTATATTAATTAAATTTTACAATTTAAATAATTTGTTTCAATAATAAGAAAAAATATATTTTTGTTTGAATTTTATTTGTTTAAATTTTAATTCAAATTTTTTATTTAAAACCAATTTTTTAAAATTTTATAAACTTTTTTTTTAGATTAAGATCATAATGATTAATTATTAACTTATCTACAAAAATAACTATAAACAATACATTATAATATCATATTTTTTTTAAATATCTTAATTTTAATTATTTAAATTAATTTTCTAATATTGGTCATAATTGTAAATTTTTAAAATTAATTTTTAATTATTTACTAATCTAATGCAATCTAGTTGAAAAATGTTTTTAAATATAATTCCTTGTGTTGCCATAATTAAAGTAAAATAAATATTTAAAAATAATATTTTACAATATTAAATTTTTCAAATGTGAAAAAATGCTTAAATCATTATCTGTTATAATTAGACAATAAGTTTTAATCACATAAATGAAATTAGCTTATGATGTGATTATTGGAAGTGGATAAAAATTAGCAAAGAAAGAATTTTAATTACAATTTGTAAATATAGGACTATATTTTCTGCCGAGAAACACTATTATTAAATTTACACAAGTTTAAAATAAATAAATAAATGAAATTTGTTAAAAATAGTTAAAATTTTCTTTAAAATTGTTTTCAGGTGTCGAGAAATCGCTTTTTTTTGTTATGATACATAAACTAAAATTAAAAAAATTTAATAACTGTAGACATTATGGCGAGCTATGTAAATAATTGATAGAGTTATATGTTAGCTTATAGAATTAGAAGCAATGTATCAATACTTTAGTAGTTCTCATTATTGAAAATTGTTAAAATTTATAATTTATATTATATTATAAAATAATTATATTATTTTAAATACATACATGTATTAATAATAAGTAAACACTTTTAAAATTAAAATACTTTTATTTTGATATACTTTGTAATTTTAATTTTTACTACAAAAACAATTCACGAAAAGTTTAAAATTTATCAAAAAAATTAAAGTACTGATAATTATATTTTATTTTCTGCTGAATTTTTAATACAATGATCATTTCTGCATCTAATAAAATTATTAAATATAATCTAAAGTTATAACAATTTGACGACCAAAAGTATTTTCAAATTTTTTATTTAAATTTAATATTGATTTAAGCCGAAAAACCGAAAAATTTGTATTTATTTATCAGAATTAAAAAATAGTAAAAAATATGATTATTATATTTAAAATTTGAATTTATTTTGGATGAGCTTACGTTATCTTGTACAAGAGGATTGGCTCCTAAATGAAGGAGAAGATTGTAATAATGGCCATTGTCGGCTAATATCGCAGCATAATGCAAAGGAGTTCGACCATCGAGATCAAGTGCATGCGCCGTTTCAGGAAATCTTCCTGCTAAATATCTAAGCATTTATTTATTTAAAATTAATAACATGTATTCTTGTAAGTAGCGAGGTTCAATAAAAGAGAAATAGTAAAAACAATACTTTCATATCAATGACCTTTCTATGAGAGAGGGTTTTTCTACTCTTATTATTTCATAAACATTAAAAATTATTATATAATTAAAATATATTGCTTAAGATAATTTTTACAATAAAAATATAATAAAGATGGAAGATTTCTTTCAAAGACTGACATGTAAAAGTTTTGATTTTATTATTTATCCTGGAATTCTGTGATCACCAACATCATAATTAATTTAGAATAGTATAAAACAATAATTCATATTTTATGGAAGATATATACACGTATATATTAATTTTTAGTAAAACACATGATAAAAGTTTGAAAAACTACTTTGAGAATTTATTTTTAATATTTTATGTTTACTTAAGGTATAATTTTTTAAAACATTTAATTCGCCTTTGTTCTTAATAACTGTATAATTTGTATAAAAAAAAAAAGAAAAAAAAAATATATATATATATTAAATTAATAATATTGCTTTTTAAAAATATCATGCATATGTTAACTAGACATTAAAATATAAGTTATTAGTAGTGATATTGGTAAATAATTTAAATAAAATATAACGCTAACAACAACAATATGCTAATTATCCTTTTATGAAATATGTATTTATCAATTCAAGTAGTATATTTATATTATAGTTTGAAAACGAAAAAGTAGTGTCAAAAATTGTAAACCTGACAATGGGCGTATGTCCGAATATAACAGCTACGTGCAAAGGTGTGGCTCCGTGTGGCGAGGACAGATCTTTTGCAATAGCAAATTTACGTCGATCCAGTGATATTTGGAGATCTTTTAGATTTCCCTCTCTTGCTGCTTTATGCACAGCACGTATTTTAGCCTAGCAGTTAAACAATAATTATTGTAGTGTAATAATAGTGTATAATAGTTTGTGCAATGCTGAAGCTTATTAAAAGATAAATTTTATTTGAATGGCTTATTTGAAATGTCTACATGAGAATTATTATTGGTTTTGCAAATTTATGTAATACATTGTAATGTAAATAAATAAATAAGTACTGTCAATATAACTTTTTATATTATTTTATAGTCCTATAAAATAGGTATTTTTTCATATTTTGTATTCTATTTAATAAAAATTGATATTTTAATAATTTTTAATGACAGACATATTTAATGGTGAGCTTGTGTTATAATTTTCAAGTAACCTAGTTTTGTTTAACTAAATTTAGCTTATTTGTTAGCATTTAAATATCTTGTGTATAGATAGAAAGTGATAATTTAAATAGGGTCGAATTTTTAGAGAAATTATAATTGATATTATGATGCTTGTAATAAAAAAAAAAAAAAAAAAAAGTTAAATGGCTTTGGTTCTAAGCCTTCCTTGAAATTTGTTCGTGTATTTTTAAGTCAAAGATTTTTTTTAATAAAATAACTTATACTGTAAATTTTTAAATATTAAATTATGTAACGTTCGATAAATAGTTTTTCTTTGAAATAATGTACACATTATAATTGTCGTGAAGAGCAAAATTATTTTTTACGTAAAAATATGTATAAAATACAAAAACAAAATTTTTTTTCAAAAAGTACCCTAGCGATTTTCCTTAAATAAAAATTTTTGTACATGATAACAGTCAGAGACTTGCCATGTAAGCGGGCACGTTGTCGATGAAAGTTTGCAATTCGGGATCGCTGGAATGTCTCCCGACGATTCTATAACCATCCCCTCGGAGGACGAGAGCCGCCAATTGTTCCATGTTGCCGTTTTCAACGAGTTTGGCCGTTTCCTCGTCCACCGTCGTCCTCTGCCCGGTGCCGTCCTTGCGTTCCTGCCCTTGTCGCACTACGTCACGCCGCTTCCTTTCGATAGTAATTTCGTCATTGTCCTTGAGGGGCTTGTCCTCGTGTTCGCCGATTAGCACCTGTGAAACAGTTCCTCCGTTCGTGACGTATGGTGTTGCATACAAACAAAAACTTTCAATACCTTGCACGTGACTTCTTAATAACGAGGATAGTATTCCAGGTGTTCAGTATACATATCATTTATTTTAAGTGAAATAGTTTAAACACCAAGTGCTACACATTCACTTTAAAAGTTTTAAGGTAATGCACACCGAAGTATTAAATATTTACTTTTTAGTTTTTAGTGTAAAGACGTTTCGTGTGTGTAACGGTTTTTAAATAAATTTGAATCAACCAAATCTATTTACATAACATTTTCTTTATTCTAACTAAAAATATTATTTCAGCAATTAAATAAACTTTTTAATTGTGTAATATTCTTAAATTGGAAGATATGGAATTAGATGGAGAAAACTATAAATATAAAATAAAAAATTCAGAACACTTACATATAGCTAAAAATAAACAACACTTCGTATAATGTGCAGAAGGTTTTTCAGTCATTAAAGAGAAGTATATTTTTATACACAATAGCATGATACCAATAATAATAGATAATAGTAATAATACCACCATATTTCCATTTAAATAGGAAGATTTCATCTCACTAAGAAATTTTTCTTTAAATTGAAGTATATAATTTTAGTTGAATATTTATGAAAAATTTTTTATATTTTGAAAACAATTAGTCTTAGGAAATCAAAAATAAATTTAATAATAAATATTCAATTACAACTTAACTCCAAACAAAAGCTATTCCTATTCTTAAAATTTACTCTATGAAAAATGATAAGTTTTATTTCGTGCTCAATTTAATGTTATTTTCATACGTAAATAAATACATGGTTATAAAATTTTTAGTTAAAGAAATTTTTCAAAAATGTATTATTTTAATATTTTGTTTATAATTGCTTGTATTTAAAAAAATTTTAGTAAATAGTTTTTAAAAACTATTAAAAATAAATTTTTATTCTAATATAAAATTGAATTTATAAAATTAAAATAATGTAAAATTAAAAATGTTCATAAGCTTTAAAATATATTAATTTAATATATTTGTAGTAATGTATATGTATTATTGCTAATAAATAAACATAAAAGAAAATATTTATAAAAAACGAAAAATAAATCTTTAAATATCATGTAATGTTTTGTTTAAATTATTAAATTATTATATTCATTTTTAACAAATATTACTGACTTTTTATAAAAAAGGAAAATATTTTTAATAGAATTTTCAGGATAAAAGAAATTTAAAACATTCATATTAATCTTTTATATAAAAGAATGTATGTGAATAATTTATATTATATTTTTGTTATTTATATTTTATTCGATAACTCAAATAATTAAATAAAAGATAATCGATAAGATGAAAAAGGCATTGTCATTTATCTTAATGACATATCTACTTGTTTTTCTTCCTACAGTGGTAAAAAAAACTTTAATTTATATTCTAATTTGATTTTTAACATTTATATTTATATGTAGTAATCTTGAAACACTTTATTTTTTATATGAAATATTAATTTATAAATATTAATAATAAAGAAAAATTCCACATTATTTTATTGCAAAAACTTTATTTTAAAGTTATTTATGTCGTTTAATAGAACACAGTAACTATAGATACTATTATTTAAACCCTGATTATATATTTCAAAAATATTGCCAGAAATTGAAAATATTTAAATATTAATTTAATATAATAAATGTGTTTTATTATTACTTATAAATTATATTAATAAGTTGTATGACATTGAGCATGAAAAATTGTTTAACATTATGAATAATATTTGACTATATAATAAAATGTATTTTATTATCACAAACTTTTAAATAAAATTTAATCTGTTTTTTTTAGCTAGCTATAAATTCTTTGGTATCATTTATAATTAATAAATATTAAATGAAAGTGAATTATTAGAAAATAATAAAATTTTAAGCATAAAAGCTCTAAAGGAGAAAGAATTAAATATTTTATTATTTTAGATTTGCAATTAAATAATTATTTTTCTAAAATTTAGCATGATATAATTTTAAGTTTTGAGAATTAAAAAATTAAAAAAAATACCATTTTCTCGAGTATTGAAAAAAATTACAAATTTCATAAATCATTGAAAAGTTTGATTTTGATAGTATAATGTATCAATTGTGTAAGAAATTTTGATTTATAAAAATTTTTTTTGACAAAATCTTTCAACCGCTTAATACTTCCGAACTGCGGATACTATAGGTTTTACACAGTTATGTTACAATAAAATTGTTAATAATATTGTACTTCATACACGTACTGCAACTTATAATAACAAAGCAGTTATACACGTCCTGCAAGTTCTCTTCGATCTTTTGGCTCACCTTGTTGTTCACCCTACATGTAATTCTTAAATTGTACTCCTGTCAACATTACAATGTTTTGTGTATTTTACGTAAAATACACAACAGAATATTAATCGATTTTCGAGGAGTCTCACGTAAAATAAAAACTCATACGCGTGCGTGCGTTATCAATTATTCTTATTATTATTATTTCTACCCGGAAGACCACCGTTATTATAGTTGTTTTATCAGTTCGGTTTATTATAGCTATGTTATTATAGTTATTATATATCGTGCATAAGACATTTTTTCTATACGGACTGTATCCACAAATGCAACTGAAAACATTTGTTTTATAAACATTGAAACAAGTTTTATCGATTTCGACAATCATTATGGAAAGTATATATCACTACACATAGTGATTGAAAACGCGATTTCTTTTCTTTTCACAATATCATTTATCTAGAATATTTATAAACTTTTTATACATTCATGATTATGACGTGTAAACAAATATTAAAGAAAATTACATTATACATTATTGCATAAACAGTAAAAAAGGATCTTTATAAAACATTAATCTTTATAAAACATTTAATTCTATTGCATTGATTAATTATTAAGAGATTGATATTTTTTAGAATTAAATGAGTATTAATATTATTTTCATTATCATTCAATAGCATTTTATAATTTTTTTAATTATTTTTAATAATATTGCACAAATATAAAAATTAATAAAAAAATTTTTAGTATAAAAAGTTACCTATATTTTATTTACACCATTATTAAATATTACTTTTATAAAAAATATAAAATGTAATGATTTTCATTTAATTATATTACAATCACTGACACATTCAATAATTTATAAAGAGTGCATTTATCGATTATTTTCTATAAGAATTGTCTTATAGACTAATTGTAATTATAGAATTATTGTAAATAGAAATTAATGAATAATAATTTAAATTTAAATAACTTGTAATTTACTAATAGATAAAAATATATTTATTTAGGTGTGATAATTAAAGTCATTATTTCGCTCCATCCGATATATAAATCAATAAATTATGAAGAAACAAAATAAAAATTTCTTACCTGTAATTTATAATATAAATAATAAAGTTGTAGAATCGATATATTTACATATATATAGTTTTATAAATTTTAAAAATTAAATTAATTTATTTATCTTCATTTAATGAACTAGCTTTGAAATAATATTGATTTTCACATCTTTAATTATTTAATCAATCAATAGAATAATTTAAAAATCAATTTATATTATTTTAAATGAGGTAAATTTATTTTAAAAACTTTTGAGCATAAAAAATTCAACATAAACAATTTTATTCAGATCATTAATATTATATTATTAATATTAAACATTATTTTTTTAAGTACTGAGTAATAAAATTTTTATGACAGTAAAATTAATGCCTTTTATATAAATACAAAAAATTAAATGGAAAATTAATTCTACTAAATCAACTTTAATTTAAAATAATATTGTCAAGTTTTTTATTTTTAAATTTATAATATTTTTCATATATATCAAAAAATATTATTTCCTTTTTAAAAATTAAATTCTACAAACTTCAAATATAATTACTAGAAAAGCAATATATATCTATATTATTTTTATATGTAGAATATAAATAATTTTTTTATAATATAAATAATTAGGGGTAAGTATTTATAACTATTCTTTGCAATACAAATTAAAAAAATATTATATTAAAGTATAAGAAAATGTAACGAAATTCTATTCAATAAATATTGAAAATTTTATATTGTACATAAATTATTTAAAAAACAATAAATAAATCTTTTTTATTCTTGAAAAGAAAACTATTAAAATACAATGAGTATAAAAATTATTAATATTAAGTAATTAATGAAAATATTATGTAAAATTTAAGTTAAATAAAAAATTGTACTAATTAAAAAATTATATTTATAAATAATAATAATAAATTTATCGAACATTAGTTTTGCTTCTTTAATTAGTGCAATATACGATAAAATTATTAACAATTTAAATTACACTTTTAAAATTAATTTTGATACAATTAAAATTGTATTGTTAATTTAATAAATAATTGTAAAAAAATAATAATTTACAACATGAATCATAAAAATTGATCAATTCTTTTATATATTACATTCAATATATAAGAAGTGTTTATGAAGAATTAAATGCAACAATATATTTCTGTAATAAAATATTTAATAGAATTAGGATGTTAAGATTATTAATTTTGTACAACATATTTAGGTATAATTAAACTATTTATTTGATATACGTGTTTATAATAAGTGTATATACAAATGATAATGTATCAATTTCTTACAATTTCATTTTAATTTCTATTTTATAAAATATGCCAAATTAAAAATTTATAATACATTTAAATACATCAGTTAAAATTTTTTAAGAAATTGTTACTTATAAAAATTGCTGTAATATAATATGTTTAAATATTTACATTGAGTGTATATTATAATGTAGTAATAAAAGTGCTAACATTTGTTTGTTATTTAATGCATTATGTATATTGCAAAATTTGTTAATGTGTGAATTTAAAGCATAAATATATAATAAAAGGAAGTTTTTTCAATAAAAAAATATTTTTATACATATATATTTTTTAAGTATAAGAAAATATAAATAGAGAGTGGAATATTGTATTTGACATGTTTCTAAAAACAAAGCTTCAAATGTATTGTAAAATTATGTTAATATTTTTATTTAAATTCATTAATGAAAAACCAATCAATTCATTTCATCTTACCACAAAGAAAATAAAAATTATCTAATACATAATTACATAAAATTTATGTACATAAATTTTTTTAATTTATCAACAATATCAAAACAATAAATATTATTGATAAAACTTTACGGAGAAAAAACACATATGCATAAATTTAGTATATATATATATATATATATATATATATATATATATGTAAATGTTATTTTAAAGATTTAACAGTTATAACAAATAATATTAAATAAATGGAAATTTTTTAATAAATGTTAATTATATAATAAATAATAATAAATAGTATCCATTATAGCGTAGATAGATGTAAAATTAAGTTTAAAAAAATAAACATGAAAATTTTTGAATCTTATTTTACAATGTTAACAAAAATTATTTACTCTTTACTTTTGACTACTACACTAAAAAAAAATTCCATTTATCTATTACGTATATACATACATATGTATATTGTTTATTTACTTATCGAAATAATAAAAATAATTAAAAATAATTATATTAACATACTTTGACATTAAACCATTGTTCTTAAGAATTTAATAAATATTTTTATTAAATAATGCTTTTTAATAATTCATCCAGTTGAAGTATAAAAAAGAATTTTGTAATAGAAATTATATAAATATTTAAAATATTCTAATTTTTAAATTATTAATATTTTGAAATTAAATCTAGTGAGTTGTTATGAAAAATAGAGAATTATAATATGGTCAATATTTATCGTACATAAAAAAAATAATATATCAAATAAATGTAATTTCTCTAATATAATAAATTTTTAAAAATAAAAAAGCTTAATAATAAAGTCATTTACTATTTTGAATAAACAAAAATTCTTTTTATGGAAAAATTGATATATTCACAATATTTTTAATTGTAATAAAATAAAAAATTTAATATATTTTATTTATTATTCTAAATGTTATTTATTCTAGTAATTATACAAATTTATTAACGGGTTAAAAAATTGATATAAAAAAAAATAGTAAATTAAACTTGTTAAATCCAAAATCATCTATTACATATTTAAAACATTCTAAAAGAGTTTTATTTTTTCATAAGTATCATCAGTGAAACTATTGTTATGTAAATAACAATAATAGTATCATATATATAAGCATAATAATAACAACAACAACAACAACAACAACAACAATAATAATAATAATAATAATAATAATAATATCTTATGTATACATATAATACTATTTTTATTGCTAAATTAATTATCAATGATAAATTAATTAAATTTTATATAAATTTAATTTAAAGCTTACATTTTTAAAGCGTAAAAAAAAAATAAAAATTTGTATGTTCTTCTTATATTTTATGTTTTTTATGTTTCATTACTTTATACGCGTTTCTCTATAAATTGAAGATTTAAATTTGTATTATAGATCTAAAATAATGTAATTAATATTAATAATAATCCGTATTTAAAATAAATAAATATATATACATTGTAACGAAAATAAATATCTCGTTGATTGTTGGGTTGTAGATGTAAAAATTCTGAACAAAACTGAATAGGTTCCTTATTTGTCACCAAAATTAAAAGGACCAAGTAATTGGAGGATAATTCATTATAGAACTACACTAGCTTTCGCCAAGTAAACACGTTTTCAATAAAAATGTCGAAGCTCGTGTTTCCGGGTAAACTGATGCAGATAAGAAACATAAGGGTCAGCAGACACTGCATGACTTCAATGAGAATATAAAAAGTCTCGGAAGTCTTTGTCGTTGAGATAGCGGCCATTCTTATTAGACTCGGGGAGCAAGGACCATCGAACAGTGATTGACCATCCTGACTTGGTCCTCCTCAATTTGGCTATTAAGAAGATCAAAAGTGCTAGAGAAAACAGGATTATTGCACTTGGACTAACATCACTGATTCCTCCTGATCTCTCCATCTCAAGGGTTGCTATGACACAAATCATCATTTGAAATTTTTCTTCATTTCTGTTAATGAGGTTGTGAAAATCTAATAACACGTCCACGCAATTGCACTTCTCAAGGACATAAAAATTGCCTCAAAATATATATATTGTAATAAGTGTCTTTTATTTATCTCAGCCTTTGGATAATTTGAAAAAGTGGTCAAATGCGTAAGATATTTATTACTATGAGAATAAGTAGAGAAGGATTTTTAATACTCTAAATTTATTTAAACTTAAAGAAGAAACAAATAAAAATTATTATCAACTTTTTTTATATTTTGTTTTTTAATGTGATTTTCATTTTATCACTAATTTTAGAGAAATAAAATACGATAGAAAGAAAAATGTTATTTAATACTTTAAAATATGCAATTAGACATCAAATTGAATGAAAAGTGAAAAAAAATCGAAAAACTACAATAAAGTAAGTTGGACAAAAAAACGTTAAACTAGGTTATTCAACTTGCAATTAATTTTTATTGCCTGTTTAATAAATTAATATTTCCAGTTTTAAATTTAATAGTATATGGAATTTGTACAAATATTTATTTACTAACCAATAGTTAATGAAAGTAAATAGTCAAAGCGTAATTGTTTTTTTCTCAAAAAAAAAGAAGAAAAAAATGCTTTCGAATGATAAAACAAATACTTTATATAATTCTTTTATTTAATATTAATTATATTTTTTCTTCCTTTTTCCTTTATATTACTTTTCTTCTAGTAGATATAATAGCATCCAAGAGAACTTAAAAACTTGCTAATGTAACTGAACTGATCGATGATGAGGTATCGATGCACTAGAAGTTGCATTAAATTTTAAATAATTTTAAAAATAGTAAATACTTAAATATTCTTCGCCTAATTTGAGAATACAATGAAACGAAATAATTTTAACATACGAAAATTACGTTGAAAAATTAATTACTAATAAATTGTTTGATTAATTTAAATTTAATTTTACATTTATAATTTAAAAAAATTTTTATTTATTATTTTTTTTTTATTAATCTTTATAGAACTTATATTTAATTTCACTTATAAATTGATTTTCATAAATGATTTTCACGAATAAAATTATTTTTTATAGATTTTTTTATTAATTATTCATTGACAGTAAGATTTATAAGGTGGCATATAAGAATCCAATCAAAATACAAACAGAATACAAACAGAAGTAAATGCAATTTTAAATCATTTAAATATGAATCAATATCTAGACAAGAAATTGCATTATATATCAATTGATCAGATTAATATTTTAAAATAAATATTAAGTACACCAATAAGTTGCCTTATCTCGTTTCTCTTTGTCGATGTAGTTATAGAGAAATTAAAATTCCAAAAAATTTATAAAACTTAAGAAAGTATATAATTTTACTTTCTTTTTTATTTTAGATATGCAGATGTTTTTGTATACTAAAACAAATTAACTCAATTACTGTGTAAAGATTTTAATAAATACAATGAAACTAAATATCACATAGAAAATAAAAAATAATAAACCAATGCATAGTAGATATTCCAATTTATAATAAAAGCAATGAAATTATGAAAAATTAATTTAAAAAATTAACAATATATCTATTAGAATGCTAAACATTAAATTTAATAATATATTTTGTGTTAATTTTATTTAATTTTTCGAATTTTATTGTAAAATATTTCAATTTTTTTGTTAAAATTTGATATGCATTACTTCTCATTACCATGATACTACATACAATAATTAAATTATAAAAAAATACAACAGAAAATTGAAATAAAAAAACATGATTGTGAAAATATAATGATTTTTAAATAAAATAAATAAATGTATATCCAGACGGAAAAAAGGTAAGATGAGTATTATTTGATCTACACAATTGATGTTACTTCATTACCATAAGTTAATTATGAAATATAAATTTTTCCATTAATTGATATTATTTAAATTAAAGTTAAACTAATTCAAGTTTAAATATTGCATAATTTTTTTTTTTTTTATTTTTATTACTATACATTTACAAAAATCTTATGTATATCAATACAAAAATTGTAGAATTAATCCTACTATTTTTAAATTATTTTGAAATATTTAATGTAATCTAGAAATGTATTTTATTTTAGTATAAAATTTATAATATTATAGAAGAAAGTATTAGTTTAAACATTATTATATTATTATTATATTAATTAAAATACTACTTCATTTTATTATATATAATTTAACTATTGACTATATTGATATATATACAAATAAAAAATAGTATTAAATATATAATATTATTAAATTTATAAGATTAAATAATAAGATAAAATTTTTTTAATAGATAAAATTTAATATTAGAGTAATTTATCACGATTAATAGTAAATCATTGCAGTAATAATTTATTGATTTATGTAAGAAAATTTTATTTTAAATAACAATATAAGTTTCATTAATGATATTTCGGATTTTTTTTATTAAGCCGTATTCATTATTGAAAAATTTTTATAATTAAACATTTTCACGTTTTCAGTTGTGCTGTAACTCAATAAATATTGAACTTCATGATTTAATCTACTCTTTTCCTTTTATCTAGCAATAAATCATCTTAAATCTCGCAATTGAAAAAATTGTTTTTAATTAATGCAGTAGTGAAACTTAGATCCTAAATTGAAAATATAGTTTAAATTTTCTTTTCTATACTTCAAACTGAAATAAGTAAAAGAAGCTAAAATCACAAATGCACTGTATCTATACCTTCTGAAGGCTATTGCAAATTACAATTTACACGGTCTCATCTATTCTAACCTGCTCTTCTTCATTAGGCGTATCACCGACGCCAGAATCGGTACTCGGTTCCGGCTTTTCCTCAGCTTCCTCGGCCTCCGGTATTTCTTCATTTTTTTCCTCAATCTCAGGATTTTTCTCATTTTCCCCCTCGATCTCTGGCTTCTCCTCATTTTTATTGATTTCTGGTTTTTCCTTATGCTCTTCCTCGATCTTCAAGGTTTCCTCATTTTCCTCCTTAGTCTCTAGTTGTTCTTCCTCAATGTCGTCTTGTTCCAAAACAACCTCCGTTTCCTCTATCTCAGTTTCAGTTTCTTTCTGCAGAGTTTCTGATGGAGTTAAAAAGTCTTCACTGTCTTGAGTTTCTTCAACTTGAGTTACCAGTACCTCCTCATTTTCCTCATCATTTACTTTTTCACCGGATTCAATTTCTTGATCTTCAATATTATTTTCGTTTAATTCTGTTTCCTTATCCTCCTCCTCCTCTATCTCAACTTCTTCTATCTCTGGATTTTCATTTTTGTTCTCATTTATTTCAGAATCCTCATTTTTATCTTCCAATTCTGACTTTTCTTCTATTTCTTCAGTTTCGACATCATTTTCTTTTTCCTCGACTGCTTCATTATCATTTATGACATCCTCAGCATTCTCAATCTGTTTTATTATTTTTTATTTGGTTTTTTAAGAATTTAAGAAGGTTTTTAAATATTTTTCATTAATAGAATATTTTATTTATTCAAAATTCTACGGAAATTTTACGTCTTTCTCGGAACTAGACTAAATTTTCTAAATTTCCAATTTTCCAACTGTGTGAATTATTGTATGTTATACGCATATAAAACAAACAAAATTAGTTAAATTAACTTGATAATATAGTTATAAATTAAAACATTAAGGAAAGTATTTACACATAATTTCTCACACATAAATATAAAAATTTCTTTTAATAGAATTTTTTGTTTATTATTCTTTCAAATCAGTTCATTTTTATTATTATTTATTTTTACAGATAATTTATTAAAAGAATATTATAACTTTTACATCATCATGAAATTGTTAAATTATAATTTATTTATTTAAATGATAATTAAAATAATCAATAACAATATATACATAATATTATTTTAAACTTTTTATATTTGTAAACCAAAGATAAATTATAAATTAGAATTAAATTGAAAAACCTTTATTGTTTATATGCTATAGATAATACTATTAATATTGGTATAATTAAACATTACTACTAAAATAAAAATAAATTTAAATTTAGATCCATAATAATTTGTAATTTATATAATATTTATAATTAGTTACACATATATTGAAATTTTATTACAGAAAGTGTTGAAACTGTTTATGGCATTTAAAATATTTTTAAGTATTTCATAAAAAATCCGATATTTTATGAATAATGTTAATTTTATGTATAATATTTATATATTTACAGGACAAAAAATTTGTTTTTCATGTATACAATATATTTTTATATACAATTCTTATAACAGATATTGCTGATTTTATATATACAAAGCATTAATTACTGTTTAATTATCTTTACGTAGAATTTAAAACTATTCTAATCGAAAGCTACTTTAATTAATGTTTAGCAGAATAATCAAAAAAAATATTGTAATATATTTTATATAATTTATATAGTTTATATAATTAAAAAAATTTTTTTTAGCTTTTAATTATATAAATTTAAAAAACTAAAAAAAATGATATAAATAAACATAATTTTAATAATAAATCATACAACCTTAATATTTTTACAATTTTTTGAGTTTTTGATAATTGATTTTTTTATTAATATAATTGTAAAAATATAATAATATTAATCATTTTAAATTTAATGAAGAAAAATAGTAAACTTGAATAAATAAATCTTCATTTGACTGAAAATATTAATAAACAAATTTTATAACTTAAAATAAGAAATAAAACAAGAAAGACGGAAAATTTCGGCAGCTAATGGAACGTGTGAATAATTTATTCATGTTATGATAGCACTTTGATTATGATGTATATGATGACTAATGCTAAACTACTAAACTAATGCATACAATACTTTGTAGACAGAAATATAGTTTTTATATCAATGAATTTTAAATAATCCTTAAATAATAGACAAGAGTACTTGTAATTAGCAAATAATAAATATTTTTTAAAAAGAAATTTAACCTTGAAAAATAAATATTTGATTAAATGAAAATATTACAAAATAAATTTTTTATTTCATAATTAAATCTTAAATTACTATTTTATATCTATTCGTATAGTTGTATATAGTTATATATTGTATACTATATAGTTATATATATTGTATACTATATATATATATATATATTTTTTAAAAAATATAATAAAAAATATTATAAAAAATAACTTGTATAATTTACATTAAAAAATTAAAAAAAATAATATATAATTTTTGAAGAAAAAAATATCAAACACAATTATCTTTAATTTATTGAAATACAAATGATTTTTATATTTTTGTTGAAACATTACGAATTTTTGTGCATATTTAAATATACTACTAATTTTAAAATATTTACATAAAATAAATATTTGTTAATAAATAATTATATAGTAATTGGTATTTGTTTGTTTTCACTAATTAGTTTTTGTTGACTACTGATAATTGAAGACATACTTAATTGATTTGTGTTTTAATTATTTTAAACGTATATAAAAAGAAATGATGAAGTTTTTTTATTTAATACTAAAAAATAATTAAATAATTATTTTATATCATAACTCAATATAGTATTAAATACTTTAACAAATTTAGTTTTTATTATTAACATAATTTAAATTCACATAAACTAATTCATTTTGTATGTTTAATCAATTTATTAAATAAAAAAAAAAATTATAATATTTTATAAATTTTATTCAAAAAGTAGTTTAAAAATTTATTATAAAATAAAATTAAAAATTAAGTAATTCATATAAAATAGAACCGATTTTTTACGCACTAAATCTAGTTAAGTAGAAATAGAATTAATTAATCTACGTCTTAATCGATACATATCAATTAATTTTTTTTTTTTTTTTATGGTAGAAAATTTTCATAACACCCTGTATTTATGGAATAATTCAATATACAGATCAAGCATTATCTAGTGATGATAAATAATTAAAAACTTCCTCTCGGAAGTAGATATCAATTTTGGAACTCTAATTCTAAAAGGCGTGTATAGGGGTAGTTATTATATACTATAAATAGTAAAAAAAGAAAATTAAAATAAAAATTGTTTCTTAATTTACCGACATGCATCTGTTAATAGATTCTATTACTATTAGTTCCCGATTCTATTCTACTTCTAAAAGGCGTATTAAGAATTGAACAGTAAGCATACGTTAAATCATAAATATTTAATGTCACGACATAAATTGATACGAGTCAAAATCAAAGAGAATATCATAAAACAAATAGAGAACACCATAAAAGATGTTGTACACAAAAAAAAAAAAAAAATTTAGAGATGAAACACTGATCGTTATAATAAAAACAACGAGGAGAAGTTCAAACAAAAATTGATAGAAAATAGAAAGTTACCATATTATGAGAAGTTCACAAGTTGAAAATTCTATAAAAGTTTGAGACATTTGAGATATTCCTTTTTTCATCGTGCATTTCCAGTTAAATTAAATTTTAAGTGTTTTTAAAACCATTTAATTCGTATCATTCTTAAAATAAATGAAGATAAAAGTACTAATTCGAATAAAATAAATAATTAGATAAATAAAGGCAAAATTCGAATTCATAAGTAATTGCAACTAATTCTACTACTCTAACGGCAATTAGAGTTTCGTTCGTTATGTCAAATTTTGGTAAACAAAATCATGGTGTTATGACTCCATTGATTCAAAGTCAGTCATTATTTTTATAATTTTTTATAGTAAATTTTCTTTTCGTTATCCACTAATTCTACGGAGGAGTTATTATCCGCAGTTACTACTTCCAAATGATTTCTTAAACTTTAAGCACTATAATGATTTCTTTACTCTTACAATTTCCGTTGTTATTGATGTTATAATCGTTGATCTCAATATTATATTTATTTTCAAATTAGAGCACAATATTATCTCTTGTTTCCTTGAATATCACAATATCAATTAATCTATCATGCAATAATATTGTATTTATGGATACTTCTAATTATCATTAACAATTAAACTTATTACAAATTATTCATATTCTTCTTTAACGTTATAATGATTATTTTGTAAAACTGTTATGACTTTGTGATTAAAGAAATTTTGATATTTTTAATTACCATAAATATATTTTAAATTGTTACTAAAGTTAATGCAACTATTTTGTTGTTCAATCGTATATTGTAATTTAGTGCATTTTTCTAATGCGATCACTTTTTTTTCTTTAAAAAATCTTTACTCTTAATTATGAAGTATTATTAAAAAATTTTTAGCAATGCTGTAGAATAAAAATTATGCTCATTATATCTTTAAATCTTATATAGATGTTAAGTGTTTAAAGTATGAATCATATCCACTACTTGGATTGTAATAACGTTATTCTCAAATATTTTATAATTGGGTAAGTATTCTTATCTTTTATTATATTGATATTTCATTGTAAACTTTTAACTTATATTTATTTAACAACATAATTATTATGATACCAAAAATATTTTATTGACTTAACATTATTTCAATAGTTCAAATTTAAATAATTATTATTTCCAGTTGCGACATAAACAATTTGCTGTTCTCTTATTCTGCAATTTATTTGAACATCTCACTCAATCGATGCTTATTATATTTTTAATGACAATTTATTCGAGCATTTCACTCAATCGATACTTATTATATTTTTAATGACAATTTATTTGAGCATTTCACTCAATCGATGCTTCTTATATTTTTAATGACTTGTTATTGCTCTTTATTGTGATCAATCAGGATTCTTCATGCATTAGTGAGTATTTTTTCTATTCTTCGTTCGTCTTAGTAAAATCCATAGAATAAAACTTCATAAATTTTATTATTTTAAATGCCAATTGATAAAGTATTAAAAGTTTGTTAAAAATATGTACAAAAATGAATGTAACTTTTAATTTATATGCCACAGTGTGTGAATCTAATGTATGATAATCCACGCCTTTTGTCGTGCTTGTTAATAACATTCAGTGAATTTTTATCCTATTTGAAATAAATCGTAATATTTGCTTGTTTCTGTTATCTTCATTTTTATTTATATTTTTAAAGTATATTTTTTTTAAATTCCGCGGTTGATAACCAGACAAGTTATTGTATATATTGTTGCCAACTTTCGCTATTTAATTGAAATCTCTGTTCGAACATACAATATTTTAATTTTTGCCTTTGAGAAATGATTTGAGAGCATCTTTTGCAATTTGTGCATTAAAATTATATTACTATAGAGATAGCATAAAGTCCGTGGCATCTTTTATCTCTATTTTAACATTTATTTTTCAGTGGTTGTCATACAGATTTTTTTTTTTTAATTTTTTGTTATCTTCTTTATTTCCTTTTTTTATATTTTCTATTGTTATTTTTTTTTTAATTTTATTTTCAAATCTTCTTTTTTATCTTCTGAAAAACTGTTATTTTATTTCTTCATCGTTTTTAATAACTTCAACAATCTTTACAATAATAAACATCTTAAACCAGTTTTTCAAAAATTTACTTCACCTACTTTTATAACAATTCTCTAATTCATTGTTTCATGTATTTTTTACTTTAAATTACTTAGGATGTGACTAATTTTATGAAAATTCTATTTATTTCATTATTTGAATCCCTTAGTATATAACATTCTATAAAATTAAATCCAATGATTAGTGGCGAAGCCAATTAAGCTAACAGTTTTATATCAGAAAAAATAATAGATATTAAAGTAAAGTTAGTTATTACTCTTATAAGATATGTTCAGATTATTTTACATATAATATATTCAGATAGTAATATATACTACTATATATTGTACTATATAGTTTAATATTATACATCATATTATACATCCAAATTGTTCTGATATATTAATCCAATATTTACATTTTCTTGAAGAAAATGGTGGGATGAAAAAGGAGAGAAATGACTTCTGTTGTATGTATAAATTATAAAATAAAAAAATATCTTAGATGGATTATGAATTATTTTTTTTCTGACGTAATATGTTAAGTTTATTCTATATATTTTAAATATATATTAAATATTTAATATATTTTCTATCGCCAAGATAATTTTTTCCACGATTGTATTATTATTAGATTTACTTTAATCCTATGTCTTTTCACTTGCTTTATAATATACTACATTATATTCAAAGATTTTTTTAAATTTTCCAATATGTGATTATTACAATTATAAAGCATCAAAATAAGACAAATTCATGTTATTCAAATCATTGAACATATTATAAAAACTTACTAAACTAAAGTTTATGATTAATAATAATATATATTGTAATAAATAGTACTATTTATGAAGAACTGAAATGTTTTAAAATTTTATATTAATACATAAATTACAAAAACTGTTTAGTTATATATAATTATAAAAACATTTAAATTTTAATATTAACAAAAAAAACTAGTACCTATAGTAACTACACCGACAACACCATAAACAATTTACAAAAAAAATAGTTAGAACAATAAAAGAGGATATTTAGAAATTTTTTTCTCACGTGAAAAAATAATAAAATAGAACAGTCCAGAAAACTTGTTAAATTCTATTTTTAAATAAAGTAATTTTTAGAAATTTTAGAATTATATATTTATTAACAAAAATTTTAGTTTTGATTAATATATGTTTAATTGTACTCTTTAATATGATAAATAAATATATGTGCAAATAAATTTTACATTAATGGTTTTTGTTATCTTAAGATAAAGTTTTTAGAATTTTATTAAAATCTACAGCATTTGCAATGTCTAATTCATAGTTTTGACATCTTGAAAGTAATATAATGAATCATATTTTTATTTCGATTTCGATAACTCCTTAAAACTGTAAATAATAAATTAATATTACATATTATGTTTAAAAGTTGTATAATTATGTCAATATGTAAAGATCACAATTTTCAATGAAAGTATAAACAAATATTATTATTTTTTAAATATTCTCTGATTTTTTCTATCCTCCAATTCTGATCTCTCAAAATCAACTCAGAGTAAAAGAAAGAAAAATTCTACTAAAAAAAATTTTAAAATATGAGAATCTCATTGAATACGCCAATAAATGTAATTTTTTAAACAAATTAGAATATTTTATTTATATCAACTAAATTTGATAAAAAGATGTGTATTACTTGATTATACAATAAATTAATATATTATTTAATTTGAACTAATATTGTGAAACCAATCTATATTGATAATTTCATATGTATTTTATAAAATGTATATTATACATTCAGTTATGATATAAAATTATAAGTCTTATTTTTTTTCTATGTTCAATATAATTATTCATTAAATTAATTATTTATTCTATACGAAAAAAATTCTAGATTAAAATTACGTACTAATATTGCTATATTTCTTAATGTACAATAATAAACCAAAATTTCTAATTAATTTTTTTAATTATTATGATTAAATTACTAGTCAAAATAATATACAGTATACTTATTATTACTTTATTGACTAAAACTAAATATATATTACAATATTTAATAATTTAAATTTTTCTAATTGCTAAAAATAAAATGAACAAGAACATAAATAATTAAATTTCAAAATTATTGTTGGATAAAATATATTAAAAATTCTCGAAATAAAACAAAATATTATTTGTATTTCTCTTTCATATTTAATTAGAAAAATAATAAATATTAGATTATGTTCAATGTTTTTTATAATATTGAATTTATATCTTTAAAATATTAATGCTTTAAAAAATATCTAATATTTTTATATATAATATTTTTATGTAAAATTTATTATTTAATATTAAAATGAAATTTTTTTTAGTTCGTTTGGAATTTTAATTAATTAAAAAAAAATTTAGATGCCACTTTTATTATTTGATAATAATGTTCTTAAAATTTTATAATAAAAACATTAATATAAATACATATAGAACCTAAAATCTCATTTTCATATGTTTTATAAGAGACATTTAAATTTTGTTTACTTTGCATTTCATATTATACAACTGTTGAATTGCCAGCTCCCAAGTTTAAAATGCATACATATATACTTAAATGGATTCACGTAAGATAAAAATTGAAAAATAAACATATGGTATTTCATAATAAATATTATTAATGTTTTCACGTAAAAAATCAATATATTTAATTTTTGCTCAGGAATTATTTACGTGTACTTCCGAGTTATTTATATTATTTTGTAATTATGCAAGAAATTTCAGTTGAAATTTTGTGTTTGCGAACAATAAAAAGTTTGGACTCTAGTGCTATCTGCATCATAATAGTCATGAGTACCTCCGTGGAGGCGACGTCTTCGGTAGTTTTCAAGGACTCTATGTTGGCACTTCCTGGCACAAAATCATCCTCGTCGGTGTTATTGGCGTACTTTGTACGTGGGAGTGGTTGGTCTGACTCGATAATTCGCCAATCCCAATTCCGAGGGTAGTTTGGGCCGGAGACCCTGGGAGCGTCCGGGACAACGACAAGAGTTGTCATGTCCACGTCTGATGGCCGGTTCTTATAGAAAAGAGCAGGTTTCTGACGCTGAAAGAACAAAGTCATACTCTTATTATGGTGACTTATTTACAACGAGTATCGCAGTCAAAATCCTTGTTAAAAATCAAAACATAAATCAAAACTGACTATGATTTTGAATATTTTAACTACAATATTCGTTGTCGTTAAATCATTTGTTCTGGTGAACAATTAAAAAGGTCTAATAGAAAGATTTAACAAAAATAAGTTGACCTTATGGAGGCTTACAACACATAAAGAATTTTGTATTAGCGATGGAGAAGTTGACTCAGTTCTACACTACAGATTTTATTTATTAGACATCATTTAAAAAACACAACTTCCACGTTGTATCATATGCAATGGAAGTTCTTTATTGGCGTTGAGTAAATATAAACCTATTATTGTTTGTTAGTCGGTATATTTTAATTAAGACACCGCAAAAATAATGTTGTTTGTTAGTTATAAAATTTAAAAATTCTTATAGTCAGATTTAATAAAAGCAGAAAAACATTTTGTCGGCAACATCCACAAATAACCTCCATTTCAGGTATTGTAATATGTTCATTAGACTTTTTTAATGTCATTCAATCGATTACAGAAAAAGCAAATTCAGAAAATGTTTTTAACTTGCAAACGAATAATTTTTTTTCTTAAATTTATTGTTTAATATAGTAATCTACTTATACAATCTACATGTATACCACACATCAATAAGGTTACAGCATTATTAAAATTTTTTAACATATTGCATCTTTTTTACTTTTTATACGACTTGTAAAAATTATTAGCTATTTAAAAAAATAAATGTTATTTTAACGATGCTCTATTATATAATTGATAAAATATGAAAAATAAAATGTATTTGGAAATTGAAAAATTAATTTTTTTTCTTAAAATAAGACAATTATCTTTAAGAGAATCTACATACTCAACTTTTAGAATTAAAAATACATTAAAAATTTGAATAAAAATATATAATTTTATTGTATTATTAGTACTAAATTTTGTTATTATTATAATACTCCGTTGCAATTATTTTTCAATGTACTATTAAAAAGATGTTTGTTCTAAATAAAAAAAAAACTGATTGATCAAATTATATATACCTAAATATTTTATTTTATTTTTTTATAAAAATCATTTTAAATATTACTCTAAACAATAACATTAATAATTTGTTTACAATTTAATGTCAATTAATAATCATAGACATACATACCCTTAATTATTACTTTGAATGACATTTAAACTTTTAAATCGTATAATTTTTTTGTTCAAATATAAAACAGTAAATATTTTATTATGGATTGTATTAATAACCTACATTATCATTTTTAGTGTCATCGGCGCCGTATTCTAACAATAAATTATACATGACTCCACCATCCCTGCAAACGGCGGCATAATGTAATGGGGTCTTGCCATCATTATCTTGTGCATTTATGATTGCCGGATATTTGGAAAGAATTTCTTGAGCTAATTCTACATAACCGAAACCAGCAGCCTATAAAGATTAATATGATATCGTAATTGCTTCAAAAAGGTATAAATTTTATCTTAAACATACTTCTATTTATGTTGTTATATTATCGAATAAGATAATGTGATCTTATTTCATTGTAATATTTTTCAAGTGCACTTTTAATATAAGTTACTACTTTTCTCATTTATATTTTATCTTTACCGACCATGGAGATATTTGAACATAATTATTTCTTTTGTACATCAAGTTTTATGTTATTACATTTTAATTCAAAACTTTGTCATTTTGTTTAATTTGTAATATATTTTTAAAATATTAGTTTAATTATTCTTTACCCATGGTATTTATCAATTTTTAAATAACTAGATTTTAATATAAATAATGTTAGGTCTAAATGTACTCAATTTAGTAAAGTAGGTTACGAATACTTATTAAGAAATTTAAGTTAACGACAAAGCAAAAATCTATTTAATTATTATCTTTTTAGAGTATAACGTGTGAAGGATAAGTTCATTTTTTATTTAAATATGTAAATAGTTATATATATTTTATTGAATGTGTATAAGAAATTTTTTATAATAATAGAAATAAGTAGATCAATAGTTAGTTATAAATGATTTATGAAATTTTAAAAATATATATAAACATAAAAAAAATATTTTTTAAATTTTGTAAAAAATGACACAAAAACTATGAGATCATTACTTTTTAAAAATATTTATATTGCACTTTTTGAATAAAATTTATTTTAAGAATTAAAAATTATGGAAGTGATCAAAATTATATTTTTATTGGAAGTTAATAAAGAAAAAAGAAAAATCATAAAATTATATATAAACTGTGTGTATAAGAATAAAAGTTATTTCGTTTTATTTAAAATTATATTAAAGTTTTCATAGCGTAAAATATAATATAATACCATAAAAGATTTTTTTGATTTAACAGTAAATATTAAAATTAATTGTATATAATTTTTATATTTATAAATTTTGGTAATTACAATTTTATTTTCAACAATAATTATCATTATTGTTATTATTGTTGTTATTATTAATATTATTTTAACGTTAATAGATGGAGTTTTAAATTAAAAGCAATTCAAAATCTCAATGTACCTTATGAAGTACGTTTAGTCCATTAACATCTTTACTACGTAAAATTATTGGTAATACAGGTTCCTCAATTTTTTTTTTAAATCCTTCGACATCGTTCTTTATTGTAGCTGTATGAATATCCCTTATCGTTCCCTTTAAGAAAAATATATATATATATATATATATATATACACATAAAATTGTTTATTTTAATATTTAAAAATTATGTAAATTCTTTCATATTCTTATAAATTGTAGTTTTCACTTTTTATTACAGTTTATAATCATGTTTTGGAAATAGGAAATCTTTCTAAGAGCTCCAAAGGTAACTAAAGATGTAATAGGAAATTTTTTTCTGTTTTTGCAATGTATTCAAATTAATCAACGAAATGAGTATTAAATACACTTTAAATGCTTGAAAAAGTGCACTATAAACAGAAATAAGTAAACTTTGTTAAGAATAGATTTGATTGTGGAATCAAACATGAATATATACAGAGCGAAGACCATTTTTTTCATAATTCCATTTTCAATGGCAACTAAATAAGTATTATTTATTGAAATGATTACAATTAATATATTAAAATGCTAAATTATTTCTATAGCAATATGTGCGAATATATAGTCCAAGCAATAAATCACTTATTATATCGTGAAAAAAACCAGCTAATGATGCATATGAAAATTCGTAAAAAAATCAGTAGATTCTTATTTTCTAAAATGCCACTCATACTATTCAGGGGTTTTCTTTATTAACAATTTTAAGAAAAAAACGCATTTTTTTTTACTTTTGTTGTTATAAAATGAAAAATAGGCTAGAAAAAGAAACTGAGGAAAAAAGAGTGTTACCGGAAGGACAAGCGAGATTTAGGAAGGGTAGAGGAACCATGGACAATATATATATATATATATGTATTGGATCAAATAATAAAAAGAACAATCAGAGAAAAAAAGGAAATTATATAAATTGTTCATGGACCTTAAAGCAGCATTTGACAAGGTCAATAGGAACAAGTTGTGGCAGATAATGAAAGAGATGAGATACAGTAAAGGACTAATAAACAGAATCGGTGGGATATATAAGGAAACGAAATGCAGAATGTAGATGAAGCAAGGAATGTCAGAGGAATTTTGGACTCAGACAAGGATGTAGCCTAAGTCCGATTTTGTTCAATATATATATATATATTGCAGGGATAGAAGAAGCAATGAGAGAAAGAAACATAGGTGGAACAAAGATACAGAACACAAGGATATGGACATTGGTATACGCGAATGATCTAGCGTTAATAGGCGAATGCAAGGAAACAATGCAGGACATGATGAGAACCCTGAAAGAGTTCCTGAGTAACAGAGAAATGACATTGAATCCGGAGAAGACGAAAATCATGGTAGTAAAGAAGGGTAGAAAAAGAGATGCTGAAGTATGGAATTGGAAAGGGAAACACATTGAGATGGTAAAGAGCTTCAACTACCTTGGATTCGCATTCAGAAATGATGATAAGCACGACGACCATATCAGATATAGAATTCACAAGAGAAGAGTAGTAACAAAAAAAACATGGGGTCTGGCTGAAAAAAGGTGTGCAGGGGACTTCAAACTCAGGAAAATGATGTTTGAATACCTTGTCAGAGGAGTAATGTACGAAGTGGAGATCTGGATAATGAACGGTACAGAGAAAATGGAAAAAATAAAAACAGACTACTACAGGTGGATCCTAGCACTCAACTTCTGTACCCCAAGATAATTGGTGTATGAGGAGACGGACGAGAATAAGATGAATGTGGATTGGAAGATCAGGGTAATAAAATTCGAAGAGAAGATAAAACAGATGGACAAGGAGAGGTTAGTAAAGAAATGTTATATAGAAAACAGAGAGAGAGAAAAGGGACGGACTATAGACAAAGTAGACAGAACAGAAACTTGATTAAATAAATTGGGCCTGAGTAAGAAACAAATAGAGATATGGCACTCAAAAGGGAGAGAAATATATGGAGAACTGAGGAAAAGAAATAAGGACATACAGAAACAACAGAGGACGATCAGAATGACAGAGGCAAGAGACAACAGGACATACATAAATATAAAAGAGGAAGGTTTAATGAGATATCTGAAAGAAACAAGAAAGGCAGAGGATATGAAAAAAATTGCCAGGGTTAAATGTAGCAATAGAACTAACAGCAACAAGTATTGGCTGAAGGCAGAGGAAAGAAGATGCAAGTTATGTATGCAAGGTGATTATGGCAAAAAAGGTAGAAAACAGGTGAAAGAGAAATGGGAATGGAAAAAGAAGCAGATTGAGATGGTGAAAATATTTAACTATCTAGGGTATGTCTTCAGAAGCGATGGAAGCCATCAGGATCACATAAAGGAAAAAATTCGTAAAGGAAGAATAGCAGCGAAAAGGACATCGGGATTAGCAGAAAGACTTCGATATGAGAAAGATGTTGTTCGACTATTTAGTAAAAGGAGCCTTGGAGTACGGAGTCAAAATCTAGGGAAATCAGGGTACAGAAAATATGGAAAAGATCAAAACGGATTATTATAGATGGACCTTGAAATTAGACTTCTGTACTCCAAGATATTTGGTGTATGAGGAAACCAATGAACGACAAGTGGGTACGGAATGGAAAATTAGAAGGCTAAAATACGAGAACAAAATCAGGACGCTAGATGAGAAAAGATGGGTAAGAAAGTGCTATGAAGAAAGCAGGAAAAAATGACAGAGAACGTAACTGACGAAACCGAAAAATGGCTTACCAAACTAGGGTTGAGCAGGACACAGATTGAGCTATGGCAGACAGAGGGAAGGAACGTATATAACGAGATAAAACAAAGAGATAAGGACATAGAGGGACAAAACAGAATGAGCAGGATAACACAAGATAAATATAATAGAGTATATAAGGAGATGCAACATATAGGACTTCCAGAGTACCTAAGGTTAACAGCCAAAACGGAAGAAATGAAGACGATAGCCCACATAAGATGTGGTAATATAATCACATATAATAGGTATTGGCTGAAGACCGAGGAAAAAAGATTCCCACAATGTAGAGAAGGAGAGGGAGATTGGGAACATTGGCTCATGGAATGTAAGATGACGGAGGATATGTTCGAGGTGCCAATGAGGAAAAGAGACTGGGACTGGACAAATAGCAAACGATGTTGTGCTTTACGAAAGGCTTAGGTGATAGAGGTATATACAACGGTATCAGAGAGATTGAGAGAAGGATAAAAAAAGCAAGTGAAAATCAGTAAGCCGAAGAATAAGACTAAAAGTGAGAAATATAGTAAGTGATAAATAATTATAAAGACAATGTGATATTATATAACTGTGGATATTAGAAAATAAGTATGTAAAAATAAGAATGGAAATAAAAAAACGGAACACGTCCCTTGGCAATAGCCGGGACGTAAATGTAAATAAATAAATAAATAAATAAATTGATGCACCATAATATAAGGAACCGCTTCAAGGAATCTCTTCACTCTAACATTGTTACTTGTTTCACACCGTAATTTTGATCCATGACCCTCCCACAGTACTTGCTGTAATTTTCCAATGTCCCGATTATGGATCCATATTCTAATATTCGAAGGCTTAAAATCAAGACCTGCAACAATTATAGCCTATCTTAATATGAAGTTAATGTGATAATTATATAACATAAATGAGCATATGTTATCATTTTATAACATAATTATAATAGAAATTTTATAGCATGAATGGTTCGATTTTTTCTGACAATATATTTGAAATATATCAATCTATTGTAGACAAAAAAAATTTATTCAATTCTTCAGCTATAATTTATTAACATTCAATTATATTTTTAAAACTTAATTTTTCTGAATTTGATGCTAGTATAAATAACTTACAATTAAATAAAAGTGAATAAAATACGTCAATAAACATTAATATTTTAATTTATGTTCATTTCTTCAGATTTTATAAGTAAAGTAAATAATATTTTTTTTTAAATTTACAATAGATTTTATATATTTTTCATTCTGCAAAACTTATATTTATTATATTCTACATACATTTTATTATAATGAAACTCCATTAAAAAAAGTATAAATTATTATTAAAAAAATAAAAAATATTTTTTTTGGATTTTAAAACAATACATATATTATAAATATATATATATGTATATTTAATTGACATAATTAAAATTATTCAACAATGGCTCTTGTTGCCGATAGTTTAAATACATAGTTTTAAGAATAATATAAATTAAAATAAAAATAAAACTATTTAAATATCTTAAAATCTACTGAACAAATTTATAAATAAAACTTGAAAATAAATTTATAAAACATTTGTATGAAAATTAAGGATGTACCAAGTTTTACCATTTTTTGAAACATTGTCTACTTTTGAGAACATAATAAATAAATTATCTGTTGTATTCACTAGAATCACCCATAGTTACCGTTTGCCAAGTAAACATGTAATGAAAGTAAAATCGAAAAATTTCAAGTGCAATATATACATAATACTAATAATTCGAACGTATATACTCGGTACATCGTTAGTTTCTGTAAACATAAATTACGTGTCTAGGCATCATACATCAGACATTATTTAATTATTCAAATACGTTACATAAGTTTCCTTGTATTCTATGTTAGGATTATTACTACAAAAACCCGGTATTATGAAAAAGTGCAAATTTATAAATTATTACTAATATATATTAAGTTAATAATTTTTTATTTTAAGTGATCTAAAGTATATTGAGTTAAAAAAAATACATTTTAGTTTAATTTACTTAAAAAATAACGTTCATTGCTGACTAAAAATTATAAATATAAAAATTATAGTAATCAGAATTTTTATATATTTTTATTTAATAATGTTATAATATAGATTTCATGAATTCTAGTAAAATAATAAAATTTTTAGAAAAATGATTTAAATATTTTTTTTCTGTTTTTTTTTTTTATTCAGCACCTAAGTATTTATTATTTATCATTTATTAAACTTATATAACATTTATTTTTCAATATATTCCTATATTTACATGTAAACTATCTATTCTAGTTATAGCTGCTCTCTATATATTAAGTATTAGAAAAAGAATCCTTATAAAATAAAAATCAAAAAATAAAAATACAATATATTATAATTTTCTACAATTTTTTTTATCTTCAAGATAAAATTTTTAACTTATAAAAATAAGAAAGTTAAATGGTTGTCATCAAACAATATTAGTTAATTCGTATCTAAAATTCATATTTCTTCTCAAGAGATGCATAAAGCATATTTTACTATTTACAAAGAAATATTAAAAAAATTGAATTATAAATGAATAATGTAACACCTATCGTGAAAGTGTTTATTTATTAAAAATTATTAAAATGAAAGTTATGCGTATCCCCGTTTACGGCATTCATGATGTGTGTGTACTCGTAGTCATCTCCTATTTATATTTCCCTATTTATATTTATTTCATCAATAATACTTAACGTAAGTTTTTTTTATTTTGTATTATTATCTAATCAAAATTCTTTACTTTCTATTATATCGACATATACATACACACGCATTTACATATAGATATATTTGAGCTACTGGTGTTCAGAAGTATATGTAATTTTGTTATACCTTTATGACAATTAATATATATTTTGCATACTATTATGCATGGAAGTGTATGTTACCTATACACAAACACTTATAAATGCATTAATCTTTTTCATTAAATATATATTTGATATTTGCTGTGATATGATCTAAAGATTAGCAGTATAAATTAATTTCCAACAATATAGTACGTGCCGATTAAATCTACCTTTTTCAATAATGATTAAGTCCAAAACTACAATAAAATAGCATTTAATAATTTATATGAATACGAAATCGATTGATATGCTTAAGAAAATAAAAATTATATCCATAAATTTTAGAATATTATAACATCAATAACGATAACGATACTTACTTAATTTATAAACATATTAATTTGCCAACAAATTAAAAACTTTGAGTATAAAATTTTCAGATTAAGAATTAACATAAATTTTAAATAAGAAAAAAATTAATATATAAATGTTTAATTTTTATTTAATTTATTAATATTCTGAATAATTTAATATATATTTATGATTTATACTAAATTAAATTGGATAAATCAATGTCTTATATATTATAATATATTGATAAAAATTTATGAAATTTATTACAGAAAAAAACTTTTTTCCATGAATATGCACAAATTATATTTAATCTTAAAATATTTAAATTAATAATTAAGAAAAATAAGAAAATACTATTTCATCCAAAATCTTTGATGTGTTTTTTTATGTTATTTAATAATTTATTTTTAAAATTTTGATTAAAATTAAACTTCATTATAATTTATTTTAATAAATTTAAATATTATATATAGAAAAATTTAAATATGTATGCATAAAAAAGGGTAAAATTGAAATAAATAATATCTAATTACTAATATTATTTTACGATATTATTTATATTTAATTAAAATTAATTACGAAATTAATTACAAATTTTTTCATTTTAAATTAAAATAATATAAAGTAATTATGGAATGTTATTTATTGTAAAGTGTATAAAAGAAATTATATTCATATTTATATACTACTCATTGGTACTATTTATACCTTAAATTTGCACAAGAAAAGATTTTACATTTTGTAATAATAAATTTTGAATTAACAATAAAAATAATAATAGAATTTAAATAATGTAAAAAAAATACATTTTGTTTATTTTTTATTAAAAAAATAACTTTTAAATGTATATGTTCGTTGATTTAATAAATATTTGTCCTTATTTTAAGAATATTATTTAATCAATAAATTTTATCTTTCTATTTAATTATAGAACAATAATTTCGTTTTCACGATTATATTTAAGATACATTGAAGCACTTAACATAATGAAATAATAAATATTCCAGTAATTTAAATTTTGATCTTAATTACGAAGCTAAGAATCCTAATTATTTTTTCTTGTATCTATTATTTCTTAAATTATCTAAAGCACCTAAAACTTTAAGTTATTGCATTAATTATTTTTTTAGTTCTATAAATAATTAAAATTCTCTACTGCTAATTTTAGTATATTCTAATTTATTTTAAAATGAAAAAAATGCAACATTAATTTTAAATTATCATCGATTATAGATTACTTTAAATTTATTAATTTATTATTTTAAAAGATATAAAATTTAATTTATCCATTAAAATAAAAATTTTTTATTGATTAAACAAAAATTAAATTAATAATTATCAGAAAAATAAATCTAAAAATTAAAACAAATACAAAATAAATGTATTGAAAATTGTTACGTTTTACTAGATAAATAAAAAAAGTTATAAAATTAATTCTACTGTTACATTTAAATTTGTAATAAAAAAGTGCTGTCTAATATTTTTTAAAAATAAAAATTATTCTTTGCAAATAAATATTTTTGTTATATGATTATGATTTTTTTTATAGAATATCAAGCAAACATTATATAATATAATATTTGATTTAATCGAAATTAAATGACATAATTTCAATAACATCATCTGTTTTTCAATTTATATAACGTTAAAAAAATATTAATATTTTTACATCTTTTAAGCATACAATTAAAGTATTTACAGAAGTATGTATAAATTATTAAAAGTAAATGAAATTGTTATGATAATGATTAATTTGTATTGAATTAATGTAAAAAATTAAGTAACTATTCAATTTTCTAATTCACTATAAAAATATGTTAATCAATATAACAAATTCTTTTAGCAATAATTGCTAATGAACATATTAAAATTTAAAGAATGAATAATAATGTAAAAAGTAATATAAAGCATTAATTAATTGTGTATTAATGAAATATTTAAAATCATATTTAAAATTTATATAGATTCTACAATGCAATTCATATATTACAATTTTACACTAAACTTTTATTAATGTAATTTAAATAATTTAATATAATCTTTGTTTCATTAAAATTGAATTTCTAAAAAGTGAAGATTGGGAATTTTGAATTAGATCGTACATTAGAACGTATAGATGTTTTTAGTAAAAGTTTGTCCTTACGAATTTATATGCTTTAAAAATTTGCGTGCAAAATGTAAAAATTAGCCGTCCACAGCCTTAATAGATTAAAAATAATTAAAATGAAAATATCACTAGAAATTTTTACCGCATTAGTACCAGTCTATATTTAAAAAATAATGATGATGTGTTTTTAATTATGAATTATATTTTATTAAAAATATAATTAAATATTAAGAACTATGATTGATATATCGTTATATTTATGCGTGTGATTACTGATATCAACAATATTTGAGCACGCAATACACTATGAATAAATCCATTTTCACAAAAAAAAAATGTTTTTACGTATTTCGAGCCCACAATTAAAATATCAAGCAGCAAGAAGGCGAATTTACTTATTATTAATCCAAACTTACTATTAATCCAGGTGGAGGGATCCTTCGCGTACAGCTTCCTGTTGGCCATTTTCTCGGGGTCGGGAATTTCAACCTCTGATCCTCTCTGAAGGTAATAGGCTGGTGGATTGCCCCGCCTATCGCATGCACTTGCGTCGCAACCCGCCTCAATAAGGATGTCCCAGACAGCCTCGGGGTCACGAGAAGCGGCGCAGAAGTGCAGACACGTTCGCCCCTCCTGCGCACACACAAAAAACAAACCCTCTTCAACCTTTTTCAACCCCTTTTTACTTTATTTATTCGATCGCCAGTGTTCTCCCAATTTTCTCGTCACCAATATTCTCATTTTAAACTCGAAATTAATTAAACTTCCAGTGTTGGGTCCTTCTTGCAACTGCAGTCCACCTGACAAGAATAACATTGACTCGTCGAAACGTAATAGCCAACTACAATGTTTCTCTTTACATTAATTTACAAGATTTTTTTTTTTTTTTATTTTATTATTTATTATTACCATATGTTTATTTCACTGACGCCTTATAAACAAGCATCCAACATTAAATTCACTTGATTTAATTTAATTCTAAATATTATGACCCGATGTGCAAGCCAATAAACTTCTGCAACTGTAAACTGGTATGAATAGAAAGTTAAGTAGTTAACAATTTAATTCAACCAATTCCTCGATGCTTTTAATTCAAATTACTCGATATCGATGAATCGGTAATAAAATATACATTTTTTTACATGTATACCTGTAATAAATAATAAAATAACAATACAATCCGTTTAAAATACTTGATTGAGCATTTCATTTTAGCAAAACATTATTATCGTTCAATATTTAATTTTTAAGGTAATGTCAAATAAAAGCTCAAAATATTGATTGCCTGGAATTGAAAATCTATTTTTACTGATGCAAATTAACATTAACTTAGGTAGATTTTTTAGATATAACCTTGGATTTATTGAATATCTATATGTACTTTAAACCGCAAATATTGAAATGAATATCAATACACTTCCTGATACATAAAGAAGCCTCAGCTGATTACAGCAAAAATTAAAATAAAACGACGGTTTACACTTTACAGTTTACACTTATAAACAATGAAACAAAATTATCCAATTTAAACATTTATGAGATTTAATTATATTATATAATTAACATATGTAAAAGCTCATAAAACAATTAACTTAATTTACAAGCAATAATTAAAAAAAAGTTCAAAAAAATTTATAGTAAACAATAATTTAATTTCATTATATAAACCTCGTTAAATAAATATACATAAATTTTCTTGAATAAAATAAAAATTTACAAAAAAAAGTTATCACGTATATATATGAGTATATCTAAATTAAATGGAAAAAAACCTTTCATGACACTGTAAGTACTGGTAAGTATAAAAAAAGAGTAAAAATGTTCAAATTAAAATTCCTACTTTTAAACTTAAATAAATTTAGAGCTCTTAATTTAACGAATACAAAAAAACAATAAAAATAAAAAAAAAATTAATACGAAAAATAATAGAACAATATTAAATATTAAAAACAAATTTGTTTTTTTTTACAATTTTCACGATTTCCCTTAACTTCTTGAATTTTATTAATAGTTATGAATAAATATTTATGCTTGATAGATTTATTAAATATTAAATATATTAAATATGTACTATGTATAAATAAATACCAATATACTGTAATGTGTTCAAATATTGACGTATGAATTAATCGTTGAAAAAATAAAATGAAATCAAGGTTTACATGTTATTGAAAAAGTTTTAATTATATAAATAAGCATATGCATACATTTGAAAAACATAAATATACATACACATTCCGATGAATTTGAATGTGAATGTTTAAATACTGTAACAAAGTGAATAAATAAATACATAACATCTTTCACTTATAATAACTACGAATTTTGAACTTTTTTAATTATTTACACGGTCAAATATTATAATTATATAGGTTGAAAATCAGTTTACAATGATAAGCAAATAAATTCTAATAAAAATTAAATAAAACTATAAATATACTTAATAAAAATAGGTTTTTCTTACTTAATTAAATATTATCATTTTTAACTTCTTGCAAAGTATTTAATTATGTAAACCTTTATTATAAATCTATAAATTATAATTAATGAATGACAGTATTCATGTATTTAATATTTGTTTAAAATATGTGTAAAAAGCAGCATAATATGCACACAAAATTTATACAAAATAATATTATGAGTATCGTAGAAGAGATTATAATAATAAATCAGCTAATGCTTTAAGACTTCTTTATTAGTTTTAACATAATTTTAATAACAAAATGAACATTGTTTTTGTGAAATATAGATCCATATAATTTTGTCTTTCCAAATTATAATAAAATTGACGAGGTATTTTAATTATTGACATTTAAGAAATTTTTCAAAATTAAAAAATTGGGTTAGACGGGCTGTTGTATAAATAATATAAGAATAAAAAATGTTAACAATAATAAATTAATAATAAATTTGATTTGTGATTCGTTTTATTTCAAATCATGATTATCAGGTATCTAATTAATAATAAGAATGTTAAAAATTTTTTAATCAATTAAACAAATTAAACAATTTAAACAAAAAAATTGTTTAGTTTTTCAATATAATAATAAAAAAAATAATTTTTAATAAATTAAATGTCGTTCTATTTAATACTCCTCTTATGAATATTTACTTGACTAATTACCAACTGGAAAACTAATTATAATATATAATATACAATTTATATTAATATTTTAATTAAAATAGCAACTAACCTTTATTATATATCATGAGTATTGTTAAATATTTAATATGTAATATGTTTTTTTTTTTTTTTTTTTTTTTTTTTTTTTTTACAAAATAATATTAAAATGTACTGTCATGTTCAATAAAGTCTACAATCAATTTATACAATTTATGTAAACATTTATAATTGTTTAAAAAAAAAATAGATTTTAAATTTAAAAAATAGCTCTTAAAATTTTTAACACTCTAATATAGTTATATTAAAAAGAAAATTCTTCGACTCTGATCTAATGCTAGCTTCGATATAATGATTGAAATCTTAAAATATTTAACAAAAAATTTTTTAGAAATCATTCAATTTAAAGATTAATGAAATCATTTTAAAGAATAACATTAAAAAAAAAACCATTAAAGAAAGGTAAAACTTCGTAATATATTAAATAATACATTATATATATTTTCTTACAATTAGCTTAGACAATAGAAATACTTCAGTATTAGATAATTATTTGTTAAGAAATACATTTACGGCATTCATTATTTTATTTTAGATAATAAATAAATATACATACCAAAGAAGATGAATTTATTCGATAAATGAATTTGGTGGAAACTAAATAACAGTATTTATTAGTATGAACTATATGCTATGAAAGCATTGCCAATGAATGTGTTTCGTGTGCAACTGGTTTGCTATTAACAATCATCGACAATTCTTCTCCTCGGCCTACCACCCATTACCCATCAACTCCGACTTTCCTTTTGCCCTTTGAGCTTCCTGCGCGTTTGCTTACCACGCCGAGGAAAAAAAAAAGATATATACTAATATTAAAATTACTAAATCGACACTTAAATTCTACGTGTTTGCAGGATTATTAACGTCAATAAAGTATATTTTCAACAACCTCAAAATACAATAATAATTATTACATGCAGTAAAATGATAAAAAATGATTTAGAGTAGTTTTCTAGTTTTTAAGGTGTAACCGTACAAGATTTTTCGAGATTTTTAGAAAAAACGAAAAAAAAAAAAAAAATAACTAATAAAGCAAATTTTTTCAAATTTGGAGTCTACTATTTTTAAGTATTCTTTATTCAATTTTAAGCTAAACATTTTACCTAAAATGAAATAGGTATAAAACACTTTTAAATAGACCATATGCGTTCGAAAAAAATATCTAATTGTATTATATATCCGGCAAAGAACAAGGGTAAATTAAAATATTTCATTAGTGCATGACAGTAGGTATAAATAATAAGCAAATAGTTATATATACTAATTTCAACAAATAAAAGATTTGTATAAACCTGAATATCATGTTAAACCTTATCGTATTCCTAGAGCTGCATAATTCAATTTCACGTTTGATTTTTTGTATTGAAATATTATTAAAAACAATCGAAAAAAAGTTTTATATTAGATTTAAATAAGAGAAAAATGTAAACACATATTTAAATTAAATTGTAACAATTAATTTCTATTCAAAATTAAAACCTTCAACTAACCTATCATCTAACAAAGCTTATTATTAGTTTGAAACAAGTACATTTGTATTAATTTATATTCAATAAATAAGTACATTGTGACAGTCAAAACACGAGAGCAAATTATAAATTTTTATACATACGCTTCATAATAATATTTATTTACTATTAATTAAAAAATTAAAAAATAGCATATTAAAAATAATTGTATACTTAACATATACTTATCTATTTTATTCATATAATACAAAAATGAACTTATTTCAAATTTGTAAAATGTTTTTGATAAAAAGTTTATTAAATAATTTTGTTTTTATTTATATATAATAAATGTTGATACACATACAAACTTTATATACTATGACCATATAAAAATTACTGATTTCAATTATACATTTATATATATATTTACATTGAAGATATATGATCCAATAATATTATACGGGTTGTTAACTTTTCATTAATATATTACATTTGTAAATCATTATTGTAATGTATTTATTTATATAAAAGAAAAAAAAAATTAAAAAACGATTTTTGCATTATAATATTGAATTATTTAATAAATTGGAAATAAATCTATACATTTGAAAATAAATTACATTTATTTTGTTGTTTAAATCTTAGGATATTTAATTATAGTTAAAATTTAAATTAAATTAAATATAATGATACAAATTAAGTAATGAACATAAATATAAATTCAATAGCAATACATTCAAAACAGTTATACATATAAAAAAATAAAAATATTCTAATTAAAATAAGATAGTTAAGATATTGAACAATTAATGCAATGTCAAAATGTGAACAAGGCTAAGAAATAATATAATACCACGAATTTACAGAAAGTAAATTAGTTTAAATAAAGAAAATTCATATATATACTAAGTACACAAAGTAGTTTATAGTATACTGTGATTTACAAAATGCATATCGCTCTGTGCTAACGTTTCCGAAACCTGCTTCATGTTTATATGGCGTGATGCGGAAGGAAGTACAATGTTCAAACATTAGATTTTGTGTTTGCTAAGAGTAAAAGAGTAATACTGTATGGATGTCAAGTTTAACCGACAAAGAAAAGAAAGGTAAACTAAAGTGAGTTGTTTGATTTCAAATTTGATGCAATGTAAAATGTTATATTTCTTTCTAATATCAACAAAGTTCTAAAATAACGTAATTGTAACATTTCTACATAAATTAAAATCTTAGATTCATGATATGTATATACAGATATAATTCAAGTTAATATTAAATTTTCGTTAATCAACTATTATATTTTTCTGAGTTAAGATTTTATTATTTTTTTCTTAAATACAGTCACCTATATTATTCATGTATTTTGCGTCTTGGATATGTGACATATGGATGGATCGCGTATCAACAATAAACCAATAGAAGTACATTTAGTTATGGATGTTCAATATTGTATTTTCATTACATATAATTAAAATAAATTAGAATAAATATCACAGGATCAACAGGTTATTGCTCTTTCTAAAACGACAAAGGAATAATGAAATAATGAAATAGATAATCGAAAAATCAAAAAAAAAAAAAAAAAAAAAAAAAAAAAAAAAAAAAAAAAAAAAAAAAAAAAAAAAAAAACAAATAATCAAAAACAGAAGTAATAGGGATAAGAGTTAAGAACAAAATTGAAAGAGGAGACATATATAATGCTTGAAAAAAAAGATACAAAAAAGAAATTAATAATTCGTCTCTAATCCTCTTCGCGTAAATTTTCATTTTTAAGCGATTGTCAGTAATCTCTAGGTATATTCTTTAGTTTTTTTTATGTATGCTTGAAAAACATGTAAAATTCATATCAATTTGTCTGTTTACAAGGATTTTAGATTCAAAAATTCGAGTATGGCGTGCGTATTGACTATAGGTGGGGTTCTGGGCAATTATGCTCGTGTAAATTTTATGTTGGAAAATTCCGATGCGTCGCATTTTCAGAATATCAAAAAACAAGATTAAACAAGATTAAAAATTACCATTGAAATGCAAGCTGTACTACCTTCGAAGGAAAATTCATGACAATTGTAATTTAGCTGTACATATAAACAGACAGAAACTCTCTAAATTTCGAGCTTCATTGTACAATTTTATATTATTTGATTTGCACAAATTTCCAGTTTTTTCGTGAAATTATATTTGTGTATTTTTTGTTGAGTGGTCTTAAAACATTAAATTACCTCTAACTTATGAACGATATAAATAAATATAGAAAATTTATCCAATTTATTTGAATACGTTTTCTGACAATAAATAAGATCATAATAATTAAAATTTTTTTTTAATAGCTATTTAGATAACTATGACCACTATAGAAAATCATATGGTTGTCATACTTTTAAATTTAATAATTCCATAAATAATTTAAAACGTCAATAAAAAATCCAGGGTCTTTTTTTTTATCGATTTCAACAGTGTGTATCGTTTTATTGTTAATGAATGCTTATGAATTAAAAGTTTTATATAAAATATTGTTAAAGATAAACAACCGGCTTCCACAACATTTAAAGACAATCAAAACTACTTGCGAACAATAAAATATCTCAACAAAATATATTAACATACATTGAGCATAATGCAATTTTAATTCGTCAACGATTTAAGGAAATAACGTATTATAGTATTTTAATACTGTCCAATATTCTACAAATATACTAAAAGATATATTAATATAGCCAGTAAATAAATTAAAATTAAAAATTATTAAAGTAATATGATAACATTATATTTTTGACGAACAAATATACAAAAATATACCAAGAATATGAACTTTTGTTTACATCCTATCTTTAGAATATGCATTTATTTGTTGTTTTCTAATAGTATATACATATAAACAGAATTTTTATGTTTTTTTATAAATTTATTATATAATATACTCTGGCATACGCATGTGTATTCATTTTACATTTTAAAGTTATTGAAATAAATATTATTTTATATAATCAAAAGTTTTTTAGTTACAAATGAAAAAATTAAAAAAAATTATAAAATATGTACAATATATATATTATATATTCCAAAAAATTTTATGTTATGGATTTTATTGGATTTTTTGGTGCACATTTTACTCATAATATTAATATATGTACAAAACTTAATAAATAAAAACCAAAAAAAAAATGAAAATAAATTTTTTTATTTTGATTACCATTGTATCAAAACAATAATACCATATTTAAATTTAATGATAAAATTAAATCATAATCACTTATTTAACAATTTTAACGAAATAAATATTACATAATTGATTGGAATAAAATTATTAAATACTTTATAAAATACATTTTTTTACAGTATAATAACATATTAAGTCAAAGTTAAGCTGAAAATTTCAATTTTCTAAAATAATTAAAATGGAAATATTATTGTCTTATTACATATATATATAATATTAAAAAATTTGATTAAATTAAGTTTAATTTGAATTATATATATTGTTCTAATTATAGAAAATTATATAAAATATAATTTTTTTTAATGAAACACCCATAAAAATAAAAAAAATAATAAATATAATGTATACTTATAAAAAGGATGTTTATTTTAGAAAAATTAAGAAAAGTAATAAAATAAAATAATAAAATACTTTCTTAATATTAGTTATTGCACAGTTATAATAAATTTCTTGAAGTTTTTATGATTATGTGTACTTTACGAAACGTGAATTAATAAATATAAAATATTTAAGAAAGAAATTACCCTATCTTTCTGTTCAACGGTTTCTGGATAATTATCGACCAACCACTCCAAAATATTTTGATGATCATAATAAACAGCTTTATGAATTAGTGGCGTACCACCCGAATCTTTGGAAATATATAATTTTTTTTTTGGTTCTGATTCGATAAGCTTTTGTATTTGTACTAATGAACCTCTCGCAACAGCATCATGAATTTGTGAAATTTTCGTCTGCAATTTAAAAAACAAAATTTTAATATTATTAATTAATTTAGAATTATTAATAAGTATATTACATATTGTCTGTATTTTTTATATCTTTTTATGTATTTCAAAAACATTTGTGATTCAAATTACTTAATTATATTTGTATAAATTTTATTTTTATTTATATAAAATATATAAATAATATTATTTATATTTGTGAAAAGATAATACACTATATTAAAGTATGTATAAAAATCAGTTGAACAGAGTTACAGATAAATTTACTTATAATTTTATATATAATTAATTTTACGATTATTTAAAAATATTGTTTATAATAATTTTTATAATAAATATCAAAAAATGAAGGGCTACATATTAGCAATTATAGAAAGATAAATTTTTTAAATAATCTAATAACTCCTGTATTTAATAATTAATTATATCGTTTTATAATCAATGCTTCTAATAATATTTTAATATTTTTTCAAATTTTTATAAACGATAAGTAAAAATTTATTTTGTTAAAAATGTATTTTCTCTCATACTATCTATACTAATTTTATAAAAGTACAATATACCTACAATATATATTTTTCATTTTTACAAAAATAATTGTCAATTCATTAAATAAATTTTAATTACTCATTTATATTATTTTTTTAATTTTTAATATAAATAGAAATATTTTTAAGTACTATAAAAGAAAATATATATTATGACTTTATTATTAAACTTTGAATTTTATTTGAAGTTAAATAAGTATGTTTTTATTTATAATTTATTATCCAAGCAATTTTATTTTTGTACAAACTAGTTTATAAATTAAATATTAATTAATAATTAGAATATTATACATTTTTTCTTATAATTATTTAAATTTTAATATATTATTATTCCTAATCTCGCAGCTATTATAATTTTATTTCTATAAAATAATTTTAATAATAAAAAAATGTAATTATTATAGAATTTAATCATAAATAATCACATAAACATCTTTAAATATTTTAAAGTTTCAGTATAAATTATATATTACCAGGTAATTCGGTAATCCTTTAAGAAATACTCTCGTTCTAAGATCTGGCGATTGTTCGCCTAATAGTCTTGATCCTCTTCCTTCAAGGACAAAATTTTCTAATTTATCAAGTTCTCCACGACTGAGCCAATGTCTTAAATTAGACGCAGTCATCTAAAATTACATATAAGAAATAAAATTATTATTTTATGAGTAATGATGGTTTAAATTAGGTGTATTTCAACAAACTTAAAATTATTGTCAACTATATTTTTAGATCTATGTTACTTGAGTACGGGGAAAAGTGTTGAGGAAAAGTAGTGAAGGAAATTCGTGATATGGCGAGTTCATCCTTGGAAAATAGAAATTTTCTAGATTTTAACATCGGCAGGATAAAATGTAAAGCTCTTTTTGATCCGGAGACAATGGTGTCCTTAGTTGGAATAAGAAAAGGTGGAGCAGTTCAAAAATCGGCTTGTACTGAGTTGTACTCAGGAATGATATGTGCAACAAACTACTTTTGCAATCCTTGATTCATCATTGTGGAACTTTCGTTGAATGTCTTTCGGGTTTACAAGTGATCCAACAACAATCGATGCATTGTTTGAAACCGAATTTTAACATTATATATTCGCGTATATCGCCGATATAATAATCGCAACAGAAACGTTTGAAGGACATATGAAGTAGTTGAATGCTGTTATGGACGGATTGGGAGTAATCCCAGAAGATGTGCGTCCAGGATTTCGCTTAGCGGGGACGCCCACGGCGACGGTACCGAGGGTTATCAAAATGCGCAATTTGATTAATGTACGCTTAGCCAAGGTATTGAGCAGAGTCTCAAAGAACGCACATTAGATAAAAACGTGTGAAAGGGGGTGGGAAATGCATTGCGTGAAATGATTATATGAGCGGATGCGACAGGATGTCTTCGTCTTCAATCTCTCTTTTTCATGCACGAATACGGCCGATTCTTTTGCTGTTGTTCTCTCTCTATCATTTTCTCTTTTTCTCTCTCTCTCTCTCACTTAATAGCTTTCAAAGAAGGCAGCCCGACGACAAATAAATAAGCAAAATTATACAAAATCGCGAAAAACTTAGCTAGTATGTAATGGCTTTTTCTCCCGAGGCAAGCCGGGAGTTTTTTATACCAGGAGTCGAATTAGGGTAGTGTACGTGTGTGCGTATGTGTATGTGGAAAAATCAATAAATTAGAACTTCGACGACGATATTTACGACCGATCTTGTTGTGCGAAAAAACAAGAGAAAATCAAACTGTAAAGAGAGGGGCGGAAGCCCAGTTGCGCGACGATTGTAAAATTTTGTGAAGTGAGTTGCTTGGTAAAACTGCTATAATAAACTGCTTGCAAGTAAAGATAATTGTGTTTTATTTCTTCACATCAAAACTGTTAATAACAAATGCAGTGTTGCAAGAATAGTGGAGATGGAATTAACTGTAACCAGGGAGAAAAGAGAATTTAGATATTCCTTTGTTACTCAAGTGTGGTTAGAAGAAGGGTAGAATTGCGATGATATCATGAGAAAATTTAGAACAGGTATCAGGGCTTTCCTAAGTCAGCGGACCTCTACGGATGAGCCAACCAATAGTGCCCCAGATCATGACGGACCGTAACTTGTCTGACTACAGTGTATGTCTTCCTGTCTATTAATCACTTATAGATTAACACTTTTTTAACTCTTAATACAAAGATCTATTGTTCTTGATAACGAAACGCACAGTTGACTGCTTATAAACACTACTTAAGTCTTTCCTCAGTACATACAAATTTTATAGCTAAGCTTGCACGTCAGATCTTTTCATACGATTTCATAAGGCCGAGATAACTATATAATTTACAAAATCATGATAAAAATCCGATATTATTAATAGAAAAAATCTTACTAAATTTATATTATAATATAAATAAGTAAGTTAAAAATTCATTCATAGCCTTATCAACTAAGCGTAAATGATTTTTTGTGAACATCTACCATTTAATAAGGCGTTCAAGAGTTATTATCTATGTATAAATAATACTTATATTTCCCAAATATCAAATTAAATAAAAGAAAAGTACTTTTTTGGATTTTCCAACTGAAAATATTTCTCCAGATGTTGTTTTATGAACATATATATGGTTCACCCACGAAGTATCGAGTTTCTTTTTCATTTTGCGCCTTATCGTCAAAGAAATTTTGAAGGGGTCTTAAAATGTCGACAAACTCTTTCCGCATTTTTCCCTTTTTTTTTTGTTTTTTCGATAATTAGGTGCGGCAGGATTTAACTTCGCGCGAATGGTGTTTTTCACATTTTTGACACGGCGGGCTGAAGCGATTAGCGGAAAACCACTACGCGAGAATGTTTTGTTCAAAGATTATAAAAAAAAATATTCTTACCTTTCTTTTTGAAAAATGATTTATTGGTGGACTTATAAATGGGGTAAAATAAAAATTTAAAATTCTTCGAAATAATTTCCTCCTACATCAACACATTTTTGAAGGCGTGTTTTCCAAATTTCAAATGCATCTTCAAACTCTTCAGCTTTGATGTTTTTCAAAAATTTTCACATTTATAAATTTTTTTGCACTATATTGTACACTGTGCATCGTGTTAAATTCAGTTTTTCCACGATTACTTTAATCATTAAAACAGTCTGAATTTTAAATTTCTAACCTGCGCCGGATGTTCTTCTATCGCGCCGTGTCAAAAATTTGAAAAACACCCTTCGCGCGAAGTTAAAACCTGCCGCACCTAATTATCGAAAAAACAAAACAAAAAAAAGGGAAAAATGTGGAAAGAGTTTGTCGACATTCTAAGACTCCTTCAAAATTTCTACGACGATAAGGCGCAAAATGAAAAAAAAAACTTGATACTTCGTGGATGTACCATCTATGTAAACAATTTATAAATGTATAAATTTATAATTAAATCAAATAAAATGTCAGTTGAATACAATCTGAAAGCTGCATCTTTCCTTTCATATTGTATACTATACACTTATTGTTGAAAATATATTATTTATTTCTTAATAAAATTTTAGATGGTTAGTTATATATAAAAAAATTTTTTTTATAAAAGATAGTATATATATACGAGTTTTTCTTTATAGTAAGTGCGAAATTATAACCTCAATTTCTTTTAAATATAAAATCAAAAAATTAATAAAATATATATTATAGTATTTAAAAAATAATTTATTAATTATTATTCATTTTATTTAATTAATTAATTAATCATAACTCACATAATATTGTAACCAAAAAAATATGTCACATTCTTACGACTAGCGCATAAGAAACATTGCGATATCGATCATCTGCAATTATCAAATGAATAAATGATAGTGACCTACAGAATTTGTACATACATCTGAATGTACTTTAAGGACACCTAAATAACAACCTTGCATTTTTTTTCTTGCTTTTAACGCAAATTCTTTATAATGTATAATCTAGTTCTGTAAAATATGTTCAAAAATATTATTTATGTTAATAAAAATCAAAGAAAAGTATAATATTAATTATTTATATCATAACATATTATAAATTTGAATATCATTTTATGTAATATTACTGTATTATTTATAAAACAATTATTATTCATAAAGCATAAAACACATTATTTATAAATTTAAATATTTATTTGAAATTTTATATGGTTTGAAGTTTTTATATTTTAAGTAATAGATGTAATAACACATGATTTAAAGGTAAAGCAATACTTATATAATCAAGGTTAATGAAAAAGATTTAAAAATGGACCTTAATACAAATCTTTTAAATTAACTATTGCTATTGAAAATTTAAAAAAAAGAATAAGTCGTAGATTATTTTGATTTGTTTAAAAGAAAATTTTATTCAATAAAACTTTATTGTTTGATTTTCTTAATCTTAATTTTTTAAATGTTATAATTATATAAAATTAAATTTTTGATTTTATTTCAATTTGTTTTTATCCGCCTGTATTATAAAAAAATATTTTAAATGAATAATTTTATTTATTCTCTTCTTTAAATTAAAATTTTTTTAGCTTCTATTGTACTCTTCTTTGCTGGAAAAAATTATATTTTTATAGTAAATGTCGTGGATCAATTTTTTAAAGTACAAAGATTTAAAAAAAAAGAGTATTAATATAATTTTATTAGTTCATGAGAATTATAAATTTATATTTCTAAATATTATGGAATTTTTTTTATAAATTGAAATTTTAAACCAATATATATAATTCTATATTCATTCTAAAAAAAAAACTTTTTTTATAACAAATTAATTAAAAATATAAAATCAAATTAAATTAAATAACAAATTTGTTAAGATAAAAACATTTGTTTTAGCTTTTAGAAAATATTTTTAAAAAATAATGGAAATTAATATTATATATTATACATCTGTCCGGAAAGTAAATTTAATTTATTATTTCTAAATCCATTATTAATCGTAGCGATTTGGATTTTAAAATGTGCGGGAGTTTTTTCTATTTGTACTTTTTTTGTTAATTAGAAGCGGCAAGATTTTGCTTCGATCGAAGAATGTTTTTCAATTTTGTAACACGGTGCGATGAAACGACTGTTGGAACAGATTTACAAATTAAAAATTTGTTTGTGGCTTCATAAAATGCTGTAGAGACTTATACGTTAAAGACGTCTTTAAGAATAACAGTCAATGTAAATCGTGATTAAAAATATCGTATAAAGGGTTTAAGAAAACTACTGGTAAGCCCTATTCTCAGCACTCAAAAACAACCCGAATCAATTCTAATGTGTGCAATGTGTGCACAGAAATTTGAGTTCAAACCGTCATTTAAGGATTAGGGTAATCGATGATATCCTGAATTTATCCATACATACATACAATTACCCTTAAAAACCTTTTTTAACATTAAAAAATCTGTAAAGTGTTTTTACCTAGCCCCAAGCCAAAGTTTTAACACATAGCATTGTTCCACTAGTCGTTCCATCGCGCCGTTCCGAATGATTAGAAAAAAGGAAAAAATAGAAAAAACTACCCCGCACATTTTAAAATCCCTCCCAAATCACTATGACCAAGAGTATCCACAAAAATAATAAATTAGATTTACTTTCTGAACAGACCATGTATAAATCATAATTCTTTATAATATAAAATGTTGAGACAACTTTAAAACATTAATTTTAAAAAAATTGGCGTTTCTGTTACAAAAAATTACGTTAAATTTATTTAAATATATTAATCATTGTTCACGTAGTTTCCATAAATAAAAATAATTTTAGTTTATATTGTCATCAGTATTCATTTAATGGATTTTCCATAATTTATAGTAATTTTTGTTATAATCATAACAATAGTAGGTACATTCTTTAATATTTATAAATAAATAATTAATAGAAATAAAAATAAAAATAGAATTTTTCTATTTTTGTCCAGATAATCTGTATAATTTTAAAAAGTATAAATGTTATACAAAAAGTAATGAATATTTTGTATTTAATAAAGGCTCCTAAATGTAAATAACATATTCTTTTCATTAAGGATATTTAGTTGAAGTTGTATTATACAATATAACCACAATACAAATTTTTTTTATTCAGTTGAACATAAATAAATTCATAAATAATCTCTTTAATTCTGTTTGACGTGAAGCGAAAAAGTGAGAATTCTTGTATCGGTTATAGCTGGTAAATAATAAAGTATAAGAAACTATAGAGAAAAATGGTGTTACTAGAATCATCGAATATCGATAAACAAACTTGCACACCGATGGTAAGATGGACAAAAGACGAATTCTTCGAAAAAGTATAACCATATATTGAACGACTAATCTTTTTTAAATAATACATACTTTACTTTTATAAAATATAGGTACAGTATGATTTTAATATTTGTAATATATTAGTATATGTTTTTTTATAAGTAGTAGAAATATTTACACATAGAGATATTTGTAAGGTAATTAGATAGTTTATGCCAATATTAATTAGTATTAATTATTACGTAATGTTAAAAAATTTAGCTTATTTAAATAAAATACTATTAATAAAATTAATTTTTTAATAAAATAAATGTTTTATTAAATAAATTAAATTTTTCTGATGCTGTGTATAAAACAAATATATTACAGTGATATTTACGGACTATATATTATTCAGTAGTTACTATTTTTTATAATGTTATAAAAATTGTATTAAAGAACCAATTTCTAATATTGTATTTTACTCATCGTTTATTATTTATAACTTTTATTAATACCTCTTATTTTTATTAAATGAAACAGTTAAAAAATATAATAATTTAAAAACAACTCTAGTATTTCGAAAAAACCTTTTTTTTTAAAAATCAAATTTTTTGAATTTGGCTTTTTGATATAATGAATATGTATATTCAAATGTTAAATAAAGTTTATTGTAATTTTTTATTTTTCCTCAATATTTTTTATTAAAAATTATTTTTACAAAACTGTATAAAATTCTTAATATATTGTTTTTCTTGTTTTTATGTAATCTAAATCTATAATTTAATAAATAAAGAAACACCTTCAATACACACCTTTTCTCTATACGTCCGAAGTACGTGCGGCGTTTGACAAAAGTCGATGTCATCCGACTTGATTTAAAGATTAGAGACGGCGGGGTCTTCAATTAAATTACCACCGACACCTACAGTAAAATTGATAGTGATAAAAAAGAAAAAAAATATTTGTATTGAAAGATTTATCAATAAAAAACTAAAAGGAATAATAAATGGAGAATAATAATAATAATAATAATAATAATAATAATAATGATGATGATGATGATGATGATGATAATAATAATAATACGTGCATAAAAATGGAAAAGACAGTGATAATGAAACGTATGTGTGCGTCACTTGGCAAAGCTACAACTCGAATGGATTGAATCGACTGGGCCGCGCATCACGACGCTCCAGTTGAGCTACACGTGTACCTATTATTTTTTTCTTTTTCCACTAGAATCACTCGTATTTACACTATAAACTATTGAAAACCCCGTTCTTAGAATCCAGCCTATTGGAAAAAAGAAGAATAATGGCATTGGTATTGTTGGCAAATGAGCTATTGATCTTCAATAATCAATTGTTAAATATTAATGATAAATAATTTTTTTCATTTTTATATTTACTTAAAACGCGTTTGTTTATCATCGTGATCACTTTATATATTTACATATTTTTAAAAGTCAACGATTATCATTTATAAAAAAAAATTAAATTTATTGAAACCTCTTCACAAATTTCATTATTTTATAAATATTTGACGTTAAACCTTTTCTATTTTAAAAGTTTTATAGCAATTATCAAGTAAAAAATATTTCTAAATAATAACTTTTCAAATAATTAAAAAAGTTTAGTAAACCTTAGCTAAAATTCTATTTCTTTATTTGTTTTATAATTATTTCATTTTCTTTTATACCATTTATAATGTGTATTGAATATTTCGATAAACTTTTTTATTTGAATTAATGAATCATTCAAATTAAATTTTTTTATAATTATTAATAATCCCATTAATCATTGTATTCTAAATATTTATTTATTATTTTATTTATTAAAAAATCATTAATTGTATTATATTTTTTTGTCTTACTTGATGACATTACCTAAACTGCTTAACTAAAAAATAATTTTCATATTCTTTGAAAATAAATGCTAAACGAAATTACTTATAATATATTTATATTTTTAGAGTGAATAATAATTTCAATACTACTTAATAATAAAAATAAATTTGAGTAAAAATTTAAAACAATAATAATCAGAAATAATAAAATCCATAACGATGAAAATCTGGATGGTACGAAAAATATGGGACGTAAATAATATACTTGATTAAATATAATTGATTTTTCTAAACATGATTATGCTTGATTTTAATTATTCTTAAAACTATTAATTATTAATATGCTAACAATTTAATTTTATTATACCGCTCTTAATTGTATTATAATATTTTAATTTGAAAACTGATAATATTTCTTGTATTAACATTATTTTAATATTTTTGTCAACCGGATATTAAGAAGGCAATAAACTCGTAATAATTCTTCTAACTTTCCTATTTAATAGTGTCAAGAAATTTTTCTTATTAGTTATAAATTAACATTTACTAAAATAATAAATGAATAAAAAAATTATATTTTATGTACAAAGCATTCAAAATTTTTAATATATTTGAATATATTTTTAATAAGTGTTCAAATTACAAGTTATGGGAAGTAATTTCTAAATAATATAAATTTATGTTTTGATTATATGATTTTATGAACTGCAAATCCTTAATTACAAAAAAAAATTATAATAATTTATATAAAAATACAAATACATATTATTTAAAGTTTTGAATAACATTGATTAAAAATGTTACTGTATTATTCCATTAGTTAGTGTATTTAAGTTAAAAATGGAAAAATGGAAGAAAGAATAATTTTTTTTATTTTAGATCAATATTTTTTATAGTTAATGTATTTTTATTTAAAAATGATAATGTAAAATAATAATTTTATAATATTATAATTATTAGAATTTTATAATTGCACGATTTTTTTAGCACAATGTCATAAACAAAAGTAAAATGTATTGTAACTATATCACTATGTCAACGCAATAAAGCATGTCAATTATTTTTAGAAGCATTTAACGAGAAAACTATATTCTATTAAATAAATTTATGCTTTCATCTATTTTTTTTTATTTATATGTATTAGGTCTAATTTTTAGACTTTCATCAATTTCAAATAATTTGATAGCAAGTAATTAGTTACAATAATTTGGTACTATTATTTAAATAATAAGTTAATATTTATAAACATTTTATTATAAATATATACACAATTAATTATTTTCTACATACCAAAACAGTAATATAATTGTAATCATATTTTTCTACTTATTTTTATTAAAATAATGTTATAGTTAAATGGTAAAAATGTTTGTATTAAAAATTTAGTATATTATGAAAAATTCATGTTCTATTCTAAACATTGTATCTTATTTGTTAATACATATTACTGAATAACCGTTTTGTGAAATTATAAAAAAAAGGGATTACTTTAAGCCTAAAATATTTTTTATGAATCAATTCTATTTTCCAGCATTATTAATTATTTTAAATTATCAATTTCATCTAGAAATGCTTACATGCATCTTTTATATAATATATATGAGTATGTATTTATTTCTATTAACTATTCGTAACCGGATATTATATGTTCTGTACCAGAAATGACAATACAATATATTTTTTTATAGATTCCGATAACCAAAATTATGATTAAATAAACTTAATGCCTTGACAATTTTTATAGTTCAATTATTATATAATGTATCATTACATAATAATTTTTTATAAATAGATAATTTTTTTTTGATAGACTTTACAACAGCTTCCCATTTGCCCCCCATGTGAGGAGCAGCTGGTGGATTGAAATTCCAATGAATCTTATCACACGAGAATAAGAGAGCTAATGTAGAGAACTTTCTTGTCCCTTGTGTGAACAGTGTCTTGATTTGAACAGCTCCTATAAAATTGGTTCCACAATCAGAATACACTATATTTGGGATACCTCTTCTGGATATAAATCTTCTATATGTTGCGATGAAACCGTCAGTTATATAATCTGACACAATCTCAACGTCTATTGCAGATGTGGTCAAACACAAAAAGATACAGAGTCAGCTTTTATGAGTTTTTGCTCTTCTATCCTTCCGAGTCTTGATGGTTATTGGAGCTGCATAATCTATTCCAGTATGAGTAAATGGTCTAAATGTGTTGACTCTAGCAATTGATAATTGACACATTAATTGTTGTGCTTTTACACCTCTTTATCGAGCGCATATTACACAATCCAATATCTTAGATCTTACTGGAGTTCTTCCTCCTATAATCAAATAGCGTTGTCTAATGAGTGCCAGGGTTAATTGAGTGCCGCCATGCAGGGTTTCTCTGTGAGCTTGATCTATTATTAATTCTGAAAGTTTTGAGTATCGTGGCATGATGGCTGGGTGTTTATTCTCGAATGTTAACGTTGAGCTCCCCAATCTTCCTCCAACTCTGAGTATTCCTTTTTCATCATTAAAGGCTGTGAGTCTGCTCATTAAGTGATTTGATGGTAATTGGTTGTTGTTCTTGATTATCTGGATCTCCTTTTGAAAATATGTTGACTGAGTGTCTTTTATCAAAAATTGATTGGATTGCTCAATTTCCTCTACTGATAATTCATCAGTTTTGTTGATTTCAATTTTCCTCACTTTGTTCTTTAATCTTGAGATGAGCCTAAAGCATAATGCTATTATTCTTAACAACATCTTCAGTGAAGAGTATCTGTCCATCAAATTCCATTGTTGCATTCTCGAAGATTGTGAAACATACATACAAACTTGAGGATGAGACTCCTGCGCAAAGAGCTCATCCGGGTTTTTATGTAGTTGAGAAGGCCATGAATTTTGGGATAGTTGTAACCATGACGGTCCTGACCACCAAAGAGTTTGATTCCTCAATTGTTCTGTATATATTCCTCTGGAGGCACAAGCTGCTGGATTGTGTTTTCCTGGAATGTATTTCCAATAAGAATTTGATGTTAGCTCTTGAATCTTGGTGACTCTATTTCTAACGTAATTCTTTCATCATGAAGGGTGAGTTTTGATCCATGCTAAAGAGACTTGCGAATCTGTCCAAAGAAATGTTTCGTTCACGTTCACCGTTAAAGTTATGTGAACATGCTTTCTGATATAGAAATATTGCCTTTATATTATATATTATGACTAACCTAAAAAAAGGATAATATTAGTTACGATAAATTAAATTGAATATTTTACTAATATATATATTGAATTAATTTTATTATTTTTATTGTATGAAGTTTGTCTATTGTATACTCACGAATTGATGAGTGGAGAATAAGTATTTAAAATAATGATTTTATCTGTTTGTTGACAACCTGTCAACATGCGGCCCATCATTTATTTTCAATTTGATGTATTACAGGAAGTCTTGCTAGTGTAGGCGGCGCTTAGATCGTTGATTTGAAGTGAGATAGAAATAGGCGCGAATATGTATTTTAATATATAAATATATATATATATATATTAAAATGCATTATTGAAATGACATGAGTGTAGTAAAAATTATTAATGTTGTGCCGCCACGAGATGGTCGATAAGTATAGTTTCTATACTTATCGGTCGAACAATAATTTTCTTTTGTACATGAATTGAGAATTTTGATTGGTTATTTTAATAATAGCCAATTGAAATTTAAATCATGACAGGTACAAAGAAAAAGGGACTTATTGGCTATGATGCGACCAATATTAAATTTAATGAATTTAAATAAAAATCAATAAATTTAATTATTGGTTTAATTTTAATTGAAAATTATAATTAGTGATGTGAAGGGCTGGAGCCTTCTTTTTGGAGAAGAAAGCAAGTTCCATCAGTTGACAGTTATATATTATTCTTTATTGAGATAACATATATTTGAATATTATTCTCCATATTAGTAATATATATTACAGTATTTATTTGATTTATTATCTGACATATTATTATTAAAGTCGTGAAGTGTTGTATAACATAATTAATTGAGGTGAAGATTTCACATATATATAATAAATATAATATATTATTATTTACAATCATTATCAATTACAAGGAGCAATAATTACAAGGATTGATAATTAGAATAATTATTAATTTTCTATTAATATCAATACAATAATATATCAAATATTTTGGATTATTATAATCATAATTCGATATTATATTTGGAAATAATAAGGTAAGATTTTTCATATAAATTTATTTATAAATATAATTAAATAATTCTTTAAATGATTATTGTGAAGGAAAGGGTCGTGAGATTTGCCCGAGATCTCAATTCTTTTGGCGCTGAATCTCGCCTTAGTAAAAATTGATTATAGTGTTGTTTACTAGATTATTGAATAATAATTTATTTATTTAATAATTTTTCATAAAACTGAAAGTAAAGTGAAGTGGAAAAATATATAAATTATCACTGATACGATTCAGGAACGTTTATTATAGTTGAATTGAAAAATTTAATTTAATAAATTTTCCTAATTACACATTGTGATAACGTAAGTTCTTGGCGGAATTCATAACTATTGCCGAACTCTTTGGCCACTTGACTAAAAGTAATGTTAAATATAAATGGAGCGAGAAACAGCAATATGCATTTGAAAAACTACTAACGGTAATTTCGACGATGTTCGTATTGAGTTGTCCCGATTTCGGCAAGATGTTTGTCTTATAGATTAACCTAGCGATACCGGGTTAGGTGTGGTTCTTACGTGCAAAATTGATGGCGAAGAGAGTTATTTCATACACGAGCCGTATTATGAATACCGCAGAAAGAAATTACTCTGTCATAGAATGCGAATGTTTTACCATACTCTGGGCCGTACATAAGTTTAAGGAATATGTCGAGGGTTATAGGTTATAAGTTATCACGAATCAATGTAGCCTGAAGTGGATACATAATCTGAGAAATCCAAGACAGTGAGAATAATTCTTCAATCTTCGTATTTTTGTATATATTCTATTAAATGTTAACGATAATGAATTTATGATTAAAAGAGTCTCATACGGTTCATTGAAGTGTGCTATCATTATTTAACCTTGGTACATTACAATATATATAAATCAATATTCTAATGCTACTCAATAAATCACATGTTATTCTATTTACATGCAATAGATAATAACTGGATTTAAACGCATTGAATTAAAATTTTCGTAATGTTCCTTCAACTAATTTATAATCTCTTACAACACATAGGATAATCTGATGTATTTACAACAGGTTTAATCAGTAAAACCAATGTTTATAAATAATTGATATTTAGCACAAGTATTTTATTAAAATATTTAACAAAATTGATTAAACTTCAACATTAAAAAAAATACTTTGTTATGATAAATATATAAGAATGTTTTCATTGTTTTTGTGTATCAAGTGAATTCATTATATCGAAATTCGTATTAATTTATAATTCATATTTTATCTTATTAAAAAATCCTTTTCCTATTATAAATATTTTCGTTAGCTTTCTTATACAAATATTTTTTATTGAGTATCAAATTTATATAGTCCTACTGAATATAGAGGAGAAAATTAAATAATTATTTTCAATAATCCAGTATCAATAAAAAGAATATAAAGAAAAAACAAATTATTTTAAAGTATTGCGAGCTGTAATTATATCTTGTTTCAAAAACTAATACAGAAATTTTTTCCTAATTTTATCTATTACTTTATATTTGCTTGAGTTTTCTTTTTGTCTAACAAATATTTCATGCTTATTGTGTTTAAACCGATATGGTGTAATTACTATGATACTGATGGTAAAAGGATTACAATACAAAAATATAGCAAAAAAATTTTTTTTTTCTTCGCTTTCTCTTTTATCTTGTATACCCTTTACATTTCTTTTCTTTACTTTTCTCACTCTCTCTCTCTCTGTCTCTCTAATAATCTTACCACTACCATTTTGTTACTTCCTAGTAATATGTTTAAAAAATGTATCAATTATTAAATATTATATTATCAATTATTTATCCTTAAAAAATTTTTTATGTAATAAAACTATTATCGATAAATTTTGAAATAATATTAATATTTACATTATTAATCATTTTTTTACAAATATTTAAATATAAATAATAAAATTGTATTGTAATACTTCATAATATTAAAAATTAAACATACTTTTTATGACAAGGCTAAATACACGGAAGATACATTAAGCAACATTAATATTGAAAATGAAACATCAGCATAAAATAAATTGTAACTGATTTTCAATATTTATTTCCATTTTAGGCAGTTGAAAAGTTATTGCTGTACATGATTGTACGTATCATTGTTGGTAGATTAATATGTTTTTAAAATTACTTTTTATATCTATTTTATTCCGCATACAAGCCCAAGGTTAGTATTTTTTTTAATTAATTGAATATATTTTACCTTTGTCATTATAATCAAAAAATATATTATAAAAATAAAAATGTATAAACATAATTAATGATTTAAATATCACATCTTCAATATTTATTTTACTACATGTTGTTTATTGTTTTAATAAATTCTCATTAAGTAAAACCATAATTATTATTTTTCACTGACTATGATTTTATACAATTTAATTTTTTAAATACTAAATATTTAAATTAAAATTATATAAATACTAAATATCAATAATGATAATAAAAAAAAATTATATGTGTTTTTTTAACCCAAAATATTTGATTTTCAGAGGATTTAAAATGTCGATCTAATTTAGTCTGTTCAGGTCGACCCCATTACAATGTTACTCTTACAGCTTATTATCCAGACTTTAACAGCGATAAGGAATCAGATTATCTTGATTTGAAAGGTAAAAAACTGCGACCATTACAGGTATGTACATTTTATATAATTTATATACTATATTAATACATTATTTATTTAAATAATTATATTTTACTTTGAAATTAAAGAAACACAACAGTCCAAGCAATAGATTACTTTTTTAGGCCCTGAAAAAGCAACTAGTGATGCATATCAAAATTCGTGGAAAAAAATCAGCAGATTCTTATTTTTTAAAATCCACTCATAATATTCATGGTTTTTTTTATTAACAATTTTAAGGAAAAAATGCATTTTTTTACTTTTTTTGTTATCAAATGAAAAGTCTTGATTTTAATACTATATTATCAATGGGTACTTGTTATTAAAAAATAAAAACGTTACATATTTTTTAATTAATTTAAAAATTTTTCGATTTTTGGAAAATTTCTCAGCTTCTAATTTTCCGATCGGCTTATGAAAACATGAATTTTATGCACAATTTTATTAGCTACAAATCACACATTGATACTATCGTTTTAAAATTAAGATGTTTCATTTTATAACAAAAACGTAAAAAAATTCATTTTTTTATTAAAATTGATAATAAAAAAAACCCTTAATACCAAGAGTGGCATTTTAGAAAATAAGAATCTACTGATTTTTTTAAGAATTTTGATATGCATTACTAGTTGCTTTTTTTCATGACCTAAAAAGTGCTCTACTATTTGGACTAATAAGGAATTTTCTATGCTTAAATATCGTGTAAATATAATGATTCATAATTATATTACGTTATTTAATGAATATTACCACTATTATAATAAAATCCGCGAAAAAAGTTATATACATTGTATATATGCATATTGTAAGCATACTATATTATATTGAATTATAATATATTAATGATAATAATAATATTATAATAGTCTTACACTAGAATTTCAGGTTATTCGACTGTATAAATATTTATAAAATATATTTAAATTATAATTGTAATTCATAATTATGAAGCTAATTATTATGATAAAAGAGCTTTTAAAAAGACAAAATGCTTTCAAGAAATTACAAAATAATAAAGATTTTAGTTCATTTATGACTAAAATATAACTGAAAAAATAAACTAAACAAATCATTTCTATTAGGATTTTATTGATGGAAGAGCAAAGTATGTAACTGCTGCAATGGATGAGATTTCTAGTTTACCATACGGATCGGTTATTTGCGTTCCAGAACTCAACTCACAGTACAATAAAATGATTCCATTAGAGGTAAATTAATTGGTAATGATAAACTTTGTTTATACAAGACGAAAGAATATTTTTAAATATAATTTTAAAAAAATTATAAAGATTTGTTTAAAAATATAAAAACACAACAAATGTATTGAAATTTATAAGATAAAACTTGTTTTAAAATTTTTGTTTTAAATAATAGAAAGAAAGAGTCTTGAGCGTTAAAAAAAAGTTTACATAATGTTTCATTAAACTCTCTTTTAAATCATTTTAAGTCAAATCGTAAATAATCATAATTCGACGAGCAACTCGCACCGCGAGCCAACGTCTCGAAATACAGGCATAAATACTGAGTCCTGCGAACTCAGTATTTATGCCTGTTCGTAAACTTCACCGCTCGTTCTTTTATATTTCAAGATCCACTACAACCGTTGACGTGTCTAGAGGCCCCATATATTTGTTGCTTAAATAAATAAGGTAGCGTAAGCATATAACGTATGTATTTTTTTTTCTCTGACTCCTCCTCCCGTTCCTTTTCAAAAGGAACAAGCGCCCCTGGTTTAAGCAAGCCAACCGCGGGTTGGAGAACGGCGCTAGCCAGAAGGTTGCGGCATTATAATTTGGTTCACAAAAATCGTGCTCTGACATATATTTATTTAATTAAAATACAGGATATTTATTTCCATATACATTTTTTGATTAGAAGGCAAGAAGTCACGATACGTTCGTTCACTCATTTGATTACAGCTTAGTCTCGCACATATCCACATACACCAAACTACTTTGGACGGAAGTTAGATATTCATATATTCGTAGAATACTTTCTGGGTATTGATAACCATCACGGTATAACTGTCGTTTCTATCATTTTTATCGCAAGTTGATCCGCGGTGATACAATTTTCACGCGAGTTACCTAACGTCGTAGTACACTTTTTTGTTTGCGGTTTTTGCGAGCTGGTCGGATAGAGGGATTCCTTTATTATTATGGGTAAAGTGAACAAGGTAAAAAGACTTTTGCGCTGTCAATGTATGGTTTCTCGCCAATTGTAAAGGTGATTATAAAGGAACCTCATAAAGGAGAGCAGAAGTTAGACTCCTTTGCGGCCTAGCTTCTTATCGGTGATATCATGGTTGTCATTCTGAAAAGGATATAGGAAGCTATTCTTCTTTATGGGCTATTCTCCAATTATCGTCACTCTGAAAAGGTTGAGGAGACTCGCTTATTTTGGGTCATTTTCGGTGTTCCGAGTTCGTATCGAGAAACTTGTGTAGGAAATGGAGACTCAATCGTAGCGAAATGGTATCTTAATTGATATTCATAATTAATAAAATAATATTTTTGAAAATGTTAAATTATATACTTAATATACCATAAATAAATTTTATGCGGGAAATTGAATTTCAATTTTTAGAAAAATGCGAAATAAAATTCGTTCGGTGCATTTTCGTTTACCGTCGTCGGAAAAGTGAAAGCGAGTGAAAACTGCATTTAAAGTAGGGATGGGAATGAATCCGGAAGAATACTAAGCTCCGTGGGGTCTCACGCAGTAGAGCTTCGTCACTTTTCTTCGGATTTTCTCGTACGATCGTCTGCATAAATTTTCGATATTTCGCTTATTATTTTATACTCGCCTTTATGATTTGCTACTGCGTGAATCCGTTTTTGTGTGAGTTGGAGCATCTCTGTGTAATAATTTCTTTGGTGGATCCAGAGTATGTGGACTAATCGTTCCAGCTCGTCCTCCAAGCAGCGCCCTGCGATCGACTCCCAGGTGAGTGTCAATGGATACCTGACTGTAGTGCTGACTCTCTGCCTTCCCTGACATCTTCACTGCGGTCTCCACGAGCTGGGAGCCACCGTTCGTCGAGAGCGCACTTGAGAGAGACGCCGAATTTTGTGCGCGTGCTGTGTACGACAAATGTGTATTTTTGTACTTTTTTTAATCGATGCATCGAGTGCTTTTTCCTCTGACAAGTAGGAGGTTTTTATGTTGCGCCCAATAAATTCATTATTATTCTGTTTGGTATTGTGAAAATTCAATGTTTTTATTTAGCAACCTCCTTTTAAATTTCACTCCTTTTCATTTTCAATTATTTTAATTTTTAAGTTATCATAAACACGATTATTAAATAATAATTAAAAATTATTTCATTCCTTTTAAATACATATTTAAAAAAAACATAAATATATGTGATATTGTACATTATCATTAAAAAAAAATTAAAGATATATATAAATTAAAGAATCCCAGGTTCTTATTTTTTTATGTAAGTTGAAGAGAATATTTACATTTAAACATATGTTTAATACAATTTTAAATATCAAATAATTATATAAACACATACAAAAATTAATAACTGTTATAAATATGATATTAAAAATAATTATAGGTAAGAGATTATGATGTAAATTTAAAAAACAGTGGATACTCAAGACTGGACGTATGTGTGAGAACTGAAGCTGATAGTTATGATAATGCTGTAAATCGCCTCGTTACTATATATACTCAAGATTAATTTAAATTAAAGAGTAATACTTACAGATTGTAGCACCAATTAAATTTATTTTTTAAAATTAAAAGAAATTTCTTATTTGGTAAAATATTGACTATTTTCTTTAAATAATAAATTTAATTAAATATATTTTTATTTGAATAAATTCAAAAATATTTTATAAAAAAAATGTTGATTGTTATAATGTACTAAAATATTTTATTAAAATATGTAATACCGCGAATTTCTCTTTAAGAAAAATTCCCGAGCGGCATTGACAAATTTTTATTATATTAATTTCACAAACACTACTCACACAAATAGTTTTCACACTTTTAATTATTTTCCCGCACACTCTTAATATTAAATATTTTATCAAATATCGGGATGAGTTCCGTCGCTGATCGATTTGCCGTCGGGCCGACAAAAACCTCGTGGTCTTCACTACCTTGTATTTTTAATTTACTTTTAGAACTACTTAACATTACTGAGAGTCGATTGAATTTAATAATTATCTCAAACAACACTATTACCAATTTTATGAGAAAACACAATTATAAAATTATGTAGCAAAATTACACATATATATATCAATTATTTTATTTTAAAATAATAACATAATTGCTTACTTTTGCAGTTGAACTTCGTAACAATAAAATAATTAACAATATAATATTATAAAAAAAAAATGGCCACCTGCTCTTATTTTTTCTTCGCGTTCGATTAGTGTTATTTCAATAATTGATATGAATAAATTTATCCTTCCTTGATCCTCTCTCTCTCTCTCTCTCTCTCTCCAATGGTATCAAATAAATTTGTTTTTATATACCAGATTATATTTTTCTTTTAACTTAAATTAGATCACTATTATATAACACTTTTTAAACAGCACGTATTACTCAAAGGCAATATAATAACTGAAAAATGACTTTCCTTTCTTCTCGAAAGGTAACCAAATTTCCAAACCCACACTACTGTCAATTTTCGAAATTTTCGTATAATCACACCTGACTTACGTGTGTAACCTTTTCCCTGATTGGTTACACCCCGTCAAGCTCCCCCTTGTCCTGTGCTTTTTCTAAATCGTGCAATCTCATTGTCCGTTCGGAAAAGGCCGCAAAGTTGTACGATTTTATTCACTTTTTAAAATTTCTATAAGATGCCGGTAATTCCGGGATTGGGATTACCGGTCACCTTGTGGAGGCACGAAATTAATTCACTTCTCACTACTACATAAAAATCTCAATATGAACAGATATATATGTATATTCCAACACTACATTATCTCTATCTCTCTCTCACTCTAACTTACACTACTGAGGATAGGGAGCGCGTCGGTTCGACAAGAATTCCGGTCACATTCAAAATGCCGGCCGGCTGCGTGACAGTTAGTAAACATCTACAATATTTCTTTTTCTACTGCACTACAATTCTATCCAAAGCTCGAATACTGCCGAGGAGGACTCGTAGCTATTTATTATTTTATCTTTTATATTATTTCCCCATTACTCCTTTTGTTTTCCCAAATTTGAAATTTCCTACAATACTAACACAACATATTTATTTGCAGGTTAGTAGTGATGCAAGATTTATTATTATAGATTAACTAAAAAAAACGAATAACTCTTCATCACAAATATTGGTAAAGCTATTAAAAAATTAATAATTTTAACCTAATAATAATAACTTATAATGCGTTAACATTACAGAATTTTTTTTGAAAATTAAAAAAAATTAATTTTCTGACAAATTTAACTATAATTCCCCGTATTTAATGAAACAAATTAATTTTGTCTACTTTATTTATATTTCAATTGTATTTTTATTCAAGATAAAATAGATTATATTTAAGCATAAAATACTGTTTCTTCAAAATATTATTTTATCAAATTGTGATTGAAATTTTGATTTATTAGCTATTTATTTAGAAATTGAATAATGTTACAATAAGAAATTAGTTGTTTATTTAGAGATTGTGTAACAGGCCATCTTACTCGCTTTGAATGAAATTTATATATTGTGACAAGATGGATCCGTTCGCCCTTCACGGGTGAAGGGTAGAGTCGAGCGCTTGTCGAAATATCAAATATAATCATGCCGGGATAAAGCGACAGACAGTCTGTCCAGGATTTGGATCGGTGATAGGCGGGAATAGAAAAAAAAACAATCAATGAATAATTTTGTTTAAATTATCATCGCCGGGGGCGACGTATCCTTTATTCAGTTGTTCTAAAAAAATATAACAAAAAAATACACACGATTAGTTAGAACAAGGATCGCCTGAATTAGCAGCGTAAGTTAGTATTCAATACCGCAATTATTCGCGACAGTTTATGTTAAAATTTATATTACAGTTACGTATTGAAATCCATCGTATGACTTCTAATTCCCCGTCAATATTTACGTTTTCGAAACGTCTACTTGCTGCGCGACCGCTACGGGGGTTGCCGATAATAACAAAGGCGATGAACATTAACACACGCGCGACCATTATTTAGTTCCCGAGTAATGAAATTGAAAATAATTAATTTACAATGATTTCGACTCGTATGTTTTCGCTGTATTTAAATTAAGATAAAATTTTCCTATAAACGAAAAAAAAATGTTCGCAACTTATCTCTAACAAAATCTAAATTTTTTTACTGTGACAAAGAACAATGATTTCGGCCGGCAACGTAATCGGAAAGAAATAACGACAGGGAGAATAACGAAAAATAATTAAAGAAGATGAACGGATGGTGTATCGAAGGCGGTTAAATAAAACGCCCTTCGATACGTGAGGAAGCTCCGGCGGAGCTAAGGATCGAACTTAGGTATCTCCGAATAATTGCAGCGGATAAAATTACCTGAAGTCGTAAACTCTCTGACGCAATAAAGGAAAAAAAATAGGAATTCACAGATGTTTGTTTAAAGAAATGAAACAGCACGGAATCGTGTACAACTGGAAATTTGGAAGGAAGGAATTTAAAAATTAGCTCGCGGGAGAGGCCAGAAAGAGTCTGTATCGAGGCGAGTGCTCTCGGGAACCACATAGCCTCGGTTCGACGGCGCCCGAGAAATTTGCCGTCCGATTGGCCATTCGTGGTCATGAGGGGTCCGGACGCGTGCCGGTACACGCGCACGCGGGGACCCGTATGGGGAACTTAGAGCCTCGAGGGGGGTCACCGCGGTACGAACCTAGTAATGAGCACGTCTCGTTGCAATATAAAGGAGAATGATTTTAAAGAAAAATGATTCTGAAGTAAAACAAATAATGAGTTTAAAATAATAAAAGTTAATGTACATGTTATAGAGAATGTATATTCATTATTAATAAATATTTCTTTGAAACTGCACTAACCTAAAAATAAATGAAATAATTATATATTGATAATTATATTTTTAATGTATATATGTATATAATTTGATTATGGTATGTTATAATAAAATCAATTTTAAAACTTACAGGTGTTAATGATGATGACTTTGTTATGAATAATGTTAATTATATTTTTGCAATCTATTGTTGACAAACTGTTAACATGAGGTTCACCGGCTCCATATCACCTATACATAAACGGATTTCTTGATGATATAGGAGGCGGTGATACTCGTGAACTAGAGAGAGACAACAATAGGCGCGAAAATGTATTGTACATATGTTTATATGATTAATTCATGTATGAGGTAGTGTTAGTGACGTAAAATTGCAGAAGTGTGTCGCCATGATATTGCCGATAATTACAGATTATATAATTAATGGTAGAGAATTTTTATTGTTTTTGATTTTAATTTAATACTGTGATTGATTAGTCAATTACAGTAGGGGATTTTGAAGTTGAAGGGAAGAAGGACTATATGATAATTAACCAATTATGAATGTTCTATTTGGCGTAAAGTCATAAAGGAAAATTTATAATTGGTGAAATTAACAATGTAGTGATGTGACAAAGTGGGATTTTTCGGTTATCGAAAAATCTCATAACTATTATAAAACTGTCTTTTGTAGTATAAAGATCCAATATTATTACAGTTGATATTTTTTATATTCTTATAAATTGTCAGATTGTTAATTATTACAAATATTGTTATTATAAATTGTTATTGAGTAGTGCTGGAATATATTTGATAATATTTGTAACGTGGTGAAAATTATCAATCTTACCCAAAAAATAAAATTGATTTTCTCTATCACTTACAATTGATTAATATATATAATTAATTAATAAAAAAATTAATAAATAACACCAACACTACCAATAATTATTATTAATTTCGCAGGGGAAATTCCGTTAAATTCAATATTTCACTTGTATAATTATTACCCACAGTAAATCCAATATAATTCATTTAATTCAAAATAGCACATAAATAATTTCACTTAATTACACGTCTTATTCCAATCAATAATACAAAATTTAAATAATATTTAAATAGTATTCAATAATATAATATCATAAATTTCACAAATTAAATTAAATATTAATTTAATATATAATAGTATAATATCGTACCCAAATGTACATAATTTGAAATAATTCTTTCTCCTATAGCAATTTGATTCCAATTTATACATATATATATCAAGATTACTTACGATTAATATTTATGTAAAATTTAGATAATATAATAAGTTGATCCTCTTTATTTATAATGACATGAATTACTTCCTTCTTTGATTAATTATTTTATAAATAATATTTAATTCTTCAATACAATATATTGTTGATAAATATAATAATCATATATATATCTTGAGATATTATAATCACCACACTCAGTCCAATAACAATAATTTTTTTATTAACCAAATTAAATATTATATATATATGCTTTTAAATTCACAATAATATACTAAATACAGTACTATATAATTACTTCAATAGATAACAATAGACTATTTTTACTGATTTTATTCAATTTAATAATTATTAACTGTAATTATACAATTTGATCAGATTGATATAAAAGGTAATGATATAATGAATGTAGAATTTTGTTATCCAGAAAATTCTACCCCTTTATTCTAGCCCTTCTTTACTATATTATCAGAATATATATATTTATAACAAAAATTATTGAAGTATAGTGGTGGAAAATTATTTATAATAACTATAAATAATTTGAGAATTGATTTATAATAATTGATTGGAATTTGACACTATTGGATTATTTATTTGAAGGGCGTAAGTAATAATTACCAAGATGTATATAAAATATATTTAAAAAATAATATTCAAGAGAAAGAATTATTACCTAATAAAATAAATTATGTATCTATATATCTTTTGAAATACTCTACGATACAAGGTAAGAATTTATATTATTTAAATTTATTGAGTCGATATTCTTTATTAGTATTCTGAATTTGTTTAACATAAATTTATTATTATAATTTCTTGATAGTGTTGGTTAGTGATGTATTTAAAATTCATTTTATTTAATATTTTTGGCGGAATCCCCTCTATGAGATTAAGTAGTGAAAATTAAATATTATTATTTGTGTCAAGTGGTTTTGATATTCAAATTATTTATTTTAATATTATTATTGGAATTACCTCGTTACAATATATTAAAAAAAGGTAATTAATTAAAAAGAGGCCAATAGCGGAAATCAGAGATCCAGGACTTGGAATGCCGATGCAGCAGCATGTTAAATTAAATAATTAACCAATAATTAAAGTAAAAAAATAAAACCAAAGCTTCTTTATTCAATGCATAATCCTTAATATTCACACATATAAAATGATTAGTTACAGATTATAAGAAATCAATTAATCGCAGACGCAAGAGAATCGAATCGCAATAGGGTGAACAGAGGGGTATCACACCTTCGTTCAATGCCCTTAGGATTTTTTGGTCAGGGAAAGTGAGTAAAGCAGAGAGAAAGATAGATGTTCTGTGTGCAATGCGCAATCATACTGTGAAAGAGTGGATCGGGACGGTCGGACGGTAGCGGTCAGAGTGAGATACCCAGAACTTCTATGCGTCACCTTATTTACTCTCCTGGCCCATAAGCCTCATGTATTAGCGGATGAGGCATTGCGAATGAGTTGCGGAGCGACGAGAAGTTCCCGATCGTTCTGGGATATTCTGGAACGGCGTGAGGTGGCATATGCATGCAGTTTAGCAGTGTATGTACATGCAGTGCCTATCGTGTACCTGAGTATTCGTTCACTCGTATGTGTGTATGAATATTCGCTGTGAGTGTATCACTTGCTTGTGTGTATATCAGCTGTGTGTTCGTTCAATTTGTAAGTTCGCTGTCTGAGTGTATGTATTTGCTAGTTAGCTTGTTATGTGTATGTTTGCTCGATTGTGTGTCTATTGCTTGTATGTTGTGTGTGTGTGTGTGTGTTTCGTCGCTTGTATGTAGCGCTTCACGTTACAATTATATACGGTCGAAGATTTCATAGCTGTATTAAAATATTTGAATAAAAAATAAAGATATATTTCCTCATTCTAAATACTTTAAATATAATATTAATTTATTTTTTTTAAAGCGGAATGATAAACAGTAGGATCAGAATATTTTGAAGCTTTTCCTAAAAGTTTTTTCTCAATGTTAAATTATTTATTAATAATAATAATTATTCGGTATTCCTCTCGAATTTATGGCAAAAATAAATTCAAGTGAAGTATGATAAATAAATTCAAGTGAAGATTTAGCCTCGGCCAATTGGTCGACTGAAGGCTATAAATCATAAAAGAAAATATTGAGTGACTTCTCGGAAAAGCTCGCCTCCACCTGAGGGATTTATGAATGGGGAAATCGGGCGAAGAGAAGGGTTTTACACACGAAATGAAGGAGGATACGGACACTATGGCTATAACTACGATCGGCGACGTTTTGCAGCAACGATCAACAATAATTTAGCGACGGAAATCAATTTGTTGTTCGGTGCAGCGATAGAATAAGCTTAAAAACTGTGTTCAATAGTGGCGGAAAAGGGTGGTTTGTGTGTGACTCGCAAACTGAGTCAATATACTCTACGGGAGATCGCATTTATGCGGATTATGCGACTTTTCAGGGCTGCTGGTGAAAGTAATTCCATTGAGACCTCCGAGCAGTTTTGTAAAAATCAGCGCTTGCAGTTATTTTATCATACATAAAATGATAAAATATTGCAACGATCCATCTAATATAATTATCAAATACTATGTATTTATGCTGTAATGTTTTTATAATTTAGAAATATTTAAAAAAATTGTTCAACTTTTATCGATGGATACTTGCAATACATAATCTTTAAACTAAGTTTATTTTTAACACACAAAAAATAATGTATATGTATAAATATAATGTATTACATAGTTAATTATTACCAGTTTTTGCCATTGTATTATTAGATATACAAATACATTTAAATAGAGTCGAGAGTGGTACCGAATATATTATTCGTAATAATATATATAATAAGCAGTCTGATATTTAGTTACACTTATTATTTATTTACTACGGCTAATATTTTATTGCAGAATAATACCATAAGTTTATAACACTACTTTAATGAGTCATGAGAGTATAAATATTGGCAAAACGATATTTACACTGCAATAATTTTTAAAACATTCTCAAAGGAAAAATTAATTTCCACTTATAAGAAACTTTATTATAAAGAAATCTCTAATTAGCTAAAATTTGTAATGATTATATCGCAATATCACAAATATACACAGATTCAAATATAAAAATATATATACATATATATGCTGCCATAAATAGGAGTGTGTCAAAATGCGAATGTTTATATATGTATACAATGACGTAATAAGAAAAAACTCTTACTACAGCATTACGTCGTAACATATATCTGAGCTTTGTTTGGTTATGTATTGAGCAGGTTTTTAAAAAACTAACAAATACAAATACAAATGTTTCCATATAAGTATAGGTGATTCCAAACTATCAGAGTAGACTACACAGTAAAGTTTCTCAAAACATCCTTGGACATTTGCCGTTCGATTTTTTTAAATTTTAAGTTTTGCCAAGAAACCCGTGGTATGAAGAGAATCTTTTAAGAAATACTTGCAGTGGTATATAGTACCAGGTATAAAACATAGATTACAAGAATTACAGGTTCCATGTTAAAGAAAAGAAACCATTATGGCGAATGAAGTATCTACTTCCTCTCATGCATTTTTAGGTGATACTAACGATCTTAATGGTTCTGGGAAGTTTTAAGCAAATTTTTAGTGCTATATAACCTATTTTAAAAAATTAATAAATCTAGAAATATAAATTATGAATAAAGAAAAGTCCATATTAAAATCCTTCGAATGTTGTATTTAATTTAGAAAAATAAAAAGTCATTTTAAATCTTAATATTATGTTGCAATTCTTGAATATTATATTTTATTATTAGTTTACCTACTTGGATCACTATAACAAATAATAATTTGTTTATTAGCTTAATATTATGATTTTTATTTTAATGTATTTATACAAAAATATAAATTATAATCATATTAAATTTACAAATATCTTTTTATTGTACTAAATAAGAACAAAAGTACAACTCTTAAAGTATTTTATGTATTTTATATATTTCATAGTTCTAAATTTATCATTTTTTAAAAATTGGTTTTATAGCCCTAAAAATATTATTTATTTCTGCTAAAACTCATTAAAGATAGTTAATATCACCTATAAGTGCAAGAGAGAAACAAGATATTTCTGTCATGCTTGTTTATTTAGTTTATCATGGAACTTGACATTCTCTTAATTTCTGTTCATTGATATACACTTTAAACATAAATCTAAATAAATCTCGTAATTTTCTTGAACATTTTTTTTTAATAATACATGTTTATAAGCAACAGTGACGTAAACGCATATACCAAGTCACCAGTATCGGCTTACGAAAAGGATGATGTGAAATGTTATTTCATTAAATTTTTTTTTAATTTTTACCAATATCAAAGAAAATTTAGCTTTTAAATTAGATAGAAATATATAAAATATAGTTATGTATAATTATGGTATAATTTAAAAATTCTCAAACCATCCAAGTATATATTTATAAGAATCACAGAGGGTTAACTCCATATGTGAGAACTGGCAACAAATACGGCAGACGAGCCACAAAAGGTTTGTGTCATAAAATAAAGTGCCCGTGCTACAATAACTTGTAAATTTTTAATTTTATAATTGCACATAATTAATTTTCATTCATCACTGTTAACCTGAAAAAAATATATAATGTTACTATATGAAAAAAGTGCATGAAAATAAAGAGTGGTTATATAGAAAGAATATTAATTAATGAATGATACTATCATGTATGCCTGGATTTTTGAAATAATTTAGGATGAAATAATTTTTCTTGTATTGTTGACACTTTGTCACCCTGAGGCCGGCCGGCAGGTTAGGAAGTATGACCGGATGTCTTGTGAGATCGAGGCGCTTTCTGTACGTCAGTTGTGTAAGTAAGAGAGAGAAAGAGATAAGGATAGAGTAGTGTTGGAGAATACGTATATTCGGTAGTGTGGAAGTAAATTATTTTCGTACCGCCACGAGACGTCCGGTAAGACCAATTCTGGAATTACCGGCATCAAGTGAAAATTTTAAAAATCAAGTAGAAACGTGCAACTTTTCGGCGGTTTTCGAATAGCCAATGAGATTGCACGATTTCAAAAAGTACAGGACGAGGAGAAGCTTGACGGGGTGTAGCCAATCAGGAAAAGGGTTACACACGCAAGTTCAAGTATACGTTTAATAAATTTTGAATATTTAAGGTAGTGTATATTTGAAAATTTGGCTTCCATTCGAGAAGAAAGAAAAGCCATTTTTCAGTTTTAATTGTACCTTCGAGTGCTGAGTATTCATATTATATTAGTGCAAATAATTAAAGAGTGGAAAGTAAGTGAATTGTCTTATTATAATTATTTATCTTTATGTTGAGCAATTATTATACACCATTGGGAGAGAAGGGATCTCGATATTTGTTGGAGAGGATATATAAAACAATATATAAATATATAAATATAAATTGTAACGGAAACTCATGAATAAGAATCAGGTGGCCATTTTGCAAAATTTATACGAAATATACTAAAATATAAATTAAATTATAACATCGGATTATGGTAAGATCTTTCCATTTAATATCATAAAATTATCGATTTATATATATATATTTTGTAATATATTGTTATTATAATGTATTATAATATTAATATATATATATATATATATTACTATAACTCCTCCAAATAGAATAAAAAGTCGTTTGTCGTATCATTGTGACTAACAATGTTATATTATTCAAAGTGAGAAATGGGATATTGAAATAATTAAAAGTACTAAAATATTTGTAAACGCCGTTCGGGAGTTTCTCGGAAATAAGAAATTCGCGGTTTTACAGTATGTACATATATAAATATTACAATATATTTAAATATTATATTACCAATTAATAAATAAATAATTAATATATAATAAATAGAAATATTACAATGTGTAAATTTATATACATATTAATATTAAATTAAATAATAAAAAAAATATGCAAAATAAAATGCTATAAATGTAAAAGTTTTTAAGCAAATACCATTCATGAACATTAATATATTATTGTCAATACAATATATATATGTACTGTGAACCGATGAAAATTTTCAATACATACATAGTCCATCTGAAAAGTAGGGAGAGCTAGTTCTTTTTGAAGCCGGTATTTGTATTATTGATTTCGGGGTAGTCAAAAAATGTGTGATTGGTATTTTATATTTTAATTTTTTTTCAAATCATTACAAGCGGCAGGATTTTACTTTGCACGAAAGATGTTTTTCGGTTTTCTAATACGGCTCGATGGAACAACTGTTGAAACAGATTTACACATAAAAAATTTATTTGTGTCTAAATAAAATGCTTTAGACTTTTCAATGTTAAAAAGTGTTTAAAAATAAAATTTCATGGAAATCGTAATTAAAAACATCGTATAAGGCTTTTCAGAAGGTTACCGATGAGCCCCATTCTCAGCACCAAAAAATAGCTTTAATCTATTCTAATACCCAATGTGTGCATAAATTTTTGGATTCAAACAATCATTTAAGTATCAGGGCAATAAATAACACATTCAATTCATCAAAATTTTCATACAGTTACCCTTCAAAAATTTTTTAACATTTAATATTTTTTAATAATCTCCAGTGTTTTTTCCAAATCACACACCAAAATTTTATCATATAATGCTATTCCACTAGTTAGTTCATCACGCCATGTTACAAGGCTGATAACCATCCTTCGGGCGAAGAAAAATCCTGCCGTATGTGATAATCGATAAAAAGGGTAAAATAAAAAACTCCCTGAAATCAATACGACAAATAGCAACTTCAAAAACCACTAACCCTCCCTATTTTTTAAATGGATCATGTAATATTATTATACTTGCTAATAATTAATAATACCAATATGTTCAAATAGTATATAAAAACAATTTTAATTCGTCATGTGCATGTATATTTATTTTGTATTGAAAAGTGTAGATAGTATTTTAATATATTGAATGTATTAAATATATATTTATATATATTTTATTAGAACTATAGTTATTAAACTTAATTTATTTTAAAATAATTTAATTTGTTAAAATTTATTTATAAAACTTTATAAAACATAAATTAAACAGAAGTATCTTGATGATGGGAGAGATACCTTCTTTCTCTCTTACACTTATAGATACACAGGCAACCTCTGAAGAATTTCTGGCCGAGTTAACATTTTTTATAAATACTTTAAAACCTATTTAAAAAAAAAATGTTACCTATATATGAGAAGTATAACTGAATATTAACTTGATTCTTTTTTGTAATTTGAACTTTGAAAACTTAAAATTAAAATTGAAAATTTAATATTATATCAGTACACAAAATATCAAAAAAAGTCAGGTTAATATTACTTATCTATAGTTTGCGTTTTTTTTTAAATAAGTTTTAAAGCACTTATAAAAAATATTAATTTGAGACAAGGAGTCTTCATAGGTCGCTGGTTTACCTATGAATGCTAAAGAGAAAGAATATATTTTCTCAGCCACGTTTATTGCTAACGCTTAACATGGAAATTTACTTTTTCTTAGATATGTTCTGTGATATGAACTTTCCACGGCCCGTCGGCCATGATTGTTACCAGTTCTCTCGTTTAGTGTTGGCCCCCCTGTTTATTTCTATTTCCTGCAAGATTAAAATTAGTTTGTTTAAAATCTTCTAGATGTCAGTAATAAATTTATTTAACATTATATTTCAGAGTTTCATATTCATCTCTAATGTAATTTATTAATCCTATAATTTTGATATTTAATTTTTAAGTAATATTGGTTTATTTGCATCGATGATAGCTTATATTTTTTGTAAATATATTACACTACTTTTTTCAAAAATTACTGGAATGTGTATATATCACAGACAATTATAAATATTTGGTATATTTACTTGTAAATCAGACATTTATTTTCAATATGTCATTAGCAAGGTAATTTTTTATATTTTATTTAATTACATTTAAAGTACTTTAATTTAATAATTATTAATATCTAAAATTAATATCAAATATTTATTAAATATTATACTGAAAAAATTTATTGAAACATGTGGAATAAATCATTATTTTATAATATTTTTCTTAGCATCGTAATTAATGAATGTATAATTTTTAAATATATTTGTTGTCAATTTTTCTCAGCTAAAATCTATATGCAAAAAATTTCATAATTCCATATGTGGATAAATATATTTTATATATGTATTAAAAAATTAAAAAAATTTTAATTAAAATATATTTTTTATCATAATTATTGTTGCATTTATTTTATATTAAAACAGAGAAAATTGTGATGAATTAAATTTAAATCTATAAATGAATTATAAATTCTATTGTAATAAAACAGAAATTTTACTTATATTTTAGTTTACTACCACAACCTACTCAGGTAGTTTGGGATAGAGAAGATGAAGCTAGGGAAGCAAAACTGCGTCAAAGACCTGTGTCCGCATTAGTTAAGGCAGTTGTAAGTGCTCCACCTTATGGTCAGCGTAAAGGATGGATACCAAGAAACGAAGAAGATTTTGGAGATGGAGGTGCATTTCCAGAAATCCATGTAGCTCAATATCCAATTAGTATGGGAGCAAAGGGAAAAGAATCTACTAGCAATGCACTTGCAATACAACTTGATTCTCAAGGGAAAGTTAAATATGATCTTATAGCTAGACAGGGTCATTCAAAAGATAAAATAGTTTATAGTAAATTAACCGATCTCTTGCCTTCTGAAATTTTGACTGAAGATGATCCAAATTTGCAAAAACCATCAGAAGAAGAGGCACAAGAAACAACAGAAAGAACAAAAAAAGCTTTAGAAAAGATTATAGAATCAAAAATTGCTGCTGCTATGCCTGTTCGACGAGCAGAAAAACAAGGACCTGCACAATATATTAGATACACACCTTCTCAACAAGGTCAATCATTTAATTCTGGAGCTAAACAAAGAGTTATTAGAATGGTAGAAGCTCAAGTAGATCCTATGGAACCACCAAAGTTTAAAATTAACAAAAAAATTCCAAGAGGACCTCCTTCTCCTCCTGCACCTGTTATGCATTCACCAACAAGAAAAGTAACTGTAAAAGAACAAAAAGAGTGGAAAATACCTCCTTGCATAAGTAATTGGAAAAATGCTAAAGGTTACACTATTCCTCTTGACAAACGTTTAGCAGCTGATGGACGAGGATTACAACAAGTTCACATTAATGAAAATTTTGCAAAATTGGCTGAAGCTTTGTATATTGCAGACAGAAAAGCAAGAGAAGCTGTTGAAATGAGAGCTCAATTAGAAAAAAAATTAGCTCAAAAGGAAAAGGAGAAAAAGGAAGACCATTTGAGACAACTTGCAGAAAAAGCTAGAAATGAACGTGCAGGTTTAAAATCTGCAGCTGTTTTAGGTACATAATAAAATTGTTAATAATAATTATGCTATTTTTTTTTTTTAGTTTAATATAGTACATTTTTTAAAATAATATTTAATTAATTTTTTAAATTTTATAATTCTGATTTAACAATATATTTAATAAACAAATAATTATTTATTAATTTTAGATAAAAATGAAGAAATTCGTGAAAGAGATCAATTGAGACAAGAACGACATAAAGATCGTGCTCGCGAACGAAATTTAGCACGGGCTGCTCCAGATAAAAGATCGCGTCTCCAACGTGAACGTGAAAGAGATATAAGTGAACAAATAGCTCTGGGCATGCCAGCTAAGAATATTAATACTACTGGCGATCAAGCATTTGATCAAAGACTATTTAATACAACTAAAGGTATGGATAGTGGCTATGGTCATGATGATGAATACAATGTGTATGATAAACCATGGCGAGATGGAAATTCAATTGGATCACACATTTATCGACCAAGTAAAAATATTGATCAAGATAATTATGGTGAAGATTTAGAAAAGTTAAAGTCCACAAATAGGTTAGTAATTTTTTTTTAGGAATAAAAATAATAGTTAAATTATATTTAAAACTGATATTTTACATTCAAAATATTAAATGACATTAAAATTCATTGTTCTTAAAAATATATAATATGTATATTTTAAAGAATAATATAAATTTAAAGATATTTTAAAAATAAATAAAATCAATTTATTTTCATTAATGAAATATTTTTTTGTCAGATTTGTACCTGATAAAGAATTTAGTGGAACAGACAGAACAGGAGCAGCTCGTTCAGGACCTGTTCAATTTGAGAAGGAAGAAGAAGATCCATTTGGATTAGATCAATTTTTGAAACAAGCAAAAAGAGCTAGTAGTACTACAGCTGCCACTACAACAAAACGTAAAGATGATCGTGAAACAAGAAAAGATGATCGAGATAAACGAAGAAAACATTAGAGTTTTTAAAAATTCCTCGATATTTTTAAGTTTACTTTTATGTTGATAAAGTATAATAATGACATTTTTTTAAGAACATTGATAATGTTAGTAAATAAAATATAACCAGAAAAAAGTCATTTTATAATTGTAAATTAAATTGATATTTTTTAAACATCTATTACTTATAATTTTACTTTTCATATACTTTAGTATCATGACTGATGCTTAGTAAAAATTACATTTTCATTGTATTAATATTAATCACTATATTTAATTATACATTAAATTGGTTTATTGTAAACTTTATGACTAATTGAAAACTAATAAAATAAAATATAATAAATTAATAATAATAGAATTAAGTAAATGAAAAAATAATTTCATCAAATAATTATTGCTGTGTTTACTTAAAATAATATTTGAATGTTTTAAAATTTAATTTAAACTTTTTCTAATAATTATATATATTTATGAACTTTTAAAATTAAGTAGAGAATAATAAGCAATTTTTAAATATTTTTAATTTTATTTGATTATATAAACCCAAGAATAGCTAGAATACCTAGAAAACTTTTAGAGTACTCGTCGATTTTTGTGCTAATTCACGCATTAAAACCGAAACCAGAGATGAAAAGGGAGATCGAGTCTCACGTGTTAAAAATGCGTACACGAGGCGATCGCTGCAAACCTGGTTTATTTCAAATGTATTAAAAGGAATACCTGTAAGCAGGGAGGTCCAACTGTAAATGGGAAGACTGGAAACAAATACCCATGTACAAGTATCAAGAAAATACAGAACCCTACACTTTCTATAACCCCATGTGTCTTTTTTCGTGAGCCGGCACTGATAATCTGGCACATGTGTTTACTTCAAATTTCTTAAAGTTTTTGAAGAGTAAGAAAAGTTCTTTCAACAAGAATGCGCGTTCGCTTAATAATTTGTCAAAAAGTTTAATAAAAGTGTTAATTAGCAAGAAATAAACTTATTATTTTTTTCAAAAATACATTTATATTTTTGTGTTAAAAAAAATATTTTTTTTAATACAGTTTTAACTTACTAGTGATAAAATTTATTATTATTAAAATGATTTAATATTTTAAAATGTTTTATTTATTTATGGTGATTTAAAAAAAACATATTTAGTTCAATAAAGTGTTAATTACCTGTGAATAAACTTATTATTATTTTTAAAGATATGTTTTATATATTAGTGAATATTTAAAAAATGTGTTATTAAAAATATTGTGTTCAATACAAATGTTCAAGTCTTTCAAAGAAATTATTGTATAGGACAACTTTATGGAAATCTTTTATGTCGAAAGATATTGGGTTTGCTTAATTGTTAGATTTTGTAAGTGTATTTTTTATGTTATTTTTTATGTCAAATAAAAGTTATTAGAATGTATAAGATAATTGTAATTATTTAACATGGATGAAAATCCTTTTTTTGTAGTTTAATGATAATAAAAGGATGATGCAAAGAACTAAAGCCTTGTATTTATTTCATTTAATTATATATATTCTAATAGTAAAATAATTTCATATTTAATAACAATTATAATGACAGTAATACATTAATCTTTGGCTACTTAAACTTTTTAAGCAAATATCATTTATTAATACATATTATTATTCTTAATAACTATGCAATTTTACAATTATTACATTAACAATAAATTATTTTTTCAATATTGCTCTTTCAATGCAATATTTGATATAAAAAGTTTTACATTTTAAGTATCATGTACTATAAGTTAAATATAATACTAATTGATTTTTATTTTGACTGATACAGCACAATAATGATCAACGTGTAAATAAAAAATATAATATTCTTATGCATTTACTTGCCACAGTATATAAATATAATAAATGCAATAGTACATATAAAAAACACAAATACAATGTACAAGTAAATAAATAAATATATAAATAAATAAATAAATAAGTAAATAAATATCTAAATAATTAAATAAATAAAAATTTAAATACATAAATAAATATATATATTGTAACGGGCTTTCCCGTTACAATAATTTTTATATACTCTTTCTGATTAAATTTTACCAACTCACCTTGCACACAGGTACGCTTACCCGTGACGGTCGCTCAGTCCGCAAAATCCGCTAATTTTGCCCGCGGAGGTGGCGGGATTCGGGCAGTCAGGATTCCTGAAAACGTCCGCGAAATTTTCCTTTACGAGGGGATCGGGAAACGAAATTTAAAGGTGCTTAATTAATACGCGGTTAGGTTGATGAAGAGATAACAATTTTATTTCTCACACACTTACACTCGCAACGCTCGACGCGGGGCCCGCTCGCTGATTACATAAATAAAGCTTAAATCTACTTACAATAATTGGTTCGACTTAATAATTAAGTTGTTCCTCGCCCCGAGGATCGCAGAGTTAAGTAAAGCTGCTGGGAGGTCGCCGATCTCCCCAGGTCCTTCCTGGTTAACGCCTCGCTGGATCCGGGCTCAGTACCCCTAGCTTCTCCCTGCTATGGCTCGTACCTCCACACAACTTCACCAGCCACCCACAAGATCTCGCACCCACGTGTCACGATCTCCTCGTACAAAACACGCGTCTTCTCACCGACTTGCTTGTATTTTCCGAGAGAATTCGTAAAAGCGAAAAAGCTCGATGATGCTTGAACCGTAAGCGAAATCAATCTGGGAAGCTCGCGGGCCGCTACCCGCGAGTTCCCCCTCTTTCGACCCATGGCCGAAACTTCCCGATTCGGGCCCTGGTTCTCCCGAATCGGGTACTAACGCGAACCGCGTTACACCCCCCAACCAGACGCGGCCTATCCCTTGATAGGGCGCTCTGCTCCTGACTCTGATGTTATAGCCAGGTCCTCTGCTCCTCCCGGGGACTCCAGGCCTCGTCCTGAAGTCCTGCGGGTCTTCACCCTCTATTGGTCGCCGGGTTTTGGTGGGGCGGGTGTGTCTGGGAGTTAGGGCAGTACCGGGGTGTGACGACGTCCTTCCGGCCGCACTTCCGGCAATATAGCTCCCCCGGCACGTGTTTTGGACGCCGCGGGCACCTCCGGGAGTCGTTAACCTGCGGTTCGCCGCACCGGGTGCAGAACCGGTGGGAGATCGCCATCGCCCTCTTCTTCTCTTGCAGGGACAGCCTCTTCACCCGGTCCTGCAGGGCGGTCAGCTTCGCTGGGGCCAGGGCATGGGTGTTCTCCTGGGCGCTACATTCTTTTTGCAGGCGCCCGATCTCCTCGCGCCTCTGCCGACTTTCCTCCTCCTCTGCTCGCAGGCGTTCTTCTTCCGCCCGGACATACGCCCTCCCCTCCTTTATGAAGGCCAGGTCTCTCCTGCGCGCTTCTACAAGCTTGGGCCACGCTCCCAAGTTATTTTCGGCCTCCGGGTATTGGGCCAGTAGGGCGTCGTATGCCTCAAACACCCGGGCCTCATCCTTCCTGAGCCGCGCGTTCCTCTCCCTGAGGTCACGCAGCATCCCCTCCACCATCAAGATCGCCCCCTTCTCCTCCTTGAACCAGGGGCCGGATGGTCTCTGCTGTGACCCCAGGAGCGCCTCAAGCTCCTCTTGTGCTCGCCGCATATCCTCAGGCGAGACTTTCTCCACCTGAGGGTGTGGAGACTCAGTGGGATCCAGGGTGACCTGAACCCCGATCTCCTTCTTCATCAGTGAGCCCTTGGTGCTCGCATCTGTCGAGCATGGTGTGGTCTCGGGCTCTCCCGAGAGCCACACCACCCGATGTACCACTTCCCGCTCACGCCTACCCGTGATCGGATCCACCACCTCCCTCGCGATCTTCTCCTCGATCTTCTTACGATCGTCCTTGAAGGTCTCCATGGATCTGTGGAAAAACAAAGTGATGTTTAAGGTGGTTTTAGATTGTCGCGCAAACGCAGTCGCACACTGGTAAATTTTTCCCGCTGGTGCTCCGGGTTTGGTCGCCGCTGCGAACCTTACATCACCCTCTATACGCCTAACCTTCACTTTTTCCTCGGTCTTCCGGGACCCCTCTTTGTCTTCGGTTCTTCTTCAGCTACTAGGGTATCCCGAGAAGTGGAAGGTATCGCCGCATCCGGGGGTTTTTCCTTTCGAGGCCTACCACGTTTCTTGGTTGCCGCTGCAACCCTTCCCTGCTCGCAGGGGTCCGCACGCCGCTGGTTATTCGGGATAGGATCGCTACCTATCCCGACGCTATCGCTCGGGGATGGGCCGCTACCCTCGTCCCCGTCGCCGCTATCGGTCGCATCGCTATTCCCTTCTTCAGGATGTCTGCTTACGAATTCTTTCAGGAAACTGGAGTGGAAAGGCCCTTCTTCTTTGCCGTTTGTCCCCCTTACTATGTAAGTGTTGGTCCCCGTAACCTTCACTACCGTATAAGGTCCTATGAACTTTGGTGCCAGCTTGGCTGTGACACCTCCCGCCGTCGATGATAGGACTTTGTTCCTCTTCCACACCAGATCCCCTTCTTCGAAGCTGGGGTTACGACGCCTTTCGTCGTACAGTCGAGCTTGTCTCTCTTTCTCACCCTGCGATCGCAGACTTGCCTCCAAGTGTAGTTGGGGCAGCTTTCTGAGTCGTTTAACCCAATCCTCGATCAGATCGCTTTCTTGAACAGCCTCAGCTCTCTTGTCTGCCTCCCACCGCAGCGTTTTCGGTCTTACGGGCTCTCTCCCGTAAGCCAAAAGAGCTGGTGAATATCCTGTCGCTTCGTGTTGCGCCGTGTTGTAGGCGAAGGCTATCTCCTTTAGGGCGATCTCCCAGGTTTTGTGGTCTCCTTCAACGTATGTTGCCATCATCGTTTTGACCGATCTATTTACCCTCTCGACCGGGTTGGCTTGAGGGTGGTACGGTGGCGTTGTTTGGTGCAACACCTGCCTCTCTCGCAGATAACCCTCTACTGCCGCGTTCTTAAATTCTGTCCCATTATCTGACAGGAAAGCTTCCGGGCAGCCGAATCGAAGTACTATCTTCTCTTCGAACTCTTGGATTATCGTGCGAGCGTTGGCTTTCTTCACCGCCACGCACTCCATCCATCTGGTGAATAGATCCTGGAACACCAGTACGTATTGGTTTCCCTTTAATGAACGTGGTAGCGGTCCCATGATGTCCCCCGCTACCACTTGTCATGGGCGGTCTATATTCCTTCGCCCCATAAATCCTGTGGGTGCCCTCTGTTCAACCTTCGTCTGCTGACATATCGCGCACTCACGAACATATCTCGCGACGTCTTTCGTCATTCCCAACCAGAAGTATGACTGGGCTACTCTCGCCATTGTCTTGCTCCTTCCTAGGTGGCCTGAAGTAGGAATATCGTGGCATTCCTTTAGTACTCCGAGACGTTGCTCCTGTGGGATTACGAGTTTCCAGGCTTGGTCGTCACCGAGTGTATCTTCTACAACTTGGAGTGGCCTGTATATATACAGCTCCCCCCCAACCAGCTTGAACGTGGGTGCTGACTTTGGGTTTTCTCGTACTCTGTCGCACATCTTACAATACCATGCGTCGGCAGAGTTTCTGACGGTCAATGCACTCACTCCCGTCCGGTCCTCTTCATCCTCGTACATTCTTGATAATGCATCTGGGACGTAATTGAGTGCACCTTTACGATGCTCTACCGTAAAGGTATGACCCTGCAGTTCTAACGCCCATCTGGCTAGACGACCCGATGGGTTCCGCAAGTTTTGCAGCCACTTCAAGCTAGAATGGTCTGTCACCACTCTAAAGTTGTAACCCTCGATGTAAGGACGAAACTTCTTAACAGCCCATATTACTGCTAAGCATTCCCTCTCGGTTACGCTGTAGTTCCGCTCCGCAGGTGTTAAGATTCTGCTTGCGAATTCTAATACCTTTTCTTCATCCTGAATAACTTGGTATAGTACAGCTCCTACTCCTGTGTCGCTGGCGTCTGTTTGCACGACGAACTGCTCCGTAAACACAGGTCTTTGCAGCATGGGTGCTGACGCGACAAGCATTTTTATCCTTTCAAATGATTCTTGTTGTCTTGTAGACCACTCGTACCTGACATCCTTCTTTGTCAGTTTTGAGAGGGGTTCTGCCAATGTCGCTAGATTTGGTAAGAATTTCTTATACCACGAAGCCATTCCTAAGAACCTTCTCAATTGTTTGAGGTTCTTAGGTGCAGGATAATTTATTATCGGCTTGATTTTATCAGGATCGGGTTTAAACCCGTCTCCATTTACCAGTACGCCGAGGTATTTGACTTCGTCGCGGCCGAATACACTTTTGTCCCAATTAATGGCGAGTCCTGCTTCCTGTATTCTCTTGAGCACATGTTCCAGCTTTGTCATGTGTTCCTTAAATGACTCCGTGACCACGATGATGTCGTCTAAGTATGAGAATGCATAGGGCTCCAGTGTTGGTCCAATCACCTTGTCAATTAATCGTTGGAACGATGCTCCTGCTTGACTGAGTCCATACGGCATCCTGTTAAACTCGTACAGTCCTTTCCCGGGAACGGTGAATGCAGTTATCGGGCGCGATTCCTTTTCCAGAGGTATCTGATGATATGCGCTGCTGAGGTCAATCGTTGAGATATATTTTGCCTTCTGCAGTTTGCGAAGAATATCCTCCATGTACGGCAAAGGATATGCATCAGCCTCTGATACCTCGTTTACTTTGCGAAAATCTACGCAAAACCTGTATTTCCCGTCCGCCTTTTTGACCATAACGACGGGACTCGACCATGCACTTGTTGATGGTTCTATGACTCCATTGTCAAGCATTTCTTGCACTTGCTCGTGCATCGTTTCCTCGATTTTTTTCGAAACCGGGTAATAACGCTGTTTTATCGGCCGCGCACCGTTCACATGGATCGCATGCTCGATCCAGCTCGTACAACCTAGTTTCTCTGGAAGTATAGATCTATACTTGGATATTAGCGTATCCAAGTCTTTCTTTTCCTCCTCTGTAGGGCAAGTTATCCCTACCGAGTTGAGTGAGCTCTTGAACGGAGATAATCCTGCCACCTCCAACGGGACCTCCCCGTTGGTGTGTTTCAGACGTAACACATTCTTGCAGGGATCTAATACAGCGTGGAAGCTGCGTATAAAGTTTACTCCAAGGTAGCATTCGTTTTCTATCTCAGACATAATGGCTACCTTGATATTCTTGCAGACTCCTTTAACATTGAAAGGTAACTTGACGTATCCAAGTAAAGGGCTTTGTGCGCCGTTTGCCATGCGGGCGCTCCTCCCTTCGGCGTTTATCAGCTTTTCACCTAAAGCTGAGGCTATCTGCAGCCCGTTCGGTCACATCACTGTCCAAGATGCCCCTGGATCGAACAACGCCTTCACGTCATATCCACCGACTGTGACGTCCAGCCACCATCTTGCTTCCACGTCCATATGTTCAGTCTCTGACCCTGAACAATCATGGTGGTCGCTTTCTTCATGTAGCTCGTCGACTTTCGGTGTTTTTACCTTTCGAGAAGGTTTTGCTCCTAATTCGCCGACTTGGAAAGAGCTGGAGACTTCTGTCGCCCTTTCCTTTCGGAGTTTCCCGAATCCTTGAACTTCGGGGAGACTGATCTTCTTCGGTCGTTCCTATCAGGTGAGTTTCTTTTCTTCGGCGCTGCAGCTTCACATTTTGCCGCAAAATGTCCTTCTTCGCCGCACCGGAAACACCTGAACTTCTTTTCCGCCCGGGGCTTTCCCGGGGAACTCGAACGACTCGAGTTTGGAGATTTCTTCTTCTCCTTCCGCTTGAAGGGTGACCCTTTTTTCTCGGGTTGACTTTCCTTGATTATCCAGCCTTCCATGAATTTCTCAAACATTTTCTGGATATCACCTGTTGCAACCGCTGCGATTTCGGGCTTTTTCTTCGGAAGTGATTTCTCCTTCTTAGCCTCACACTCCGTGTAATTCCGGAAATGCCGACGTTTCCGGAGCTGGTGGTGGCCTATAAGATTTCTCTATTTCTACGGCCAGCTCTGCATCTCGCGCTAACTCCAAGAACGTAGGGTAGTCTGCGAAGCTCTTCCTCGAGACTAACCTTTTGATTTCAGGAAGCATGTTCCTGTGTACTGTGTCGAGTTGCTCCTCGACACTTGGCATCGGTACGCGTTTTCTAAGTATGGCCCATAAATTTGCTACATACGTTGCTACGGGCTCATTCTTCCCTTGCGTCCTTGCTGCGGCTTCCCTTATCACACGTTCTTGGTATCCTCGAGCAGCACCCCACCATTGCATGGCTTCATCCTTGAATTGTTGCCATGTGTGCCATTGATACCTGCTATCTCGGTACCAGGTGCTCGCTGCTCCGGTCAACAGTTGACCTATTGCCGATAGGAGTTCTATCTCCGTGATATAGGCGGCTACCCTATATTCTTCCACCCTTTCTAAAAAGGTGTTTATGGATATTATTCCGCTCCCATCGAATCGGAAATCCCATTTCCTTACGATGCTTCCTATATCACGGTTTCTTCTTATATCTTCATGAATCCTATCGCTGATCCTTGATGACTCGTGCACCGGTATTGCATTGTTTTGCAATCTGCAGCTTCCTTCGGTCCTTGGCGATTCTTGATGTGTTATGTTATTTGCCGAGGCACGTTCTAACTTATTCAATCTTTCACCAAGGTTCGTCAGCTGGTCCATGATTGCAGCGAGTTATCGTTCCAATCCTGTTTCAACTTGGGAGTTTTGACTTCCTGGTTGTTGACGTGAATGTTCGCCCAGGCTCTGTCTCTCCTTTTTTAGGATTTCGTCTCTATCTCTCAGGCCTATCCTGGAGGGTTGAGATATTTGAGGTTGCGTCTGTTGCATATTTGTAGAGATTATTCCTCTTCCAACAGCCTTCGCTTCAATTGTTGCGTCTCTTCTGCTGCTGGTAGGTTGGGGTTTAACCTACACGTCTCTTGAATTAGGTTAATGTAGTCCAACCGTGCGTCTACCCGAATTCTCCATCCTTCGGTATTTGAGGATTCGGGTTCCTCTACAAATTCTTCCTCTTCATAGACTCCATAAAGCCAATTCTGGAGTCTATTCCATTGAGAGATCTTCGAGCCGTCTGCTCTTAACCTCAGTGCAGTCAGCGCTTCATAAACCTGACTGTCTGTCTGGTTCACGCACCAGTTCGCGATCTCATCTATCGTGGACTCTTCCATGATAGGACGATTGATTTCGCACGCACGCTTAAGAGAAAGAGAGAGAATTTACGCCTAACTAGTGCAATACACTTTTCGCTGTATTTCCCTTGACAAGGTCTAATTTTTCGAACAAATTAACCGAAAAAATTATTTTGTCTTGAAGTAGTTGCAAACCACAATTTTTGATACTTCAAAACAAATCGGAAAAACCCGGAAAATTCTGGAAAAACCCGGAAAATTTTGGATTTTTCGATTCTCTTTATCCAGATTAATTTTTGAAAAATTGTAAAAATTTTGTCCGGAAAAGTCGGAAAATTTTTCCCTCACCCCCGGAAAACTCTTTTCCCGAAAGTACTGGAAAATTTTTTCCTTTATACCCCGGAAAACCCCGGAAAATTCATCACGATTTCCCGGAAAATCGTTGGGAAATGTAGCTTTCCTTTTTCCCTTCCCGGTGTACTTTACCCGGAAAAGCTACGCCTTGTCACTTGGAAATTACGGCGATTACACTGTGTAGCACGATAAGCCGATTTAATGCATGCACAATACGCATGTATAATATTAATTATAAAAAAAACAATTTTATAAAATTTTAATCAATATCGGAATAATGTATATAAAAAAAAAATTTTATATTAAAGTAGGTCACCACTCTACTTCGCTTGGCGTAAATCCTTCTAATACAAAAAAAATTTTGAAATCTATTCAATCATATGATCGAACATATGATATAATATTTCGAAATAATATTTTAAAATTTTAATTTTCTCTCTCCGTCACTCTTATAGACGAATTTTTAACGAGTTAGAAATTCGTCTTGGCCGAAACACACGGCCGATGTAAACACCGCTGTGTTTACACTCGCGTTCGCTCGCGGTCACTCAAGCTCTATTCCGCTGCACACACATACACCGGAGGATCCCGATTGCCACACCAATACGTTGGGCGCCAATTGTAACGGGCTTTCCCGTTACAATAATTTTTATATACTCTTTCTGATTAAATTTTACCCACTCACCTTGCACACAGGTACGCTTACCCGTGACGGTCGCTCAGTCCGCAAAATCCGCTAATTTTGCCCGCGGAGGCGGCGGGATTCGGGCAGTCAGGATTCCTGAAAACGTCCGCGAAATTTTCCTTTACGAGGGGATCGGGAAACGAAATTTAAAGGTGCTTAATTAATACGCGGTTAGGTTGATGAAGAGATAACAATTTTATTTCTCACACACTTACACTCGCAACGCTCGACGCGGGGCCCGCTCGCTGATTACATAAATAAAGCTTAAATCTACTTACAATAATTGGTTCGACTTAATAATTAAGTTGTTCCTCGCCCCGAGGATCGCAGAGTTAAGTAAAGCTGCTGGGAGGTCGCCGATCTCCCCAGGTCCTTCCTGGTTAACGCCTCGCTGGATCCGGGCTCAATACCCCTAGCTTCTCCCTGCTATGGCTCGTACCTCCACACAACTTCACCAGCCACCCACAAGATCTCGCACCCACGTGTCACGATCTCCTCGTACAAAACACGCGTCTTCTCACCGACTTGCTTGTATTTTCCGAGAGAATTCGTAAAAGCGAAAATGCTCGATGATGCTTGAACCGTAAGCGAAATCAATCTGGGAAGCTCGCGGGCCGCTACTCGCGAGTTCCCCCTCTTTCGACCCATGGCCGAAATTTCCCGATTCGGGCCCTGGTTCTCTCGAATCGGGTACTAACGCGTTACAATATATATATATATATATAATAAATATAACAATACATACAAACATAGATAAATATTAAATAAAAAATTACAAAAAAGAATAATAAATGCAATACATTTCATATATTGTATTTATATGAAATATATTGTATTTATTATTCTGTTTTGGGATTACATATAAACAAAATAATATGTAATAATAAATTCATTTTGTCATAAACACAATATTTATTCATATAATAAATACAGGTTGAATTAAAACTTCTTTATTTATAAATTTTTTTATATTTCGAAAATGACCTAAAGTTTTTTTATTTTTATTAATACTTCTATTCCTGTCTTTACAATATTTATATATAATAAATCTTACTGCGAATTGCAAAATCTCATCAAAAACATTATGTTTATGACAAAATGAATATTTACATTTAAAGTCCTTGTAAAATGTAGCTTTAAAATAATCTTCAAAATTAAATGCATGTGCATTCGTTGAAGCAAATTTATCAAATTGTAAATCTATTTGTATTATCTATACAAATAAAGAGTATGTTGAACAAGTTTTTAAAATCGTTTTTTGGTACATAATTTAAATTAATAAAAAAATCATAATATATACTGAATATTATAAACAGAAGAATTAAAATTAAAATTATTTAAATTATATACTGTATAAAAGCTAAAAAGTTTGCATAAAATAATTATAATTAAAATAAAATATAACTAAAAAAATTAAACGAAATGTTCTGAAGTTATTACTACACATTTTATAATATAAATTCAATATTACATTGTAAAAAAGAAAAATAAAAATAGTAAAATGAAATCTATAATATTAAAAAATGAAATTAATGTATGTAATAACGTATGTAATAGAATATAAAATATAATAATGAATATTATACTTTTGGCTTTTAATGTTCAATAATACATTAAAAAACACTGTAACATAGTAGATGTATAAACATAATATATATAATAGTTTTATTAGAAAAGATTTGCATCGAATAATTTAAATTAATAATAGAAAGAAATAGATAGAATTATTAGAATAATTTGGTTTTAAAATATTACTTATTTATTTAAAATTTATCAATGTTATTTATCCCTTATTGCTGGTATCATAATTAGTACAGCAGGTACCCCCCATCTCCCCCTTTTGCTGGTATCGTAATTAGCACAACAGGTACAGCAGGTACCCCCACCTCCGTTTTTGTTGGTATCATAATCATGAAAGAAATGGAAAAGGTGCATTTAAAGAAATTTTGAAACAAAATTTTAGTAAGACAGAACTTTTCGCACGTGTTTGGTGTTTCGTGCAATTGGTGACACAGATGTTTGACGAATATTTTCATTTCTACGGGAAACAAATTTTACTGCAATTGCATTTTCGTTTTCCTGAACAAAATTTTTAAAGATTCTTTGAGAATAAATCTAAAACATTATATTGAATGTATTAGAATTATTTCAAATAATGAATCGAATTTTTTAGTAAAACTTTTAATAATATATAAATTTTTTTTTTTGATCAAATAATTTTTAAAATTGTTCTAATTGTTAAAAATTAATATTTTCAACATTTTTTATAATTTTCAAAATTCACAAATTTTTTCAAAAATTTTTTTTTTTCATCAAATAATTTTTAAAATTGGTAAAAGTGTCTACAAAAAACATTTTCATCTCTGTTTTTAATATTAATAATAAGAGAAATTCTTCATGCACTAGTAAAAGTAGTAGGTAATAAATTTATTACTTTACCTGTGCCGAAGTTCAAAATCTGCAAATGGCACAGATGAAATAATAAAAGTATTAGTTTATACTCTCACTATTGTATGTAAATCTTTTCGTATACAATTGATAGAGCAGGCGAATTTACTGTATTTATACATCGCTTTTAAAAATTTTAAGCACATAAAGATTTATATTATTTCATAATATTTTAAAGACAATATATATTTTCATATTGTATTGAAAATAATTTGTTAAAATTTTTTTTCTACTTTTATTTAATATTATTTTTAATTTGTAAGTTTTAAGTTTATTTATGGCGGCTGAATTATCTTCTTCCTCTATAAAACAAAAATTTTTTATAAACACTTCGAAACCTATTTAAAAAAAAAGGTATATACAGCAATAAGAAATTGAAATAATCATAACATTATTAATAAAAATGTTTTCAGTTATATTAAATTATTTTCAAAGCTCGAAATATTTCAGATGTCTCTTTTTTTTACTCGTAGTTCGTATAGCTGTATATACCTTTTTTTTAAATAGGTTTCGAAGTGCTTATAAAAAATTTTTCTTAATTTCCCATGTGTCTACCCGGAGCGCTAAAATCGCTTCGGAAGTGCGAGAGAGAGAAAAGATATTTTAACCACCATGTTTGTTTCTTATGTAAAGCATTGAACTTAACATTCTCTTATTTACTCTTCTGTGCCTGCTCTGTAAGAAATGAATGAAACGATGGGCATAATTCCCACCACAACTTTATATTAAGAATAGGGGAAGAAGGTAGTTTCAATATACATTTCTTTACGTACGTCTCTAACCTTTTTATTCATAAACAAATGTGTCTACTAATGTACATAAATAATTTTTTTATAATATACATTATATTTTTATAGTATACATTAATTTTTTATATTTAACATCCGCTTAAAAAAACATGTACATAAATTCTGATCACATAGATACATTGATAAGATATTTTATAAATTATATAATGTATTACATAAAAAAAATTAAACATGTATTTACATGTTATATCATTATAACTTATATCATTCTAAAATGTGACAAAAATTTTCTTTGTTTTATTTCTATATGATTTACATACATTTTATAATTTACATATATTTATAAGCATAAATAACTTAGTAAACTATAAGATACATTATTTTTTAATATTAAATAATATTATCCTAATAAACTTAACTATTATAATTTTTTATGATATGTATTAATTTTTTTTAATTAAAAAATATTTTACACTATTTTTAATACAATAATAATAAATATAATAATATAATGTTCTTGTTAATGATTTTAAAATTAAGTACAACAAAATCATATGTCTAAAATATTTTTGAATTTTCTATTATGTTATGAGTTATTTCTTGAAGCTCTCCTACTATTATTATGATCTCGTGCTGTGGCATGAATTTTTACAATCAACAAAAAATATAAAGCATATAATCTATGTACATAACAATTATTTTCTTTATTGAACCATTATGAATATTTTTTATTTACTATTTCTTCTATTAAGTTTTGTAATCTGTTTAATAAATTTCATTTTTGCCAGACACTTTCATGATATAGTGTGAAAGTTTCAAGTTGACTATTTACAATTTCAACATATTCATCAGATGGTCGTATTAAATATGACGAACGAGAAATTTCATCAATTTAATACGAATATTCTCTAAAGGATATATATTTTTCATTAATATTTAAAATATCACTTGCATTTTTTGTTAATGAAAATCGATATTCGTCACAATTATATTTTAGAATACATTTTTTTGATATATACCCGGCAAAAAATACTATCGCTTTTTTTCGAATAACTATTTTTCACCTATCTCAACTATATTATTTTCGTCCATTTCATCAAATAAATTCATTAATTCAACCGCTTTATTTATTTCAAAAGTTTCATTTAATTCTATATTCGAAAGTTATATCAACTACTTTATTATTAATAATATTAATATTATTTATTGAATTATCTACATTTTCTACAAAAGTATTAAATGTTTACTTAAAGAAATCAAATTTGTAGATAAAATATGTCTAAAGGCTAATCTATAAATCCGGAAAGTTGGATTTGGATTAAAGCCACCCGTTACCCGCAATTTTGAATGAGCATGCTCTACAGAATCTTCATTGCAAAGAGCTGTTGCTAATTCAAAATCGGGGTAAATAAATTTAATATCTTCAAATACCGATAAAATAGCATTTACAGTTTTTTTCACTCCCGGAAAACAATGTGGCTTCTTACATTTAGAATCAGTGTTAATTGTTCATAGTTCGGACCAATCAACAAATTCTTTTAATGTCTCAGGGTTATTTTTTGACAATGGACGTTTTTTCTTATGAACCGTTCGCAAAAAATACGAATTACACGCATCGATCACACGATCGTGTCCACGTTTTTAGTTTTTGATTACCTAAATGAAAAATTTATTTTTATAGAAAAGAATGATATATACACATTTATATTATACAGCAATGCCTTTCTATCGTGTACACACACTGTCTCTTTCTCTCTCTCTCTCTCTCTCTATCATGTACTCATAGTCGCCTATTGACTATATGATATTTTATAAAATATTTAAAAAATAAAATTATTTACCTGAGTGTTCTATCCATATTTGTTGACGCTCAACTTTTACTGGAAATTTAAATAGTTTTACATTATCTCTTGTATTAAAACAATTTAAATATGAGCACTTATCATATACACTAAACTTCTTAATTTTAAAAATGTTCAAAAAAATCTATAATAAAATAATAAATACAATAAAATTATATGAATTATTAAGAATTTATGAACTTTAGAAAACTTAAAATTTATAAATTCAAAGCCTCCACCACTCATTGAAACACAATTGAAAATGACGTGTTTGTTATTGTATAAATCACGGAGAACTATAAGCTAAACGTTTGTGTGTGTATACAATTTAACAATATTTATTTCAAAATATACATGAATTGTACCTAACGATTTTTTATTTATTAGCGGGCAACTATTTGGTAACGTTTAAACCAAATTAATATTGACGTACATGAAATCTAAATGATATATAATATATTATAATGCTATATGAGTCATATTGATATACGGATTAGAAAAAGTGGCAGAATCCATATCCGATATAATTTATTATTAAAATAATCGTGGAGGACTCCCATACCTTTATAAAAATCTGCATTTTTTGAAACTGCACTTAAAAAATTAAAGGATATTATATTTGAAACTGTCTAAATCGGTTTTTTGGATTTTAATAATATTTTTAAATTATGATGTAAGAAATAAAAAGATGCAGAAATTATGTACAACGTTGTTTTTTATACAATATCGGTTGGGTTTGTGGTTCTCGTACACTTATAAATGAACGCATTTTTTTAATTTGTACTTGAAAATTCAAATGTTTCAGTTGCTGAAAAATGGCTAAAAGTTTTTTTAAAACATACTAGATATAAAAATTGTTCGTCGCTTTCTCCTTCCTTCGACATCTCGAAGATGCGAGAGAGTAACCGCCCGATCATGGAATAATCGGAAGGGCGGTCTCCGATTATATTGCGGGAGGATTTGCAAGGAACAGTTTTCCTTCCGGCTACTCAACGCGCACTCAGCATTGAGGTTTGGCTTGATGCGTTTCGATTTTCCCGATTTGAAGCCGTCGTCTTTCTCGAATCTCGCAGCACAGCATTATTCATCGATATTTATACGCGGTGGTAATCTGTGCATCACTTTTTGCGAAATCGTGTGTGTGTGTGTGTGCTCATTGTAAGTGTCTATGGCGGTCATCTTTTGAACGCAAGGCTGACTTCCCCAGCGGATACACGCTCTGGGAAGATCAGCGACTCCAGCGGACCGATCTCTAGGTGACAGCGAGAGACACTGGACGCCGAATGAGGCGACAACAAGAGCATCTCTTCCACCGCGGCAACGTAGCGTTTATACAATTATTATATTTGCGTGGCTTTTCCCCTCGCTCGAAAGGGGGTTCTATGCTGTAAAATCCGCGGAGCCCGATTAAACAATTTCTGCGTGGCTCAAATTGTTCTATCTAATTTATTTGCAGCATCTCGATAATCATTCCCTTACTCCTTTCCCTTTTTTACAATAATCAATAATAATCTATAAACAAAAATATTTGCCAACTTACTAATTGTATTTTAAAATAGTGTTTCTAGACGTGTATCATTGTATAAGAAGTAAAAAATTTTAATTTTAACGCCGTGTGTATTCTGAACATGAGAGAGAGATAGGGAGACATCGTACGAGAATGAATGAGTGGATTCGGGGATATGAGCGAAAGAGATAGATATGCCATATATTGAAATCGAGGGATACAGAGAGGGCGCACGCACGAGAATGAGAGAGATAGACACAACATAGCTTTACAGCTTGAGAGTGAGAAAGAAGGAGGGAGCTTGTAAGAGTGAGAAAGGTAGACATCTCATTAAAATATGATTCGGATATTAATTGTGTGACGGTTATGTTATTTTTGCCGGGGATAACTCAGGGGGGAATCGGGGTTCGAGGTTTTTGGTGAAGTGACGGGGGTTCAAAGAAATTACAGAGGGACTTTACATATAAATGAAATTTAATTTATAAAGTTAAAAAAAGAAAATATACATATGAAATCTTAGCCTAGGCACATACAAAAAAAAATAAAGCAAATCGGCGGTGAAAGAAGAATTCGCTTATAACATTTACGCGGTGAATAATTTTGCTTACAATATTTCCGCGGTAAAAATCTTCGTTTAAAATGTTCACGCGGTAAAATTTTCGCTTACAATCTTTCCGCGGTAAAAATCTTCGTTTATAATGTTCACGCGGTAAAATTTTCGCTTACAATATTTTCGCGGTAAAAATCTTCGTTTATAATGTTCACGCGGTAAAATTTTTCGCTTACAATATTTCCGCGGTAAAAATCTTCGTTTATAATGTTCACGCGGTAAAATTTTCCGCTTACAATATTTCCGCGGTAAAAATTTCCTTTATAATTTTTACGCGGTAAAAATTCCGTATATAATATTTATGCGGTAAAAAAAATTCGTTTATAATTTTTACGCGGTAAAAATTCCGTATATAATATTTACGCGGTAAAAATCTTCGGAAAAAAAAAGATTTACATGGCGAAAGTGGGTTTCGCCATCATTCCGCAAGGTTATGCTGGCGCGGCGGTCGCGGCAAGCGGAGAGTTCGGCTGGCGGGCGCCAGGGGGCGGTGCGGTTGCTAGGGCCCGCTCGGGCTGGGCCTCAGTCGGCCGGCGGAGCTCCGCGCGGCCGGTCGAAACTTTTCGCCCCTCTGCAGGACGGTCCAGCGAGCCTGGATGTTTGTCCGCTTGGGGGCGTAGTTTCGTCGTTCCTGCGCTGGTGCTCCGTCAGTTCGACGGTGGTGGTCGTCCGAGCCGGACCTTTCGAAACGTTCGACGGCTGTCGACGGCGGCGAGCCCCCAGTGATCCTGGGGACACCCGGAGGCGACAACCGATCTCATCCGCGGCGACGGGTCTCCAGCGAACCTGGGGGAACCACGACGAGGAGGATGATGCCGGGGGGGTACCTGCAGCCGAGGCCACGCCGTCCCCCAGTGATCCTGGGAGTCCGTCGGGGCGTCGACGCCGGTTTCCTTCGGCGGGGTAGTCGGCGTTCGGTTCTCTTCCTCTGCAGTTACCCTTCAGAGATCCTGGAGGGGCATCGGAAGGCGACACGTCAGTCGACTAGGACCTTGTGTGCCGTGCGGTCGAATTTATGTGTTGCTCGACGGAGCGGCGATCTCCGTCGAGCGCCGAGTGCTGGTGATGGTGGGGCGCTCGGACGGTGCGCGGAGCATCCTCGTGGCTGCGCGGGTGAGAGCTGGTGGGGCAGTTGCCCGGGTGGGGATGTGGTGATGGTGGGGTTATGGTGTCGGTGCGGGATTGCGGCGGCGGTGTTGGACTGCGGCGCGCTCTGCGGGGCGCCGCAGCCCCGTTTTCGTGAGGAAAATAGCCTTTTCCTCACAATTGTAAATAAAGTACTACAAATAATTGTTATTAAATGAATATATATTATATACAAAATAAGTGCATGCTTATACATACGAATACATGTGTATTTGTATTGAAAAAAACAATTTATCAAATAATAACTTTTTAAATTTAATTTACTATTTGGAAAATAATAAAATACAAGTTTTAATAAAGTATTTTAAAAAATTACTCGTAAATTTAAATAAATAAATTTTACTTTAAAAAAAAAAATGTTAAAGATAATTGTATTATTTTTTAATAAGATTGGATATGAAAAGAATAAAAGTGGTAAAAATAAACAAATTTTAATTTAATAATTCTCAATAATATACAAATTAATTATAATGTTAGAATTTGGTCGTAGTGAACCTAGCATAGCTATAAGCATTCATTGTATACATAAATACATGTACATAACATTGCGTATGTGATTGAGTTGAAAAAGCTGCTTCTGCTCGGCCGATCGCCTTTCATTTTTGTTCTACAAATTCATATTTAATTTTCGTCTTCGGTCATACGAAGAATCCCACTATGCCTTTTTTTATAATATTTATTACAATTTTCGTTTTATTTTACAAATATATAATATAAAAAAAAGAAGACTTTAAGTAAGAATAAGATTTAAAATAATATTACAATAAAATGCGGACACCGCATATATTAAAAAGAATTTATCGCTCGCTTAACGTGTAGCGTTACTTGTTTTCAATCGTTGATCTCGATCGGCTGTTTAGACGTCCTTGCGAATGTAGTTTGAGTAGTCCGGAAGGCCAGTGAGAGTTTTAAATTTCTTCCTATGTAGCTTGCTGTCACCACTCCGTTGTAGTTGTGGGTCCGGAGTTCCCAATTATGATAAGAATTTTGAGAGTTTCTTGAACGACAAATGCAGAGTCGAATATCGTATACAGTTTAAGTTTTAATTGCTTATAGATCAACTGAATTAAAAATTGGCAAAAAGTGCATAATGATAGTTAGGTGTGGCTTTTATAGCCTTTTAAATCTTTCCCCACCATAACACCTTTAGAGATGAGATTCGAAAGAGGGTGATCTTCTTCGAATTGATAATTTTACAATAGCCTGTCCAGGAATTTATCAGTTATCGGCCATAAACAGAAACAACGACCTTTATCTTCGTAATTTTAGCTTAATTTCGTATGCATAAAAGTTAATTATATTTTTTTTCATAATAAAGATTCGATCGTAAGTGAATCTTTATTTACAATTGAAATGTCGCATGCAATGCGACATTTAATATTTAAATAAAAAAAAAAATAACAAAAATTTTCTGACTTAATATTGAACAATCAGCTTTCTGTCAATTCGCATAGCAGAAGAATTTTAAAAAATTTTGAAGATATATTTTTTTTTACTTATAAAATAAACAATTTCATATCATAAAATTTTTTTAATAATTACATTATTACTTACATTATTACTGTTCACGAGAAAATTTTTATGCAATTATTGAATAATTTCTTTTCAAGATAAATCTGTTTTTTGGGGTTAATTAAAAAAAGACAATTTTGAATTTTTAAAAAAAAAAACAATTGTTTATTCGTTTATATTTTTTTTATAAAAGCAACATGTTATTTATGTATATTTTTCAATTTGTACCTGGAACCCAAGAAATGCAAAGTTTGCTAACCTTTAAAAAAATTAAAATATTGAAAAGGAATCGGCAGTTGAACACATTGTACACCCACACATATATACAAAGTTTTTTTTACTTCTTTTACTTTTGAAGCTTAATTTACTTTTCGACGACGAAATTGTAAAATCTGTATCAAGGCTAAAAGAATGTTCAAAATAACAAATACAGTTATTTGTGTAATAAGAATTTTTTATTATCTTTTAACTAAATTCAAAAATATTTTCATTACATTTATACAAAATAGATGTACTTTTAAATTGTAATTCAATGGAATTTGAAATTGAATGTAAACTGAAAGTTTTGTTAATATTTAATTTAACTTATAAATAAATATTAATATTTTAATTGTTATTACTAATACAAAACATTATTTTTAGAAGCAATTATTATTATTATTTTATTATTAATTTATTTTTCAGAATTCATAGTAAGAAAATATAATTTTATAACGAATTATATTATAAAAATAAATATATATATATATTTTCATTATTTATAACAAATATTAATATTTATTAATATATAATAATAAATTTTATTATCATTGTATTTATATATTTTTTAAATAAATATAACTAAAAATGGTCAGGCGAAAAGCTGCTGTACATTTTGAAGAAATTTTAAAATGTATAAAAAATTTTGACTTATTTAATAAAAACAAAATAAAAAGTAAATCTGATGAAATATGGCAAATAATTTCTAATTGTTTAAAAAATGTCATAAAACCTGTGAATGTGTACAATTATATTGTACAAAACCGTAATAATTTATTAAAAAATTATAAAATGAAAAGAGGTATTGAGGATGATGTTCATACTAAAAATACCATTCAAATTAAAAAAAATTTGAAAAGAAAAAATACTAATGATGATTCATTAGAATTTAATTTTTCATTCTCTAATGAAGAAAGGAATAAAATAAGTCCAGTAGATAAAGTATCTATATCTTTACAGGAAGGCTGGACAGAAATTATAAGAAAAAAAATATGGCAAAAGGAGAAGTTGTCTTGTGCTTTCAGATTTAAACGGCATCATGTTGATGTCGGAAACATATTTTTTAAAGCTGAAGGTTAATGCACTTCGTGCCATACACCGATATTAATATATTGTAAAAAAACCAATACTTGGGAAGACAGTGATTTTTACTGTCGAGACACGATATGTAAAACATATCTTCCATAATAAAAAAATTCGGTTACAAAAAACCGAAAAATAAAAATTCAAAAAGAATTGGTCAATAAACTACAAAAACAATTGCGCAGATAAATGGATCAAAAATATATGGATTATAATGATTATAATTATTATAATCATTATAATCCATATATTTTTATATTATAAAATTATAAAATTATAATGATTATAATGATTATAATCTTCAATAGCAATAATGAAAGCCCCATGACCAACATTCTCAATGTCATCCTACTGATAAGATGATAAAAAGAAAAATGTGCTAAATGGATATAAATCTGTTATAAAAAGTATTAAAATAATACATTATAAACAAAAATCGGCCCTTTTAAGGGCCCCATAATTTTCATACAAGGAATGATTATTCAATAACAAAAAAATAATTTACATACTATATCATATTATTAAATTCCTTTTCATACAAAATGCATGATATCCATATTAAAACGTCTACATAATATAAAAAAACTATAATCTACAATAAATTAGAAAGTATTTTATGACTATGAAAATAAATAATTTATAAATAAAAAACTAAAAAATTAAAGATAAAATTAAAGTAAAAAACGCTTGTACAGACATATAGATTCATTAAGAAAAGCGGTAAAACCTAAGACTTCATTATAGATACTAAATTAAAAAATAATCATACTATTCAATACATTAAACGTAAAAAAAATCCAGTAATATATATTAATTTATTAATGTGAAATACTAAAAGGATATTGAAAATAACATATAAAGTTATTTAATGTAATAAAAATATTTCTGATCTTTCAATTACAAACAAACATATACAATATACAAAAAATATTCTAGGCATATACTTTCCAAAGCATTCTAGAAACATCAATAATGATATTTTAAAAATAAATCTTAATACAGTAAAAAATATTGGTATTTACTAAAAAGAAAAGTACAAGTTCAATAAAATCATAAACAGTTTATGAAATTTGAAGTTAAACGCATTCATATCAATAATATTATTGCCAAAATTTTTTTAATTAATAAGATTTATTTTATTTGAAAGTTATATATGTGAAAGCTTGCGTAACCGACGAATTTTCGGATCTGCAAAGGAATCGGCATAAGAATGATTGTACACCGATACAACATATGCAGAGGTATTTCATATCTTTTGCTCTTGAAGCTGAATTTTGATTTTCGACTACGAAATTAAAAAAATTTGTGTTGTGGCGCCATCTCTTTATTTTGAGCTGAACTATATTTTTGTATTTTACTGGTACTACAGAGCATGATAATGGGATAAGTAGATTCCGCTTTTAGATTATATTTTTTTATTTGTTTATAATAAAAAAATTAGATGCTCTTGTAAATTTGGACTGGTGGATCAAATTTAGGCTGGTCAGTATCAATTATTTTATAATAGTTTTATGGGCGAAAACTCGATTTTTGTATGAGATATCTATGATCGGAGATTTCTTTAAATCGTAGTGGTTTTTATTTATTTATATGGAATGGGCTAAGTATCTAATTAAGATTTTGGTGGATCAAATTCGAGCAATAAAAAATACATCGAAATTTATCATTTTTAACATGGAACTGTAAAAAAAAAAATCGATTTGGGCTGGATAGTAGGTGGTCAATTCTTTTATACCAATTTCGTTACCGTAAATACGATTTTTTAAAGAGTTATCTATGTTCGAATAATTCGTAAAATCGGGGTGGTTTTTATTTTAGGAATGAGCTAATTATCTAGTTAATATTTTTGTGGAACAAATTCAAGCATACCATAAAATACATTGATTTACATAATTTTTAACGTGGGACTATAAAAAAAAAATCAATTTAAGCTGGATGGTAGGTGGTCCATATTGTACATTTCTATTCAGGGGGGTGAAGCCTTAAATGGGCGGAGTGACGACAAACTAACATGCATACGACTCATATAATATAAGAGCCCTGCACTTATTTTGTTATACAGTACTGTATCCCTCATACATCCCTTTTTATAAGCCGGTCCTGATGACTAGCGCATATGTTCATTCTATTCTTTTCACAGTTCGTAGAAAAGTTATGTGTTGTGAAATTATGTATACAAGGCGTGATTTTTTAAATGAATTGAGAATATTTTTGATAAAAATTCTTGCTGAATATTCTATAAGATGAAGAAAAATAGTTTTCGAAGTGATTAAGGTAAGTATAAACATTTTAATTTAATTAAATATTTATAAATAAATTTTTTTTTTATATAAATATAAATATAATATGTAATTATAGGTTATAAAGTTTTTCAATTTTTGTTTATATTTTTGTATTTATTTGATGGTAATTTTAATAAGAAATACATAGTACTTTATCAAAATTTATTTTAATCTTAATATTAGAAATAATTATATACATTTTTTTGCATTTATATACATTTTATATACATTTAGTAATATAAAAAAGTATTCGCATTTATATACATTATATACATTTAGTTATTATAAACATTTTATTTACATAGTACAATTTAGCGTTAAACAATTTCAATATATATATATACAAGTGATCTAATATAAAATATGATTCAAAAAATATGTTTATTTAATATCTATTTCAATGAATCTTTTGATTTTAATAATTGTACATAATTAGAATTACCCTAATAGTTAATTATTTTTCAATACTCTTCTTCAACACATTATTTATAATTTATATAAAAATATATAATATTAATATTTTTAAAACTAATGTTAAATTTAAAATTTTTATAATATTTTTTTTATTTTTAGATGGAAACCAATACTACTATACAAAATTTCATATACAATATAAAGGAGGAAACAACAAGTGTAAATAGTGTATAATATATTTTGTAATTAAAAGATAAAAATATATTTTACAATTATCTTTACATATAAAAATGTATACATTTTATTTATATTTTGTTTTTATACTTTATTTTAAAAAAACACATCCTGTAATGTGTTTAATATATATTAAATTATAATTAAAAAATCATATTCATAATTTAAAAAAAACACATCCTGTAATGTGTTTAAAATATATTAAATTATAATTAAAAAATCATAATTTTTTTTAATAAAACAATAATTGTAATTAAAAACTTGTACGCATACAATTGACAACTATTTAAATTATATATATATATATAATAGTATAAATAATATTATGATTTAAATAGTTTTCAATTTTATGCGTACAAGTTTTTAATTACAATTATTGTTTTATTAAAAAAAATTATGATTTTTTAATTATAATTTAATATATATTAAACACATTACAGGATGTGTTTTTTTAAAATTAATATTCATAATTTAGCATAAAAATTTTATATTTTTTTTATAGTTCACATGCACTCGCCAGAGGCGCTAGTGGCAATGTGTGAGTGCGAGAGAGAAAGAAGACTTTTTTGGCCCCCATGTTTGTCTCCCTTATTTAACACGGGGCTTACACTTCTTTTACTGATGTTCTGTGTTTCTATTCAACGACTTGCACCATCTATTAGCTGAGCGCGGTATTTGAGCAATTGTTTACACTTAAACTAAACACATGTTTAGAACATGTTAATATTGCAACTATGTTTAAAGAAGAAATTGTATCATCAAAAAGTATTAGAAAATCCTGGAAAGTAGTCAATCGAGAGCACAAAGAAAGTCGAAAAAAGTGGCGAGAAGAACGTTTGCTCAAAAAAGTGTGCTCCAAAGAGGAGAAAAAAAAAGAACAGGAATTAAAAAAAGATTTTATTGATGATAAAAAAAATTTTGAGGCTCAAAAAATTTCAACAATAAGTATTGCTGTTCCTGGTTCCATTTTAGATAATGCACAATCTCATGAATTAAAAGCCTATGTATCAGGACAAATAGCAAGAGCGGCTTGTATTTACCAAGTAGATGAAATTATTGTTTTCGACGATAGAGGTGAAATTACAGAAATAGAAAAAAAATTAGAAACAGATTATTTGCAAGAAGTAAGACCTGCATGTCTACAACTTGCAAGAATTCTTCAGTATTTAGAATGCCCACAGTATTTGAGAAAATATTTTTTTCCAATACATAAAGATTTACAATATGCAGGATTACTTAATCCTTTGGATGCACCACATCATCTTAGACAACAAGATGTAAGTTTATTCCGAGAAGGTGTAGTCAGTAATAAGCCATTAAAAACTGGGAAAGGTTCTTTAGTAAGTAATTTTATATAATTACTTAAATAAGTTAATACATAAATAACCAATTTAAATAATAATATGATTACAGATTAATGTTGGACTTTTAAACGATATCAGAGTTGAGAAAATTTTAACCAGTGGCTTAAGAGTCACAGTTAAAATTCCAGTGAATCAAGAAAATCCTAAAAAATTAAAAGGTATTATTGTACCTCCAACACTACCAAGAGCAGAAATTGGAGTTTACTGGGGATATTCTGTTAAATTAGCATCCAGTCTTTCAGAAATTTTTAGTAAATGTCCATATCCTGAAGGTTATGATATTTCAATTGGGACTTCGGACAAAGGAGAATCAGTTGATAATATACTACCTAAGAGTTTAAAATATAAACATGCTTTAATTGTATTTGGAGGTTTATCAGGAATAGAAGAGGCTATTGAAGTTGATCCAAATATTAATGTTGATGATGCTTCATTAGTTTTTAATATGTACTTGAATACATGTCCACAACAAGGCTCAAGGACCATTAGAACTGAAGAAGCTATTTTATTAACACTTGCAGAATTAAGAACGAAACTAGTTCCAGAATTTCCAATTTTGAATCATTCACAATATTTTCAGGAATGTAAAATTCTAAAATCTCACAGTGAAATGCACAATGAACATTAATTTTAAATAATAAAATAATTAATCTAAAAAAATTGTTAAAAATATTTAAAAATTAATAATTTTAATTATTTTCTAAAGCATTATTTACAGTACATTTCATATCTCTAATAGTTTGAGCTGGGTTGTTAGAATTTATTATTGCTGTACCAGACACAATCATATTGGCACCAGCCTAAAAAAATATTTTTAATAAATGTTAAAAAAAAATAATAAACATTTACAATTTAGATTAATTTACTTCGGCGCATGCATTAATAGTATTTGGTCCTACTCCGCCATCTACTTCAATATCTAAATCAGGATAAGTTTTTCGTAACCACGATACTTTACTCATCATAGATTCCATAAAAGTTTGTCCTCCAAAACCTGGCTCTACTGTCATTATCAAAACCATATCAACATGGTTAATATATTTAGTAATAACATCTACAGGTGTTATTGGTTTTAAAGCTATTCCAACCTGAAATTAAAAAAATAAATAAAATTGATAAAACTTATATTAAAATGATAAAATATACAGTAAAAAAATGTATTGAATTACATTCATTCCAGCTTCTCGAACTTTACGACAAACTAATGGAACATTCTGAACAGGTTCAATATGAAAAGTATATTGGTTTACACCAGCATCAGCCATTGGTTCAATCCACTAAAACATTATTTAAATGTCTATTAAACAAGAAATGCTTTTAATACAAAAAGAAAAAAGTAATAATAATTTTAAAAAAATATAATAATACAAAAAAATTAGCTACTTTTGAATTTATTCCAATTAAAATTTATAACATGTATTTTATATTTAATAATTTATTTCTTAGTCTTATTATAATTTAAATAAATTAAATTTTTATTTCATGTGTTTTGCATATACTTTAGAAATTTCTTAATAATGTTTTACAAATATTTTTAACTATATATTGATTACACAATATTAGGTCTGTAAATTATAATAGATATTTTAAAAATCATAAATATCAAGTTTTAATCTAAATGTTTCATAGTAATAATAATAATAATAATAATAAAGCACATTTCAATTCCGTAAAATTTAAATTTAAAAGAATAGAAATTTATATTTTTATATTTCTTAAATTAAAAAAAAACGTATAAATTTAATCTTAAATATTTGTACCATTATATAGTCTTAAGATTTCAATTTATATCGATATTTTTTAACTATATTTATTTAATAATTATTAATGGATATTCAATATAATTAAGTAAAACAATTGGCATTTTTTATCTATGTGTAAATGAGATTGATGATCTAATTCAGGTGTATTGAGAACAAAAATTTTCCTTTTTTATTTTTTCTGCCGACCTTTCGACAATTAATGCGTTGTTCTTTTCAAGACTTAAAAATAATTTAACAAAATTGAAATTATAAAAAACGATGTGTGTCATTTCATTAACATTACCCTGTACTATAAATGGCTATTATTTCACAACCTTATATCTAATAATAATATTTTCTAAAATAATTTTTCATAAATTAAAATAAAAATTATCAATTGAAGTTTTCAAATTTAATTTTTTAATGCGTTATAGAATACTAAGTTTTAGGCATTTGTGGAGCATTTCAATTTATGCAGATCTTTTTAAAATACAATTTTGAAATAAATATAATTCTATTAGACAATAAAAATTATTCTTCTTAAATAATTGCGATACATATTTATAAATTAAAAACACAATCAAAATAAAAAGATTTTATCCAATTTTGTATTCAATTACTTGTTCAGGATTGGAAACCATCATGTGGGTTTCGAAGAAGGCATCCTTAATTTTTGATCTAAGACATTTGACTATTGGGTGACCGAACGTCAGATTCGGTACGAAATGCCCATCCATAACATCCAGGTGAAGATAGTCGGCACCGTTGTCCAAAAGTCGTTGCGATTCATCGCTAAGTTGTGACAGATCCGCGTTAAGAATAGAAGGCCCAATTTTAGCAGTGAGTTTCCCAGGCATTATTATTTTTTATAGCGGCACAATACTCAAAATGAAACAGTAATCCAATATATTTATTTACTTGAATAACAATATGCAATCTTACATTTTTTTAATCTCTGCTGTTGTTTTTAAAAATCTCTTTTATATATTTATTTGATTTAAATATCTTTTAAATTAAAATATATTGAGGCACTCTTTTGGTACAGAACAATACTTGATGTGATTATCAGAAGCAATTACAAAATGAACAAAATATGGCAATTTGAATAGTAAATGTTTTAATCATAATCTCTGTTCTGTGCTCTGTAATGTGGTGGTTCTAATACTCCGGTTAATCGTGTATTGTGACTGTAAGAAATGAAAACATCTCTTATTATTGAAATTACTAACATGGAATAGTACTGAAAGATAACCAAGAATATTCGTTTATAAATTTATATTTTTCTTAAAATGGCATATGCACAACTTGGTTTAAACTCTGGATTTCCACGAGCTCCACTTGCAAATGGAATTGGACGTTATGTGGGACAATTGCAAAGGGTTGTATTAAAATTCTGTAAAAATCACGGTGCCAGTCGAGGCATGCGGTAAGAATATATCGTAACAATTATAAGTACATGTAAATAATTTATTGTCTATATTTTCGAATTTATTTAAAATGTATAAACCTCGATTTTATTATTATAATAAATTATAAAATAACTTATTTTGTACATACTCAGATATTAAATAAAAATATTAATGTTAAAAGATGCTATTATTATTATTATACTATTATATATAATTATAAATAAATAATCAAAAATCAATGTAAAAATCGTGTATTATTTAAAAAATTTTAATATTTATTTCTTTATATATTTGTCATTATACTATGTCATGAAAATGTATATCCAAATCTAATTTATATAATGTATTACCTATTTTTTTTTACAAATAAAAATATAGAAAAAAAATTTTTTTATTTTAAAAGTATTAATTTCAAAATCTTAAATATTTAATATCAAATTGAGAATGTACAATTATTATTTATTTTTAATTAATTATTATTAATTAATATAACTAAACTGATTCTTATATATTTTATAGATTAAATGTAAAAATAAAAATCTTTAATACTTTAGTTAATTAAATTTTATTATCTTATTTATAACCAATTATTCAATTTCTTTTTTCAGTGACTTTATAGAAAATGATCTAATAAATTATGCAAGAGATAATCCTGGAATAGTTGTATATGTTAAAGCTAGAAGACACAGAGGACCTGTTATTAAAGCTGAATATCGTAAGAAATTTATATTCACATTTGGTTTTGTTCTTTTTTCAAGATTAAATTAATTATTTACTATACTTTTACTAAATATTATATAGAAATTTAATGAACAAATTTATAATTTATAGTTAATGGTGAAACACACTGGATTTCATGTCGTAAATTTACCAAAGAAGATGTTATGAAACATATGGAACTGGTACGAACACAATCATTCAATGGTTCTAGTTTAAGATTGCGTAAATATTGGCACACAGAATTTCCATCTATTCAAGGTCCCTGGACTCCGTTTACATTTCGAGATCCAAAATTAAATATCACTCAATTTCCAAATGTAAATTTTTTATATTAAGATTTATTTTATTTCATTGGTTTTTATTATTATTTTTCATAATTTAAATTACAGAATGAATATGGGGCCTACATACATGATAGACCGACTGCAACAGATGAGATTCTTAGGTTATATAAGGAACAAGAAGCTGCCAAAGAAAATAAAATTAATTAAAAAAAATAAAATAATATAAAGAAGACAAATTATTAATTATATTGTTAAATTCAGCAAATAATTCAACTAGATTAAATTTTTAAATTTACTTAATATTTCTTACTAATTAATATAAAATAAACATTAGAGTGAGTTTTGAAGAATATTGAAAAAATATTTTATTATTTTACATTTTTTTATCATATTCAAATTATTTTGCTTAAAGAAATTACTATAGATTAGTAAATATTTTTTTTTTTAATGTGTATATATAAAACAAAATATTAAATAAAATACTTATTGAAGACAAATGAAAGGTACTTCAAATCAACACTTACAACTTATTGAAGATATTAATATATTAAATGAAAAATTGTGACTAGTCTATTTTTGTTACACACCATGAACTATTGTATTAAAATTAATTCATACTAATCAGCTATTTTGTTAATTTACAACTTATGTGAGTATTAAAATTAAAATCTAATATAAAAATATAATTTCATAGTTTATTAAAAATATATGAATATATGTATATTTGCTTATGATTATTTTTACTTTTTTTTTACAAATGTTCTTAAAATCTAATATTTTTTCTTTTTTTCTTTAAATTAACAAATCTAATAAATATTACATATCTACAATTGAAAAGATTTTAATTTACCATAAAAAATAATAGGATAAAAAATTGACTTCTACTTACAGTGGTAACAAAAAATATTATTGGAAAACTTTGGAATAAAAAAAATTTAAAAAAATTAAATCTACTATTGTTAAATAGAGAAATAAATGTTTACACATACATATTTTTAACTTTCAAAACAAAACCCAAATGAAATCTAAACAAATAATTTAAATATGTACTTAAAAATGTATGTTCTAAATAACTTTATCTTTAAAAACACTCATTCAAACAATAAGAAAATATGTGCACAAAATTGTCAATGTTTCACACTAGTTCAATCATAAAGGTTTTCACATTTTTCAAGTCTTTTTTCAAGATTGTATACATTTGCAAATTCTTATTTATGTCTATTTCAATGAATTGCGAAATAGTCAAATGGATTAAGTTTCAAAGTTGAACTTATGTAGCACAATTTTTATAAATTAATATCAAGAACTGTAACAGTTTATTCAACTTTTAATCTTTTACTAAATTGTTCTTGTTGTTTCTCTCGCCATTCTTTTTTTGGCTTCATCCTTTTAAGTTGTCCATCCCTAGAAACATAATATAAACAATTTAATAAATTAAAATCATGTCATTTAATTAAAACAGTAAAAAAAATTTTTATGCTTAAAAACACAATAATTAAATTTAAAAAATAGGGAAATAACACAAAAATTATATTTAAAAAGCATCAAATTTGATCACAAGTTAAATCATTACAAAAGCAGATACATTAAATTTTATATATAAAATGTTTTAATTGAATTAAAATATAAAAAAAAAATTACTGCTCCAAAACTTATTTATAAAGCCATAAACTGCATTGATAGAACAATATTTATTGATGAATAATTAGTTCATGTATTACATTTAATATATAATTTATTTAATATTTCTAGAATATTTTATTTTAAGTAAAACTAACACTTTACTGAATTATGTATTTTTAATTAATGAATAAACATAATAAGAATTGATTACCATTGAAGATCAACAAGTCCACCCTGTCTCGCAATTACTGATTTAACTCTGTTTGCAAAATCTATTGCACTTTCATCTTCTCTTCTATACATTGGAGGCAGATACCAGACATCACATACAATTGCCCAACTTGACATCATCATATATAAATATTGAAGCATTGAAAATCTACTACTATTCCAAAATGCATCTCCAAAACGTGGATCATACTACAAATTATTATAAATGACTTATGATAATGAAAATAATTTATTTAAAAATATTATTGATCTCGATGAATTTATTTGAATGAGTTAAAAAAATGTTACATATTAAAAATTTATATGATATAAATAATATGAACTATATTAAATATAGATACATAACACTTACTGTATTATACACAGTTAAACAAATTGTAAAGGTTAAAAAAATAGTTGTTCATGACAATAGTTCTAAAATTTTCATCATTTATTAAAAATAAAAATTACGTATTTTTTAAATATTTCTTTAATCAATTTATTAATCATTAAATTAAAGTAATTGTATATTACTTTTTATTTAATTTAATTTATTATAACTATTTTAATTTTTTATTATAATTTTTATAATAAAAAATATACAAGTTAAACAAAAAAAGTATCTGTAATTTAAATTTATAATCAATAAAAAAATCATAATATATACAAAGAAATTTTTTATTAATCAAATTTAATGAAAATAAATAATCAAAATAATCAACAAATTCAAATGGATGTTTATATTAAAAAGTTAAATTTTTTTTTATAAATAGATTAAAAAATATATATTTCTGTACATATTTAATAAAAATGATTCAAAATTATATTATAGCTTTGATAAAGTTATAATATAACATATATTTAAGTATTATTCGATTTTAAAAAATATAATTAAATGGTTGTTCTATACAATAAAATATATCAATTATACAAAAAATATATTTTCATAAGTACCTTAATAGCAACGGGATAAATTACACCGCCGACTTCAAAACTGCCTTTTTTAAACTGCATCACAGAAGTATTATTAATACATGTTCCTTCTGGAAAAATAAGTATTGGAGGGTTTTTTGGATCAGATATATGCATTTTTAGCCTGAAATAGAACATTTATTATTGCAACAAGTAAATCACAGTATTACCAAAAATATAAATAATAGAAAAAAATTACCTTTTTGTTACTGCTTCTCTGTCTTTAACTTCTGATCGCTCAAACCAAATATGTGGTGATGCACGGGCAAGTGCTCTTTGTAAAATACCTAAGAAACCACCATGTCTTTGTCCAATCTATAAATTTATTCCACAATACTCTCTTATCAATATTAGAATCACTATTTTATCAGTAAAATCTTTCAAATAATTTAAAGAAATAATTAAAAACGTACATAGTTTATTAGAATTATATATAATTATTAGAATTTGTGATAAAATTTAGAATTAAAAGGAATTAAAATGTATGTTTACTATATTTACCTTAACAACAAAAATAATATTATATTACATTATTCTAATTACATATATATTTATAGTTTTTATTCACTTTTCATTTATTTTATTTTAATTGTATATGCAGTTATTTTAATTGTCGATCATAATAATTTATATTTATTTGTAAATTATTGTAAAAATCACAAGAAATATACTAATAGAATGATTATCAAATATTATTACATTTAAATATTGATATGTATTATAAAAAATGTAATTTTGTAACTATATTTTAATAAATTTAATATATATTTAGCGAATATAATTTTTTAATACTGAATATAATTAAATAAATATGAGAAATTTTATCCAACAATATCAAAAAATATTATTTATTATATTTCTATATTTTGTATTGAATTCATTGGACACTAAGTTTAAGTAATCCATATGTCTACAAAAAAAACCTTTTATTGCTTCCTACCTGTTCCACAAATTAAAATTTTCCTAAATAATTTGAATTCGATATATTTCCACACTGTGAACTTAATATTTAAAATAATTGCATTAGAAAATTTAATTCTGGTTCAGATGGTCGAGCAAAAAATTCATTCTACATATTCATTTGTTTTAATAAAACAATATTTTTTTTTAATTAAAAATTTATTACTTTTATAAAACAAATATATTTTCTTTATAAAACCTAATTAATATTCTTGATTCTATAAATATTTAAAAAAAAAAGAAAAAAATTTATTGTAATTCAATGAATTTTTTCAGAAATTAATAAATTACAATGGATAATTTTCGTTTTTATACATAAAGATAAACTATGCTTAAATAATAAGTTAAATAAATCAATTAAGATTGATTTTTGGTATAATGTCAATTATAAATACCTAAATAAAAAAAAAAAAAATACTGATATTTTATAAAATATTAAAAAGTATTTTAAAGCGTATCTAGGATATAGTTATAATTAAAAACGTGCAATTGCAATTTTAATTTAATATCACAAATTCTAATAATTTTTTTTCTCTAGTTTAATAATATACATGACATATTTTATTATTTTCTGTATTATCAATGAATATGCATTTAATTGGAGTACTTATTTACAATACAAAGCAAAAAAAAAAATAGTACATTATATATTGGTTTATATTTGTAATATTTGTATAAAATTTAAAAAATGAGAAATATATAAAATCATCGATTTAAATACTTGCTAATTAGTACGATTGCTAATCATATAATAATCAAATAATTTTAATACATTAATTATTATAATGCTCGAAGCAACGTAATAATTTATTGGGAATAAAACTATATAATGTATATTATTTTTCTTTACTAAATGAACATATACAAATTTAGATGATTATGTTTATATAAAATACACAATGTATAAAAATAATTTTTTAAAAAAATATCGTTAATTATACCATTAATAATATGTATCTACAATGACATATGTAAATGAATTCTTTTAATATTTTATACATATGAAATGTAAAATGTACATGCGTAAAATACATAATGACGTAAAAAAGCAAAGGAAAAAATCGCATCAATAAAAAATAATTGTTTATAATAATTGAGAATTTTGTAAAGATTTTTTAAATATTTTTTCGTAAAAATTTAATGAAAATAAGATATCGCCTCGTTTTATACAAAATGAATTAATATATTTTAACAATAGGCAAGAGTAATATTACAGTTGCGTTTTTTCTTATTTCAAATTATGCAAAAAGCATTGCACTGTTAAAAGAATTGTCATTTAGTATTAAATTAATTTACCATTAATAAGAATTTTAATATATATTATTCGATGCTTTTAAAATTTATATTGAATTACTAAGTAACTTGTTATTTAAAAAAAAAAGCACAATCAAGAAAATTGAAAAACTCCGATACAGTTCGATTGTATAATTTGTTTGTAATATTAAAAAAAGGCTTAATGAAGAAGATGAAAATAAAGTTTAAGCACATGTCCACATTTTATATAATTACACTGTACATTTGACACTTGTGTACATACTTAGAGAGTAAAGTTTGATTGGGCAATTTGAGTGAAGGGAAGCGAAAGGAAGTGCCTGATGAATGAAAGTGGGTTGAAGCGAAGCAATATGAATGAGAGCATACCAAAGAATAGCAATTGTCACACATAAGTACGAGGGCGTCGATAGGTGAGGTGTGATTGGCCACACAGATGCCGGTCTTAGGCCTGTTCTTGGAGTTGTGATAGGTAATGACCGATGATAGGGCGCTTGACAGAACAGCGAAGCACATTATCAATACCCGTTGGTTCAGCCAGCGCTTGAATGGTCCGTCTGGCACGTAACCGACTATCGCTGTACAAAATGTCAGCCACATCACCTGCGTTTCAAAACAAATAAGCTCTCTAACTATATTCGTCATCCAATGCACAAGCTTACCGGCGTAATGGTTTTACCATCGCGACACTTACCACCTTCCCCAACATTTCAACACATCTAGCACTTTACAACGTTACATTGAACCTTTTTTACAGTTCGATTTTATGGATTCCTCCATATTTACTGTGTTTTTTTTTAATTTTCAATCGACACTTTGAACGGGAAAAATAAGAAATTTAAACTGAGTTTAACTATCAGTAATCCGTAACCAAGTGTTACAGATAATTTATACCTATTTCTTATTTAACAATTCCTTCGATTTTCATACACGTTATTTTGTGAAATTGTTTTTTTCTTCGATACAAATTACAATATTGCTTGAAATTTTAATGTTGAAAAATGATATAATTCAATTTATAGTACATAAGAATGGCATCTTTATATCAAATAATAAATTTACGTATTCTTATTGATTTTTATTACCAATATTCAAAAAATGGTTTCAAAATGGAAATATTAAATATTGTTCGAATATATTATTTGAGATTTTATTAAAATTTTTTAATTTAAATGTATTTAATTCATGATTTCGGATAAAAAATTCCAATGCATCTATTTAATATTTTGTTTAAAAAAAAAAAAAAAATGAAAATTTTAAATTATAAACTAACTTAATTATTTTTCTACTACATATTATGTTTTGTAACTGTAAAATAAATCTTACAAGTAAATTTCAATATAACACGTCGTAAGCAAACTATCAATGTGCTTGTAAAATAAATAAGAACTAATTTAATTACACAATTGTATTATGTAATGCCATCAGAAATATAAATTAATTATAAAAATCACAAATATGAAAGACTATTCTTGTATATTATTTTTGTCATATAACAATTTTTTATTTAATGCTATAAAATTAACATTATATTTAATTTTGTAAAAAAAACTATGTAAAAGTTATTTATCTTTCTACATTTTCTTAAATACATAGGCCTTATATTTAAAAATACATTATATATAATAAAAATAAATAATAATTGTACTTAGAAAATTCATATATTACTTTATAACATTCACTACTGCAAATCTTTCAAATATTTTTGTAATATATTATTGAATAATAATATCATAAGAAATATATTTTATGTACTTTTATATATTTGTGTACTTTATTCATTTACAAATAACATTTTCAACTTTTTAAATCTAATATTATTTCAAATTCTCAATAATTAATAGACTCATTTATCAACAGTCAAAATTTGTTTTTGTATTTTTAGTTCATTATAACGTTATATTATATCATGTGCCACTTTATTTTATCATGATTAATAAAATGATTACCATGAAACATTGTATTTAACACAATGAAAACATATCCATACATCTCACAAAAATGAGAAATTATATTATTAAAATTTGTAATTTCATAGCATTTGTAATTAATTTTTTATTTTTTTTTATTTTTTTTTTTTTTTTTTTTTTTTTTTACCAAAGAAAATGTAGTATCTGTAGAGAGGATGCATACGTCTATAGTGGAAGTATGATTTGCTACACAAATTCCACCTGACTTGGGCTTATATTCAGGATTGTGAATGATAATTAAACTTGATAACGATCTCGACATTATTCGAAAAAATATACGAGTCGCGTGATCATTAGCCCATCTTTTCAACCAGCCATTCGGCAAAAAACCAATACTGAACGTCGAAATCATGACGTAAAATACCTATGAAGGCTTCTTGTTAATAAATTATTTAAACATAATATATATAAATTTTACTTGTATAATAGTTGGAGCAATTTAAAATTTATTTATTAATAATTACTTTCTATCATATTTTTGTTTAAAAAAAAATGTAAAAGATAAATAATTAAACGCATGCTGAATTGTAAAACTAAATATTTAAAAAGTTTATAAATTAATTTGGTTTTAAAGACAATTATAAAATAATAATACTTTTTAAATATTATTTTCTAATTCTATTGTGAAATATAATTGATTTCAAGAATGTTTTGAATATATTTTTTTACCTTAAAATGGTAATCTATTTTTAAAACAAAATTATTGTTTGAAAATGTAAATAAAAAATTGCCAATGATTCTTTTGATATAATAAAAAAAGAAAGTTAAAAAATTTATAGTTAATTTATATATATTTATTATAACTAAAAATAAATTTCTTTAATATATCATTTCTTGTATTCTTTTCGTATTCATAACATGGTCTTATAAAATATATAAGAATATATTTTAAAAAGCTATAATTTCATTAATAAACTAAGTAGAAATTTTAAAAATTTCCTTATTAATCTCTAAATATAGTAACAATATTATTAATAACGCCAATGAAAATAAAATTTTTAGCAAAGAAAAGGATAAATTTTACGAAGCTATAATTTCTCCATCGATTTAATCTTTATTTCTCAATCTGCTTTTATCATTCCATTTCATCAATAAATTAATTGTTTCTTTTTTTTGTTAAGAAAAAATTAGTATTTTATTTATATTAAATTTCAGTAATTATTTATTAAAAAAAGATGTATATAATAAAATATATGTTAGCTCCCAATTTTTTTTTAATGATGCTATTCAAAATACTAATGATAATAATCATTAATATTTTAAACCTGTATTAAGCTTTTACTTTAAGTTAATTACGAGTAATTAATAAAATATTGTCAATTATCTACGAATCATTAACATGATAGATATTTTCATTAACGTAAATTTAATAAAATTGAAAAAAATCAGCGACAAAAATAGATTTGTGAGTTCTGTTATCAAAATCATATCAAAACTACAGTGAATTTAAGACGAACTGTTACTCTTGATTCAAAAGTTCGAATCACAATAGACTCACGAAATATATTATACACAAAATTCATAGACAACTTCATGAAAAGTTTACCAATCTAGATAATTTCGAGAAAATGAAATAGTGATGTATTTCTCGTCAAAAAAGATTCTTCCACTTAATTATTAATTGAGATCTTTATGTTCTATGTACGTAATGCTCTAGAATCGTCAATTTATTTTGAATGAATAAAATTTATGAAGATTAAGAATTCATAAGTGCACTTTCTCTGGTATAAATCCACATCAGATAGGCATTTAAAAATTGATGATTAATTTATGAAAGAGGAAATCTTCCATTAAATATTAAATACAAGATAGAATTATAAATTAATAAGTAAGAGGTGAGATGAATTTTCAAAAGATATAAGAATTTACTTAATAAATTCTAAAAATTAGAATATAATATAAAAAAAATAATCAATCATATATAAAAGATCTGCCATAAACGTGATGTAAAAGTTAAGTTTTTTAACAAAAATCTAGAATGAAAATTCTGTAACTTTAATATGTTAATATAAAATAATCTCGACATTTTTTTAATAATAGTATTAAGCCGGCTTCTAATTTATTCACTTTTTGTATATTGGGTAAAACTATATAAAATCTTGAAAATGTAAAATATTATATTTCGTTTTTCAAGTTTTACCTCAATTCTGAAATTTTATATTAAATCACAATTTATTAATTAAAATCTTTTAAATCTTTAATCTCAGAAATATAGCTAATGAAAATACATTCGTTTAAAACCAAAATCAGGTGTGGTACCATAATTTGATGTCGCGAAAATAAGAGAAATACATAATTAGCCAAGAAAAAGCAAGGTTTATTCAGTAATCTCGATAGAATTAAAAATAATTCACTGCAATTTTGATTAAACTGTTTAAAATTACTGTTTTTTATGCCTAATTAAACTCTAATGTTGCTAACATATATTTATTAATACATGAAAATTTCTTAAAAACTTTAAACAAAATTTTAATATTAGAAAAAAACATTATCTTATATAAAAAAAAACGTTTATATTCATAAATATTTAAAATATCTACGCATGAAAAAACTTACGCCAACAAAACAAATGAGAATTCTCAAAGGAAGAAGAAAACAGTATCTCATGAAAAAACCGCACATCCATATGACAGTTAGTTTCCATGAAATGAATTCATAACGTCTATTAGTTCTCGTTAAAAGATTCCAATTCTGCACATGTAATTAAAAGTTTTTATATATTTTAATTAAAAATATTAACGAATAAAAATATTTTGATTATAGTTTTTTCCAATTTTACTGACTTTGAGTTCTTCTGCTTCAAACCTGGAAGTTACATCATCCTCTATTATTGCTTCAATACCAGCCCGAATATAACCCAAGCATATTGCAGGTTCAAATTCCCTTTTTAGTGTTTCAAAGGATTTTTTTCTGGTTATATCAGTCTGGGAAATAAAAATTATATTTTTCACTCATTTTTTAATTAAAATATATAATTATTAAAAAAATTATAACGGAATTATTTATAAAAGTACAATTCTTAAAATTTATAATTTTTAAATAAAATAGTTAAAGAAACAAAATTATGATATTTTTAAAACAATTTTTGTGTTGTAAGTTTTTTTTTTATTTTGTGAGTATAAACAATGCATTATATTTAAAAATTAACAATATTTAAGAATAATTTGTATATTGTTAAGTAATAATTATAATTTTTTTAAAAAAATTTTTAAATTCTTACTTTTATAAATATAAAGCTATCGATTAAATATTTTATATTTATTCATAATTTATCTACCTCTTTGGTTGCATGAAGATGAGAATTTAATTTCTCTTTGGTTGCTTCATTTGTCATTTCTGAATCCTCGATATGTTTTTGCATTTCTGGCTCAGGAACAAGAATCAAATCTTTGGAACGTGCAATTACCGAATTACCAATGGCACCATTTTGTATTTTTTTCTCGCTTTTGGAAATACCAAATGCATCATTTTCATCATAATTTTTTAATGAGTCTTCTTCTTCCTCGCTATCATATACATCCACCGTCCAGTTTCCATTTCGCTTTCTTACATGTTCAATGTTCTGCCTACCATACTGAAAATTATTTAAAAAAAAATTAATTATACTTCCAATTGATCAATTAGCCTTTTATATTTGTGTTGGAAAAAATTTATAATAGTTTTAAAAATTATCATAAATACTATATTAATAAAATGAAATTTTGCTTAGCACGTAATATTTATAATTTTATATAAACATTATTTGAATGTAAAAACTTGCTTTTTACACGAAAGACTTTTTTTTTTTAATTTGTATATATTATTGGTTATTTTTTTATATATTTTTGAAACTTTACTTTTATCTCACACTACAGTTTAAAAACTTTAAGATCATCAAAATTTGTTAATTATCAAAAAAATTATTGTACATAAAATCTAAATTAATACCCAAATATTCTTAATATTTTTTATTGATTACTTATAAATATTATTTTATCTATAATTTTGAATATTTATATATCTAACACATATTTTTGTTATCGGTCTTAAATTTCTTACATAATGATAATTCGAAACATATAAACTGTTATCATATATTAATTGGAAATTATATTTATAATTTTTACGATAATGATTAGTATAATGTATGTTTGATTTTATATAATGTATTATTATTATTTATAATTATTAATGTATAATGTATTGTATAATTGTTTTTAATTGTATGTTTCGTTTAAAATTTATTTGTATTGTTTCGATTCAATCGATGTAAACATGACAATAACGATATTGACTATAAATCATTCACGATCGGTAAAAAAATGAGAGAAATTTAATTTTCTGAGACTAACATCTCTTACAGGGGAAAGGAGATATGTGAGGGTGTCAGGAAAGTGTACGTTCGACTGTTATAAAAATGAACTGAAAGCTTCTCGATAGACACGTACTGTTAAAATACGTAAGAAAAAATGTATAATAATTTACAATAATTTAGGTAATAAGATTTTATTAATAACCTGATTTCTTTTATAAACCAATTTATTTATTTATAATTATAGGACATAAATGTTTATAGTGAACAACTAAAATGGATGGTAAATACTTCTAGCAAACAATCTCCGACACCATTTTTAATAAAACTTTTATTAAATACTATTTTTTTAAAATTTTGTATATTTAAAAAAGAAATAATTATTTAGTACTACTTTTTTAATTATTATTGTCGCATTTAAGATATTAACGCACTAAATTACATGTATTAACAGCAGGTGACTAATAAATAAGTATAATGTTAAAATGTAGAAAAATTTGTATATTGAAAAGGAGAGCATTATTTATCCATAAGCAAATGTTGCTGTGGACAGACTAAAATTCAATTTTATAAACATCCCCTAAAAAATAAAAAAATAACGCTGTTTAAATAATTATTAATTATATTTTTCTTTTAATAAATATTTAATTTTAATTATTATCAAGACTGATTTTCGTAGGTGCTGATTTCGTAAATTATCACAAAAATAATTTTCTATGTATTCTCCGTGTGAAAAGAGGGGGAAAAAGAAAAACATGAAGAGGTAAGAAAGAGAGAGGTTTGAACGTTCCTTTTTACCATTGAAAATATTATTTGAAGATTTAAAACACTATTTTGTAACTTTTTTCTTACATCTATATGGAAAAACATGTTGACTATAGTGCTTATATGTAAAATAAATCACTTTTCAATATGTTTTTCTATCAAAGAATTTATTTTAGTTCAAATCATAAATTTCTATAGGTTAAATTTCCACTGCTAGTTTCTATTTTTTAAAATTCAATTTTGAATTTATACCGTAGAAATTAATAAGAAATTAAAATAAATTAAAAATTGTTAGTTATAAATTTTATATAAAAATTCTTTTTTCATTTTCTTTTTATTGAGACTAGTAGTAAAAGATTCGATAAAAAATATATCGAATGTATTTTAAATGATGTTACAAGTACGTAAGAATATTATTGTATTATGCTTGGACTTTAATTAAGCTATTAATTGATATTTTTATGACAATTATATTATACAATGTAATTAATGCACGTAATGCACATGGCGAAATTGTTTGAGCTAAAAAAAACATAAAATGGCGAATTGACAAAAGTTACATTTTGCTTAATAATAATAATTATGATTCCTTGAAAACAAATTTAAGAATATTTCAAATTTTTTAAATGTTTTTTATAATAATATGTGGCTGAAAGATAATATGTATACTTCTATCTAACTAGACACGCTGAAATCTAATTTGTGAAAAATAACTTTATATAAATCCCTTAGTCATAACATAAAAACAATATATCAAACCTTATTCATTTTATACTTGTCTCTTTATTTTATTTATTTAAGCTTATTTTGCAATTTTTTTCAATGCCATTTTATAAGTACCTTTGAAATAACTTAAAATAATAATTTTATTATTATTATTTTTTAAAATGTGATTAAAATAAAAAATTCATTATGAAAAATGAATTGTGCTGTAAAATTTTTAACGATTAGAATTACTTAAACATTGTTAGGTTTAATTCGTGTTGTTACTTTAATGTGTCATTTGTTGAAATTTCTAAGTCAAAATGATATGCAGATTTAAAAATACGTAATATGCATGTTTTATATAATTATGCAACATTACATGTTTGGGATGTAGACGTTATTACGTGATTGCTTAATTGGCATAAAATCATAAATTTTTTTTAATTTTGAATACAAATGAAATGTTAAGAATAATTTCAGTCTTTAAAGTAAATTAAGTATGAAATGAATTATTGAGAATTTATTCATTTTTTTACAAAAAAAATTTAATTAATTCCAAATTATCTTAATTTACAAAAGAATATCTCTCACACATAATATTGTATAAATTTTAATTACAATGAGCATGAAAATGTTCAATCTAGTTTTATGTTATTAATTTTTTATTTTAGTTTTTATATTAATATAAAAAAAAAACTTCAGAATAATCAATCATTTTTAATGTTTACTCAATTAAAAATATAACATTGTTTAGTGTAAATATGATACCCTCAATAAGAAATTAAATATTTATTACTCATAATTAAAATATTATTTGTTATAATCAAATTATTCAATTATTAAATCCTAATTAATATAAATTCTAAAATATTATTGGTAACATATTTTTTAAAGAATGTTTAATCATGTCCAAAAATAATTTTTATAAAAATTTGAAAAAATCACAAATATTATGTATCTTAGTTTTATCATATTAATTTTTACCAACTTGATATAAATGATTAATTAACATTAGACGTATTTTTATTACATTTATTAATCAACATTATATATATAACGTATTCATTATACATATATTGCTTCATCCTATTTTAATAATAAATAGCAATAACCTTTGTTTTACATTTTTTATAATTTTATTTATTTTTAATATATTGTTTTTATTATACTTATCAATTAACAAGTTAATGACATAAGTATATTAATTATTAAATAACTTTAAACTGTTTTTTAAGATACATAATCAATAAAGACCATAAAATTAATATTTTACTAAAGAATGTTATAAAAATTGTATTAATAAATATAATATTAATTAAATAGTAATATTAATACACATTTATTTTACTTATTTAATGCAATTATAATGTGTTTAGGTTATGAAAATAAAAATTAAATTTTTATAAATAAAATTTTAAAAACAAAATATAGATTGACATTAGTATTATATTTATAAAGAAATCAAACACAGTAATATAAAATTTAACGAAAAGTTTACACATGAATTTTCAATAAATAATATCGAATAGTAAACACAGAAAAAATAACATTTGAATTAGATCTATTAATTAATTGATGTATGAAACTTTAAATTGTTATTGTATGATTTAAAATTTCTAAAATATAATTTAAATTTCATTTTCTGTAGAAAACTATTTGATATTTATCTAATAAATTTTGAAAATTCCATTGACGACAGAACGGATACGGTGCGCTAGTTATACTTAAATTTTGATATAATTAAGACTTAATAAGGGTACACAAAGAATCAATTTATTAAAACATTAATGAAAAAAATTTTAAAAACTTTTTGTTTTTATTTCATTATAATGTTAAGAATATTTTTTCAGAAGTATTACATTTTTTCTATTATTATTATATTTAAATTCATTTATATTTCATTGTAAATTTAGTATTTATAACAGCTTAACAAAAATAATATTTATTAAAATTAATTATTTATATTTTCCCTAAAAAATAGAAAATTATTAATTAATTTTTATTAAATGAAAAATAAAACTGCAAAGTAATCAATTTTTTCTTTAAATTATCAAAAATAAAATCACTCGAGTATTTGATAAAAAATACTTTATCGTAAGAATTAAAAATTGCACTAATTGTATTACTTGTCACACGAAATATTTTATCTAAATTACAGTAATTAATGATTGAATGCATGCGTAATTATGAAAAAAGAAAGAAAAAAAAAAATTGAATCAATTTTATGTTTACTTATCTTCTACCAAATAAATTTATCGATTGAACATGTATATATGCCTGTCCAAAATTTATTTTAATTCAGACAGATTTCGTGAAACAATTATTTCGTATCAAAAATCACATTCAGGAATTCTCCTACGACGATAAATTAGTCTAACTATTAAATTAGGGGAAAAAATCAACATGCATATTGGTATAAAATAACAGTAACAATAATAATAATAATAATAATAATAATAATAATAACGATAATAACAACAATAATAATAATAATAATAATAATAATAATAATAATAATAATAATAATAATAATAAAAAGGAACGGAAGTTACGGGCAAGTGCTCCAAAAAAGTAAGGAGAGATGAATGAGGGACACCAGGAGTAAAAGTAAAATCCATGCTCTCTAATATTAGTATTAAAATAAACTAACCTCGAAAAGCGCAAGTAAAAGTTTAATGTAAAGTCTACGGACGCCCAGTGATTTGCCTATCGAAGCCAAAAAAATGACTGACAGGAGGAACATCAAAAACGGCGTTAGAAGTAACGAAAACGCCACTGACACTACGGACCACAATACAGCCATTTTGCTAGCCACAACCGCGCGAGACTGAACTCATATATTTTATATTTTCGGAGGGCAAGGAACGGGGACCTTCGGAGGATAAACGACGTTGTTGAATTCGGTTCCTAACTCACGACTCACTACTCACTGCGAGATGCGACGTCCAACGCGCGACGTGCGCACTCGACGTTTGTTGCTCTGCTCGCAGTGCATGCTGCGACGCATACTTAATTCTTGTTGAATTCTGCAAAGTTACGCGAGGGCGCACGCGCCAACATTTTTTAACGCACACTCGCGTTAATAAAAGGAGAGTTTTTCGTTGTCGACAATCGGTATCATCTATTGATAAAAATGCCAGTGATACAAGATAGATATTTGTTATTATTACAATGATAATTTAAGGATGCGCGATCTTTCATAAATCTCAGCATTTTGTGAATTTCACTCTAGATAGCGCTTTGTGATTCGCGCTGAATTATTCAAATGTACTACTCGGCTCCCCACATCAAAACCTCGCGATCTTTTTTACAATGATGCATTTACTTTTTGCATTTCGTTGTTGGTATTTTTAATATTTTAATAGCATCTCATAGGAATAACATGCAACGCGGTCTATCCGTTACAAAATAAGTACTGTTTTAACATATAAATATACAAAAAGAAATTGTCAGCACTCAAAGAATTATTTTTTCCATGTCACACAAGCTCTTGATGCACTTTACAAGGCCAATGGTAAAGTGCCGTGCCTAAGTTTAGTTTTTCATGAGCTAATTTTTCCCGCTTTTTGTAACGTCACACGCAAGCGCTCCTTACAGCTGTTCAACGAAATAGAACATTCTTATCAAGATATGCAGCATATCTACTGTACTTGCGAATTTTTTGCTCATAACAAATAGTAATGATACATGCAATAATTTGTTTCTTTCTGAAAATTGAATGCAAAAATATTTGAATGTGAAAATTAGAGAGCACTGACACAAAATTTTAGCTTACGTTAAAATATATATATACAAAAATGAATGCATGTGAAAAGAGAATAAAAGAGAGAGAGAGAGAGAGAGAGCGGGGGAACCAATTATAACTAATCAAGTCAAAATTTGAAAAATACAACCCTAGAAGCAACTGATTGAATTATAAAAAAAAATATAGCAAATTTATCAAAGATATTAATTCATGATAAAAGTACACATGATAATTCTGTTTTAATTTTAATTTATGTCATATTATTATTATTAAACAATAGAATAAAAACATAATTTTAAAAAAGTATATAACGAAATAATTATTTCAATACTAAAATTGATCGTAATAGCGAATAAAATACGTTGCTTTAAACTTCTTCAAAATAATAAAAATGTGTAATCAATTATATTTATAAAGATTTTTTTAAATATAAGTCGACCTTTAATAGGGTAAATAATGAGGAAAAAATAAGTTTATGTACATGTGACAAATAATAATTAATTTTGTTTTAAGCATTGAACAGTATCTGTATACATAAGGAATGTTTAAATAAATTAAATTTTAGTAAACTCGTAATATCAAGAATTTACAAATTTCGTATTAATGATAATTTAAAGATTTCAACCTGTGGATTAATCAATTATCGACATTGTTATTATTATTATTATTATTATTATATTCGAGGAATATATTTTTTGAGGGATTTAAAGAAAGTCGTCGGATGAATAGAGCGACATCGACAATGGCAACTTGTAAGAATTAACAAAAAAATATTTTAATAACATTCATTATCATTTTGGACTTAAACTGCCCTATTTGTGCATACGGCCCTGTGTACTGCTACTAAGCTGTACTGCGTTTGTTTCCCCCTCTATCTCGAAGAGCAACGGCGGCGGCGCTCTCGCGCACTCAACAGATTGAGCCATTGAGGTGTGGCCAGCGAACGGCGGGCAGCCATTTTCTTCGCTATCTGTCGCGAACAATTTCAGGTAAATAACGACAAATTACAATCCCTCTAGGATTCTGCGATTCATTTCGGGTTACTTGCGCAGTCCATCGAAGGCTGATCGGGATTCGGGCTAAATTACCAATTGCGTTTCGCTCTCGAGAATCAGAACCAATTTGCTACCTGGTTGTTCTCTTTCGGAAACGCGCGCTTGTTCTTTCTTGCTGTCTCTCACTTACATACTTAGTCTTTTACTTATGTTCTATCCGTCTCTCTCTTTCGTTCGCTTTGTGTTCATTGTCTTTACAAGTTTACGGTGTTCGAGGGATTACGAAGCAGTCGAACATTCATTGACGGCGATAAGTGCATGAAGAAAGGGGAGTTAAAAAAGCGGTTGAGTATACGCACGAGTGAAAACAAGCAGTATAAAAACCGTGAAGGAAAACGAACACCGAGTGTGTATAATTTTGGAGTCAGCAGATTTAAGACAGAGAGAGAGAGAGAGAGGGAGAGAGAGAGAGAGAAAAGAAGAGAGAGAGAGAGAGAGAGAGAATACTTTGTGGCTCCGGAATTCCCGGCAACGCGTTAAGAGCGAAAACCTTCGGTATTGAAAGAGGAGAGAAAGAAAGAAAGGGAGTGGGAGAGTGCGTGAGCGGAGACGCGTGACACCCGAGCGTCGCCTCCCGGAAGTGAGCAATAGTAAGATCCTCTTCGAAGCCAAGAACCTCCGCACCTTATTCATCCATCTTATTTACTTCTGGACCGTTTATTACGATTCAGCATCCACATATTTAATCCTTCAAAATCTTGTTTGTAAACTCTAAACATCTTGACGTAGAATTCTGATTTTTTAATAACTTACGATTAAAAAATTGTTTATATCAGATTATTTTATTTCCAAATTGTAAAAAATTGACTAGTTTGTTAAAAAAAAATTTAATTAAAAAAACACAATCCGCATACTAGTTTATTGTACTCTAAAACAAATTTAGACAGTGAGTAATAACCAAGTATGTCAATAAAATATTAAAATAATCCTTGTGAAAAGATTCTTAATTTTTGATTTAGTTATAATGAAATTATTATTTTTTTAGGAAATTACTAAAATTACGTGTGTAATTTAGATAATTATTTTTAGATTTTTACCCAGATAAATTTCTTCAATTTTATTGTCTTTATTTTTAATTGATTATTTAAAATTCTTAAAAAAAAATTTGTCATTGAAATTTTAAATTTTAGCACTTTTTAGTTGGAAATATTCTTAATATAAGATTGTTATTAAATATTAGATTCTTAGCACACACTTTAAAGATTAAAATTACAATCTTTTAAAGAATGTATATTTTTCTTAATTAATTTTTTTTTTTCTCTTTATTTTAACAATGACCTTGGTATTTTTCTTTCTGGAACTTGAATACTTTTAAAATCATATAATAAATTAATAAAAACTATTATTGGATGAAACTTATATTGAGTAAAAAAAATTTTCTTAATTTTATATTTTGTTTCTACAAATAAAGATAAAATTGTGTTTATAGTTTACTGTTATTATGTATAATATTTTTATCAGATTTATTTACCTTGTTTAACAGAATTAATATAAAAACAGTAGAGAATGTTTTTTGTATTAATTTATATATAACTTTTTTTTGTACCAATTTAAATTAATAAAACGTATTTAAATTACTAAATCATTTAGAATAATTTGAAATTAATTTTGATAGTAATTTTGGATTTTTTTTCAAATTATTTTAAAAATAAAAGATTTAACTTTAAAGTTAATTTTTATGAAAATAATACTTAACTATGTTACATTTATTAACTAATATTATTAATAAAGTAAATATATTTCAGTTTCTATATTTTATTTTTAAAAAAATATATGTATATACATATATATAGTTTTATAACATATAATTTTTAATACAACATATAATTTAAAATTAATACACTATAAATTTATAAGATATTATAAATTATAATTTAATTTTCATATATTCTTTTATTATGATGTAAAATTATAGAATATAAAGTTTATATATATATATTATACACGTAAAATTATGAAAAAACAAAATAATAAATAATAACACTAAATTCAAATATTAATGTATTAAATAATTGTTTCAGGATTCATGGCAGCTATTAGAAAAAAATTGGTGATTGTTGGCGATGGTGCCTGTGGAAAAACTTGTTTATTAATTGTGTTTAGTAAGGACCAGTTTCCTGAGGTGTATGTGCCTACGGTATTTGAAAATTATGTAGCTGATATTGAAGTAGATGGAAAACAAGTAAGTATAAATAAAAAATTGTATGTATTATAATTTTTAACTACAATAAATTAATAAATTTTCAATATATGTATATGATCTTACATTAATACCGTCATAATTTTATAATATTTTTGACTGTAATCATAGGTTGAACTAGCTTTGTGGGATACTGCAGGACAGGAAGACTATGATAGACTTCGTCCACTATCCTATCCAGACACAGATGTCATCCTTATGTGCTTCTCCATTGATAGTCCTGATTCTCTCGAGAACATTCCGGAAAAGTGGACACCAGAAGTTAAGCACTTTTGCCCAAATGTACCAATCATTTTGGTTGGTAATAAGAAAGATCTACGTAATGATCCTAGCACAATTAAGGAACTTGGTAAAATGAAACAAGAACCAGTTAAACCAGAGGAAGGTCGTGCTATGGCTGAAAAAATTAATGCTTTTGCATACCTCGAATGCTCTGCTAAAAGTAAGGAAGGTGTTAGGGAGGTTTTTGAAACAGCAACTAGAGCTGCATTACAGGTGAGAGGTGTTCTTATTTAATTATATAATTATAAAATTGTTACTTTATTTAATATATTCAATCATTTTTTATTAAATTAATAATTTTCATACCACCATTGATTAGTATTAAATAAAAAATACAAGTATAATTTTTTTAAAATATTTAAAATTTTGAAAATAAATGTAAAAAAAATTAAGAATTGTTAATAAATTTGAGCTTAAAATATTGTTAAAAATCAATATTTTGAAACAGTGATTACTAACTAATGAATATCTTAAATTTTAAATTTAAATCACATTAATTATGATTCCATATTCTTAAATAAAAATATTGTACAAATTTATTCTACCAAAAACAATTTTAATATATTGATTTTTATTATATATCTTTCATTCATAATCAATTTAAAAAAAAACAAAAATATATATTTAACTCTAATTAGTTGAATTTTTAATTATTTTTAAGAAAAAGTTTAATTCTTTATATATGCATTATTTCCACATTCAATATTTGATAAATAATAACTAAATAAGACCAAAAGTCGAAAAATAACTGCATGAAATATCTCCAGTAAACTAATTTTGTAATAAAAATTTTATATATTTTCTTTTTATAAACTCAATTTTTAAATTCATTTTAACAATTATATAAAGATTCATTTTATATATATTGATGATGATAATTAATAATATATTATTAATGAATTATTCATGTAATATTATTTTTTAATTTTAATAAGTATTCAAAAATCATTCACATTAATTTAAAAATATTTAATATTTTAAAAATTAATTAAATTTGTAATTTTAATTCAATGATATATATGAATAATGAACAGATTTGATGTTTTTAAAATTTTTCATTTTTTCTTTAAAATTGAATTTATTTAACAAATATTACATTTTTTATTTATTTATTTTTTAAGTAACAAATATACGGTGTACCCTAATATTAAAATCATGAAAATAAGTTTTAAAAAATTTACAAATAAAGAAGTATTTTTATTTAATATTTTATAATAAAAAAGTAGTTATAAAAAATAAAATTTTTAATATATATTTATAATATTATTTTTTTTTTATAGCTTATCTATAATAGAAGATATAAATATTTATAATTTATATTATTTTATTTATAAAAAAATTAAAACTTGTTGCAATAATTGCTATGAAAAGGATATTTTGAGTATTTCATATTTGCATAACAACCACTTATTTATAACTTATAGAAATATAATAAGCATCATAATATAAATTGAAAAAGAATCAAATAATTCTTTTTTCTATCAATATCAGCTATTTATTTATGTATATTTTATTCCAATTTACTATTTTTAATAATTTAACTTATCTTCATAAAATTAATAAACATAAATTAAAATGTTAAAATAATTAAAATTTTGGAATGACAATAATTTTGTTTTTTCATTTAATTATTTCATGTACAAATATAAACTATTTAAAACTATGTAACTATAGTAATATTATATATTAAATTCATTTTTTTAACGATATATTTTTATGCTTATATATTATATGGCTTTAAAGATTTAATGTTATTAAAAAAAATTTGTTTAATTTTTTTATAATACTAGATTTTTAATTTTACGTGATTAATATATTATTATACATCAATTTATTTTAATATATTTTTAAACTATAAATTTTAGGTTAAGAAGAAGAAGAAGGGACGCTGTAGGTTACTTTAAACTGTAATGCCAAACGGGCCTGAAATTGAACAAATGGAATAAGAAATTGTGAATTGAAAGATTTTTCAATTATTGCATATTTAAATGGGAATAGACATTTGTTTGATACATAACATGTGTTTAAATAATTGTCTCCACAAAATAGATAGGAGTTTTTAAACTTTCAAGTAAAATGTTCCTAATATGAAATACATTTTTACTTTTTTTAATATCACATTGCAGTAGTAAATAATAATATCATAATTCATATTGAAATATTGATTGCATGATTTGTATTTATAATATATTTAATATAATATAAAATATTAAATATACAAATAATGATAATGGTGATGATAATGGTGATAATGATAATAATAATATAAATAACGTGGAATTTTTCGAATAATTCATATAAAAATAATAAAAATAATTCGTTCAAAGAACATAATTTATATGTGGAATGTAAATTATCAATTAAATTACAATAATTGAATAATTCTATTTCAATTTGCAATTCCTTACCTCATTTTAAAGCGACAAAGCGCACGAGATTCGGCCCGAATCTCGATGCTCCGGCAGTAAATTGCGCTAACATACTGCAGTGAATAGCTCAGAATAGACATGTGGAGGACGGCCACACGGTTATACTCAGCTTATTCCGACTTTTGTCTGACCGGCAGACGACAGTTGATCTTGGTCACTCCCCGATGATACAAGAATAATGTCGCCAAGGAAACTTATCGAGATTTAAGTCTTTGATCGCAATAAGCAGAAATAGCCCGTACTAAGCAGACCGCGCGTAAATCCAGGGGAAACAAGGCCCCAGGAAGCAACTCACCATAAAGGGTGCGCATAAGAACGCACTGCGACTGGAGGAGTCAAAAAGCCTCACCATAACAGACCCGGTACAGTCGCTCTTCATAAAATCAGAAGATACCAGAAGTTCGAGTTGTTGATCAAAAAATTGTATTATATATTATATATATTATTATATTATATATTATATATACGAATATATATTATATATAACGCGTGTCCGTGCTACTTATTAGTTCACTTTTTTATACGTATAATAAAATCTTTCGCTAAATATAAAATCTTAAGCGAATTATTCATAAAATTACTTTTGATTTATCCATTTAAAAAAAAAAAAAAAAAAAAAAAAAAAAAAAAAAAAAAAAAACTAAAATTCAATTGTGCAGTATATTTTAGAACTATTTATATTTTTTCATAATTTTAAAATATTTTATGGAAATCAAATAAAATGATTTATAATATAAAATACTGTTTGTAAAACATTTTATTATAATTTTATTTAAATATAAGCGTATAAAAATTATTCCAGTACCAATAATCATTTATATATTTTTATGAACAGTATTTTTAAAAATATTTTATTAATATAAATTTAACTTTTTATATCAATACCCATTTTTATAACAATTTTTTAAACAAAAAGAGTTTTTAATTGTTTTTAATATATTATTACAAAATATTTTGTTCATATAATTTAAATTTTTATATTAAGAACTGTCAAAAAGTTGGAAATTGACTCAAGGTAAGTTTTGTCAAGATTCTGAATTATATGTGACTTAAATAGTATAATAGATTTTAAATTCTACCCAATTATTGATTATCAAAAATTATTTGCATTTTAAAATATTTTAGAAATGTTATATCAATAATAAATAAAAGTATTATTAATTTTTATTTAAATTATTTATAATTATATTTTCCATAATATTTATTTTTGTTTTAGTTGTAATTATTATTATTATTACTCTCAAATTTATTAAAATCATATAATGAATAGTTAAAAATACTCATTAAAATGATATAGAAATAATTTTATACATCCAAATAATAAAACCATACAAATTATATTTAAAATCGATTATAAACTAAAATTTTTTTTATTTTGTTAATTGTGAAAACAATACTTTAATTTAGAAATACAAAAAATAACAGCTATTTTAACATATTTTTAATTTTTTTTATATTAATAAAAAATAAAATGAAGTTATTGAACATGGTCTATCCACGAAGAATCCATTTTTTTGCCACTATTGGGCATAGCGATTTGGGATATATAGGTGGTTCCAAAATGTAGGGGGAGTTTTTTCTATTTGTCCTATATTTTTTCAATAATTAGAAACGGCACAATTTTGTGACATGGCACGATGGAGCGACTGTTGGATCAAATTTACAAATTAAAAATTTGTTTATGGCTTAATAAAATGCTGTAATGTAAGAAACGTCTATTTTCAACACACAAGACACGCAGGGGGACGGGGGATTAAAATAAACATACGCACACAATTATTTTAATTAATCCAACATTGCCACACTTTATTTGAATCCACCAAACAAATATGAATGCACAGTCAACGACGACGTATTTGCAACTATCAACGGCATATTCCCAACTGGACTCCCTCGTGCCGACGAGGTTCATCCTTACCCCCGAACGTTGACCAGCGGTCATCTGCTACGCAGATGCCGCAACTCCTTCGCCCAGGTATCCCAAAAACTCAACACATGGAGACCATCGGTACTTCCTGAGCATCCCAAATTTCCGTCGCTTACAGTAAAGACTTTTAAAAATTAAAAACAAATCTTTAAGGATAAAATTATTTGTAAATTTTAATTGGAACTGTCATATAAGGCTTTCAAAAGTTCACCGATTATTCCCGTTCCTAGCATGCAAAAACCAATCCGTATCGATTATAACACCCGATGTATGCACAAAATTTTTAGTCCATACCCTTATTTAAGGATCAAGGTAATTAATGACACTCTGAATTTATAGACACATGCATACAGTTATATTATAATAAATTACCCTTGAAAACCTTTTTTAACATTAAAAAATTTCTACAGTGTTTTTACTAAATCGTAAGGTAAAATTTTACCACATATCGTTGCTCCACTAGTCGTTCCATCGTGCCGTGTCACAAAACTGAAAAACATCTTTCCCACGAATGTAAATCCTGCTACTTTTAATGATCGAAAAATCAAAAAAAAAAAAAAAAAGGGACAAATACAAAAAACTTCCCTTTGCATTTTAAGATCTCTCAAAGAAATACTTAATATTTCGTCGACAGACCATGTAGCTTGACAATACATAAAATTATACTAAAAGATGTAATGTTTAATTTAATATCAAGAAGATTCTATAATTTCTTATTTTTAAATATAATATTACTTTCAAACATTTGTCTTTAAACTTTAAAAATTATGAAAAATTTCTAATTGCAAGTGAGTGTTTTTATTTATTACATAAAAGTAATATTTACTGTTTTCAATAAATTCATCAATTTTCTGAAAATATTAAATTTTTCAAATAGTTAACATATTATATTTATAATTATTGGTATATAACATTGAAATTAATTATGCAATTATGGAAATATATTCATTTTTTATTATTCGTATTATTATTTTTTGTGTAAATATTTATAGCTGAGTTTTAAATTTTAAATAATATTGTTATCAATCATAATAATGTAAATGTATTTCAATATAATGAATTATTTTTACTATTTGTGTTTTTGTAAAAATAACATTTTATGTAATACGAGTAAAGTTTACAATTATTAATTTATAAATTTCATTATTCAAAATACGTAGTATAAGCTTGATACGTACATGTAGAATTGGCAACATAAATATAATATAATAATTAAAACTCTAGATTTTCATAAACTTTTTTGCTTTTGATATATTATAATAAACTTTAATCATGAATATTGTTTTATATATATTAATTCTATTTTAAAATATGATAAAAACTTTCTTAATTTCCAATAAATCATACATAAATATTAAGAATGAAACTATATTACAAAAATTAACATTAAAAATATTTGGCTTGCATAAATTATATTTTGAAATTGAAGGGAAGCTAAAGTGAAAAGAAAAATTTATTTTAAATATTAGTAATTATAACAATGTAATTTTTTCTAAAAATAATATTTCATGAACTATATTTTAACTATTTTAACTTACATTATATAAGAAAACTTTTTTAAAAACGTTATGAACAAATTTGTCGATCATAGTTCAAATCTTTTTATGCAATAATATACTATATAATTATCAATAAAATATATATTGATTCAAATTAACAATTTATTAGTATAAATTTGGAAAAATGATAGAAAGGATGAACAATTTTGTTCAACAAAATGTTACTTTTCTGATTATACTTATGTTCAATGCGTAACTTGTTTTAAAATCTACATTAACATTTGAAAAAATTAATTGTCAATAATCAATAATAATTGATTTGATACATTCGTATTATAGGATGTTATGATTAAGAATCTGATTTCCATATAGTGCCTTCTTCACATCAAGATTAAATAAATAAAAAAAATCAGTGTTATGCCAATTTACTTTATTACAGTAAAAATAAATTTACCATATTACATGTTGCAAACAGTGTTAAAAAAACAAAGCTAAATTATATTGATTATAAACAAATATAAAGTTACTAAGTATCGCTGTAGGAGTTCGAATAATGCTAAGAACTGCAGCAAGAGTTTTGGGTTATCAATACCCACTACTATGTAACAGAAAATATAGCACGAAGGAAAAAAAAAGAAATATTTAGTGTAAGCACATCAAGGCATTAAATGGTGTCGTGCAGAAGGCCGCATCCATAAGCTCACAAGACACTTCTTATAACCACGATTTACATTGTTGGAAATCCAGACAAAGATATCACCAGTGATTCGATTCTAAGAATGTCACAAAGAAGTTCTGCTCTTTCTGTGACAAACATGACGTGTGGATGACAGAATGTTCCGGTGTTTGAGGAACGATCTCAGAATCGATCCAATGGAGGGAAAGCGGCCTGCACAATCATCGATACTCAGTGTTATATCAATGAATACATTAGAAATTCTAAATACACCACCGCCATCGACCCCGGCACCATTGTGTCCACAATAAGTCAGTATACGCAAGGGCATGTAAAAACATGGGGGTAAGAAAACATCTTCAACGGTTGCATCATCATAATACTACACAAATCTCGGATGGATATAAGTAAGACATTGTAAGGATAATATAAGATTCATGGACAATGGATCACCGCCTGTTTTTTTACCATAAAATTTCTGGAATTTTCTAGGGGTGTACCAGCTGGCTAAGCTAGAGCTCAAGATGGGATTTAGGGGGAGGCATATCAAGCGCTACTACCAGGTAATGTCACTACAGGTAATATAGACTATCAAGAGCGGATAGAACTACTTTCTGTTAAAGATGGAAATTGCGATTAATTAATTAATTTAATTCTCACACTCTCTAACGCGGTAACGGGTCTGACCTATTTCATTGAATATCGTATCTAGCTGACTAACCCGATCAAACAGAATTTTCAACCCTAGAATCTGTCAATGCAAAAAGTTAGCCGAGAACATGATAAGCGAAGAGGTCATAGCATCATTCTCAAATTTTTCGAGTTTCATAATTGCCTATGCTCGGAATAAGAACGGAGTCTATGTCTTTTGTAACTGACTACCGAAAACTAAACCTGGTATTCAAAAAGACGCTTATTTATTGTCTCAAATAACAAACAGAACGACTCTAGACAAACAGAAAAACATGAGGTGTCTGCTTACCATTAAACTTAAAAATGAGTACTACCAGGTACCCTTTACCAAAGTGGAGAATCTAGAAAATGTAAAATCATCATGAACGGTACTATTTCATTGTTTTGATTGATCATCAAGCACTTCAATAGACAAAGGGAATTGACAACCCCTCGAGGAGCCTAGTACATTGGGCAATCAAACTTACCCAGTGAGATTATGAAGTAAAGTACCTTAACATTGAAGAAAATATTCTGAAGGATGGATATTCTTTCGTCAGAAATACAAAATATTCCGTCGAAAGATCTTCGACAACCATCCCAATTATACTATTTCAGATGAAATAATGATGTTCTTAAAGTACCATCATAAAAGTGGGAGTGAGAACAATTGCAAGGTCTGCATATTCCGTACGAGGAAGTCGAATCATTGAGGGAAAACAATGACCTACCCACCTTAAGACACCTAGGGATGAAAAAGACAATCTGCCTTCCAATGCAGCTAAAAATCCAAGTAATTTTGTGGATGTATTTTCACAGTTTCTTTGATACTATTGTATCAGTTTTCGATCACGATGGCAGCAATGGGTTGAACATCGTAAGATAATGCATCAATCATAAGATTTTCGATCCTTATTAATATTCTATGATGAAATCCTACTGGACAAGTTCGATTGACCAATAAGACAGACGTCAGAATAAGCTTTGTATCTGCTTCAACCATTTCAATATTTTGTTATTATTTTTTGTCAGTGAAATGGTCTCCTTTCAAATAATTTTGCATCTTCCATACTTCCATTTTACCGTGAGGCATTTTTTCTCTGTGATGCAACAGTTCTTTTCCGTTTTGCTATAGGTATAGTTAGAGTATGCAATAATACATTTCTTGATCCTTGCATCTGTGAGAGAACCATGCCCAAGCCGACATTACTCGAATCTGTTTGGATAAAGAATTTGTAATAGAGCAACCTCCGAGTCCCTTGGTTGCAGGTTCCCTGTTGTCCGGGCAGTAGCTTGTTAGAGCCACGGTCGATTTCTCTTACCTGTAAAAGTGAGAGGGGAAACAGAAATAACGTTCTGAATAATTTTTCAAACCTCCTTATTCAATAAAATACAAAAACTTATTATAAAAATAGATGTGTACAATAAGAAATCGTCATTCACGGGATCTAGAACATAAAGGTAGAACGAGTTAGGCTCTCGTCAGTAGATAAACCATGAGTTGTACAAAAGATGAGCACTTAATGGCTCACAAAGATACTCGATATAATTTGACTTTCAGATAGAAGAGCCCATAAGTTTTATCGGTCTATTTCCATATCGCTGATTAGAGACGAACTGTAAAACAATGATCGTCAAAGAAGTCGAGACAAAATGCAAAAAGTTGTGAGCCTCACAACCCCCGCAGTCGGCTTGGATCGTAAAAAATACATAATGTTATGTAGAAACACATTAAGCATACTTGAAAAAGATTACCATGTAGACCTAATTAGTACATTTATGATATATTCAGAGTAGAATATTATTTGTATTTTATTATTATCTTACAAAAATAAAATACAAATTAAAATACTCAATAATTGTTCAATTTATATGTTTGAGTCATTAAATATTTGAAAATTTTATGCAAATTGAAATAATCGAAAGAATCATATAGATGATAAAGAAGTATATAAAATAGAAAAATAATATTATATTTGTATACATTTTCTAGTATTGCCATTGCGGTGAAATGGAGTAAAAATCAATAATTCAAATGTGATATTAATAAGAATATGATAATATATTATTCGATAAAAACTTGCTAAATAAAATATCCCAATGGTTCTTAACATAATTTACTAGTTACACGTTTGCTATTTACTTAGATTTATAAAAAAAAAAAAAAAAAATTATTGACAAAAATATGTAATAATTTAACGATTATAAATATGTATTTATTTACAAATACATTAAGAAGTTTTGAAAGTATTTTATAATAAAATTCTTTATTATACACTATATTCTTATATTTAAATTATACATTCATTATTTAAATATTTATATAGCATTTTTAATTTACAATCTCAATATTAACATGCTCCATTGTCTGCCAATAAATAATTATCTATACAATAACACTTATAAAACGTATTTACGAAGTACTTAAAAAAATATTTTACATCTGACACTGTTGATTACGCCAAAGAATAATAAGACCTTGATAGTCACCAGATGCTAAGAGAGATTCATCATAATTAAAACATAATGATAATGTTGGCGCAGAATGACCTAATAATCTGTTCACTTGAGCAGACTTTCCATCTCTTGTAGGGTCTAATAAATGTATTGAGCCATCCTCTGAACCTGTGGCAATCAATGAACTGCCAATTTGTGGACAAAACGTAGATCGAATCATATATTGCCTGTAATACATAAAAAATTGATTAAATTACATTATACAAATTGTCTAAATCAATAAAACAATATCTATATAAGCATAAATACGTTTTTAAAAATATAAATACTCTTAATATAAACATTGAAAAAATTTTAAATTATTAAGTTAATTAGTCATTGTTATTTTAAAATATTTATTTTTTTACTGGTAGAAATATAAAAAAAAATTTTGTACATAAAATATATAAAATAATAATTATAATATTTACTCATTTTATTATAATTAGAAATGAACAAAATAATTGATTACTAATTAATTAATTTACTATTATTACCAAATAATTAAAACTACTATTAAGAATTAAATTGCCTCTTACAATATTTCTAATACATATAATAAAATCGCATTTTACAAATAAACAATATTATTAAAGATGAAAAATATTATGGTATTATTTTAAAAAAAATACTAAACAATATTTGTTTGAGATCCTTCGAAAATTGTTAAGATTTTAACGATTTGAAGGTTTGATAACAAAGTTCGTCGACTGATGCGAGAAATTACCAATTTTGTAAATTAAAGCTTTTAGATCTCACTTTATGGTCAATCTAAATCTAATACTAGATATTAAGATGGTCAAGAAGTCGTGACATCACAGCGGTTCCATCTCTATATGGACTTCGTAACAGTTAATAAAAGTGCATGCCGACCACGTTTTAATCTCTTTTGCCTTTTGGGCCGGCTAGAATCAAGATCATCTCTTGTTAAGAGCTCTCATGCTATCAGTGAGAGCTCTTATCAAGCGTTCAGATATCTACAGTTTCTTATTTTACATTTGTGCCTTATTTTTTTTCGGATCGTTTTCGATCAAGAGCCCTTAGCTTCCGGAAAAAGATCTTACGAAGCATCTGAAAAGCTCAGTAGTAGAAACTCCTCACCGAGGTTTTTTTGTATTTTCTTCGTCTAGTATTATCTTTTCCCTAGTGTTATCCTCTCCTCATACAAGTTATTTTGCATTACTAATTATCTGCTAGTAGCAAATGTTCCATTTTTTCTTTCCCGCAAATTTATGTAAGATCATCTTGTGCTACTCGTTATTGAGTAGCAACGGTCTTATACGAATTTTTACTTTGACCTTCATTGTTTATTTTATCCTCCTTTGTCGTTCAATTATTTAGAGCTACTCGATGACCAGTAGCAACGATTAAACACGAGGATTTTCCAATCTTCCCTAGTCATATATTCATTTTATATTATTCTATTGCTACCATACTGTCTTGGAATTATTACCGAACCCCATCTGGAAACAGGTATTAGAGGAGATCAAGAAATCACAACGTATGCGAAAAGAAACGATTTCTCGATAAAATCACGGAATGGAAACAAAAACATGAGAAAAGCCGTCGAATTAACGATTTTTTCGCGAATAAAAGATAAACTGACTTCATAAAAACATTGATCAGGAACTAAAAATATATGTTGAAAGTATTAACTGTACTGTAATCTCTACAGCGTTTATTAGGTTACGATTATTTGTAATACATAGTGTTTATGATGGGGAAACACCGTTCGTCTTCTTATGAGACTGACGCTCCACTTTTTATTTAAACTATTATAAAGTATGTGTCTTCAGCTAGATGACCATTTATTTTATTTATATTTTCTTTTGTGCGATTTTCGGTTCAGTTGAGTTCAGTATTTTGTCTCGTAAAGATATTTTGCACTTTGTAAACATTTATATTTTATTGAATAAATATCTTATAATATATATATATATATATATATATATATATATATATGTACCTGTGTTTGATAGAATATTTTTTCCAAATTACTAAATTGCCTTGATCATCAGCTATTCGATATAAAAGTACACTATTACATGCACTGCTAACCAAAAGTGTTGGCCATGGAAAATCCTTTGATAACCAAGGACGCCAAGAAAGACTGGTCACAAATCCCCCTGTGCCTTCCATTCTGCGTAATTTAGTTAAACGTCCTAAACCAATTTCTAAACGAAAAGAAACAATAACTCCTCTATCATTTCCTATCCATACTAAAGAACCACCACTTTCTTCACAAGTCAAAGCAGTAATCTGAAAAATTAATATTAAGGGTAATATTAAAAAAATATTTATTCTTAGTAAGACATTATTATAATTAATATTTAAAAATTTTATTACTTTGACATTTATACGAAATTATATGAATTCACACTTATTTAAAATTTTAACAATTATTTAAAAATAAATTTTTAACAAATAATATACACCTTTCCACCAATTTTAACATTTCCACTACGAGTATATTTTCCAGTAGACACATTTAATATCTGAAGTAAGCCTTGAGAATTCCCAGTTAAAACTATATTATTATTTGTAGGAACAAAGGCACAACACAAGCTTTCTGCTCTTAATTGATCATTAACAACTCGTAAGCAGTTTACTTTAGAATGTGGTTGAACCATCCATAACCTAATTGTAGTGTCTAAGGATGAAGAAACTAAAAAATCATTACTAGTGCTCCAGTCAATAGCTGTAACACCTTTTCTATGACCCTGTAGAAGAGAAACAACTTTAGGTGGATTACTGGTTGCTTCACAAATTGAAATAGTCCCATCAGAAGAGGCACAACAAAACCTAGATCTATCATTATTTGCAAATTTTAACATAGAAATTGCAGAAGAATGTTGATCAAACACATAATGAACACCTGCAAAGCTTTCAGCTGTAGATTTTTTATTCAATACTCTGGTTTTACACTTAATTTCAAAGCTTTTTTCAGAGGGTAAGTTTACTACATCTATACCAGTACCATACCTTCGACGAAGCAACTCAGATCTTAATTTTAAATAACGAGATTGTAATTCAGCATCTTTACATTGTCTATCCTGAAGTATTTGACTTCTTTTGCGCATGTAAAATATACCTACAAATAAATTCTTTGAAATTTTTTTTAAATAACTTATATAAGTAAAAATTACAAAAAATGAATATAATTTACCCAAATTACAGTTGTTTACAAGCCTTTGTGAATAATATTTACTATCAAGGGCTATGACTTGTTGATGCCACGTCATAATTATTTTATTCTGTGTTACAGAAGTAGATTTCATCACTGTTAATATATGTTTTCAAAACAATTTTTAATGTTTTATATTCTTTACTCTCAGAATATATTTTAAATACATTATAAAATATTTTTAATACAATAATAAATTATCATCTAGATTCATTTATATAACTATTAAAGTTTTTAAATATTATCTTTGTATTTGTACTTAGTTCTTCTAAATGTTTCCAATAATAAATAATTGGGAACATGATTTTTTTGTTAAACATTTTTAAAAAGACACTTGAGATTAAACCAATTTTGTTGAATTAATATTAAAAAATTAAGCACAAATCGACTGTTCCCCTACCGAATTTTATATTAATTAAAATTTCAAATAGAAAGAACATTAGATGCAGTAAAAATTTTCAAAAAATTTGTGATGAAGTGTATGTAGTTAAATGATACATTACACGTGATCTGTTTATCTTTTTCTGTTTTTTATAGCCTGAATAATGTCACAGCTAATTACGTAAAAATTCAAAAGAGGACGCTTTACCAAGTAACATGCGATCGCGGCGAATTCGAATAAATTTCTGATCGTATAGAAAAATTTGAACGACACATATTTATCTTCTCCTTGATAATAAATATCTTTTTTTATAGATATATTAAATTCTTTTTATTGTTTTGCACTGAATTTAAATATTATTTTCATTCAACATCAACTCCAATAATCTTCCTATTTATTCAGAAAAAAAAAATTTATCACAAAATGATATTCTTATTTATATTAACTTATAATATATATTTTTATATAACGTGAGCCAAAGACTACTTAAGTACTGTATATACTTCTTTATGTACTATTTAAATACTGTATGTACTACTTATCGTGCAAAAAAAAATTCTAAAAAGAAAGTTTCCTGTATCACCCGTACAGGTAAATACTCGACGACATAAAAAGGCCTTTCCAAGATCAGATAAAATCAAATTTAAAATGCCTTGTTTAAAATGTCAGACAAATACACTCTGCGAATTAACATTCTTAATAAGAACATTCTTTTCGTTCACTTCAGCAGAATTATAAAGCTTTCTTACTTATTGTCTACGCAAGACATCTACATTGCTTATATAACAAAAATATATTTAGTTTAAGAAAAGAAATTTTTTATTTCTGTCTGCATGGCCAATGAAGGTTCTAAATAATTTTATCAATTATAACTCTCAAAAACATATTATATTAACATTCTTCCCTGCATCGTCCGCATGAGGATGATACATGATACATTTGTATTATTGGCTCTAACATATCATCACTTGCCAAGGATGACATCCAAAAATGGTTTAAAAAATCTAAGAAAACTTATGCTTTTTTTAGAGCGCGACACTTACATTGCGGGCGCCCTCCTGGTGTGTAAACTTTGTTGCACATCCAAATGCAAACCTCCCTCGTGCAAACACCACCCAATAATCTAATCCATTACAAGTATCATAAAAAATATGTTTTTGATGGAAAAACTTTTCGAAAAATAGTAAATTAGATGATAGAATAGAATGAGCCAATTATGAGATTAAAAATGTAACAATTAAAAAAAAAAGATAAGATTATGATAAGAACAAATGTAAAAAATAAAAAATTACTAGTAGATATAATGGATATCCAATATATATAAATAATTAGCTTACCAATTAAAAATTATTAGTTTTTTAAATTTTAAACTTGCTTTAAATTAATTTGTTATTCAATCATTCTTTAATATTTCTCTCATTATATTTTGTTTTGTTAAATTATGCATATGTAGTCAATTATAATATATCAAAAGCTTTAATTATTTTAATAGTAATTATAATAATATTGAATTAGTAGAATAAGACTAGCAATTATTGTTAATGCAATTAATTAGAAAATTTATACATTGTGATTTTAAAAAGAAAAACGAGGGAGGAGGGAAATTGAAATAGGAAAAATATAGATTTATCAGTAATTATGAGAAAAATGGAATGTTTCATCATGAAAATAAATATTTTTTATTTTCGTAGGATTCTGTTGTTTTTATAAATAATTTATAAAATTCTGAATTCTATAATTTTGCGAGTTGTAGTTTTTTTAAAATTATTATTTGTTATCATTAGTTTATAATATTTCCTATTATGCTCAGAGTACTGTTTTATATTTTTCTTTACGAAAATATTTTGTAATCCTTCTTTTTATGAATAATAGTAAAGTAATGTAAACTTATTTTTTTTTACATTGTACAGTTACTTGTAATTTGTACCAAATTTTATGCAACCAAATTGTTGTTCTGGAAATAAATTGAGTTAAATTAAATTTGAAATAATTATATTTTTTTTACGCACACATTATTTTTTTATTTAATAATCTTATATTTTATTTAAATATTAAAATAGCATTTTGTATTGCTTTTCATTAAAAGTAATACAAAATGCTATTATCTACTTCATTAATTTCTATGATAAAAGAATCACCCTATTTCTTCACAGTTGCAGTCGCTCAAATGTCATTAACCTCTATAAATCTACAATCTAGCAAACTGTGTGTGGTAAAAATTATAAATTTATAGCTATTGCTCAAAATATAATTTCATTGAAATATTTGTACTATTGCAATATATTTTGTTAAATAATACAAATTTGTAATTAATTTTTCAATTTCATAATGAATATTTTATTTATAAGTATCATATTTTGAATAATACATAATATTTTTTTAAGTATTTTAAATTCATGAATAAATTAATCAAGTAAAACAATACATTTTTATAGTATATTGCATTTTTTATTTAATGTTATCATGATAAAATATATAAATGTACAATTTATAATTTATATACATTGACTATTTGGAATAAGATTTTAATAGTTTGTTCGGAGTAATAAATATATGATTTATTGTGATTATGCTTATTGTGTAATTAATTATATAATCATTAGAAAATAAAATTATACAAAATACAGCCACGTGTGTTATTTTTGACATAATGTTATATTGTTTTGAATTTTTTTAAGCCTCGAAAAGGACAACGCATGAGTTGTCAAAATATCGAGGGGCAAAATTTAAAAAGTCTGTTTTTCACTAAATCTGATACTGAATCTTCATTCGAATTCCTTCATAAAATTTATTGAAAATAATAAAAATCAATAATATAATAATATGTAAGATAACGGTTTTTTTTCAATATATTTTAATGATGTCAAATAATCAATTTTAGATATAACTTTATACCCTTTTTCGAATTCGCCTAAAGGGGTAACTTTAGTACACTGTTACAAAATATAATTTCCTTAATTTTATTTATATTAAAATATATAACTATATATTTTATTAAATATATAACTTAATTGTATTTATAATTGTAAAATTTTATTTATTTTTTAAAAAATATGCACATAAAAAACTATTTGACATAAAAACCAAAAATATTTGAATAATTTAATGTACATATTTTTATTTTATAACATTTTCAAATATATTTTTACTCATATTAATTGTTTAAAAATTGTTTAAACATTGAACATTGTTGAAAATATCGGTTTGATTGAAATTAAATGAGGTTTAAAATGAAGAGATGTTATTTTAAATGAAATTATCAAAGATAAATCAAATTCTGAACCTTATACTATTTAATTCTAGTACATGGATATATTAAAAAAAAAAAAAAAAAAAATTATAAACACTTATAATATTATGGTATTAAAATGTACTAAAATTTATTTGAGAACGAACTCTCTTACGAGTCAGACACTTGACGCATGTTGCTGATTGTTATTTTGTATTATCAAAAACGTGATAAAAGATAATTATGGATTTATCGTACAATACTTTAATGTGAACATAAAAATAATATCTGAGCTAAGGTGGCGCTACACCATCAAGCTCAATGGTTTTTAAATGCTGATAAAGAAAAATACCGTAAGATTCATCAAAGTTCTTTAATTCGATGTGCTAGAAAATGAATTTCATCCTTATCCTATTTAATAAAAATATATAAGTCATAGAAACTAAATATAGTATTTTTTTTGTATTAAAATCTAAAAATTAAAACGATGGACTGTATTGAATATTAAGGTGAATAAATTTAATAAAACCTATTTTACTTAAATTTTTCTTCAATAAGTGATAATTAAATCTCAATATTTTTAATTCTCTCAAGAACAAGAAATTACGAAAGAAAAAATTTTCTCGATAATTATTCTAACTTAAAAAATCAAACTATAAAATTATATAATCAAAATATGTTATACTGAATAATATAAAATAAACTTTAAGCATAAATTAATTTTTTTTTTTTTTAATAGAAACTATGTTTTTCGATTATCTCAACTTGTTATGACCGTTGAATAAAAATAATAAAACAATTATAAGATAATATTATATATAATATTTACAATATTACATTGTTTTCAATTATTAACACGTACCTTTAAAATTATCTTTATATTTTTAAATATTAAGTAACATTATTGAAATCTGTATGAATTAAAAGTTCTTCTAAATTTAAGAACAAATAATAGTAGTCTGCACTTTAAAATTAGATATTGTATAAAAAATCATAAATATTTATATTCTGCGAAAAAATATAAAATAATTAAATAGAAACAAATACTCACACCTCTATGCCTTTGACTTGTATTATTATTAATAATATATTCATTTTATTTGTATTTATCCATGATACTTTCTTTGTGGTATTTTAATTAATTTTTTAATTATCACCTTTTTTGTGTGATTTGTGAATTTCAGATATTGAGAAATTAAGATTTATTTACCTTTGAGAATATTACTTAAGACTTAGTTTGAATTTAAAAAAAAAAAAAATTGTAAAATATACAATTAATTTATTTGTAAAATATCATACCATGTACATTAAAAATGTAATATACAACTAAAAAATTAAATTATGATTTCCAATTTCTTATGAGTTTTATATTAACACACTGTATTTATAATTAAAAAAATTTTTTATGATGCTTCGACAAAATAAAGTGTATTATAGTTTTTGTTAATATTGTAAGTTATAAATAGTTATTTAAGATTAAAATTTTAATATTTCAATGTTTTAAAATTTCTTTCAATACTTTCTCTTTGTTATTTTATTATTTTTTGTTGTTTCCTTGTATCTATACTTCAAAACTTTTGTGCGTTATTTATAAATTTAAAAAAAAAAAAATTGAATTCTTATAAAAATAAAGCTTTAATATAAAATTTTAAAACTAGAATACCTAAAAACAATTTTTTAATTACTAAAATAAATATAAGTAATAAATTGATTGAAAAATAACTGCAATTATAGTGGCAATACTAAATCAATATGTTCCGAGGTGTGTAAAAAAAGTATAAGATCATTATTAATAGAAAATTACGATAAGATAATGATGACAACTAAAAATTATTATAAATTATTAATTATTTAGATTTAAATACTTTTGTCTAATGATAAAAAGTAAAAAAGTAAAAAACTAAGCTATTATAAATTATATTAGATTGTATTAAAATGTATATTTTCTTTATAAAAAAAAAAAAATAGTTGAATGTTAATTTATTATAATTTTTAACATTTATAATAAATTTTTATTTAAAAAGGTATAGAAATATTAAAACTAACTATTGGTTGAAAAAAAGAAATAAAAAAAATTTGTATTTTTTTAAAGATAAAACACTATAAGCAATGAGAGTAAACTCAAATGAAAATATTAAAAAAAAATTAAGAAATCTACTTAAATGACAGTGTATATAGATTATTTTATTTAGTACTAAAAGTAATAAAAAATTTTAATAGCGAAGAAGAATGAAAAAATAAATAAATTTTATTACTTTAATTAAAAAGTAAAATATTTTGATATGCGTTAAGAACATAATGTGAAAATGTTTATCACGTTGAATGAAAAAAAAAACATACAAAAAAAGGTGAAAAAATATAATTTGTATAAAAGTCGATTTGTCGAAGATAATTTTAACAAGTTTAATGAGAACATAAACTATCAGTTTTATAAGTCTATCTGCAGAATAACATTATCTAAAAATAAATAAAAATGTACTGTCATAACCGTGGAATTTATGTAAAGTAGGTAATATGTAATCAAAATATTGACAAGTTATTTGTTATCTATAATTTATCAATAAATCCACTATAAATTAAGCATAATACAATTTAAAGATGTAGAGAGAAAACGAAGGCAACGTAAGAATGATTCCAATTTTTAATTAAATATAAAAAGCGCAAGAACTCCGGGAACAATAGTTAATAAAAATAAAAATAAGTCATAATGGAATGGGTTATTCCGAGGTGAACCAAATGGGTGCATTTGTTGGCACTTATATATATCTACAGCATGATCAGTCATATTACCTCCTACCGCGCGCTTTCCCCCTTTTTCTCGCCACCATGAGTGCGTGATATAAACGTGTGTGAGTGTGGGCTTTTGATGTGTTCGTTTCACGGGCATTAAGCTCGGCAGCCTCCACAGTTCATGCGGATTCCCTATACTTTTTCTTCTCCTCCGAAGACGAGAGTGTGTGTGTGTTGGAGAGAGAGAAAGAGAGAGAGAGAGAGAGAGAGAGAAATTAGAGAGAGAGAATCTGTATTAGGCGTCGTTCCTCTTCTGACTCGTCGTCACTTCCAATATTCCACTTGCCCGTCCTTCTGTCCCTTCTTCTTCTTCTTACACATTCATAGAGGCTTTGTCACAGTGTATTAAACCTTCTCTCTTTCTCTCTCTCTCTCTCTCTCTCTCTCTCTCCTCCCTTTCCCACGCATATACTTGCCGCGCGCTCTCCAGCTCTTTCCGTTACTTTTGTAGTCTTGTTGATTCAACGCTCCCTCGAACAAATTTGATAGGTTTAATCGACTCGAGCAACTTGTATCTCAAAAAAAGGAACGAATGCCCAGGGATTTCGATATTCGAGTGCAAATTTCCCGTGGATTTATTTGTTAGGGTTCCTTGGAAAACAAACTAGAGAGGACTGAATTGTGCCAGAGGAACACATCGCCCGAAGATTCGTCGTTGCACTAGACGTTAACGGGGCGCACGAGTGAGAAATTGGTTTGATACCGAGGAAAAGAAGAAAATGCAGGCGATCAAGTGTGTGGTTGTAGGTGACGGGTGAGTGTACCACGGCTTATCATATTTTTCTTTAGGAAACAACGAGTTTTCTGAAATCTCGAGGAGTACAACACACACGGCGAACGAAAAAGAAAAAGAGATGAACGAAGAGCGTGGCTTCGTCAATTTTTCGCGGATGTGTGATGTGTTAGGAATATGAGATGGTCGATCCTTCTTTATCCCCTTCGTCGCTGGCACCCATCGAAAGTTGAATATCCCTATCGAGAAGCTTGTTCTTCCATCCTCGTTTTATCAATTTTTTACATTACTTTTTTCAAATAATGTTTCAAACGTTCATGGGCGTGGTGAACGTGAGACTACTGACACTTTGTACAAGTGTGACACAGTTCAGCTGCTTCATTAATATTACTTTTATCACACAAAGAAAATCTTTTTTACTCTGATAAATTTTATTATCTGCATTCAAACTGAGTTTAGCACAGAAATCTAGAATCTTTATTTAAGCCAGAATTTTACTGCACTTGCTATATGCATTTATGTACCCAAGTGACTTCACCTTTTTCACATTATATTTCAAAATTATATTGTCAATGTACTTATCACAAGTACATATATTTCATTAAATTAATTTATATTTTATATTGTATCAATATAATCAAATTTAAGCTTAACATTGTCAAATGTATTTGTGTAGTAGTAGTAGGCGTATGCGTGTGTGTAGGTGTCGTCGAATGTGCACGCAAGGTAAAATGTGTTTAAACATTTTTTTTTTACATTTCCATACATAAATATTCCAATTGAAATTATTTTTTTAATTTTTTGAAATTATGATTATATTCTCGTTCAGAAGAAGTAGACTTTTAAATAATATTATTAATAATTTAAAAGGAAAATGTGAAATATTTTATTACTTGAAATTATGTTTTTATTTATAATATAAATACACATACACATTTGTTTTTTACTTAATTTAATATACCATCATATTACTCAATTGTTAATGACAATTTTTTTAATCTTTTTGAAAGTGATTGAGTTGTATAACTTTAAGTAATGATTGTATAAATATTTTTATATTTTTAAATAAACAATTTAACTTTGTTACAGAGCTGTTGGTAAAACATGTTTACTGATTAGTTATACGACTAATGCATTTCCTGGAGAATATATACCAACTGTTTTTGATAACTATTCTGCCAATGTTATGGTAGATGGAAAACCCATTAATTTGGGCCTTTGGGATACGGCTGGTCAGGAAGATTATGATAGGCTAAGGCCATTATCTTATCCACAAACTGATGTATTTCTTATTTGTTTTTCACTTGTAAACCCAGCAAGTTTTGAGAATGTAAGGGCTAAATGGTACCCTGAAGTACGTCATCATTGTCCAACAACTCCTATTATTTTAGTTGGAACTAAACTTGATTTGCGTGAAGACAAAGAAACTATTGAACGTTTAAAGGATAAAAAACTTGCTCCTATTACTTATCCTCAGGTAATACAAATTAAGGCGTTTTTTTTTCAATATAATTTTATATTTTTAATTCAAAATTTATATTAATATGTCTAAAATATGTATAAATATGATACATACTATTTATTAAAAGTTATTTAGTTTTATTAAACTGTTTATTTAAAATATAATTGTAAAATAATATAAATTTATAATGATTAATTTATTATTCAAATTGATTTTTTATTTTGTATTGAATTTTTTGTATTTTAAATAATTATTTTTAAGCCTTAGCCAAGTATTACATTGTTTATACAATTTAATATTTGTTGATACAAATTTAATTACTAATAAATATAATAAATTTCATTAGAGTTGTATTAAAATATTAATTTACATACATATTTTTTTCATTATAAATTTTTTAAAATCTTTTTCTTAATATACTATGAGAATCAAGATTTTTATATGATATCTATAAATTGAAAGATTATAATTATATTTTAATAATGTTGTTGCAATTTTATTTTTTTAAAATATTATTTTTATGTCTAATTTGTAATTGTATTTAAATAATAAAAAATATTGTTTAAATTTATCAAATTTAGGGTCTTACAATGGCAAAAGAAATTGGTGCAGTAAAATATTTGGAATGTTCTGCCTTGACTCAAAAAGGACTAAAAACAGTGTTTGATGAAGCAATTCGTGCAGTTCTATGTCCTGCTTTGCAAGTGAAACCAAAACGTAGATGTTGCATCCTATAATATTAAAGTTTGGTATTCTTGAAGGAAATTGTTTCAGACCGTCATTCTACGTGAATCCTTTGAAAGTACTGATGTTAATGAATTAACGTCAAATCGCACAATAGTAATAACTGTCCTAACATTTCATTTAAAAAAAAAAAAAAAAAAAAAAAAAAAAAAAAAAAAAAAAAAAAAAAAAAATGAAGAGTTAAATAGTAGTACAAGCAATACAAATGGAATAAAGCGAAGAAAAATAAACTTCACTGATTGTTTCAGTATTTCCAATGGATTTGTAAATGGGTAAAGGGTTAAATTTATGCTCTTCATTTTTGTTACTATTGAAGTTTCGTTCCAAAGTGAAAGAAACAATTAATTGTATAAAATTATGAAAAAAAGCGTCGGATTATAAAAGAATTGTGTACAGTATATTAGAGTATATTAATAATAATTATTAATGAATATCTATGAATGGTAAATAAATTATATATATAATACATTCACGCTCTAAAATAGATGACTATGTAAGTTGACTGTGTAATTTTTAGACTAGACTTAAGGCGCGCGAATCTATGGAGTGAGTGAACAAAATAAGTTGCACTAGTATATATGACACTGCCTCCAATTTGTTTTTCTCTCTTAACTTTTAATCACTACTTTAATATAACGTCTGTGATTCATACGCACAATATGCTGTTTGTTTGCAATTTGTGAAGACGATTAAAAACAATGGAGGATTGAATAAGAAGAAACGAAGATCGGAAAATAGTATATCTAGAGAAAATGTGTGTTTGTTTAAAATAAAAAAAAGAAAAATTTTGAATATTTGAATGAATGACGTGCGCTTGTAAGAATAAAATAATCAGATAAAAAGAGGAACAATTAGAAATGATAAACTAATTAATTGTAAATAATTATTGGAGTTAAAACATGATCCTATTTCCTATTGGCTATATATTATTAATGTACTATTAACTGAATTTAAGTTGGAACGTTACTTGTTTTTTTTTTTAATTTAAAGATTTATATAAAAATATATAAAAGAACAAGACTGGAATGATATAATTTATTATATTATATTGCTTACACAGATTGTGTGTAATTTGTCATTAAAAATTTTTAGATGTACATCAAAAAAAAAAAAAATTTCAGTCTGAATATAAAATAATAAATATTGTAACTAAATTTGCTTTATTAAATGGGTGTTTACTAAACCAAAAAAATTGATTCATAATTTATACATCTGAAATATCTATCATTAACTCCAAACAAAACTACGAAATAAGCTAATATTATATCATTTAATTAGCATGTACATCAATTTAAATTAATTAAAAACTACTATTAAATATTAATTAAATTTTTAAAGTAAGGTTTAATTAATAATATATTAAAACCAAATATTGTACTTTAACTTACTTACAAATCATGCAATAGAAAAGAAAATGAGTATAGTAAGAGTTTTAAAATTAAGATTTACAATAACGTTTTTATTTTTTAATTAAAAAGAATTAACAATTTATAACTATTTTTTAATGATGCTAAGAAATATTAATTACAAAGTTCAGCTAAAATGTTTATTTAAAAACAATAAAAGATTATAAATTCAAGATATTTCTCTTCGATAATTTCCTGGTGATGTTTTGACATTCTCATTTCTTCAAATATTATGCAGCTGTGTCGAAAAATGTATCGATTGTGGCAGCTACTTGTTCAGGACTATATTTAATATATTTGGCAGGATTTTTAGAGAAGGAAGTATTACGATATTTCAAGTAGAATGTGGTATATATAGGAATAAGAGACTGCTGTAACTCTTTCCGTAATTCTTCACGTAAACGTCCATCTGGTACAGCATAACTTCTTTGGAATTTAGCTGCTTCTTCAAATTCTCGTGTAAAACCAGAAAAACGTTCCTTTAGTACCTTTGCTCCTGTATTTTATTAATTAAATTTGTGTTATAATTTTTTAATACAATAAGATGAAGTTATAAAACTAAGCTTTTATAATTTTCCAAATTTTAATGAATTCACGTTTTCAATTCATATAACTAATACTTTATTATAAGTCATATAAAAATAAAATAAAACGAAATTTTTAACCCTTTTTAAATGATTAGAAATAAATCAATAATTATATTTAATTTAAATAATGGATTTAATTGAAAACAAACAAAAAATTTTGTTCCAAATAGGATACTTAAAAATTGTAAAACAGTTTTTATAAACGATAAAGTTGATTACATTAAAAATTATAATTATTTTTTAATAGTTGAAAATTTACCAGGTTCATCATTGTGATTTTCAATGTAACCACGAGTTTTGGCAAATGTTGTAGTGACATAATTTGTTCGATCCCGTACAAGCAAATCTTGATAGGTTTGTTCAGCGGTTGGCTCAGCCAACAAAAGTAATTCCATTAATGTGCTTCTCTTCAACGCATTAATCACATAATTATGATTATTCAGACGAAATAAAGCACGAAGTGCTGGGTCAGAATAACAAGTATCACTCTTACTTACAAGAGCCAAATTCAAAAGAGCTAAAACTCTCTCTGTAATAATATTATAATAAATAAATATATGTATATATAATAAAATGCTTTATTAAACATTATATACGATATACGAACAAATAATTTTAATATATGATTGTCAAATATGAGCAAAGTTAATTTATTTTTAAATTATTATTTATAAATTTTAATATTTTTCATGAGTTCTGTTACTATTATGAAAATTAACAAATAATCTTTAAAAAAAATAATTATTATGTAATCTTTTAAACACGTAAAGGAAAATATAAAACTATTATAAATATAATATAAATTTTAAAAAATACAAATTAAAAAAAAGTTACTCTGTAACACAGATATAAAAACGAAATAAAAAATATCAGTATAAAACAATATTTTAGAAAAATAATAAATATTAAATTCAATAAAATAATAAATAAACAGTAAAATATATATTTTAATATATTTCATTTTCGTTTAGTGAAACTTGGAATATTGCTATTTTATTTATGTTATATATTTAATTTAGTTTTATATATTTAACTTTGTTTATTAACATTTATTTTTAACATGAATGATATATTTTTCAATTAATTTAAAAACAGATATTAATAACGTTTTGTTGATTATATTTTTTACATAATTCATATAGCAAATAATATTGAAGATTCTATATTACATCATAAAATATTTTTAAAGATATTAACAATTTATTATTATTAAGCTAATTTTAATAAATCTATAATATATAATAAGTAATGAATATCAATTAAATTATTTAAAAAATATCATTTAAAAAAATTATTATACATTAATATATTATATAATATGTTAATATATTATAAATTATTATAATTAATATACATGTTAAATTATTTATTAATATATTACATTAATTGATATAATTAATGTAATTTAACTTACTTGTGTAATGACCTAACGTAATTCTATGTTGATTCTCATTCTGTTTAATATTTGTAGCACTAGCAGAATCAGATTCATTGTGACGTTTTAGAACAATTCCGACTGTTTCTGTATACTCTGTTAACTGTTCAAGAAAAATAAGAACATTGCTTGTACATTCTGCAACGGTTCCATCTTTAGGTAAAACTGCACCAGATTCATTACGCACGTTTTCTCCAAAACATTCCAAAGCTTGAGCACCCTACATAAACAAGTAGAATTGCAATATTTTTAAATTTTTGTAAAAAATTATTTTTTAATTAAATTAAAAATATAAATAAGCAATACATATTTTAAATTTTATTTGACATGCAGTCTCTATTTAAGTATTTTACTAAAACTATAAGATATCAAGTGTTTAAATAAGAAAATGTAATTCTTCAAATAAAAATTACAATATTCTTTTATTAGATAAATTTAAATGATATAAATTAATATTAGTTTTCTATAATTACTCAATTTAACAATAAAGCAATTATAATAAAAAATATAATTTTATAAATGATAATAAATGCGTAATCAAACTTTTAAAAAATTAGTCATGTATTAATATCTTTTTAAAAATCATTATTAGACTAGAATTTAATACAATTATACACAAAAACTAATATATTTTATTTTTCTATTTCTTTTTATTTAATTGCAAATTTTTTGTATGTATATATTTTGTTAATTTTGATTTTCAATTAGTTTTTAATAATAAAATAATAAAAGAATGAAGTAAAATAAATCAATTCTATTAATCTATCATTAAAAACTTTTTTTGGCACAAAGGATACATTGTGCACAAAATATTTAATAAATCTTACCGTATCTGTGAGTGTCTGAATAACTGAGGCAAATTTAGATCTGAGTGCATATTCACAACCTTCAACAGTTCTCTCAAGATCTGGTTTTAGTTCTTCTAAATGTTTTAGAATTGGAAAAACAACAAGAACAGCTGTGAAATCTCTCCTAGAAATGCATCTTTTTGCTCTTGCAGCAATATTTTCACCTTCATGAGCCACGAGATCCATGGCATCTCTTACAGTTGCTTCAAGCACTTGCAATTGTAAAGTAACATGTAAGATTCTTCCAATAAGTGCACGTTCAGCCTGCATAAGCTTGTGCAGTCCAGCAGCTAATAATAAATAGTTATCCATTTCTTGCTCATCAGGAGCTGAGTCCTCAGATAAATAAGTTAAAGGACTAGTTGTTGGTTTTCTAGAACTTGGAAAAGACAGTCCAGTTGTTTGTGATGCTTTTAATAACATTTTACTCGCTTTCTTCTCAAGGGCAAGCTGTAACCGACGAGAAGTTCGACGACTGACTGTTTCAGATACACCCAGAGAATGTCGATGTGCAAATTTAGCTCTCTAAATAAATAAAATAATTTAAATTATTTAAACTAACAAAATGAATATTTTTATTAAATTTTATTTTAATTAAAAAATGAAATGTATTAAAAATGTTGATCAAATAGACATACAATTTGTTAATTAAATTAAAACTAAACATTGTTTCATTTCTTAAATTTATTTATATTTATAAAGAAAATCATAAAAAATAACTTTTTCTAAAATTTTAAATTAATGTAATATAATTATTTATAAATACATTAAATTAATTTAAATTAATTAGATTGATGTAATCTTAAAATTATGTAAGTATCAAATATTTTTTTAAATATTTTTGTCCAATAATTTCAAAATGATAAAAGTAAATTCAAAAGAATCATTACTGGCATAGGACTTGCAGCATGTGTACTTCCTCCACTTGCACTTCTTTGATGTTCCTTCATTAATTGCAAAGAGCGAAGTACAACTACAGAACGTACAGAAGCATACAGTTTTGCATGTCTTCGATGTCCTCTTTCTTCTAACCATCCTGAAATTTTAATTAAATCTGCTAATATACTTTCTGGAAGTTGACATAAGGACTGTGGAGCATCTTCATTACTTGTATCTTCATCTAAACTTATTAAATCTAAAAGAACAATTGGTAAAACTGGTTTACTTTGCCGTGTTAAAATGTCATGAAACTCTGCATAAAGGGATTCTAATCCTGCACCAAAAAGTGTTGAAACATTTTCTAATTCTACTGAACTAGGATTATTTTTTTGAAAATATCGTTGAGCATTATAAAGACGGTTCATGGTTTCCAAAAAACCATCTAAACCACCTGCACCATTGGGTCCACCACGTACTGATCCTTCAACTTCTTGACAAACTCCATAATAACCAATGGCATGATCTAACACTGTTAAAGTTTTTTCAATATCTGTAATTAGATTAATTTGAATTAAAATATTTAAATTATATATTTTCAAAGACATTTTTTATACTAAAAATATTTAATAACAAATGTTTTTAGTAGTAAATTATATATTCTTTTAACTTCAATAATGAGATAATAACATACTGTGTTGTTGACTTTGAAGATTGCCAGTTTCATTATAAACTGGAAGAATAGTACGACGTAATGTTGCTAATCTTTCTTCTAAAGATGAAAGAATAGCAATCATACTATTAGTTAATTTTTTACTATTATCTTCAGCTTCTTTCAAAGCTTCTAAAGATGCAAGTTCTGCTTCAAGTTTACATTCAATTTCAAATCTTCTTTCTGAAGTGTTATTAGTGTTGAACTGCATTTTAATTATTATTTAACTTTTTAAAATGCAAAATGTTTAAACCATATTTTAAAAGGAACAAATTGTTCAAACTTATTCAAATTTATTTTCTTCAAAAAACTTCAAATTTTATATATATATATATATATATATATATGTAGGTTAAAATTTATTTTAAATAAACATTTTAATTAACATTATTAAAATGCAATTTTTATTATTTAATTAATTTTTTTTTTAAATGTTTAAATAAAACATATTCTAATTCGTAACATACTTCATAACATAACCTTAACGTGTACTTTATTAATTGTTTGGATTACTTTAAAACATAAAATCACAAAATAATACATTGTGTTACAGTTAAACTATTTATATTCTGCATAAAATTAATTTTTTATCAGAAGATATCTATAGTCACCTCTGACATTAATTTATATTTTACAAACAAATTACTCGATTTTTTGGTTGTATAAAAAAAACTAGTATTGATATACTCATTTACAATATAGTGATAAAAAAAAAAATTAAAATAAAAACCAAGTGTAAGTTGATAAATAGAAGTATTAACATGGAATAATAATGATGAATATTTTAAGATTCATATTTTTACTAAAGAAAACATTAAAATATAAACAGTATGAAGTATTAATATTAGTTAATTTAATTTTTAATAAATTTAAATTAACTATATATGTGTACTGTATATTAATTATGTATTAGAATTATTAATGCCATGTTTTACACATTGTTTACTAGATCATTACTTAAATAATTTAAAAAATTATGTAACTATATATTATTTCATAAATTAAAATAATAATATAAATAAATTAATATCAGATTTTAATAATACACAATGTATTAAACAAAATATGACTGCTCATTTTAACTTTAAAATTTTAAATAAATTTATTCACAAAATAAATCATTATTTAAACATTTGAATTTTTATTAAAAAATCACTAATAATGATGAATTTATAAATGTTAATCTTTAAATTTTATAATTTTTAAATAATTTTTATAATGTTAATGTTTCCAATTTTTTATAAAATATTTATAAATATAAAACATAAAAATAAAAAATAAAATTCAGTAATGTTTTCAATTAATAAGTTTATGAATAAAAATAGGAAGTAGTAATGCCTTATGATTAACTATAATTCTTAAAGAATTAAAATTCAAATGTAATACTTTTATTAAATTTATTTTTTATTATTGATAAAGTAAAATAAAACGAATACTAGTTAATTAATGAGTGCAGGATAATAATAAACATTTTTATAATTTTGTATGCTATTTTAATAAAAAATATATGTAATTCTTTATTAAAAAAGGCAACATCTCAGGTACATTATAAACATTCTTTAATTTAGAATGTAAAATCTATATAGATAAATTATAGAATACACTAAAAAATTAATCTTAAAAAATAATCTTTTGTGAATTATTAAAAAATAATTTAGTTGTTACATAGATCTGATTGGTGGAGCCATTCTATAAACAAACAAAAAAAATTAAAATTAATTAACCTAATATGAAAAACAATGTAATAAAAATTTTGCAATTTTACCGATGAATAGTAATTGTATTGTTTGCAATAATATGTGATGTATCTAAAGGAGTTAAGAATGCAAATTGACTTTGGGGATGAGATTGGGCATGACCTAGAAGAATATCCATAATCATACGTCGATTTATCTTGTCCTATAAAATTTTAATAATTATAGGTAATCAAAGAATTACAATTTATATTGATAATTATGTATAAAAATTGAAATAAATCTTGAATTGATCATAGTTTTATTTTTTTAACTATAAAGAAATGAATTTACACATATTTGATGTAATAAATTATTTAGTTAATATGTATTGAACTTATAAAATTTAATTAAATTGTTGTTTTCTCTAGTACATTTATGAGCATATGTTCAATAATGTACTAATAATTACTTTTAAGTTTTAAAAGTTATTCAATATTAACAATAGCAATAATTTTTTGTAGAAATAGGAAAAAGAATTTTATAGCATGTTTAAAAAATAAAAGTAAACAACATAGTTGTAATTTTTAATCAATTATTTTAATTATATTGAAATTAAACAAATTGTCATTATTCTGTTTTTATATAATTAAAAAATGAACCATGTACATTATTCTTAACTGAAAAACAGCACTGAAAGTATTAATAGTGTATATATACAATTTATATGCTAGAAATTATAATTAATTATAATTAATAAAATAATAGAATTTAAAAATTATTTGAAAATTAATCAAATTTTAATCATAAGTGAATAGTTTTGTTTACCATAAAAACATCAAATTCATCTAAAAAGTAAAATGGTAATCCTGTACTGTCCCATAAAGCTAGGATAAAAGCTACGGTGGAATAGGATCTTTCACCACCTGACAAAGCTTTAGCATCATTTGTTGGTCGTTTAGCATCATTTACAGGAGATACTTCTAAAATCAATTCTTTTTTTTTGTGATCTATTACTATTTGTCCTTTATAATTTCTAAGAGACAGTATATTAGTGAATGCTTGTTGTACTCTTTCACCAATTTGTTTTTTCATATGGTAATAAAATGATTTACGTTTTCTTAAACGTTCAAGTTGTTTCTAAAATTTATTATTTGAATGAATAAATAATATAATAATAAAAATACAATTCATAAAAATAAAATAGAATAGATAAAATTTTTAAATTTTATATTACCTCAAAAACTTATCTTTTAATAATATTTATTTAAATTACAGTTATATATATTAAAACTATCAATGCAATATTAAAAGAACTTACATCATTACTTCTAGTTAATTCCACAGCAAATTCTTGAATTCCCATGTATTTTTCTTCCTTCTCTTGAAGTTTTTTAATTAAATCATCTTTTGTACCATGTTGCTTCTCTATAGTTTCAATAATTAATTTGAGTTCTTTAAACCGAGCACTAATTTCAGCAATTGTTCTTCAAATTTAAAATTTTATATAATTAATATACATTCATCAAATATTATTTTAGTATTAATTAATTATAAAAACTAGCTTATTATTATTTAGTCATATATAACTGGCAAATATAATGAGAATTAATGAAATAGAAACAATAAATTCAAGTATTTATTCATGAATTTATTAATAATAAATCTATTGATTTCATAATATCTTGCATGAAATTTTATCATATAATATATAAATAAAATAACATTTACATAATTCTATAATTATTAAAATATGTAAAATACCAAATATTATATAAAATTGGATCATGAGTATGAAATATATAATATACATACTTTTGTGTACTAATTCTTAAACAAATTTTTTCAGCTATTTCTGTTTTAGAATTAACAACTCGCTGTTGCTGTTGGTGTTCACCATTTAATTTTTGTAATAATTGCTTGGCTTCTTCCATTCTTTTTGCTGCACCTTTATTTGAAACACTTAGCCTAGTTTTCTCGTACTCTAATTCTTTTATTTTTTCCTAATAAGACAAAAAACAGTTGATCAAAGAAATGCAAATCTACAATATATTGTATCTTTTATATAAAAATTTCTTTATTACTTTAATAGGATTCAAATTTGCATCAAGGTTTTGTGCAAAATCACGACGATTTTTTAATTCAGTATTTAATGTTTCAAAATTTGTTTTCGTTTGACGAAATTCATCCATCAAATTATTTTCTTCTTCTTTTTTTTGCATAATTTGTTTTTGAAGTTCCTCAACTTCTGTTATCTATAAATAATATTTTTTATTTATATTCATTAATTAAATTTTACATAAAAAGAAAAAAGAAAAATTATTAAATTATATCCATTATTTTAGTAATTTAAAATGTATCATTGTAATAAATTATTTTATGTATTAAAAATGTAGTGCATAACAAATTCATTAAATAATTAGATTCTTAAAATGTAATCAAACTTTTTCCATAAATAAACAATTACATTAAAAGAATTTTATATAATATATTAAATATAATTTTTTTTTTTTATATATTAAATAATTTCAGCTTTTTGACCCAAGATTGGAACTTGATCTTACATATATTAAATATATTAATCACATTGACAAATACAGTTGAACGACGTATTTTTAAAATATTTTTAAATAAATTAATAAAAGAATCATGTAATTGACAAATTTTTCTTTAGTTAATGAGTAAAAAATGTCTATATGACTTTAAAAATATAATAAACAAATATAATTTTGTTACAATTAAAAAATTTTTTTTATAATATTGGAATGAAATTATCCTATATAAAATTATATTAAGTTTATGAGAGCAGTCATAAGTTATTTTAAATTAGATATTGAAAATTTAAAATTTTCTATTACAAATTTTTTTAAAAAGTATGTAAAAATATAATTCAAGAACCAATTTTTATTATTACGTTGTATATTTTATGATTTATTGTAAATATTTTTAAAAAAAGTAAACAAAATAAAGTGCATGGTTGTTAAACAATTTCCTTAATTAAAGTTAAATTTTAATTGATATTATTTTATTAAATTAATACATGTTAATTAAAAAATAATTGAAAATAATAAATATTTTTAAATAACGAAATATTAATTCAATAGTTATAATTGTTAGAATCATTGTAAATATTATAAATTTTAAAAAATAAAAAATATATAATAACTTTAAAATTCAAAAAACTGCAATACATACAAATGTATTTATAGTATTATTATTACAAGCTTCAATAATTTCCTTTAGTTCTTCTAGCTTGCTTTTTAATTGCTGTTGTTGATGCATTAAGTTTTTAACTTCTCGTTGAATTTGCTGAACTTGCATTTGATTATTTTTCATTTTTTCAGTCATGTCATTAAATGTTTGTTGAATAATTTGAAATTCATTTTCAGCAACATCTATTTCTTCTTGTACAGATCTAATAAAAAAACAAAAAACAAATTAGGAAATTAAAAATTAAATTAATTTATAAATTATAATACACAATACAAACTTATCATTATGTGATTTAATTTTAAGTAAAACTTATTATTACTGATATTTTACTTACTGTATAGCTTCACTAGTTGATACTTGTAAATATTTTGCTTTAGAAACACTACCTCCATAAATTCGATAATTAGGATCAGGATAAAATAAATCTCCATTTTTCGTAATAGCACGTTTACAGTTTCGTGGAACTTTATTTATATCTGACATTACTGTACAAGCTTCGTTTGATGTAGGTATTAAAAGTATGCACTCAATTTCTCGTTGATCAATTAAAGAATTAGCAATTACCGGATGAAATATTTCCATAGCATTTAAAAGGTTTACATATTTTGGTGAATTAGTACAACCATTTTCTACATTATGTATCTACCATTTTATAAAATAATTATAATTATTTGATATTTTTTATTTTTAATTATAAAATGTACATTAAAATTTTATATGTTTATATTTGGTAAATTAATAACAATATCTTTATAACTAAATTTTTATTAATATGAATTAAAATTTACTTACATGGTCAAAAAATTTACTAATAACTACTTGTGGTGGACGTTCACCTTGAAATACTTCTTTCATTATTCTATTTAAAACTTGACCATCCTGACTATTATCTACACAAAATGAAGTAATTGTGCCAAAGCCTAAATAATTTTCTATAGCTGGAATCCAACTAGAATCTTTTAACTTAATAAATGAACCTACAGAGTGCAATATACATATTATATATATATATATATATATTATATTTATACTAATATATTAATATATACTATGTGAATATTTTAATACAAATCAGAATTTTTTATTTACCTAGAGGACCAAGAGGTTTTTGTTTAAACTTTCCTCTGCTATATGCTTCTTCAATTCTTGCAAGAAGACGAGGCATATTTGGACCATATACAGTAAATTCATCATTAGGTTGATTTTTAAAAGCGGTTAACCTTTGTTTAAGTTTTTCTATAGAAAATAAATATAAATGTAATTTTAAATTTAAAACGGTGACAAACTGAAGATTAAGTATAATTTCTTAAATTAATTTTTAAATTAGATTTTATGTTAAAAATATAATAATATAAAATTACTTACTAATTGTACTACTTTTTTGTTCCATATCAATTCTCAATTTATGATGTGTTTGTTCGATACGCCTTTTATTTTCTTCTAAATGCATCAGATCAGTTTGCCTTGTTCTTAACATTGCTTCCACATCATCAAGCCGTTCTTCACTTTCAGTAATTTGTAACCTAGTTTCTTGTTTTCTATCACTGGTTGCACTATTTTCCCTAAAATATTTAATAATAAACTTTATTATGTAGTAAATAATGTACAATTTCAATATTACAAATATCTTTAAAATTACTTTTCTAATTTTTTAATTTCATTTTGTAAAGTAGTTACGTCATTTTCTTTTCTTTTTATGTTAGCATGAATAACCCTTATTTTTTCTTTTTTTTCGTCATACAGTTTTTTAACATTTAAATGGTTCTTTTTTAGTTCACTTAATTGTATGTTGCTATTAGCAGCTTCATTTTCAATATTTTTTATTTCGTTCCTCAAATCTCTATAAATGTCAGTATCAAAAGATTAATAAACACATACTTTGAAAAATTACCTACATATAAGTTTTAAATATATACTCTATTTTTGCATCAATTTCTTGTTCTTTGGAAACCTTATTGAATTCAAGACTTTCGAGTTTTTTAATATTTTTTTGTTGATCTAGTATTTTTGTATCTATTTGAAGCAAAATGTTTTCTTCTTGAATAACCTTGAACAAAATTTTGTAATTAATGATTAATTTAAAAAACATTTAAATTATTAAAAATATTAAATGAGTTTTACTGTAGCCCACTGTAGTTCTTTCTCAAGATTTTTATATTCTTCACGAGTATCATCAAGAGATTCAAGTGTTTTTAATTTAATTTTAAGTTGATCTATTTCTTTCTTATTTTGGTTTAAGTATTTTTGAGCTTCTATTAAACGAAGACGAGCATTTTCACTAAATGCTATAGCTTCTTTGTAATTGTTACCAATAACATCTAATCTTGTAGCTCTCATAAATAATTTATATTTATCTTGAGATTCAGCAGTTACTAGAAACGATCTAGATACATCTTGGTTTAATACTGAGATAGGATTATCTACTTGAATATTTAAAAAATTAACTATATTATTCAATTCATCCTTTTTTGTAGAAATAGTATCTCCTAAAAAATTTTTTGTAATATATAATTAGAATACATAAATATATATATACACACAAATATGCACATGTATACATACATGTGCATATGTGTTTCTGTGTGTAGAAAATAGAAAAACAATTGAATTTTAATGCAATTTTTATTTTTATCTGAAAATTTAAAGATTTTAATTAAAAATATTATATTTGTTTTTCTAAAATACCTTTCCAATTCTTAATTTTATAAGAAGAAGCTGCAGCTATGTTACGAATAACTGTAATAGAATTTCCATAAGTTTCATACTTATAAGCCATAGGTCCATCATTTGTAATTGTAATTTCAACTGATCCAGAATTTTTTCCTTTTTTTATAAATTCTAAACATGTATATATAAAATATATTTATAATTAATAAACTAACAATAAGCATATTTTTAAACATATCACTTATATATGTGTTTATGTGTATAAAATTATAAATTAAATTATATAATAATTATGAAATAAGTAAATAATTAATAATTAATAAATCATAACCTTTAATTGATGGCCCTCTATCCGTTGCTTTAGCTCTAGCCCCTAAACCTACAGTTAATGCAGTAAGTATCGCACTTTTGCCACTGCCATTAACTCCAACAATAAAATTTACCCTTTGATTTAAATTTATTTCCATTGCATCATGACACATGAAATTCTTCATAAATATGCGTTTAATTTTTCCAGCTACTTGCTTCAAATAAAAAATCATAACAATAATTATTGATAAAACATACATATAAAACACGATTATAGATTACCAAATATAATTTTCTTAATTATATTTAAAAAAAAAAAATGATATATTTATGATTAAATTGGGAGATAAAAGATATAAAATTTATAAAAACACACTAATAAGAATCAATAATAAATAATTGTTTAACTTTCTTTTGTAAAAATAATTAATTTATATGTTAACTATTTATAATCACATTGTAACTAATTAATATTTTTAATGAAATATATTGATTAAATATATTAATTATATTAATTTAAAATAAAATATAAAAAGTATAAAAAATAAAATTTCATGCTAAAAATAAGACAAATAAATTAACAATCTATTACTAAAATTATACTTGATAAAACAAACTTAATAATAGAAATCTCAAATATATTGTAAAGAGAAATATACTTCATTGTCATCATCGGATGAGGTGCTATTATTTTTTTTTGCACGTTTTGCTTGGCTTTGTTCTTCCATTTGAGTAGCCTTTCTTTTTTTATTATATGGAAGCTTTTCTGTAGCCATTGCGATTTTCGTTTAAAAACATTCAAATTAATTAATGTTCACAACCTGAAAAAAAATACATAGACGCTTATATACAAAAAAATTTTAATGAAATTTAATTACTAAACAAACTTCTTGTTCCTAGAATAACTCCAAATTATGATTAAAAATTGTTATATGGAGTTTAAATTCATTTATTATCAGTCAATTAATAAAATTCTTCATAAATAACCACCTTATATTCATTTGTACGAATAAGATAATAAAATAATACAAGAATAGTAAAAATCAAAGAACAGTTGTAATGACATTTTATTTTTGTAAATTATCTCTTACAATTCGCAAATTATAACGTACGATTGTAATATCTATCAATTCAAGTTTAAACTTGATTTCTATATAAACAAAAGGAAGATTGTACTGTAGGTGGTAAAAAATTATTAGCCATGACTGCAGCGAACCTGAAGGATTTGGAAGAACTAAAATCATGATAATCAGGTAATACAGTATATAATCACAGAACAGAGACTAATAGAAGGTCAATCTCCGTATTAAGCTTTGACAACAAACGCAACGAGAGAAATATCTTCTTTCACTTTCACACACGGGGGGTCAACTCTAAATGGGAGAGCTGGCGACAAACGTAGCAGACGGACCACTTTCATGTCGTGACGCAAAAAAAAAGTGCCCACGATATAATAATTTGCAAATTTTTTTATTTTATATTAACAACGTATACTTTTGTTTAAAATTCTTTTATTCAATTTAAAAACTAATTTTTATTTACTATCATTACTATTAGTAACAATTTAGACAAATGTAGCAAAATAAAGTCACCCCATATGTCCCTTTTCGTGTGCCGATACTGGTAACCCGGTACGTGTGTTTACATTATTGTTTTTCAAACTCTTGTAGTCGAGAACAGATTTCGAGTTTTTAGTAGTTACAAAATTTCTTTGTACATGAAGCTGAAAAATTCATTTATTCGGGTGCAATGGATATAAATTAATTTCTAAGTAAATATTAATGTAAATAAACATATTATTAATTAATGTTTGTCATAAAGATAGTGTGAATTAATTTTGAAGTGATTTTTATTTTATTCAATAAAAATAAGGAGTGATGCGAAACAACAAATTGTCAAATTAAGTAGTTGTATTTTCATGGTGGGAGAAATATGCTCTGTCTCTCTCGCACTTATAGGTTCTCTGACGACCTCTAAAGATGCTGTATCCCGAGTTAAAAATTTGTATAAGTGCTTTAAAATCTATTTAAAAAAAATGCTAAGTGTACATATACGAAGCTCGAGGGAATATACTCTTGCTTCGTACATGTAGTGGTAGCGTTTTTTTTAATAGGTTTTAAGGCACTTATAAAAAATTTTAGTACGGGCCACGGCCTTTTCAGAGGTTGCTGGTGTTTCTATATGTGCGAGAGAGAGAGAAGATATTTCTGCCGCCATGTTTGTCGCCACAGTTTAACACGGGACCTAGCGTTCTCTTAGTGTCTGTTCTGTGCTTTCACACTTGTAGGTGTACTAACGACCTCTGAAGTGTCCGTGTTCTGAACTAAATTTTTTTATAAGTGCTTTAAAAATATTTTAACTCACCCTACAGGCTCTTGTAAGTTTCGCTAAGTAAAGACGCTATTGGTGCGAAAGTGAAAAAGAATATTTCTCTCACCATAAAAATACATTTATTAAATTTGACCATTCCATGTACTTTAGAATTTTTAATATATTACAGGCTAATGCTTATGCTAAAAAATATTCATAAAAAATATAAAATATTTAAGATTAAAATTAAATTTTATTTTAAAATATATTAATAAATAATCAATCATATAAATCAATTAATGATAAATTAAATATATTGTTTTTTCAAAAACATTTACTATTAAACTTAATAACTTACCAATAAAAATTGTGTCATTGATATTGCTTTATAAAACACCTCATTGTATCTCATCCGCACCATTCCTTATTTTTATTTGATAAAATAAAATGTTGATATTGTATTATAAATCTACTCATTGTAGTTTATTCGCATCATTCTTCATTTTTAATTGATAAAATAAAAATCACTTCTAAATTAACTCATAGTCAGTTTGTAATAACATTGTATTTGATCTGCATCATTTTATTTTTATTTGATAAAATAAAAATGAAATGTAAATTCACTCACACTAACTTTATAATAAACACTAATTAATTATATATTTATTTATATTTATATTAACTTAGAAATTCATTTATATTAAATGAATTTTTAAGCTTCTTCTATGAAGAAGTTTTAAAGAACTAAAAACTTGAAATATGTTCTCGACTACAAGCGTTTGAAAAACAATAATGTAAACACATGTACCGGGTTACCAGTACCGACACACGAAAAGGGACATATGGGGCGATTTTATTTTGCTTAATTTGTTGAAATTGTTACTAATACTAAAACTAGAAAAGTAAAATTAGTCTTTCAATTGAATATAATAATTACAATTAAAAGTATATGCTATAAATTAAAAAATCAAAAAATTTTCAAATTATTATGTCGTAGGCACTTTTTTTTGCGTCACAATCTGTCTGTGGTCTGTCTGCTATATTTGTCGCCGCTCTCCCATTTAGAGTTGATTCTACCCCCCTGTTATAAAAACTATTTGAAAAAAAAATGCTAAGTACAGATGTTTATCTGTAGTTAGCATTTATTAAGTATTCGTATAATACTGTTTTCAATTTTAATTTTTAGTTTTCAGAGTTCAAAGTACAAAAAAAAAAATCAAATTAATATTCACTCATCCTTCTTATATCTATTGTTAATGACGCGTAAAAAAGATTTATAAAATTTAAACAATTAGCGGCTAAAAATTTCGAGGGGTGTATTAGGAAAATTGGAAGTGTAAGAAGCACTCGGAAAATCGGCCCACAGGGCCCGCAACAGGTCAGAGTTGTCCGTGTGAGTGGACGGCGGCCCGGGGTAAGGGGGAAGGATCGCCCTAGAACAACAGAGGGGGACGGCCGGCCGGCCCCGAATCCGCAAAGGGCATTACGCGCGCTCCTCGTCCTCCTAGACTCCTGATACTTCTAAGTTCGTGCGTCCGCTAAATGTTTAAATAATTTATATTTAACAGCAATCGAAATGTGTAATCGACACATATGCAAAAGTACAAAATAATATAAAGATAATTTGTGCGCTATATGTCGCGGTTTTACGTATACGCTATATCTTTTCTCTCTCTCCCTCTCTCTCTCTTTCTCTATCATACATAAAATATTCTCTATCTCTCATAAATACAATACTCTCTCTCTCTCTATCATACATACAATATTCTCTCTCTCTCTCTCTCACACACATACAATATTCTCTGATCCTCCTTCTCTCTCTCTTTCTCTCTCTCTCTCTCTCTCATACATACAATATTCTCTCTCTCTCTCGCTTCGCAAGCTATGTTTCGCTATCGCTCTGTCTCTCTCATATACGCGTACGCTTTAATTCTCATCATTCATTCGCGTGATCTAATTTTTTGAGGAAGAAATCGACGCCCATAGACCGTGTAACTAATGTCGAGGAAATTATTATAGAGAAATGAACTGGTTTCGCGGTCCACGTGAAAGGCTTGGGCCAGGAAATCCAGTGTTTTTGGGCGTTGTACGAGACGCGTTGGTGGGGTTTGCTGTGCAAATCTCGGCTCGATGTGAAAACGTCGAGTCTTTGAACAAATCGCAGACGTGCGATATGGCACCAGGCAGGAAGCTGGAGAGGACACCCACACTGTCCAGCACCCCGACGTGAAACCAGACCGCGAGAAATTAAATATTGAAAGGTCAAATGGGCGACGGTTTGAGTTATTAAAAATGCGGCGTAATTTGGCGATTAGCGTAAGAAAACCGAATCGATAAATATTTAAAGACATCGTTGCGGACGAAAAAATATGTATATTATTCATATGTGCGATAGTCCTGGTCCTAGAGGATACTCGATCCAAAGAAAAATAAAAACTCGCCGGGAGAGTCAAAATTCTATATGAAACGAGAGAAAATTGCGTCATAGATTAAAGGTTGAGTGCTACGTTATCGAAAAACAATAATCTTTCGCCGAGTTCAATTAATAGATTCATTATTATAGTATTGTTAATTTACGAATTTTAGTTATAAGTGAATATGATATAGATTTGTATATGCGATGGCTTTTTCCTTCTCAGAACCAGGAGGGGGTTTTTTATGCCGGATAAAATTACTAAAAATAGGTTTAAAATTATTGTAAATAGCGGCGGTAAAATATTAAGTTACGTGTGACAGAGATTAGGCGGTTCGCGACTAATATTAAAATTATTATAAGGAATCATTGTTTTTGAAACTTGAAAAAGAGGGGATCATGGCAAGCTATAGAAAATTAAAAATTATGTTTTTTTATATTCGATCGGGAAATCGTACGATTCGGACGATTCCTCTCCTTCTCAAAGTTAATTACACTTGTATTATAAAATCTGAATAAAATTGTCTGGTACTTTTATAAATTTCTTGTGTTCATATTCTCTTTTTAAAATACCTCATCAATTAAAATAATTATATACAATAGTGACTTTTTTTGTAAAATCATAAACACGGAAATCATTCGCGAATAACAAACACCCGATTTATTGACTAACATCTATAGTTAACTTTTTTTTCAAATAAATTTTAAAGCACTTATAAAAAATGTTAACTCGAGCCACGGACACTTCAGAGGTCGTTAATATATCAATAAGTCGAGAGAAAAAGAAGATATTTCTCCGCCCCGTTTCTTCCAATGTTTAACCTGAAAATTGACTTATTGATATTTGTGTATATACATAAATTTACATACATGTTATTTCAATTTTCATTGTTTTTTTTTAAATTCATTTTTTTATGATTTACATATATATTTTTATTAAATATTTTACAATTAAAGGAAATGATGAACTAGGATAAAATAAAAGATAAATTAAAAAGTGAAATTTATAAATCATACATATATGTTCCATTGAAGTAATACTTATTCAATTTGAAAATTTATATGTAATAGTAAGACTTGAGTATAAATAAAAATTATCAGAAAAAGAAATTATATTATATTGTATATAAAATAAAAATGAAACTATAAAAATTGTTTTTGTCCTGAATTTCACTTAATAATTTAAAATAAAAATGCATTAAAGACATTTTATTTCTTTCTTTTTAATCTTGTTGTGAAATATAATATTTTTCATAAATTGTGAAACAAAACTTTATAACAATAGATACTTCAAAGCAATTTAATTAAACCATCGCACACTTATAATTTGTTATTGTATTATAATATAGCATAAAACTTTATTTCATTGATAATTTTTAATCATATAAATTATATGTGTTTTATACTTAAATAAAGAAAATTATATCTTCTAACTATATCCGTAATACATTATTTGATCTTTTTACATAATTTTGGATTAGAATAATTAAAACCAAATGTAATCACATAGTTATTGAAAATCTAAAATTTATAAATGGGATAAATATGTTTATTTGAATAATCTGAAAGACCTTCAAATGAGATTTTATATTTTTAATGGTATAAGAGAAAACTATTTTTTCTATAGAATTGTACTTTAAATACAAAATCATGATTTATTAGCCATGTACAAATTTAAAATTATAATTTAGTTAAAATTAAAATTTATGAATTATATAAAAGATATATACGCATAAATTATGATTTTTAAGAATTAATACTTTTACTACATTTAAATTTTAAGTTTATACATCGTAAATATACCATGTAAATAAATTAAAATATATCTAATAATAAATTTGAATCTATATTATATTTTTATTAATATTATTTATATTATATTTATAATAAATTAAATTATATCACGAAACTAAATTAAATCAATTAATATGAGCATCAAATGAAATTTATTATTTATCGTTTGCCTCTAACTCCTTGTCTTTTCTCATATATATAAATATATAAGTAATTTAGTATTGGATAGAAAGTTTTGTTTAAATGAATGTCGCAATATATCGAGAAAAAATTATAATAAATTAAAATTTTTTATAGTAATAAATATTAAATGCTTTAATTTTTATTTATGAAACATTGAATTTATTTATAAAAAATATACAATGCGTAATTTTAAATATGAAATTTATAAGCTCATTATATTAATTTAATTGAAAATTATTCTATTACATCCGTATATATTGTCTGTCATGTCCTAATATATTCCAATCGTTGCTTGGATTATAAATTGACAAAATTATGTCTGAGAGAGAGGGAGACAGATAAGAAATGCCCAAAAAAGTTTCTGTTCGATCACTTCTATGGCTATTTACTTTTGTTTCTATGCATCGGTGAAGGATTTTTCTTGAATATCGGATTCGTGTGATTCATGAAAAAACACCCCCATAAATTATATGACTTTTTGTATTTTATTTTTTAATTAAAATAAATGATTCATTACAATGTTGATTGAAATCAACAATATATATATATATATATATATATACATATTGTGACATGCTGTCCCGGAATAAAAATTTCGAGAGAGAGAGAGAGGAATAGGACCCCGTTCGCGAGAGTGGGGAAACTGCGACGGCACGCGACTCGAAAAAAATAAGGAGGTAACAGATTCGTTTTTCGAACACGCGTGCGAGACGTCGACAATTTTTCCTGTGAAAAATATTCGATTTTTCTCCTATACTCAAACTAATCCTGAGTTTTTTTTGTTTTGTAAATGTAAAAAAACCGTAGTAAAATATTGTTGTGTAGGTGTTGCATGCACGTGTGCCGTTTTTTTTTTTTTTTTTTTTGCTTAGCTTATAATCTCTTTTCCCTCTAATTAGTCTGTCTCTCTCTCTCTCTCTCTGTGCGTATTATCGGTAATTATCTGTTACAATTCTCGACAAAGAATTTCGAAAAATAAAGGTGCGTGTAGGGGAGCGGCACCGAGGCGGCGCAGATCTATCTTTGTTTAAAAGAAATAAATTTATTGCTATACGTAAACATTTAAAAGTGGTGTTTGATTTCTTTTCTTGTGGTGTTGTCCTGATTTTCCGGTGAATAAAAGAAGTGCAACTAGGTTGTCATAATATACATATATATACATATACATATATATATATATATGCATGTCATATTTTTCAATATTATGAATATATTTACTTATTTAATAAATACTTTATATATTATTTATTGATATACATTTAAACGTAATACATGCAAGAATCAATTATTTTTTTTTAGAAATATAATAAAAAAATAAAATATTTGAAATTTATTATATTTAAACCTTATTAAATTTTATATTGTATTTATATAACGTAGTATTAAATTTGTTTTCAAAGAAATATTTTAAAAAAGTCTATTATTTTTTTTTAAATTAAATGTTTCTATAACTTTTCATTTTTATGTATGAATAATAAGAATTATTAATGCATGAAATATATATTTATGGTTTATACCTACACAAAATATATACGTATTTATTCCTATGATACCATGCAAGGATACAACTTATACAATTTATTTTTATTTTCTCCTACATAAAGTTTTCTTTCGGTATGTAATTTGACAAAAACCCGCAAGATACCGATAGTTTAATTGCGTCCTCGCTATTTTCCTTGTCATATGTGGACCACATATTTTATTGAATAAATAGAAATGTAATATCCTTTCTCTAATGTCTTCGGGTTCCCGAAGATTGCAATATTACTAATGTGTAGGTAAATATGTAAAGATGGCAGAGACGCTGATATGGAAGCCAGTTGTCAAGTGCATGCATCATAGTATTTTTGAAGTCTGTAAAGAATTCACCCTTCATACGGGGAAATGGTATAGTTCGATATAGAATATTTCTAACAAAATTTTTCATGAAGAATAAAAATAACTGCTAAATACGTGTTTTTTAGCTACTTGAAGCTATTGAGGTGATTATAGTGTAAAGTTTAATTAATGTGATATATTTTTTAATTATTTTTTTTTCTTAGTAAATTGTTGTTATGGTTTACAAATTAATTTATTTTTATAAATATTTTTCTTTGCATACTTTATTTAAAATGGTACAATAATAGGTTACTACAAAAGGTATATATACTTTTAGTTTTAAATAATTTTACTTTTCAATCGATTTATGTTTATTGTGTCATCTGCTAATCATTGCAATAATTTTTTATCAATTTATATTACTTAATGATCTGTTAAAGATTTGTTACCATGAATGTTTCATTTATACGTGTTGGTGATATCTTATTATTTAAATTTGAACTTTTTATTTAATAATTTTAATCATATTTATTCAATGGAAAATATTTAATTGTTCTATTTCATAAATATAAATAGACAAGCTTATTTTTGGTTCAAAATTTTGTAATTAGATTTATATTTATCTAGATAATATTGTTAAAATGACAACACAGTATACAAGAAGTGTTTTAAAAATGGTAGTTGCTCAGATTTGTCAGACTATTGGTTGGCATTCTATTAATTCTACTCCATTAGAATTTATGGTGGATCTTATGCAAGAATATATTTTTCAACTTTCGAAACTTACTCAGCAATATACTCAAGTTTGTAAGTAATCTTTATAGAATAAACTAATTTATGAATATCTTATTTTTAACTATATATTATTAAATAAATTTAAAAATTAATATTCAATAGAATATTTTAATGTTTTTAAATAAAAGAAAATAACAGTAACAAAATAATTATAAATATTATAAATATAATGAAAATTAATTTTAACATGTGGTAAATTATAAAAGTATTGATATAAATAAATAAATATGTACATTAAATTAAATATATAAGTAAATATGTACATTTTCTTAGTTGTTGATTACTTTATAATCATTATGGATTTATTTTTAGTGGGAAGAAGTGATGCTAATTTAGATGATTTAGGTTTAGCTTTCCAACATATGAATATTGATTTGCAAGAATTAGCAGAGTATGTTAAAAATGTTGATTCTGTACCTTGTATTGTTGCTGTCCCAAAATTGCCAATTCATAGAGAAAATCATCTTAATTTTTTAAAACCTGGTAGTAGAGAAGTAGTGACACGACCAGTTCACATTCATGAACACTTACCTGCCATGTATCCCGATACTGAAGGTAATAATGTTTACTAAAAAAAATCATTACGATACATTAAATGAATTTGGTAAATTATAAAAAAATATTTTTATTTTATAGAAGAGTATCTACCAGAAAGCAAACAAGTAGAAATTATAAATTCATCTATACCAACTGAACCAATGAATATATCTGAAGATGATTCTAATGATGTTACAAATATAGTTAGTTTAAATGGATCTAATGAAGAAAATTTAAATAAATCAGCTCCTCAATCTGTTTTTAAAAGACCAGGAGATCCGATTTCTTTTGATGGATCTGTTATTGTAAAACGTGCAAAAACTACTGAAGAGGGTCGTCCACTTCGTGAGATTCATAGTGTTATAATGACTACTTCAGGTTTTTTATCTACTGCTAGAGAAGGGAAATTACCAGAGGCAAGAACACCCCAACAAACTCGTTCAGAATCTCCAACACCTCCCTATTCCATAATTTCATCTGAAGTGAAAGTTGAAAAAAAATTAAAAAAAATTGCTAAAAAAATTATACCAGGTATTGAAGATGGTAAACCAGAAAATAAAGAAAATAAGAAAAAAAAAATTCCTAAAGATACACTTTTTAAACCCGATGAAATTAAAGATGTCAAAGTTAAAAAATTATCTGGAATGAAGGATATAGCTAAATTGAAAGCATTAAAACCTGGTAGTAAAGCTGGGTGTCAAAATACAGCTGGGCCATCTAATGTTTCTACTTCAGGAAAAGCACAAGGTGATTTATTAATAAATATTATATTACAATATATAGAGAATTTCCAAATTTTCTTATTTTGTAATTTTAAATATTTTTTCCCTCAGAAATATACAATTTAATATATACTAGTATATATCACATATTTAATATTTATATCTACTACATATTTTACAAAATCTTATGATTTAGTTTTAACTATGTCTTTAAATTCCATTGATTTTATGTATTTTTTGTTAAATTTAAAAAGTTATTTTTATTGAATAATAATTGATAATAAAGAAAAATTTTTTTTGATGCATATTGAGTTTATAAAATAATGAAAATACATATATATATTTTATTAATGATAATTTAAAAAGATAAAAAACACCATTTTTTATTTCAATATATACAGTAGATTTTAAAATATACATTTAATTTTTTTTATTTTATTATTGAGATAATAAATCCACATGATTTAAAAGAATTTTATAAAAAAAGCCTACTATTACACAATTTTATTCTAAAATATTTTATCATAAAAAATAATTAAATAAATATTTAAAAAATTGTTCAGCATTAAATATTATTTTTTATTTCTGATACTAAGTAATAAATTTTAAAAGTATAGAATAAATAATCAAGAATTTATCAGAATTAAATAAAATTTATTTTTCTTTCATGGTTTTCTTAGATTATTTATTGAAGAAATATTTTTTAGTAAGAAAAATTAAATATATAAAATTTGTACTATAATATTTTATTTTTTGTACACTTTTATTTGGCACCGATTTATTCCCAAAGTAAAAAAATTTTTATTTACAATTTCGTTTTATAATATTTCATTTAATTATTTTACAGTATTCTCAACCTATCTTTTTTTATTAACGAATTTCAAGATAATTTTGAATTGTCAAAACAAACAACTATATAATTTGATTTATTTAATTTCATTCGTGCACTTACATTCAAAGGTAAAATATCTGGTGGTAGTCCAAAACATGCAAAAAATATTGCAAACACAAACAAAGTTAAAAATGAAAAAGTCATCGATGTTGTCCAGAATCCGGGAAATATCTTACTAAATGACCATAAAGAAGAATCTATTGATAAGTTGCCTATTGAACCTGACAAACAAAAACTTAATATTTTTAAAAAGATATCTTCCAAATCTAAAGAAGACAAAGAAAAAGAATTATCAGATATTCAACATAAGTTAAAAGAGTTTGCTTCTAATGACATTTTGCCAAGTTCGATTTTAACTGATAATGATCGGCATCGTAATGACGTATTTGTGAAGCAAGAAGATAAAAAGCCTATTATTGTACAGAATTCATTGGTTAATAGTAATGCTGTACGAGTATCAGATGATAGTGTAGTCGATATGATGAGTCCAGGTTCTGATGTTTATATGTTCGATGATATGTCTCCACCAGGAACTCCAAGTACTCCAAAGACCCCAGAACTTAATGTTCCAAATGTATCAGTAGAACACAAAAAAAAAAGAAAAGAAAAAACTGGAAAAAAGAAAGAACCCAAACTCAAAAGTACCAAAAATACTATTAGTCCAAAGAAGGTAATAATTTTTACTTAAAATAAAAACAACTGAAAATTTGGTTCATTTTCTTTCTTTTTTGTTTATTATTAAACCTAAATGCAATGAAAATAAATAAATTAGCCAATATTTTATTCTAAATATTTTACTAAATATTTACAATGGATAAATGAATTTAGATTTTATAATTGTTTTTTTTTTAAATTAATAAATTAGTTTTCATGTTTTATTAACATTTTTGTTATTATTTGACTGAACTTATGTGAATTTCTTTGATAATTTTGTATAAATTTTGGTTATAATTTTTATTATATAATAGAAAAAGTTGATGAAAAAATAATTTATGTAAAAATTTCAAAGTAATTTGTAATAAATTTAATCGTAATTATTAAAAAATGAAATGAAATTTGTTAACATTATAATTAAAATAAATTTATTGAAATACTAAAAAGAAGATATTTTTTATATTTATATATTTAATTTATAAATTTATATATTTAATGCATTTAAGAAAATCGTTCCAATAAATATTTTAATATTACAATTCATAATGAAAATGAAATGAATTTTAAAAAATATTTGTATCAATAAATAGAATTTTAGTAACCAATAATGATTTAATAGTCAAATTTAAGAATTTAATATTTAGCATAAAAGAATTAAGATCATTATTAAATTAAATGATAAAATTTTAATTAAATATTAATATTTTTATTTAATATTTTAGGTACGATTATCAAACGATTCTGCTGAAGTAAATGTTTTGGATCGACCAAAGACGCCTCAAGCTCCAGATCAGCCACCACCACCACTTCGAGATACCGGTCTTCCTCCCAATTTACCTTTTCCTTTTTTTCCACCATTTCCAGCAGCTCCTGGTCTTATACCTCATCCCATATTTCCTCTTCCTTTACATAAAGCTTGTATGCCTGGAATGGTTGGAACTCCGAATCCAGCAGCTGTAATGCCTAGTATGCTGCGTCAACGTTTTTTTCGACCTAAGATGGAACCTAATAAATCAATGATATCGTCTTCTTTAATTGGCGAACCTCTACGGCCACCTCCACCATTGACATCTTCTACATTAGCTCTTAAACAACAGCAGCAAATACAAATGGATAAATCGAAGTTGATAAAAAGTCCTGAAAAAGAATTGATGCTAGTGTCTCCAAAGGTTCCAACACCAGCAAGTTATACTGTACCTGATAATTTATCTTCAACGCCTCTTTTTAACAGTAGTGCAGGTCTTACAGCATCATTTGTTCCACCAGTAATATCACCAGTCATTCCTGCTCCTTTATTACCCCCTAATTTACCCATTACAAAACCTCTTAAAGTCGAAAAAAGTGAAAAAATTGAGAAGGTAATTACAAATTATTACAATTAAATTATTTGTAATATAAATTTTTATTTTTATATTGTTATTAATTTATCAATATATACACACAATTAAATATATACACAAACAATATCAAATGTACCTTTTATAATTATTATATATGTTAAATAATATTTAAAAGTTGCATAAATTATTACATTTTTTATTATTAATAAATTTTAAAAAATTGAGAAATAAGTTTTAGTTTATTAGCTTAACGATGTGCTGTTTAAATTATTTAAAAATAACTTAAGAAAAGTTTATCTATTTAAACTATTTTATTTATTTTAATATTTTAAACATACAATTCATTGTAAAATTCATTACATCTAAATAAATAATAAATTATGAATATTTTGTAAAGCCACGTTCGTTATTTTTATAACAATTATATTTAAATAAAATTTAAGAGCTAATAATTAAATCTTCAAAGATATTTGAATCATAAGATTATATTTTTTAAGCTATTGTGTATTCAAAATATGTATTAAAACTATATTATTACAGAAATCAAAAGAACATAAAAAAGAGAAAAAAGAGAAATTAAAAAAGAAGAAAGAAAAGAAAGAGAAGCATAAAGAAAAAGGTGAAAAAATAAAGGAAAAAAAAGACAAAAGTGATAAAAAAGAAAGATTAGAAAAAATAAAAGAAAAGAAAGAAAAGAAAGAAAAACGTAAAGAAAAGAGAGAAGAAGCAAATAAAAAAATTGCAGTAAGCTATATTGTTATATTTTTATTTGTATAATTTTGTCATAATTTTATTGTAGATTTAAGAGTAAATATTTACTATAATAAAGTTTTATAATTATTTTATAAAATAATTTTAAACAATAATATTCTTCTGTGATTTATATTTATCTAGAACGAAGAAAAAGTTTTGGAAAGTGTGCCAAAAATCACTTTAAAATTAGGACCAGCAGGAGGCTCACCGCGACCTCCTACACCTGACAGTGCCTTAACAAAAAAAATGTACGTTCAATTGATTTCTTTATTGAGCATTTAACATTACTTTAGTATGTAATATATTAATAGGTATTATTAACATTTAAAAACAATTTTGTAGTACAATAAAACCTCCAAAGAAACCAGAAGAGGAAGTAAAACGTGAACCAACCCCAGAACTTGCAAGGATTTCAGCTCTAGTAACGCGACCGCCCAAGCAGAAGTCTACAAGTAAGAAAGCAGAGGAGGGGCTCTTAGAGGCATACTCTACTTTCCCTTCAGAAGCTTCTCTTTCTAGCGCGACACTTGCTCCTGCCCTGCGAGCGAAGAAGCCTGTCTTCAAGGCTTTACCTCGGAGGGAACCTTCTCCTAATCCATCCCTATATACCTATCCCCAAACTACTCATTCCTTGGCACTGCAGGACGGAATGCAGTTTTGCTTCACCGTAAGTATTACGAGCCGACTTGTCAAGATATGAATTAACGATGGAACTTTGTCTTTTTTAAATAATGCAAAATATTTTTACATATTTTATTAAATACCAATAGAATTATCTATCCTTGGTTGACAATATTATTTTATTTCTATTTAACAGCTCAATTAAAAAATATTTAAATTTGTTACCTATCTGCAACATTTTTTAAAAATAATTTGTATCATAGAAAATTAATTTATTGTTACAAAGGAATAGATATGTTCATCATGTTATTTTTTCAAAGGAATTAATATCATTATAATATTCAATATTAACTTCATGTCAATGTATAAAAGAATACATTAGTACATAATTTGAAATTGTAATCAATTATAATTCATTTTAAATACATTTTTTTCAATATATTAAACATATTTTTTTTATTATAACATGATTAAAATTAAAGGAAAACTTTATATAAATAAAATTTTAAAAATATAATTTTTTTCATTTGCCTTCATTTGATTATATTTTAATATTTTATTATTATTTCATTAATATATTATTGAAATATATTAATTCCTTTGAAAGAAAAGTTTGGCAAAAATATTTTTTTTTCAAAATATATCATAAATAAGATCATATTTTATATCGTAATTATGATTTAATAATATAAAAATATTTTTTAACTTTATTTTTGAGTCAATCGTAAATAATTATTGTTATAATTATTATTTTCTTAAATTATTTTTGAGTAATTAGAAGAATTTAATTATTTTTTTATTGTACTTTATTAATTTTTTAATGATTTTTTTCATTGAGAAATATACTAAAAAATTTATAAATTTAATTTATTAATCATTTTTTATTATAATTTTAATTTAATAAATTAGTAAAATATATTTAATAACTAACTCAAAATTTTAATTATTTTATTGAAACATGGTTCCATTGTTTTAATTCAAATCAATAATTCAGCCCAATCCATCAAATGAAGCACATAAAACGGATTTTGAAAAAGCAGAAAGTGGACAAAAATTATCCTTATCCATATTCCAATATTCATCCCATCACTATTTTCTTTTATATCATTGTATTTTCTGAATGGTTCTCGTCTATGTTTATTTCTTTTTATTTCTTTGTAACCTTGTTATGAGGTGATGGTTTAGTTATTATTTATTAGTTGGTCGCTGCTTTCTTCTTATTTAGGTTCACCGGTTCATTTCATATTCTTTTTCGTTATTTATTGACTTTATTTTTATTGAATCATACATCATAAATTTTTTCATCTTGAAACATCGACTGTTAGATATAGTTCAAGTTTAATAAATAATTATAAAATACAATTATTTTTAAATAAATTTTTAGATATGTGTGCGCCTGTTTGCATACGTGTGCGTGTGTGTGAAGTTAAAAATTTTTTTTAAACAAAATATACATTAATTTTATTATTTAATCAATGAAAATTAAATGATACAAAAATTTTATTACATTATTTATTTAATATTAATTATTTATTTTTTCTATTATTTTATAAATTAAAATAATTATATTAAGAGTAATTAAAGAACCGGTTAGTGCTATAATTTTGCTTGATCTCGTTTACAATTACATGACTTTTTTCCGTGTGTTAATTGCCTGTATGCATTTAGTACTCTTCTTTGATTAATTTTATTAAGTTATTTTTTAAGTGCACGATATTTAAAAAGCTTTATTTTTCAATAAACAGCTTTTCTTGCAAAATTTTATACCACACCTCAGATAAAAATGTATTTTAAGTTTAAACATAAAATTGTAGTTTTTGAGACTAAAACTCTTTATCTATAAGTTTGTGAAAGTTGTTGTTAATTTTTTCATTATAAACGTTTCATCAAATTATTTTAGAAACTTTATCATGTACTAAATTTATTATTTTTTGATGAAATAGTTTTGTTTATTAAAAGTTGTTAAATAACAAATTTAATTAAATATTTATTCTTTAAATAAATATATAACAAAAAAAACAATAATAATTGCAACTGAATTTCAGTATTTCATCATAATTAAAACAAAAATTATTTAAAAAATTTATTATTTTTAAATTTATTAAATATTTTATTTTATGTAACTCAATAAATAAACACAATAAATGAGTTTAGGTTTTGAAATTGAAAAATAAAACAAAATAAATATTTTTTAAACTTCAATTTTTTAAAATATTAAAGCTTGTTTAAAAATCGCACTAATATTTTATTAATAATTTGCAATAAAAATATTTTTCAAGGAACTCTTACAAAAGTAGCAATGATATTAATGATATTATACAATAGAATAATTTAATTTTGATTTCCATAACTAGTTTAAAATATAAAAAATTAATTTATTACTTTATTTTAAAATTATTGTGAAAACCATAATTAGATTATTGTATTGTGTAATATTTTTAATACTACCATTGTTATACAGATGTATTATATGTGTATATTTTTTTTAATTAAATTTTATAATTAATCTCATTTATAATTTATATTCTTGAAGTTTCTTGATTCAGAGCTATCTAGGCATGCCATTTATTGCTGACACAATATTATAAACTTTACGGTTATCTATTACATATAATAAATTATTACATCTTTTGTTTTACATAAAGTAAAAATATTACGTAGCGTCGTTAGAAGAGTAAAATGAAAATTTATGAAATTCTTTTAAAATAAGTGCTGAATTTCAGTAGCAATTATTCGCATGTTGATCGCACGAATAGTGTTAACTTTATAAATTTGTTAAGTAAATGAAAATAGTTAGAATTATAACCATCGCTTTTGATGGCACAGAGACAAAAGCGGAGGCTGCTCCTAAAAAAGAAGATACTAAAGAAGATAAAGAGAATGGCGGGAATACATTAACTTCAAAATCAACTGTTACTGTGGTGAGTAATCAGAGTTTCGCAGTTACAGCAAACTCTTTATTCTGATGTTTTTTTCTATCTTCGGATTATATACAACAAATTTAATATAAACCACTTGTATAAAAAAAATTACTGAGAGACATAGCAAAGTTAAAGGATGTTAAGGTTTCTTCTTGAATTTTTTCATTTGTTATTGTTTGATCGATGTACATACATATCTCTAGAAATTCAAATATTTCAATTGGTGAAAACTTATGTACGTCCATTAAAAATTCCATTCAGTGTGTCAGCCTAGCAAGTTATTGTAACTGCAGATTGTATTTTATGTATTGATTTTAATCAAAAAAATATCTATTTAAAATAGGAAGAAATAAGTTTAATTCATCTTTAAAAGTCATTATCATTTTATGTTGATGCATACCTTTACTTATTCATAAAGATACGTTATCATTTATTAATAAATTTAATAGAATAAATAATATATAGTTTTTGTCACTTATTGAAGATAGTTATGTTTGAAAACGATGGGTTGAGCTGAACAGTATTTGAATATTTTAAACTGTATTGTATAATAAAATAAGTATTGCAGGATCAAAGTGGTCGTCAAGTTTGGATTTGCCCTGCTTGTGGAAAACAAGATGATGGATCTCCTATGATAGGCTGTGATGATTGTGATGCCTGGTATCATTGGTAAATTTATTCACTTTTATATTTATTATTTAATAATATTAAAATATTTATTAGAAAATGTTTGTTATTATTTTATATATTTTTATCATTTATATTTCAAATTATTTTTAGGGTATGTGTTGGAATACAAGTAGCCCCAGCAGATAATGAAGATTGGTATTGTCGATTGTGTATTGCTAAAAAGCAAGAACAATATCACGATAAAAAAAAGAAGAAACGTAAAAAAAAGTTGAAAATTAATGCTTAGTATAAATTACCCGGGTCCACAATTAGATCCGGTGTATCTTCTAAAACTATGTCAGGAAAGATTAACTTGAAAAGTTTGAATAAAACGAATAAAATTATAAAAAATAAAAATGTAATGGAATAAGAATTAGAAGATTTAGATAAAAACTTAATATGGTTAAATCTAAAAGAAAAGAAAATATACAAAAGCACTAGTGTTTATTAAAGATAAGTAGTGCAAAAAATAGATGGCTTTATATAAATAACTGTTTTTGAAGATGATTTATAAACGTATTAAATATAATATTTAAATTATGTATTTATAGAAGAATTTAAAGAGTAATGAAATGATTGTACATACATATTGTAAACAATTTGAATATTAAAAAATTTCACCATTGAATTGAAGGTTTGCATTATCTTATTATCGAAGAATAGTAGGATTAAATTGTACAGAGTTACAATAAACAGAATTATTCTGTGTTTCATAATTTTAAATTTTAATTATTTAGATTTTGTATAAGTTTACAGAATAAGCAATTGTATACTTTCTGTATATGTGCGCCCGTTTGTGTATATGCGTATTGAACATGAATTTTGTATATGAATGTATAAACAGAAAAAATTCTTTTTAAATATTGTTGTCAAAATTCTTATAATAATTTAAAATCTATATTCAGTAGAACTTTAATATTATATTGAATGAGTAAAAAATTTTATATTAATATTTATAGTTAATAATACATTGAATTGATAAAAAAAACTTTATAATTCTTGATAATGTTATTAGAAATCTTAAAATAAAAGTAGAAAAGAAAAAATATATTTTAATCAATTTATTCTGATTTATTAAATATTTTCATATATTCGCGATATGAATTATTTATTAAACAGTGTATTGTGAAAATATGGGTAAACAAATTATCATAATAAATGATAAATTAAAAAATAAATATGTACATTTGATATATTTAAAATTAAAACTAATTAATAATGTTAAACATGATAATGTTTAAAAGTATAAATTGTATACAAATTCAAAAATAAAGATTAAATAATCTTGATTCATAAATTAATATTTATAATTTACACAATTCACATTTTCTTTGAAATATATATTTTGCAACAAAATTTATTTCTAGATTTTACAAATTTCAGGACCATTATTTATTAAAATTAATTTTTATTTTACAATTTTTGGTAAAAAAATATTAAGTATATTTATTTACTTAATTTGTAAAAATATATGCATTTTGAATAATAGATAATTTACATAGTGAAATTTAAAATTCTAAAAATATTTTTCAAAATAATTATGTACAACTAGAAAGATATTTTTTTAATATTTTACATTAAGAATATAAATTAAATTGAGAAAGTTTTACAAAATTAAATTTTTAAATTTTACTTTGTGGAAAAAAATTATTTACAATTACACATATTTTTTGTTTAGATGTAAATAGATAGTTAATACAACATTCATATCAACTCCTTTTCTAATTTAAATATATTTTTTGGATTTTAAATATCTATCTAACACATATCTACTTTATTATTTTTGGATATTGGTGTTGAATTCAGTCCAGCTGTATCACCTGATTCAAGTTGTTTAAGAAGTCTAAATAAAGCAGCAGCTTCTCTTATTCGACTAAATTCTATACAAAATGCTTGAACTTCTATAAAAAGTTCTTGTACATTAATTATTTTATTTCTAATTAAAGATTGAAGAAAAACACATACTAATCGTACTAAACGATTTTGCATGTAACGATCCTTTATAGTTTCACAAGTTGATATACAGTTACTTATATAAAGATGAACAAATTCAGTAGGTAAGTCAACTGTCGTCGTTAATCTATTAACAACTTCCATAGAGTGCAAGGACATTTCCATATTGACAAGTACACTAAAATATTCTGTTATTTGACTGGATTGCATCAATTTTAAAAGTACTTCAATAGCAATTAATGGATTGTTTTCAACCAAATCAGGTAACCTTCCTGGAGTCAATCCAATATGGTAAACAAGTTTAGGATCTTTATGTAATTCAGTTACAAGATGCTGTTGTTGTTGCAGTGTTAAAACACTTTTAAAAGCTCGTCCCATAAGTCTTCTTGCTTCTGCCCCAGCACAATTTGACACACACATACTTGTGTCATATTCTAGTTTAAATTGGTTTGTCTCCAACATATTTAGCCATGGAACTTCATCAAATGTAGATCGATGAATTGGTGGAGCTGGCCTTAAAAATTCTGGTTGAGAACTTTGAGTACATAGAGGTGGATCTCCAATAACAAGAGATTCTAAAATATTTTTGCTTATAATTTTTGTATCAGAATCACTTATAACTCCAATTTTGGGCCATTCTGTAGTATCAGATAAAATAATGGGATTGCCACATTTCTCAACCGCAGGTAATTCTGACCGACGCTCAACTAATTGTAATTGTAAATCAGTTGAATCATATAATGGTGAAGCAGGAAGAGGATAAAGTTCTTCAATAATTTGTCTAGGTGTTTTCTTAATTATATCTTTATAATTATATCCCATTAAACTGGCTATTAAATATTTTTCACAACGAGATAAAATGGGAATATGTCCAGAAAAATGAGCTTTTTCAGTATTTTCACCAGGTGTTTTTAAAATCTGTACAAATACCTGAAAAATATTAATTTTATTTAAGTAATATATAAAGATTTTTAATAACATCTTAACTTAATATTTATATGTATTTTTTAAATAAAAATATATAAATACCGATGCAAATGGTGTAGTAGCCAAAGGTTCTCCTTTATACAAATCAAAAAGCATTCCAACTGCAATTATTCGCTGCAATTCTTTGGATAATAAATCTACATGCTGTAGTAGAAGAAGTAGTGTCATTCCTACTTTAAAACGATCTTCTCTAGAAAAAGTTAAATGTAACTGATTCGATAAATTTTCTAGTGTCATGCTTGCATTTTCTTCATCTAATAAATCCAATAACTTGGTTAAATCTTTTGCGGATAGTGACATCATAGATAAATTTTTTTAAGCTGATTAACTATTTATAATTTTTAATATTAAAGTTTAAAAAATTTATATTTACAATAATCACTCATGGATAGCATAAATTTAACATTGTTATATTACAACTAATTTTGAAAGTGTTGCTATTGTTATTGAATTTATGTTCTCTGACCATCTTAATAGATTAAATACAAATTTAATTTTAAGAATATCAAATTAAATTTGATTTTTATATTTAATATTTTTAAAAATAAACCTTGCAACACTAGCTGAAATTTGATATAAGACACAAAACAGCTGATGAATATTAGGTTATAGTCTACTATGATACCCTCTTTTTATTATGTCTATGATTTAAGAATATATAATAATTAATATAATAATCAATTTAGAACTTCACAAATAGTTTTATCTGACTTTATTTATAAGTTATAAAATGTTCCATTCTTGACTCTGTGCAGTAATTAGTTAACAACAATAAATAGTTAATAAAAACTGATTTTTTCAGTCTCGGAATCCTAGTAATATATATCTCATGAAATTCAATGACATTCAATATAACACTGTTTCTAACCACCATGCATGTCCTTATATTTGCCGACAGTAGATGGCCATTCTTATACACGTTACTTCAGACTGGACGACTGCCTGGAAATTTAACACACGTATTCATTTTCCAAAAAAATATTTATTTTCTTGTTTATTCTTATTAATCTTCAAAAAATCAATCGGTTTTTTATCTTTAGAATTTTTTTACTTTACGTTACAGCCGAACAACAGTGATCATTGCTATTAATTTTGTTATAGTATCTAAAATAACTTCACTTATCTCTTGCCTATAGATTTAGTTGTTTTTCAGTTCAACTACTACAAATTAAGAACACATGTTTTACTGTATTTTAAGCCTACCTATATTATATACCTATATTTATATACTTATTAGGTAACCACATTTCATTTGTATACATACATATGAAGATATTCCTATGCTAATAGAAATTGCATAAGAAAAACAAAAATTTACTTCTCCATTTTCTTGTCTCTTCACGAGTCAACATTCGATATTATTTTGTATATTACTCGTCCTTAAACATTCATCATTAATCCTATCTTTCGCCTTTCACCAATTTTTATACGTTTAGTTATCACAATATTTAACTTCTCAATTATTCCACTTTGTTGATATACACGTTTTTTTTCAAATCATTAGTATGGATTCCAAAAAGGGAAATAATAAATTCTATACATGTAGTACTCTACTATAGGTTGAGCATAATGTCATCAATGATTAAAAATGTTAAATTTATTAGAATAATGCATTAGGTACATGAAATTGGTAGTGTCTCTGCGTATTTCCTATTAATCGAAATTTTGATTTTTTTATTAATAACAAGTTTGCTGAAATCTCCGTTCGGATAAGATCATTATTGATAGAGTTCTAATTATCATAATTAAGTCAATCAAATTCATTTACAAAATATATTCGAACCTGGCCAGTTTAGGCTACACCTACACAAGGTTTTTGTCTTTTTGACTACTTGCAATATTATGCATACTTTGTTCAAAGTTCAGTTTTATATATAATATTGTTCCTAATACTATGTAAACAAACAGGCAATTTCAAATATAAACAAAGATGGTAAGTAAAATAATAGAAGTAGAACAGACAAGTACTCATATGAGAATTAGTCTTCTCCAATGATAAGCTTAAAAATGATATTAGCTTGAAGAAGTTTATAAGATTATGGAAAGTAGATAAAGACAAAACATAGTAAGTAAAACTTTTGTTTTTTAAGAGTTCTTTTCTATTAAGTTATAATTACATTTAACAAAACTATCAGTTATTACATTTTTGAATTCTTATTTTATATTACAATTAATCTTTGTTTATATATATACATATAAATATATATATAAATGTAAATAAAACACCGATTCTAATTAAATATGATTGAAATATAGATTTAATTCAAATAATTTTGCTAAAATAATTAGTTAAAGAGGAAAAAAGTAATTTTAAAAAATAACACGAAATGCCTTTTTAATTACATCAAAATATATTGAAATATTCAAATAGATTTATGAAATTTGTCAACAAAAAATATGACTTTGCACAGACATATGCATGGTTTAGCTTTTAACTATTAAATTGGTAACCCTATAAAATAAACCAACAGGAATAAAAAACACACTAATGTTATAACTATGGATATGTGTTAACATTAAAATTAGGTAAGTTGCAAGGTTATACATTTGCACATTGAAGATGAGCAATGCCTTCTGGAGGTGCAACATCTCATACAGAGAATGGCCTGCGTCAATTACCGCTTCAGTGCCGTTGTATCTCATCTGATAATGAAGGGTCATGTCGCTTATTGTGTTCGGGTAATAATGAGCTCTCCTTTTCCTGACTTTTTATACGGCTTCAAATCCTGGATATGGGTTCGCTTAAATTTCCTCTTTTCTAGTACTTTGAAAATGATGGGGTATAGTTGTTCATTGTTTAGATATAAGCCCTCGTAATTTGGTGATAGCTTTGCATTAATGTTTTTCACCTTGTCCGACAACACGTGACTCTTGACTAGGACTCGACTGTCTACTTATCGGTTCACTGGCGTCTTCTAGCATTGTAGTACTTGCTCTAATGTTTGAATCTTTTCGCCATGTTGCCCTTTTCCTTCTGAAGCGTCTTTTTAGATTCTAGAAGCGCTCCTATAGGCTACACCTTCTGGTATCTTCAAACTTCTGATGGAAGACATTCAAGTGCGTCGGCTCCTAAACAGTTCAGATACCCGGGGGTATAGCTTATGAATGATAATTATGTAGTATTGTAGGTAAATTCTTGTTTATTAAGTTGTTTATAGCCTTTCCCTATGTACTAGAACATCAATATTTTCATTATCTGATTAACACGTTCTACGGTGCTAGTTTTTATAGTTCGCGAGAAAGTCGATAAACTATCGATAAATAAACTGCTTGCCATTGTTGGTAAAAAAGGTCCGCATATATCCATATTTTAGCACTACCATTTCCTAGAACTTGTCGATAATATTATGACCGGTCGTTTGTCAAATGACCATCAGTTCCACCTACTTGATATATCGGTCCTAAATAGTCAACAGCCAAGTGTTCTATTGATGGGATAAGGCTGGGACTCCACGAGGTCTAACGACACCATATTTCAGGGATTGCCGACCCCGGTCGATAACATCTGACATGGGACCCGCAGTGAGGACTCTGAAATCTGTCAATTATGGTATTTTAGGATACAGTTGAAGACGTCGCAGAATATTGTACTAGACGGTTGATGGTTTTTCTCGTTCCCAAGTGTTCTGACGTGGGTCAGTCGTGATTCGTTTTCAGGCCGCATTTTTTTGACTTTCTGATAACGTATCTCATAGCGTCCCACTGAGTGAGTTCGATTATCGAGCGTCCTAGGATCCCTAAGGGATTGTTAATCCATCCTAAGCATCGGAGACTGATGGACGGTTAGGACAGTGAAGTGGTATTCTTCCAGATACTCCAAGTTATCGCCAAGTAGTCCTCAATTGCGGAGTAGTTCCTTTCGGTTTGTTGAGGAAGCAGTTAGTATATGTAACTGCCCTCTCTGTGCCCCGAACCTGGTAATGACGATACCCCCTTCTTTCACTGCGTGTATTTATTTGGTCGGTGAACATCTGCATGAAGTCGGGGCAGAGCAGTATATTCAACAGTATTGTTCAACTTTTTCTTGATTTCGTGGAAGTTGGGTTGTCGTTCCGTACTCCACTTCCATTTTACCCTCTTATTCGTGAGCTGGCTTAACGATGTTATGAGGAATGCAGAATTGGCCACGAACCTCAGGTACCAGAATATCATCTCGTCTATACTTGTTTATTTAGATAAGGGGCGTGATTTAGGTGTGGTCTTTTCCTGTTCAGTGTGTATTCCATTCTCTGTGATGCGATGGCCAAGACAGTTTATTGCCTTCATTCCAAAGTAGCATTTTTGATAGTTTGGGTAGCCATAGTCACCTTAGTACCTCCTTAATCAAACAAATATAGTGCTCAAACAATATGGTGACACTCACGATGTTATCGAGGTACACGAATACGTGCGATTCAGATGTAATGATGCGGTCTACTAGTTATCGGAACATGGCTTGTGCTGAATGTAGACCAAACAGCATCGTCTTAAATTCATCATTAATACTGCAGTTAATGAAGAATTTACTATCCTTGCTTAATGGTATCTGTCAGTGTCGTTGTTCAGGTCAGTGGGTTCCGTTTTTCCGGTCGAGGATGACTAGAGAGTTCCAAGTGCTCAAGAATGCTTCGATTACGCCTATAACATTGTCTCTAACTCGTTATCATTGAATTTCTGTATTTTGGGGTTTTGTTATTGATAACATTATTTGATCAGTTGCGATTTAGTTAACTCGATTATGTACTCAAAGAGATGACTAGATTTTTTTACCATATCGGAGACCATCCATTCCTCCTCTATCAATTTTTCAATACGTCTCTTCTCATTCCCAGTTGATTATGTCAACCCTATCAAGAGGGCTTGATGTTAGAGGCGGGGTAGTTTTGCTTGCCCCAAAAACCCATCTCGAACCAAGCTTAGCAAGTAGGTTAATCCTTTAGGTTATTTCATATCTTTGAGTTTCCATAACGAAGAAAGAGCCGATGATTAACTGCTGGTTGATCATACACTCTTCTTTGAAGGTTACCTTAATAATTTTCTTATAACCGTCAGGTATTGTAATACTGTAACCATTACGGTTACTCTCCTACCCCATTCCCTCATACTCACTTGACTCATAATGGAGGTAATGGCATCGGGCTCGATGAGGGCGGAGTACCAGTGGTTGTTAACATACGCGCTGGTATGTTCCTGAAAATCACAGCACCGTATAGTTCATAATCCATCATTACCTCATATGGAGTAAAATTTCTTTGTAGCATTACAGCACTCTAAACGCTGATGGTCGTATTATTTACACTTCCAGCAACTTTGTGGTGCCATGCAACGCCTTGGCGCATTTGACACCTATTGATAGCATACAAAAACAGGAAGTCCTTCATATGAATATCTTTTCGATTCAAGAACATCTAGATATGCGGATTCTTATTATGAAAGAGCAGATCCAGCTACTGTGCGTCGATTTAGGCGCCATGGCACCGCATAAAGGTACGTAGAACGGTATGGTAGGTTTTTATATCATCTTTCAAATTGTAGGTGTTTTATTATTCGATTCTCTAACAAGTCGAGTAATTCAGTTATCCTTTCTCATTTCGATTTTGAAAATTTCCCATGTTTTGTTTCTTTGTTGCGATTCTACATTAGAAGCTTAGCTTTTAACATTTCTGTCACAGCCTTGAGCTCTACTTCCTCATACATGATTTGTCCCCGAAGTATCGAGATTTTTTTCATTTTGCTACTATTAATCGAAGCGACTTGGGAGGGATCTTAAAATGTAGAGAAAACCTTTTTCCATTGGCCCTTTTTTTGTTTTTTCGATAATTTGAAGTGGTACGATTTTACTTCGTGCGAAGGATGTTTTTCAGTTTTTTGACACTGTGCAATGGAGCTACTAGTAGAAAAGCGTTACGCAATAAAATTTTGTTTGCAACTTAAAAAACAGTGCTTAATTATTTAAAATGTTAAAAAAGGGTTATGAACATAATTGTATTTCAAGATCGCATTGTGGGAAATGGCTCAGAGCTTTCAAAGATGGCCAGGAAAAGATCATCGACGAGTTTCGATTTGTGCGCCCAAAAAGCTCTCGAATCACTAAGAACAATCGTCGCCAATTATAATAAAATTTAAAAATTTTAAATTCAAACCGCCGATTAATAGTTAGAGCAATCGCGGAAAAACTGAATTTAAAACGATTTATGGTGCACAACATAGTGCAAAAACATTTAGAAAAGTAAAAAGTTTGTTAAAAGTGTTAACGGTGTGCCAACAACAAACTTGATTAATTTGCTGTAAAGAATTATTAGATTTAATTGAAAATGATCTAAGTTTTTTAAATTCGTATATTACCGAGGATGAATCGTGGATTTTCGAATACGATCTGGAAACAAAAAAGAACAGTTCGGAGTGGCACACCTCATTATCACCCCGCTTTAAAAAAAGTGCGATTGAGTCTCGCATCAAAACGATGTTAATTGTTTTCTTTGATGTGCGTGAAATTGTTCATTTTGAATTGGTACTGCAAGGACAGACTGTTAATTCAAGTTATTATTTAAATATGTTAAAAAAAAACTAAAACGTCATGTTGCGCGCATAAGGCCGGACAATAAAGACTATTGGAAAATTCATCATAATAATGCCCCAAGCCACACAGCGTTAATAGTCTCTGACTACTTGACACGCTCCATCCTGTGGTGTTCTAGCACCCCTACAGCCCCGACTTAGCTCCATATGATTTTTTTTTATTTTCCCAATTGAAGAAAGAACTAAACGGAAAATACTAGGACTCGATGAAAAACATCCAGGCACAAGTGAAAAAAATTTTGAAAAACATCAAAGCTGAAGAGTATCAGGCTGCTTTTGAGACTGGAAAACTCGCCTTTGTAAATTCGTTGATGCAGGAGAAAATTATATTCGAGGTGATTTTTCCAAGGTGGTTTGTAAAATGTTTTCCTCTACGTGGGCAGCTTCTAAACTAGTGCATTTTTACTAAGTTTATCCATCCAGTGCACCGTTGCCTTGATCTATCGTCGATAAAGATCTTCGCATACTCTATTTAGGATTATATTTAGTGTCTCTGTTCGGAGGCCATGTACGTATCAGTCCCATTAACTGACACTGCTGTCCTGCCTAGTGGTGACTTGCCGTAACTAGGATCTTTTTCTCTGGTAAAGTGACGAGAGGAGGGAGCAAGGAAAATTATAAGACAAAATTGTTGTCTTTGATATCTTCCTTATTAACACAAATACACGACATGCACAGGCACGTTAAGAGTAACAGCAGAACCTAGAACAAAAAGAAGTAGAGCTATTAGGTAGTTAAGCATGAACAAAAATGGAGAACTATGATAATATCGTAATAGATCATGTATGCGGGGCGCTAACTCATATACTCGTACGTCGATTGTGTCTTTTCTAGACTCGACCCCTTTTTCATATCCTGCGGTAACTCCCGTTTTAATTAAATGGTGTAACACGATGAGACCGCAGACAGGAGTGACAGAGCAGCGTAGATGCTCTATCCTTAACCATGTAAGTGATGAAGTGTACTAGCGGGCCACCGGATACCTGAAACAGAACAACGTTCCTTCTCATAGTCAAGTTCGCTAACACACTTGCACTAGTTCGCCATTGTATATGCTCAACAAAAACGGCGACTGCCCGAGCAAGAGGACCGAATCCCCCCTCCATACGGATCATACTAAATTATGTGTGAGAAAGAGAAGGCATGATTCGTCTCTTTCTTTCCACGGACACAATGACACAAGTCGAGTTTCGCGAATCGAAACCCGTAGTGAGGTTTACCGTCACAAAGTTAATACGAGACATTCTCGACACTCTTGTTATCAGATCATAGTCGAATAGGGTACACCGCTTTTCTCGAACTTGCCTAGCTCGTCTAATATGAGTATTCTTCCCTCAACAATCATTAAATAACATTACTATATTTTTGAAAATGAACACAATTTTATGCCTACATACACAGTTACTCTCATAATCTTCCTTTACAAGTCCTTCTATAATTATCAGAGTTAAAAATGTATAGCTAAAGATTCGAACCATAATTTATTTTTTCATTATATAGAAAAACATTAACCCCTCGGTTTCAATTCGGGTTTAAACATCTACTCTTCAACTCGCGATTTGAGATAATATTGTCGGGCCGATTTATGCAGTTTTTCAGAAGAAATCGCGCTTATGAATAGCAGCTTACCATAAAAATTATACTAATTTGTCATTGTTTCTAAGAAAACAAACTCAAGCTATCAGTACCGTAAACATTGTAAACACCGTTAGTGTTTACAAAATTGAACAAAATAAAAAAATCTTATTTATTCTGTTATTTGATTATCGTTCTTAATTACTCTTTGATTTCATTTTGTATTAAATATGGATTGTGTAGTAAGTATATGCATTGTAATTGGTCTTAACAATAATTTGTTCGATGTCTACAGACAACGATATCTGATGAGCTAGGAATGATAGGCTAAATTGTAGCGCTTGCACAGAATCGTCATTAATAATTTTATAATTGAACAAAAGGAAAACTCATTCCATTCGAGATCAGTAGTACTTCTGATTCTAGTTATTCTACCGGATGTTATTTTGTGACACTTACCAATTATTTAAAAGCCTCTACAGTATTTTATCTAGTCACAAACAAAGTTTTGATGTGTAAATCTGTTCCAATAGTCGCTCCATCGTTCCGCATTACAAAATTGAAAAATACCCTTTGTGCAAATGCAAATCCTCTCACTCCTAATTATCGAAAAAAAAGGAACACATAGAAAAAAATTTCCCCGTACATTTTTTAACCTCTCTGAAGTTGCTACAATAAATAGTGTCTTCAAAAACAATAAATTGGTATTACTTTCAGGACACAACACGTATATACAAGAAGAAATTACATTAATTCTATTTAATTTAATAAGGAGTTAATAATTAATCAATTTTATAAAACTACATTAATAATGTAGAATATTATAATGAATCTACAAAAAAATTTAAATAATAATAATTTAGGTTAAGGATTAAAATAAATAAATCTTGACAAAATAATAAATTCATTGTTAATATAAAAAAAATTAGTTTTTTAATACAAATAAATGAAAAGGCAAATATTACATTTTATTTGTTCAAATTCTTTCAACATTCACTGCTTATTGATTGTGTATTTCAAAAAGATATATAATTTATTATTTATTCTATTTATATATAATATGTTATTTGTTCTAACTCTTGCTTTTTATTGCATGAAGAACATTTGTGACTATTGTTAGCCAACTTATAGAAGATAAAGTCCATACCACAGAACACTTTCAAAATGTTAAGCTCCATGTTAAATAGAAGAAGCAATCATGGTAGATGAAATATCTTCTTTTTCTCTCGCACACATTTGTTGACACTAGCAACTCTGGTGAGTGCCAAACCCAATGAAACAAATTTTTTTAATGTTATAAAACCAATTTAAAAAAAATTGCTATATACAGATATATGGAGTACGGGTATGTGAAAAACGATACTAAAATACTTAGAAATTCTACTTCATTTAATAAACTAAAAACATTTTTAATTTTCATTTATAATTTATATTTTTATAAAAATATTTCTAATCTATAATCTATAAATAATTTTTTATGATATCTATCTATCCTTTTAAAATGAATTAATTTTGATCAATGCTAATTTAATTAATAACAATATTTTATATTTTATTGTATGCGCTTGTGCTGATATGACTATCAATAATAATATATCGAAGTCAAGTGCCAGAGAGAAGAAAATTGTAGTAATAAAAACGAAGCTTTTTAACGTATACGTGCGATGTTTACAAGAAATTCAAGGAATTGGATATGCTTTGTCTCGGCATTCGCGGGCCACTAACGTGTTTATTCTTCTGCTCCACAGCTTCTCTCTCTTTCTCTTTCTATTGTCGCGCATCCTTAGTTTACAGAACATCGTCGTGTTAACGAATACAGTCGTTATAATATATATTTATATGTATACTATACCGAATATTGTAATACATATATTTATATCAATATTGCTAATACATAAAAAAAATAATGTATATATATATTTATATATTTTAACAGACGATTACCAATAATACGATATACAAAATTACCGCCAAAACTAAGTTGAGGTTAATAATTAATGTTATTTGAAAGTGTCACGTTTAAATAATTTTTAATATGGCACAACGGAAAAGTAAACGTCGTTCTTCCATTCGAAGTAATGCCTTTTTGGATGACAATACAGACATTCTCGACAATGGTTTGAAAATTAATATTTTTTTTTACATATCTTTTATTTTACTTACCATATAAATGTAACTAAAATTTTTGGATTTTTAAAATAGTTTTCATACATTTTAAATTTAAAATGTTTTAATAAAATTAAATTTAGATTTAACTTGCATTGTATAGATGAAATTAAATTTTGTAAAACTTATTCTATTATGATTCTATTATAATTACAAGTTTAAAAAATCATAAGTATTTTAAGAAATAGTTTTTATTTTTTATATTTGATACTAAATTTAAATCTTGATTAATATATTTTTAGAAATTTATCATAATATTATTATATTTATTCATTATAATGGCATTGTAACCAATGAATTTATAATTAAAAATGATTTTAATTCACAATAACAATTTATTGACGTATATATAATATTCTGTAGGTGATCCTTTGTGGTTTGATAGAACACCTGTACGTCCATCTAAATCCATGGTTTTGACAGAATATTCAAGTTCTGTACTAGATTCTTCTTCTATTGATAATGGAGATGAAATATCTCATGAATGGTTTAAAAATCTTACAACTTCAGAGACTTCTATTACACCAACTTCACAAAAAAAAAATATTGGTATTAGTTTGGAAAATGGTAACATAATTTTTAATCACAAAACATATTATTTATATTTATATATACACCTTAAAGAAAAATTTGCACAAATGTTTTTAAAAGTAATTACTATTTTTAATTTAAGATATGTTTATTTTGAAATTTTTTGTTCTTGTTATGAAATATATTAGTTATTACATAAATAAGATTGAATTGAATTTATTTATAATGTATGTATATTCACATTTAATTCATAATATAAACGATATGTATATATATATATATATATATATTATTATGTATTTGTTTTATTTTTATAATATAAAATTACAGCTCAAAATAGTGGCAATGAAGATTTAGTAGTAGAATCAAATAGTGATCAAGAATTTAAAAAAACAAGATTAAAATTTGGATTAAATAAAAGAAATATAAATAAAACTGATAATAGTAACACATTTTTAAAAGTGTTACAAAATTCAAAAGATTCATCTACAACAAATTTAATTAATAAACAAATGCTTGTAGAAATTGACAGTGAATCAATTAATTTACAAGTAGAATCAAGTAGTGATCAAGAGTTTAAAAAAACAAGATCAAAATTTGGGTTGAATAAAAGAAATAAAAATAAAACTGATAATAGTAATACATTTTTAAAGGTGTTACAAAATGCAAATGATTCATCTACAACAAATTTAAATAATAAAGAACTGTCTGCAGAAATTGAAAGTGAATCTACTAATGATGACTCGAAAACTATTAAAAAGCCAAGACCATTTATATTTAAAACAAAAAAATCTTCCAAGGATAACATAAAAAATTTTGATAATGTTTTATATAATGAAAATGTATCAGAAAAAAATTCTACAAATAAAAAAATAAGTATTGAGTCTTCATCTAATGATAATACAACCATCACTAGGTCCAAAAGAAAATTGTACAGTCAGGAAAATCAGGTAATGGACGTTTCAATAAATAATTCTAAGCAAATATCTGAAAATATGCTTGCACGAACACAATCAACTGAAAATAGTAATATCAATGCTGGTGATAAATTAACAAAAAACTTAATGATAAATCGTCGGAGTCTATTTTTACAAGAATCTATCAAAAGTAATGCTGAAACCCATCCTAATTTATTTGATACTGTTTTTCAAAATCATAATGAATCACATTCAAAAAATGTAAGTAAACTGTTTTCATTAGATAATTTTACAATATTTAATTTCATTTCATAAAATTATTTTAACAAAAAATTCACTAGTCAATGTATTCTAATAAACAATATAATGAAATATTAAGTAGAATTTTTGTATATTATTAAATTAAAAATAATTACTAATTACATTTAATTATTATTAATAGGAAACCTTTGCAACTGAATCAAATAAAAGCAGTAATAATCAAAGGCACATAAATGAAAGTGAAAATTTGTCAATGAATACCAATGCAAAAACAAAATCATTGTCAGAACTTATACAAGAAGATGATAACAAATCAGAAAAAAATAATAAAGATACACTTAAGCAAGTAAGCAATAATATTAAATTGTATTTTACTGCAGAATATTTATAATTAAAGTATTATTGAAATTTTAATTATAAAATTACGCACAGATGCCTATAATAACAAAAATATATACATATATATTTTAATTGATATATAATAATATTCCACATAATATATCAATAGAAAAATATAATAAAAAATATATATTTAAATTAAGAAATATTTTATAGAAATTTAATGTTTTATTAATGAAATTATATTCGATTAAATTTAATTTTGTTCGATATATCATAATATTGTTAGTCGAATTCTATTGGTAGACCAAGTATTAGAGCACTTTTTAGGTCATGAAAAACAAGCAGCTATTGATATAAAATGGAAGATAGATGATTTGTTGTGCAATAATTATATTTTTTAAAACTGTTAAAAACACTAAAATCGTCCGATAAAATGAGCGGAAAATAACTTCGTAAATTTTTATATAATTTAATTAACGTTAGTATTACTCAAAAATTAATAATCTGATCAAATTAAAATTTTGTATAAATAAAGTGCATATTAATCATTTTAATCTTATAAAACTAGAGTTCTAAATATTTAAAAATTTTCCTGTTTTTAGAAAATTTCTCGGCGCTTTTTTGATTGATTTATATAAAAATGAAATTTTTTCACAATTACATTAATTACAAATTTTCCATTAACACTATAGTATTAAAATTACAAATTTTTATTTTATAACAAAAAAATTTTTAAAAATGCATTTTTTTGTTAAAATCGTTAATAAAAAAATCTCTGAATATGTAGTATTTTAGAAAATAAGAATCTACTGATTTTTTTAATGAATTTTGATATGTATCACTAGTTGCTTGTTTTCATGATCTAAAAAGTGCTCTAATGCTTGGTTATAGTGTAATTTTTTTGGTTTTAATTTTCGGAATTTATAATCCAATGTTTTGATAAAAATCTAAAATTTTATTAATTTTGTGAGGATTGATATAATCAAGATTAAATTTTTTTTTATTATCCCTTTTAAATCACAATTGGTTTTCACCGCTCTGGTACTTGAATGGATTTACTTTTCGGTCATAATAATTTATAAATTTTTATTTTTCACTTTTTAAGTTTTCTTGAAATTTTTCATGTACGATATATGAATCTTTATGCTATAAGATATATTTACATTAATTGGTTATTTATTATTTTTTCTATTGTCGCTTTTTGTACTATTTTTCTGAATATACCTTCAGAAACAATTAAATGCAGTGTAATATAATCAATCTCCTAAATACTTATTAAAGGTATAACCCCTGTTAATTAAAGAGAAAAGCCCTCGATACGACAACAATAGTTATAATGCGTTACCTGCACTACAAAAAATATTTATCAGTACCGCTCTGAGTACTTGTATCTCTCTTAGACGCACATTCTGTTAACGGCATCTTTCTCAGATGTGGAAGTCAACGTGAGTGTCAAGGACTGCTAAATAAGTCCTCTTAAATTTGCATATCAAGCTCATTCGTGCTGGTTCTCGCAACAACAATCTGAAGTTTGTTTCTGCCATAGGTACATCTTTGGACTCATTACAAATTAAAACAAACAATTTTTCCGCAACAAAAAATACGACAAAGCTTCCCTAATACAAATTCAACACTAAAAATAATTTTAATACACTCGAGAAGGGTAGTACAGGAACCAATTTTTTTCAAGATTTTTAGAACTTACGTCCCAAAGTGTGTCAGTGTGTCCTGGTTAATTTTCTTTCGAGTTTCGACCAACCATAACAATAATTAAATTCTCTTTTCAAATTTATAACGCCCGTTTTTTCCCCAAGAGGAAAGCATCTCGAATATTTCGACAGCCTTTGTGTTACGAATGAATAACATCATGATCCCAATAAGATTATTGAAGCTCAGTGCGGCCCACTCGGTTCCTGATACTTATCATCATCATGGAAATACAGAAAACTAATACGAAGGATGTCACACACTAGATTGTTGAAGGCATTCTTGATGATTACGATTCGTACTAATTCGTTTTATCCGGGGTGTATTTGAATAACTCGACGTATATGCCATTTTGCTGTTACATACTGATGGTTGTGTACTAATGTTAGCTGGCCAAGTTATATATTTTTTTATCATTTTTTTTTTACTTCGTTCTTGTAAACACTACATATGTTCAGAGCTCCATTGATCCAAACCATATTTCACAATCGGAGTGTGAGCTGAAGTCTTCCAAGCTGATTTATTGCTACAATTGAGAGTTCAACAATCGGTACAAAGTTCATATTAGTACCGACGAGAAAAATAATCTGTGTTAAAGCTTTTAAGTTGTCCGTTAAGAGTTTAAGTATGTCTCAATATCTATAAGAATGGATTTAATTCTTCTATAGTGGACAATTATCTGGCATGGATGATGCTTGACGGTTTTGGCTATAGTCTCCCACAGCCGTATGCTGAAAGGTGTAAATTGGTATATGGTTCCACTATTTATCAAATAAATGCTGATCTCTTTGTAAAAAGTCCAAGCCATCTTGAACAATAGCTTTAGTTCTCGGTTACAGTTCTCCCTTGAAGTTCATAATATTGTTTTTATACAGTCTTCGGCAAACATCTCTTCTATCGGTGAACTGTCGAACTACTGTGACAAGATTCGGTGGTTAGATGTAAATTTAAGTAATAATAATTCATTATAGGTGTGATGTGAGCACCTTCCCCTGAAGTAGGGTTAAGAGAAGATAATATGGATGATAAACTGTTTAAGTTAAGACAACTGGCAGTTTGATACACATTTATTTAATCAAAGTTTATTCACGTAAACATATGTTTAATCAGCGAGAGGCCTCGCCGTGTGGTACTTCGTTCTTTTACATAGACAGTCATTTACTCTTCATTTGTTCACACATTTGCATCACACTCCAATTCCAAACCTGTTTCACGTCGCAAGATACATTTCGTTCGCAGTTTATAATCGAGAGTTAGTGCTAATAATATAGCACTTGGTTGAGGCGGAATATACGTGAGGTGCCACATGTCAAAGAGTTATAATTATTTTGGGATTTTATTCGCAGGTTGCCTTGAGTGACAACAGTGCGGCGAAACAGAATTTCGTGAGCTTCTTCATGTAACAGCTTTACATTAATTAGTCGGTAGTTTTCTGCAAATTGCCTTGCATATCACAAACGTATCGTGGGTACCTTTATATTATATTACATTGTATTATAGGGAAGAGTGGGATAGACGGGGTTTGGCATAGTCTTTCGAAATTTCTCGCGAGTTATTTCAATTTCGTCACCTTGAAAGAAATGGGGGAAAGCTAGCCTCTTCTATGGGGTAGTAATGAGACTGCACTGGGAAAGAAGAGGCTCCACCATGGACACATATGGATATTTGCGGGATTACCTAAGATTGGAATTCATGTTTTCAATCCATCTTGCGAAACTTAGGCTGACGAATCCGTTTATAGGTTGAAGCAATTGGACCGATGTTTGGTGCTGAATCCAGCCTAACAAGTTGGTATAAGAATAACAGCTGATTTACTTCGCGTAATGAAGGTGCTCGGCCCTAGGCTTAAGTTTTCGTGCTGAATCAAGTCCAGGACGCCTGTTTGGAAAAAAAGTTAAAGAAGTTGAAGATGATGGAGCCTTATTCTAGAAACATGTGCTGTAAAATTTCAATTCGAGCTGCAACTTCTCGGAGCAGGTGATCGAGTGATTTTTTACTTGTTCAGGTGGTGCTGATTTGTACTAATCAGATTGTAAGTGGTAGTAAGGGCGCCTGAACGAATGAGTTGGGACTAGCAGAGCCTGAGATTACTGCGACACATCGTCCCGCTGCCGATTTTACATAATGACCGCAGTATCGTCATATGGGCACCTATTTTCTTTTTGCATAATCACAATTAGAATTAAATATAAATGTTATTCATTTTATCTTATTATAATTTTACATAAAATATTATGAATGTTACAATTTTATGTAAATTTATTTTATATAAGGAATCCAATAGTGCTAAAGTACACAGAAAAAAAACAAACATGACGAATGACTCACAAAATCCAAAGGAAAATAATTCTAATTTAGAAGTTGTTAATTCTAAAGTACACATTTTATCAAGGACGCCAAGTGTTAAACTTCAAAAACTATCAACTACAGTAACGTCTTTTAGTAAGCCTAAGAATAGTAAATCTAGGACAGAAGATACAAGCTATAGTTCATCGGAGAAATTAAAAGAATCTGCAAATGAAAAGGTTATTAATAAGACCAAAGAATCAATAAAAAATGTACATACATCAAATTCTGTAGTTAATGTAAGTAGTCTTTGACTTTATAATAAATATTGTTATTAATATCAATTATTAACAATAATAAATATTTAATTAACTAAAAATCTATTTTTTTATAACATTAATATTTTTAGTAAAAAAATGCAAAATTTGTGCAAGAACACAGACAAGGGTTAAGGTGAATGACTAACAGATTTTCTCATAGTTCAACATAAATTATAAGCAATTATAAAACTAAAATCATTATTACTTGTAGTTTAATTGCCTTATATGTATTAACAATTAAACTTAAGAGTCATTAAGAGTGGGTGGAGGGCACAATTTTGCCTTCTTTTACTACAATTTTATATTTATTTATAAATATTGTAATAAATTAATTTTAAATCATCGAAAAAATTTGTTCGTAATTAAGTAAAAGTACAAATGAATAATCTTATACAAGTTTGAGTTAAAACTCTTAATAAAAATTAGATTCTATGATAAATATATAATTAATATATCTGAAATTGTTGTTCCTTAATTCCTAAATTTTTAATTTTAGTTTTTTGCACTAATATATTTCATGCGCTCTTTGGGAAATAACTTTTTAGACTATTACACGCATTCGAAGAACAATAACAAAAACAACTGTATTGAATCATGGAAAAGGACATAGGGGGAATTTTTTTATATTTTTTTGTTTTTAAATATTAATGTGTAATATATAAATATTGTAATTGCATTAATTTATTATAATGTTGCATGCGTAGAAAAAATTGTACTGTTGTATATATTTTTTTATTATATTTAATGTAAAAATATTAAAGTTCATAGTATTTGGATGGGATATTTTTAACGCATCAGTAAATTAACATCTATATCATATTATTTCAAAACAATATTTAAATTTATTTGCCATTTTTTTTTAGTAAATAAAAAAAATAATAGTAAGTCTTCACATTAATTAATGGTATATATAAAAAATATTAACATTTTTTATTATTAATTTATATATAATGATTGATATATTTATTTTAAATTAAAATAAAGTATGTACATAGTGAATTAAAAGTTGAAGTTTTTAAATTATTAAACGAATTTCTGAAATTATTCAGTAATATTTAAAAATTAAAATTTAAAATAGAAATTATATTTTATAGATCAATAAAACAAGTCATTTAAGGAGAAAATCTACGAGTACTGATGATGCTGTTGAAGATTTACTGCGAACCCCACACCCAGCTCAGTCGACACTTAACCCTACCGGCAAACCACTCACACGTATCACACAATTCTCTTTAATAAATGATATAGATGAAGGATCGTTGTTAAAAGGGTTTTCAGATCAATTACTGCCAAATCTCGAAAATTTATCAGAAAAAAATAAAGAAATTAAAATTCCAAATGATAAAGCTAATGAAGAATTAGACGAAACGCACAATGTATCATTGAAAATACAGCAACAACAAAATGAAAACTCTACAATGAATTTATTAAATAATTCTAGGTATAAAACATTTATTTAAATTTAATTATTTCTTATTTTACTTATTTCTAAATTAAAAAAAAATTTTTTTTTGAAATGAATTGCATTGATTAATTATATTTTCTTATAACGTAATTTGGCAATAGTTTATCGGTAATTCTTTCATGTTTATTCAAATGTTAACATTCTACATTCTAAAAATATGATTCATAAGTATATGATACATATATATTAAATAACTATTTGGAATTTTATAAGAATTTTTGAAATTTAAATAGGGCTAAGTTGTTGTAAGTTGGTAAAGCTTTTTTTATATTTACTTTCTTGTTGCTACCTATATTATATGAATCATTAATGTATTATACAAGCTAAAAATTTGTTGTATTTCATTTAAATTGGTTTAACTTTCATGTTTTATATTAACCGCTATGAGATTATATTTGTATATGTTATATATATTGTATACTTATTTTTTTTACAAATATAATGACATTGCGTTGTCTAATGCGACACCTTAATCAGGCCTGTTCGCCAAAGATTATATAAATTGAATAAGATTATATAAATTAGTTATGAACATTAGATTCGAATTTGTAATTTAGTATATATGGTTTACTGTTTTTTTGTTTGTTAGGCATTTCACTATGATACTTATCATTGAACTATATTTATCTAATTACAAATTCGACTCGTGACGTTTATGTCTCCGCAATTTGGGTAATAATTGGTGAATAGGCCTGATGTCGCCAAATTAGGAATTAAAAGTTTTTTGCATTAATTAACAAAATAATTCTTTTTGTTTTTATCAATGCACCTTCAAAACAAAATGCATTATCTTTATAAAATAATCTACACGCATAAATATAATACCATGGGTGAAGTCTATCTCAACTTTTTTGAATTATGAGATTATAATTGATAGCTATAAGTATAGTTATAAACTTATTAAAATTTATTATTATATATTATATTATGTATATGTTGCAATTAAAATTAAGGTAAAAAGTAATAAATAATAAAAATAAATATTAAATATTCCTTCATTTAGATCTATTGATTTAGAAAATTTTACTTCAAAAAATATTTCAATGGCGAAGCAATTAAATTGGATTGAAGTACGAAAAAAGGTAGATTTGATCAAAGAGGCAGCATTATTACGTTTTGAATATCAGAGGGAAAATCAAAAGAAGCGAGAAGATGAAAAAAAACGAATTGAAGCGAAAGTTATGCGTTCCATGGCTTTGAAACAAGCTGCATTACGAAAGAAACAAAAGAAAATCAATAAAGCATTTTTTGTAGATGGCCAATTATACAAGCCACCGAAATTACCAAAGCCAAGACCATGGGTTACTCAAAGACTTTATAAATATTTATGGAAGTGTATGGAGCATAAATTTGGGCTTAGGACAAGAATTGAATCAGAAACGTTTATAAAAAAACTTTCTGACGTTTATACTATAATTATTAGAAGAAAGAAATATGAAAATTATGTGGGTGAATTAAATGGCTTATTAAAGTGTATGGCTAAATTAAAAATAATCAAGAGTAGATATGACTTTTACAGATTTTGCAGTGACTTTTTACCTTATAATTTTAATATAAAGGTTGTTCCTATGCAACTACCTGGTAATAAAATGAATATTCCATATGAACCAAGATTATTAAATGAAACAATATTAAAAGAAAATAGTGATTTTGATTAAGACGAATAATCATTATTTAGAACATTTAGCTTGTGTAAAAAGTTATATAAATTATATTGTATAGATATTTAAATAATATTTTTTATAAGAAATAAAAAAGTTTAAATAAAAGCTTGTTGTTTTTTATATATAAGATTCATTTATTGATTTTTGAAATAAATAATAATTGAAATTTCAATTATTATTATTGCCTAATCGAATTTCCATTATTTGTGTTTTGCTGTATTTATAAAATAAATCTAAATTACTAAATTACATAAAATTAATTTTGCAACGTTTACAACCGATTCGGCGCCCCGAATGCGTGCTGCAGTAAATCTAACTTTAATTGATTTACATTGAAGTAATTTAATTGTTTATAAATAATTGGTATTGCGGGATTATTAGTAAAGTAGTATTTATTAATCTTAATTAAGTTAGTCAATTTTCTTAATAACTTCTTTATCCTTGCTTCATTATTTTATTCGTGTTCACATCTTGTAAATCCAAAAAATTTGAATTGTCAATTCTAGGAAGATAATAACAAAACAATATTAATATTATTATTTTAATGTTATTATTTTTATCTTTTATTATTTAATATGTATTTAATTCATACTTACTATTAGTTGAAGATATAACGAGTATAATACAAAATTGTAAACAAAAAAAATAAAATTTAAATAATTAAATATACAGTAAAATTATTAAATACCAAAGGTAAATAAATGAAATTAAAGGGAGGAAAGGTGAGACATAAATAAAGAATGAAGATTTATTAAATCCGCACAATATGTAAATAAAATTTATTTGATACCTCCGTGCAAAAAGGCCCCAGTGACATGAAACCGTTTGCAAGTTCCTCGCAGACTCGCAGTCACCGCGTACGCTGCGCTGCCAACAATACAAAAAAACTTCTTCCCGCTGCTGAAAGATATGCGGCGAATAACCACCGTTGAAAATGAATTGCCAAATATAATTTAGGTACTTGAGGATGTCTCCCATGACGATTCAGTTCGTCGCTGACGCCTCAGCACCTTTCCACCGCAGTGAGGAACCGGGTTAAATTTTCACAACATTTGTTCGCACACACAAACCTGCAAATACAATTCTCGCGTAAATAATGCGAACTGCTTCCGCAAAATTATACACGATTCGCTGCAAGTATTAAACACTAAAAGGTCAATTAAAATCTCGTTCGAATCAAAAGCGTCGCAAAGAAAATTCTCGTACAATCGAGAGTCGCAAAAGAAAATTATCCGAGTGTTGTGGGCGAGTATAACGTCGAAGGCTGAGTCTTGCCGCGTCGGAAAATGCGATGCAGAAACTCCACACTTTCCCTATCATAAATTACGGAGATTAGGTGAAAGACGCTGAGGAAAAACTGGGCCTACTCGAATACTCGAAGTTATGATTTATGATTGGGTTGGTTGCCGATCGTCAGGTCAGAACTGCGAGGAACTTATACAAAATTTCCGCATAAAATTTACACGAGTCCCGAATATACCGCCTGCCTTCATCACATTGACGAACACTTATCCGCTCATTAATATAGATATTTAAAACTTATTAGTATTATCAACAATACAAATAAATATATAAAATATCATAATAATTGCAGCCACCTCCCTCAATTCCCGGTTTCCTCCGATTCTTCCGTGTGGAGAGGGCTCAAGCGAGCGACATGTCGTCGGAGTACGCCATTGGTTGTTCTAATGAAATTAGTCGAATCTGTTCATCAGCTCCGGCATGAGTTGTTGTTATTCGACCTAAAGGCCATCTTGATGGTGGGAACCTGTCATCCTGTATGAGTACAAGTTGTCCGACACGTATATTGTCCGAGGAATTTCACCGTTTAGATCTTTCTTGGAGATGCCGCATGTACTCAAGACTCCATATTTTCCAGTAGTTGTTCCGGATCCGTTGTAGCAATTAATATCGCCCTAGGTGATTTTCTAGCAAAGTAGCGTGGTCAGCGTCAACTACTAATTACAGGAGTGCTCCTATCAAGAAGAGGGCTGGTACCAAGGCCTGCAGATCATTAGGATCTTCTGAGAGAGGCGACAGAGGACGGGAATTGAGACAAGCTTCTATCTCCGCAAGCACAGTGCTCAATTCTTCAAAGGTAAGCGAGTGTTCAGCGACCACTCTTCTCAAATGGTGTTTAATTGATTTGACCCCAGCTTCCCACAGTCCGCCGTAGTGTTTAGTATTGGGAGGAATAAAGTGCCATTTTGTGCCTTCATTTGCCGAAAATCCGCTCACTTCTCGATAGAACTGGGACCCCTCCTTGAAGAGTCTTTGCAGCTTATCATCAGCTCCTTTAAAATTGGTGGCATTGTGGCTGTGTAAGTTTTTGCACATCCCTCTTCGGCTGGTGAAGCGACGATATACTGCGAGGAAGGCTTCAGTCGTAAGATCGCTGACCAACTCAAGGTGGATCGCTCTGGTGGCAAAAGATACAAAAAAGACGATGTAGCCCTTGTAGGCTTTGTGTCCACGACCTTTCATGGATCTTACAGCGATAGGTCCAGTACAATCAAGTCTGTAGTTGGTAAATGGGCGTGCGGGCGTTAAACTTGCGGTTGGCAAATCTCCCATCAATTGATGCATCAATTTCGCCTTGACTCGTTGACATATGATGTATTGCCGAATAATCTTCTTTATTAATGTCCTCACACGTTGAATCCATACATATTTTAAGGTGTAGTTTGATGTTAAAATATAACCTCCGTGTAGACATTCTTCATGTGCGTGTCGCACCATAAGCTTGCTCAAGGAGGAACGTGCCGGGAGAATGGGAAGGTGCCTTACATTATACGTTAAATTAGATTGGGACAGTCGTCTACCTACACGCAATAGACCCTCACCGTGATCTACGAACGGAGTTAAAGCGCTCAGAGAATCCATTTTGGCCAAGGAAATTCCCTTCTTAATTTTCGTAATTTGCTGCTTGTCCATGTGGTCTTGCACGAGCTTAAAAGCCAAAATGATAGCTGTCTTCAGCTTATCAACAGTGGGGCGTCGGGGCAATTCATCTGGAGTAGTTATTAATCTCCGACGTCGCAAAGAGACGCGTAAACAATATGTCAATATGTAGATTAGCCTTTTGTAATCTGAGAATTTTGTTAAAATCTTGTGTTCCGGATTCTCATTGTTTGCGCGAGCATGTGCTACCTGCACCACTGTTGGGATTGTTGGCCATTGCGATTTTGGCCCAGCCAAGAAATTCGGTCCATTCCACCATATATCCGCATTGCTCAATGCGGACATGTTTTGTCCCTGACCATTGCGTGCAAAGCGCGGCGTATCCGGGGGCCTGTTTTGTAGGCCAATTCGGTCGTTTAGCAGGAGTCGGCGTCGGCGAATCCTTCGAGAAAAGCAATTAACTGGATCACCGGAGGAAAATATAGGATTATGTCCGCCGCGCATACGTTATCCTCGTGGTCCTCCTTCACCTTTTCGTCGCAAGCCCACAGCTTCTCATCCCACGCATTTTGGGAGTCCGTATCCAATAAGGACATTAACCAACCGCATAATAAGGCAGAGCAAAATTACACAATAAGTGAACGAGAATGCTTGTCCTTGTTGTGGGTAATTAACAAGTATATTGAAGGGTATAAGTTTAAGGCAATAACTAACCACAGTGCTCTTAAATGGTTACGCAATCTAAAAAATCCAATGGGAAGATTGGTTCGCTGGGCATTAGAGATGCAACGATGGGATTTTGAAATTGAACATCGCAGAGGAGCGAATCATCACGTCCCGGATGCCCTATCCAGAATATTTGAAGATGAGGAAGTCTCATCTTTTGAAGAAATTCAGAATGAGTGATATTTACCTAGGATAAGAGAGATTGGGGAAGCTCCGAACAAGTATCCTAAATGGAAAATTGAAGATGGTAGGATCTATTGCTTCAGAAATGATGCATTGTTGGATCCTATCTTATATCGTGAAGAGCATTGGAGGTTAGTGGTTCCTCAAGATCTTAGATATCGAGTGATGGAGGAGGCACATTGTGAGGCAAGTTCAGGACATTTAGGAGTGGATAAAACATACGACCGTGTTTGTAGAGAATACTACTGGCCAGGCGTATGGTATGATGTCAATAAATTCGTTATAATAAATAAATGAATGTCTTGAGCGTTAGAAATATAAAGTTTCACAATCGGGCTCCAAAGGATTGATGAGATCAAGAATTGTGGAAAAGCCGTGAGTTGTAGTGGCAGTTGACTTAATGGAGTTCCCACCTAGGAAGAACAGATTCAAATATTTATTAGTATTTCAAGATTTATTTACTAGGTGGATTGAAGTTCAACAATTAAGATTAGCTGAAGGAAAAGCCTTGTCGAGAGCCTTTAAGGGGTTGATATTATTTCCATGGGAAACTCCAGAATATTAGTTAACGGACAACGGAAAGGAGTTCATCAACAAATGGTTGACAAGCACGTTGGACGAATATGGAGTTAAACACGTGACAACTTTTCCTTATTATCCTCAAGCTAATCCTGTTGAACGTAGCAATAGAACGCTGAAAACTATGATTGCTACGTTCATTAAGGAAGATCACTGTGACTGGGATATACATGAACATAAATTTAGACATGCAATGAATACTGCAGTGCAGTCGACAACTCGTGTGTCACTAGCGTTTTTAAATTATGGTAAACATCCCCGTCCGGTGAAAAGTTTAAGAAGTGAAGTGGAGGGAAGTGTTGTAGTGAAAGAAATTGATCCTAAAGTGTGGGAGGATCGCATGAAAAGGCTTAATGCTTTACGCGATCTTGAAGTAAAGTTTATAGAGAAAGAGAGGCAAGGCAAAGCAAAATTTATAATTAGAATAAGACTGATATAAATTTTAAAGTGGGTGATGTAGTGATCAGAAGAACTCATTAAATTATCGAATGTCATAAAGAAGTCCTTTGGCAAATTAGCCCCTAAATCTGAAGGCCCTTTCGAGATTTTAAAAGTATTATCCCCGGTAGCAGTTGAAATTGCGAATCAGGGAAAGAGAATCTCAAAGACCCATATTTCTGAGTTGAAGAGATTTATTCCTCACTCGGGAGGATTAAACTGATTCCATATTTCTTTATAAAATTAATCGGTAATAAAGGGGGAAATTAACAAATCCTTTTGTTTTAGATGGAAAATATTAATAAAATTCAGTTTGGAACAGTACCCTTTATTCATGATTTAGAAAAGATAATGGGGGAACCTGAGATTATAGCTGGAATATCTGAAATCAACACAGATGTTATAGTGATTGAAGCAGTAGAGAGCTCGATTCTTGAACAGATAAGGTTACAAGAATTGAGAATTGATGATTCGGAAAATATGGAATTGGTAGTTGAAGCAATTCAACCTAATTCCGTATTGACTGATGTGGAGGAACGGGACGAATCAGAATGGCTCCAAGAGGCTCGGCCTAAATTTTTGGCATCGGCTGCTAGGTGAAGACGGAGGAGGGCCAGGCGGCACAATCCGAATAGACATCTGGAAATAGATGTCTTTTCGACAGTTGAACCGTCTAAAACCGTAGATGTTCGGCCGATCCCCGTTATGGCTTCGGCAGTTGATAGTCGAAAAGAGGTGATGAATGCCCCCATTCTAACGACTTAAAAAGTTAAGAAGGTTAAGGGAGTGAAGGTGGCGAAGAGGGACAAACCCATAAGTGCATTAGTAAAATAATATCCTACATGTTTGCCTATTATTACTTATGAGATAATGTTTGGTGGTTTGGTAAAAATACCTACCATGCCTGCGATTAATCCTCCCAGAGGAGTGTATTTCATATGTTGGAAACGTGGCCATTGTAGAGTGAATTGCTCTCAACTCCAAGTTCATCTTTATTGTTTTAATTGTGGTCGTAAAGGGGTTAATTTGTCGGATTGTTCCAGACGTTCAATAGTATATCTGGAGAGGGTTCGACAAAGAGAAGCGAATTCTCGGGAGTTATCTATGGGAGAGGTTGGTTAAAGGTATGTTCGAAAAACAGTATCTAATAATGCAAAGACGATGAGCTCTGGAAAATATTCTGGGAAACCAACAATAATTTCAGAGCAAAAGTCTATGGGGGAATTTAAATACTGTTTTAAGGGTTTTGCATAAAAACAAACAAATGCCACCTGATCTTCAACCTTTAATAATAAAAAGTATTTTTGGGAACGAATCCCCTAGTGGTCAGAGTCATTTCTAACCTTTTTGCTGTTATTATCTATCTTTTCTATTCCTTTCCTATCCTTTGATGTGAAGTTTATTATAGTATAGTGTTGTATATGTAGTGATCTAGATGAATGGTAGTTGAAGACAATAAAGTGAAGTATTGAGGTATTTATTTATTTATTAATTATTGCTATATAATAAATCGTGATTTCGAGGAAGTAATGGTATAGGGAGGGGGTTTGTAATGATATAAAAATATTATTTTTTTTTTAAATTATGACTAACCTAAAAAGAAAATAATAATATTAGTTATAATGAATTAAATTAACTATTTTAGTAATATGAATATTGATTGATTGTTGTTATTTTTAAGTAATATTTATTTATCTTTATGTTGTGTACTTACGAATTCGATGAATGGAATATGTATATATTTAAATGAATATTTTTATTGATTCTTGTTAACATGTGACCCATATTTTACTTTCAGTTTAATGTATTAGCGAAAGTATTGCTAGCAAAGACGGCGCTTAGGTCGTTTAATTAAAGTGAGATAGAAATAGGCGGGAATATGTATTTTAATATATATATATATTAAAATGGATTATTGAAGAGATGTAGGTGAAGTAAAAATTATTAGTATTGTGCCTCCACGAGATGGCCAATAAGTGTAGTTTCTATACTTATATCGGTCAAACAATAATTTTCTTTTGTTTATGAATTGAGGATTTTGATTGGTTATTTTAATAATAACCAATTGAAATTTAAATTATGACAGGTACACAGAAGAAGATATTTGTTGGCGGTGATGCGACCAATATTAAATTTTCTGAATTTAAATTAAAATTAGTAAATTTTATTATTGATTTGATTTTAATTTAAAATTAAAATAGTGATGTGAAGGGGTGGAGCTTTCTTTCTGAAAAAGAAACAAAGTTCAGTTGTGAATTGTTATTTATTTAGATTGCATATATTCAGTTATTATTTCCTTTTATAATATTGATATATATTGAAGTAGTGTATTATAGTTTTTCTTTATTGGCATAATTTAGTAAATTTGGTTTGAAAATAGTGATCAGTTGCGATGGAACAAGGCGGGAAAGGAATGTCAGTTAAATCAAAGGAAAGCAAAAAGTTGTAGATGTTATCGTGATTGTTATTTTACCCAGTTCACACAAACTTCTCAGAGACTCGGAGGAGAGACGGAGATGTCACGCGCAAGAAGTTAAGCAAAAATCTGAAAAAAATCCCTCACTTTCTCCCTTAATTTTCCTCATCCGAGTAACCTCCCCCTCTCTCCTTCGCATTTTCCATTTGTCGCGTATAATTCGACTAGGCGGGCCTTACAATATCCGGTCGGCCAATCGGCTGCCCGCTCCCGTCGGCTGATAGGCTCTCGAGCACCCATCGAGGGGTGAGGTCAGTCGAGGCGGCACGACCGTAGCGGTAGCACGTGTTCGGACCCGGCCTAGCCGTTCATGATTTCCCTGGCATAAAAAACCCCTTTGGGCACGCGGGGGAAAAAAGCCGTCTACATATTATTTTCTTAAATGTATATATAAAATAGCTTAAAATTAATACAAAATTAGGTAGAGTAATACAAATAAATGGATCCTAAGTAGTTAAAATAAAAATTATACGAGGTAGGCTACTTAGAGCGGTACAATTACAGTGTATAAAACTAAGAAATAACAAGCGTGCAACATCTAGGCTTCGGGAAGCGCTCTTCCTCACGTTCTCGCAATTAGATTTTAGTTATTTCTGGTGGGTTAGGCGAGATTAACCAGACCTGCGGGCCCGTTACCTTCACCCATGCGCGGTCATAAATACTTTTACCATCAGTGGAAATGCGTGTCCGCATACCACCTCATGCGCACATCTGCGCCCTTCGGGACTGGGTTGTAACGGCTCCCCCGGTCCCGCTGAGTTGCTACAACTGCAATTTGCAAACTCAGATTTTCCGGCAGCTCCCTTCGCCTTATGGGTGGGAGGTACGCCAGCCCCAAATCTGCGGATCTCTCGCCAACAAATAGCATACATAAAATAGCAGTGAGAATATTATTTGATATTTTATTATATGATTGTTGAGTGACGTGCAGATTTTGAAAATAAGTTATTAAAATTTAATATCATGATTCTTAAGGAGAGTTATTTTGGAAAGAAAGCATATATAATATATATTAATTATTTCCAAATTATTAATAAATCTATAAAATAATATCAACTTAAATTACTATTATACAGTTAAAAATTGTAAACAAAATACTGCCATACAAGGTAAGATTTTATATAGTGTTGTAAGATAAATGGTTGAATAAACAATTTATTTAATAACTTTAAACATTTAAAATTACGTGTTTTGTTAGAATAATTAATATTTATTACTGATACGGTTCGGGAAAGTTTGTTTTAATTAAATTAAAATATTTGATTTTAATAAATTTGCCGTATTACACATTTTATTCATTTCTGATGAGTATTTCTTTTGATACATCTGAAATACTACAGATTAGCGGCGGTCGCCACCTAGATGTATTTATAACACGTAAGACACGATCCCTTTTTCATCTCTGATTTAACCAAGTATTAAAACTTAATTATTAATTATTTTTTGTATTCTCTTCTCAGTCCCTTATTTTAAATTCTGTATTGTACTTAGGATATTGTATTATAAAAGAGCAATTATGAATATTATTGGCGGTGCTAATTGTTAAATAAATGACAAATAATGATCGGGGGATGAAGCGCGGTCGTGCAAGTTTAGCGACCAGACAGACTTGCGATATTCGCTGAGTGTAACTGTTTGAGAAAGAGAGGAGTTAATACAACTCCAATGCAATAAAATAATGCAATTGTATAATTCAAATTTAGCGCGCTGAATAGTACCTGCCTACGCCACTAGTGGCGTACTCCTAAGTTTTAGTTTTCCTCATATTAAAAAAATTAAGTGACGTGATATAGACAGGTTCCTTGCTACATACATTACTCAATTGTTTCTTAAATAATATACATGGTGCATCTATGAAGTATCGACTTTTTTTTTCATTTTGTCGTAGAAATTCGGGAAGAGTCTTAAATGTCGACAAACTCTTTCCGCATTTGTCCTTTTTTTTATATTTTTTTTCGATAATTAGGCGCGTCAGAATTTAATTTTGCGCGAAGGGTGTTTTTCAGTTTTTTGACACGGCGCGATAGAGCGACTTGTAGAACAGCGTTACGCGATAAAATTTGTTTGCAATTAAAAAAAAACAGTGTAGAAACATAAAATATTGCAAGAAGCGTATGGACATAATTGTATGTCAAAATCGCAAAATGAAAAATGGCACAGAGCTTTTAAAGAGGACTGAGAAAGAATCATCGATGAGCGTTGATCTGGACACTCAAAAAGCTTTAGAATGGCTAGGAACACCCGGTGCGTGTTAGAAATTTTAAATTTCGACTGTCGATTAAAAGATAAAGCAATTCAGGAAAAACTGAATTTAACGCGATCTACAGTATAAAATATAGTACAAAAACAATTTATAAATATCGAAATTTTTGAAAAACATCAAAGCCGAAGAGTTTGAAATGCATTTAAAATTTGAAAAACACGCTTTCAAAAATGTGTTGATACAGGAAGAAATTATTTTAAAGAATTTAAAATTTTTATTTTACCTTATTTATAAGTCCATCATTAAATCATTTTTCAAAAAAGAAAGGTAAGAATTTTTTTTTTAATCTTTGAACAAAACATTCTCGTGTAGTGATTTTCCGCTAATCGTTTCAGCGCGCCGTGTTAAAAATTTTAAAAACACCCTTCGCGCGAAGTTAAATCCTGTCGCGCCTAATTATCGAAAAACAAAACAAAAAAAAAGAGAAAGGCAGAAAGAGTTTGTCGACATTTTAAGACCTCTCCCGAATTGGTACGATGAATAGGCGTAAAATGAAAAAAAAACTCGATACTTCGTGAATTCACCATGTATGTAGGTATACTGCAAGTGTGTGAATATGTACATGTGTATGAGTTTGAGTACACACTGTATGGAAGCCATATAACATGTACACAAAATAGAATAAAAATTCCAAATGCTGAACACTAAATGTATAGAGTTTTTGTGTTTATTGTTTGATGATATAACAATAAATTTAGATGCATGAGTATTGATATATATGTATATGTATAAATATGCTTATTAGATTTGACATATATGTTGGCAATATCCTACAGTATTGCTTGCAATATGTCACACATATGTTTTAGAAGTAAATGCATGTAATATATGTTTTTATTATAAAAATATATATTGTATTATAATTACAATATTATTATTAATAATATTATTATTAATAATACAATTCCAAGAGGGTAATTGTGAAAGTTTTTAATAAGCATTTTAAGAAGGTTTCCAATTATAAAGAATTTACGTGTGGAAAAAGGAAACAAAAATTAATTTTTATACAACTTTAGATTAAAAATTTATATATCTGCAGATATTTTTAAAAATAAGATGTAGAAGGCACATCTGTACATACAGAGCCGTACAGCAGTGCAAATGTATACAATTGCATTAGAGTGCAGTGTATATATTGCTCAGAGTTTAGAGATGACACTTTGGATTTTAAATCAAAAGTTTATTTTAGAGTGATGAATTGTAACTTTAAAAATATAAAACAAAAAAAATTCATACGGAAGATGACAAATTCACACATAATTGAAATGTTTAGAGTTAAAGAATAAATTCTCATTGAAGAATGGTTACAAATATGTATGTTTAAGTAAACATAAGGTACATGATTGGCGTGGGGCCGCATACACTGTGTATTTTTCGTGTCAGTTACCTCCCTCATTTGAAGCTGGATCGATGAGTTGCTTGAACGTGAGCTTATAAATTATATCTTTTGTTGATGTGCAGTGTGCAGACGTGTACACTAACATTATTTCAAGAGAATGGTGGGAGAAATGATCTTGAATCACGTGATTCGGGATCTAGGGTGCGTTTCAACTGAAACTCTTTCCGTGAAACGAGCCTACCTCTTTTCAAGAAAAGCTCTGTTGAGCAAATCTTATAGTATCCTGGCTTTAAATAATTGTGAGAGTTATTGTAGAAGTAGATTCATGTAGAGGTAGATGTTTTTGTAGTTACAGGTCATAGTGGGAGTTTGCACGTTCACCAGCATGGATAGATGAGTTAAGAAAGTGACCAAAGAGGTAATTTTTTTGTTTTTTTTGCTTTGTTCCTCTATCTAGATGAACACTGAAGAGAACCAGAGTCCTCAAGAGAGCGCCCTGCTCCAGAGTGCTCTACCAACGGGCATTAATGCCCAATTGGTAAAAGAGCTAATCGACAGCAATATCGTATTAGCTCGTGAGCTTAGAGAGACAGCAAGTATGCTTGTCACCGTGAATATGTTGGAGGCTCAGCAACTGAAGAGCCTAGATGAGGCTTTAAGTCGTGAGCGCCGCAATTCTCGGCTCACTCAGAGTTTTAGAGGAGAAGAGATGGAGAGATCTCTGGGAAATTTAGAGTTGTCGGATAGAGGGCTATCCGACTCAGAGACATTCAATGTCAGCATGGTGGAAACTGATCACGAACCACCCCAGATGGAAACCATCACCGCAGAGACAACAACAGAGGCGAGAAGGCGGAAGGTCGAACTATTAAGTACGACTACAAGTTGAGTCAGAAATCTGACTACAATTTGTGGAGGGACCTCTTGGGGGCCGAGATGGACTGCAACCACGTTGCATATATCTTGGACTCTAATGTCCCGCCTCCTGCCCAACTCTCAGAAGTTCAGAGGCATTAAGATCTTCGCTTTGCGCGAAACTTGATAATAGGGCGGATAAGTGAGAAGTACCACAAGATGGTATTTCGTGAGACCTGTCCCAAGCTCATACTGGAAAGGCTTCGAGAAGCCAAAAGGCTAGAGAATAACATCACGCACATTGCGGTACGCAATCGCATGCAAGACATGCGTATGAAAAAATCTGATAGGAGCCTCGAATTTATCAAATAAATTCGACGCTTTTATCAGAGAATACGAGGCCTTTCCGGACGCTCATCCACTCTCCGAAGAGGACGGCTTTCTTCAACGCCGTGAAGGAGCAAATACCTGAGGTCCGGTATTATGTGAATCTCTCGAAAAGGTTCCAAAAACGAGAGTTCACATACGAAGAGATGAAGGCGACAGTCCTTTAAACCGAAGCAGAGAGAAACGAGTCCAAGCTCTCGTCTTCTCAGGTGTCTGAAACAGTTCAGGCACAAGTGGCTAGCACTAATTCGGCGAAGACAGGCAAGTGTCATCGCTGTAACTGTGTTGGTCACTGGGCGTCAGAGTGCCCTTTCATCTCAAGTGGAAAATGGTATTGTTACCATTGCCACGCAATCAGGAACCATAAGGGGAATGATTATTATAGATTAAAGGTGCAATAGCCCAAACCGAAGAGTAAACCCTAGAGTCTCTCTAAATCCTCTAAAGAGCATAAACCGATGATTAACGCAGTGAAGCGCACAATCAAGAAACGAGGGAAAGAAGGCACAAAGTAAACACGGCGAATCGTCGAAAATTAAGAGTTTTAATTCATATAATGTTTATGTCATTAAGTTTATCACGGATTCGGGTGCCACACACCACATTGTTCAGAAAGCCATCCTTTTAGAGAACTTTGAAAAAAGTACCGAATAGTTTATCCAGAGCGCGAATAAAAATAAATTCGCGGATATGAAAATAGATGGTAAGGGTAACCTTAATGACTACACGAATCCCAAAACCGAAGAGATTATCGTACTTACCAACCGGTAAGTACGATACTCTCTTCGGTATGGCTGCCGGTGATATCAGCAATAATTTGCTATCACTCAGGCAATTAACGGATGCAGGAATCGGAATCAAACTAGATTACCAGTTGGTGCAGGTATACGATAAGGAGTCTTTAAAAACAATTCTAGAAGGGTCTTATGAAAGTCCCAACTGGATTATTAGACTCCAAATCAAAGAAGATAAACCTCAGAGTGAAGAAAGTAGACCATCGGTAACTTACATTTGCAAAGCCAGATTAATCTCAGATGAAGAGAATCGGTCACCAGATCATCAAGAGAACAAAAATCAAATGACATCTACTTCGGAGGGATAGAAAGAGTTAGAGAACCGGATGCATTTGATCACCGAAGAGTCTAGAAGAAAAACCGAAGAATTGAGTGAAGGAATGCTCTGGCATAATCGCTTAGGGCATACCTCACTCAACTATTTAAGAAAATTGTGTGGAGAATCACAGCCTCTTAAAGGAATCCGATTCGAAGAGAATATAAGAGACTGTGAGGTCTGCATGATCTCGAAAATGGATAAATTATCATTTAAAGAGATCAGAACTAGAGCAACCAGACCTCTTTACACAATTCACACAGATATAATGGGACCGATTCAACCAAAATCGTATCCTGGAGGTAAAAAGTATATAATTACCTTCATAGATGTCTTTTCAAGGTGGGCCAAAATTTATGCGATCTGCAAAAAGGATGAAGCAGCAGAAAAATTTAAAAGTGTTCTCGTGACTGGAAGAAATCTTTTTGGCAAGAACGAGAAAGTCTGCTACATCAAGTAAGATCAGGCCACGGAGTACATGGGTGGAAAGTTCCAAGAATTGATAAAAGAAGAGAATATAGAATTGGAACCATCTTCACCCTATACTCCGGAGCATAATGAAATAGCCGAACGTTTCAATCAGACACTGCAGAAGAAAACAAGGTGTCTGATGATTGATTCCGGCTTATCGAAGACGATGTGGATCTTAGCTGCAAAAGCAGCTGCTCACATCTACAATCATACTCCACATAAGAGTATAGAGTATGATTCACCAATCTTCAGATTCACAGGGCAGGCACACAATAAATTCAAATACTTCAGAAGATTTGGATGTGTCGCCTACACAATGACCCACACACAAAAACAAAAATTCGCACCGAAAGCAGTGAGAATGTTTTTGGTCGGATTTAAAGCAAATTCTTATTTGCTTTGGCATCCAACTACAAGAAAATACGTGGAATCAAGACACGTAAAGTTCAATGAAAAGGTAATGTACAAGGATGTTAACGCCTCAAACGAAGTTGACATACCTACCCCAGAGAATGACATGAACACTTCAGAGCTAACAGAAGTTGAAACCGAAGATGATACAACCTCAGAGAAACCCAAGAAGTGGGGAAGACCGAAGAAGCAACTTACTGGCTCTGAAGTAGTACCACCGAAAAAGTTGAAACTGGACACATTTGGTCCAGTTATAAGAAACATGACCGCCGTCAAACTTAGAGAATTAAAAGCTGGACTTAATATTGCGAAAGTCAGCATAGAGCAGCAGTAAGATGAGATTGCATATTGTTTGATGACAACATTGAACAATGATCCAACGATGTTCAAACAAGCTATGGAGTCCAATGAAAATCAGAGTTGGATTAGAGTAATACAAGAGGAATTGGATTCCATGGCTCAGAACAATGTCTGAAGCATAGTTCCTAGACCCCGAAGAGATTCAGGTTATAAACCTAACATCATAGATTCTCGTTGTATCTTCAAGATAAAGATTGACATAGATGGCTCGAAAAAATATAAAGCCTGTTGTTTATATGATATCAATACAATTATAATGAATTAAGAAGGAGGTGAGGGAGTGGATGATTGCTGTCGGGTATTGTAAATAAAACAAGTGATGTCGCGGTTTTGACAATTAATACATTCAATTTATTTGACGCAGGCAAAAAACCCCCTTTCGTTTAGGAGGAAAAAGCCTATCGGTGCGTCCGCAAAATAAATTATTCACTTACATGTGCAACTGCACTCGCAGGATTGTCAGCGCTCGCAGGCGCTCTCGATCGGCAGCTTTACTCGCGGGGAAGCCGCAGCGTGGGCGTCGGATGACGCGCTGAACCAGCGGTGGCAGTCCTGGAGCAAGTATGCGCCCGTTCAGGAATCGATCGCTGAACGCTGCCGAGTATGTAGGCGGGATCGAGGGACCCCGTAGAGGACAGGATCGAGTGGTCCTGGGTCTTCCTGGCTCACAGGAAACCACACGCGCGCACGCCGCTCAATGCACAACGTAGAGATATCGCAAAAACACAAAAAACGAAGAAAAACGCAGTCGAGGCGAACAGGCAAAATGCAACCCGTGCACGAGACGCGCAGTTCAAGATTGCTTGAACTTTTCGGTTTGGGCCCCACGCAGGTCAAGTTTTCTTCCGGGTTCGCCCCCTCCCCCGGACTTTTCACGCCGAAATCCGAGTTTTTCGCCCGCTTTCACTTTTACACTTTTGAAGGCAAACTGCCCCGAACACCTGTCTTGTTGTGCGAGATTTTAAAGACAAGAGCTCATACGACCTCAAGGTAACGTATGCTCCTGTCTCAAGATTACCCCTTGTTCGAGCATTGCTGTCAATCATAAATAAGCATGATTTTAAAGTCTGGCAGTTGGATGTCAAGACAGCCTTCCTAAATAGAACTCTTGATGAAAATATATCTATAGATTCCACAAGGATTGAGTGTGGACGATGAGATTAAGAGAACTCACGTCTGCAAACTACAACGATCTTTATATGGATTAAAGATCAACCCGAAGAGATGGAACAAGAAGTTCACCGAAGAAATTTTAAAATTAGGCTTAGAGAATGATCTACATAAACTATGCTTGTATACATGGCGTAAAGAAGGAAAAATGTCTGTCCTCCTTCTTTCTGTAGATGACATTCTTCTCGCAAGCAATGAAGAAACACTGCTCAACCAAATCAAGACTCAATTGAGCAGTGTTTTCGAAATGAAAAACTTGGGGGAACCCAAATGATTTCTCGGGATAAATATTCAGAGAAACAACTCAGAGAAGACCATATACTTACATCAAGAGGACTACACAAAAAGTATCTTGAGTAAGATTAATATGGAGGATTCCAACCCACAGAGCACACCGTTGGTAACTAGACAAGTGCATAAAAGATGCCTTGACCCTCAGAGCGAAACTTCCATGCCTGGTCTGGAAAATAAAATTCCATTTAGAGAGGCCATAGGAAGTTTAATTTATCTGGCTAATGCTACAAGGCCAGATATTGCATATGCTGTAAATTTCTTAGCAAGAAAACAGCATATGCCAACCGAAGAGAATTGGAAGGAAGTCAAGAGAATCTTCCGATACCTCAGAGGAACTGTATCGCTTGGGATCAGATACAGATCAATCTCAGAGGAGCTAGAAGCATTTTCGGATACTAGCTTTAGAGATTGTGAGGATTCAACCTCCACTGCTGAATACATTGTTAGATTGTTCGGAGACATTGTATTCTGGAGAAGCCACAAACAGATCTATGTATCTCTGTCTACCTGTCAGGTAGAATACTTAGCTATGAGTGAATCATGCCAAGAGCTGATCTCATTCGATAAAGCTATAAGGAATGTTATTGGCAAAACGTGCTTTCCGGCTGTTGTCTGGTATGACAATAAATCAGCCGGAGATTGCACACAAATGGATGGCAGTCACAAACTAAAAATGTTCGATGACCCTATTAAACAAATAACCGAAGAGCTAAATCTCAGAGAAAGCACCGGGTATCGCCGTCATATGGCAGACACCCATGGTGACTTTATAAAACAATGTGTGGACCTGAAATGTATCCGCGTCCGCTGGTTAGCCTCGAAAGAGAATCTAGCGAACATAATGACAAAACCATTACCCTCAGAGGCTCTTAAATATTTAAGAGAGCAAATTTTAGATTAAATAAATTGTTTAGACTTTAACTGTTAATCGTTCCTAGAAATATAATTATGATATTGGGAGTGGTCGTATGTCATTATAAGGGTTTAATCCTTTGATGCATGACTGCACTATAATATAAGTAATTCTTATTACCTGCCGAATTTGCCTCGCACATGTACTTATTTATTTAGGAATTTATGGCTTAATGTAATAACTTAGACCTCGATTTTCATTGGTGCGGCCGAAATCTAAAAATTGTAACAATCATTGCTATTGGCGCGCAATATTATTCTGCAAATGTATAAATATTCCCTGTTGAAGATTTTACTTCACTCCTTCTTCTTATTTACTTAGTATAATATTAACATATAATTTCATTTGTATATTGAATAAAGAATTATATATTTTTAAATTTAATAATTTTGCATTTCATTTAATTTTGATGTGCAAAGTGTGATTATTTATTGATCGCAACATAAATTAAATCAAAACTTAATTTTTCTTTTTATTTTTCAGATAAAGATAACAAAGATTGAGATCACTTGGTGATCTTATCCGAAGAGGCCGTCGAGATGAATCCAGGCTGCTCACAGAGGAGCATTGCTTGGATTCATCTTCCACGCACCCTCAGAGTTGTGTCTTTCATATTATATCCCTCGTACGCCCCCAGTCACCTAAGTGAGGGAATGTTGGATAGCTTGCAGCTTAGGCGACTGCTTGATGCCTGAACGAGACAATAACGCTCTCTCTAGCGGTGTGGAAGATGCGCAGTAATCGATAACGATCGATCTGCGCATCGACATACCGTCGATATTCGAATTGAATATCAAGTTGATCGCGAGATCTGCTATCTTGAAAAATGCGCGGAAAAGTTAAAACCGTGCTTTACGTGTAAAAGCTGAATCGTTTCATTGCGCCGCGGTGGGAAGACTAACGTCAACCCACATCTCAGATTAACTACACAGCTGAAGCTATCCCCATAGTTCAGAGGAAAAACCTGCAGCAGCGGACACAGGAGGACATCCACCTGTTGCCACAGCATAATTTCGGTTAGAAAAAATAAAAGAAACAGTTTGTTTGTTTAAAAGATTTAACTATTAGACTAGGAATTTAAATCCTAAATTCATAACAACAGATAGTACTAAATGCTGTCATCTCGAATAATTAATTTAAAAACCTAGAAAAAATTGAAAAGTTAAATAAAAAATCAATTGTTTATTTATATTTAAAAAGTGTAAAACATTATTCAAAATGACGTCAATACTATAACATTACATACGAAATTAGTTGATGGTAAAAAAAAAATATTTCAATAAATTACGCTAAATTTATAATTTTAAAAAAATTTTAAAATTTCTTATTTTAAAAAATAAGAAAAAAACAAAAATGCTAAAAAAATATTGCTTAAAACATAATTCTATTATATAGAATATATATTTTATTATAGATCATTTTTTTGCAAATTACCAAGAATAGAGTTGTGGGGTTTCCCCCACTGCCACACATACACACACCTACACACACATACACGCACATACACACACAACCACGCATACATTTACCGCGCGATTTTCCCGCCGGAATTTTCCTAACGGCCAAATAGTTCTAGGAACTATTTGGACCGCGTCCTCCCACTCTACGTTCCTAGCCAAGGGTGAAAGGAGTGGGAGATAACGGAAGGGTTTCGCGCGCAAAAACAAGGAAGGGGAAGGACAGTTCCTTCCGGACATCAATCGTTGTGGTATCGACGGCAGGCCCAGAGAAAAACGCCAACCGACGCGCACCCCGTTATTCGACACGTACTCGCATCCTTATCCCGAACAACCCCAAATAGTTTATGGGACATTACAATAAAAAGAAGGTGTTAAGGTTAATCCCGCGCGACGCGTACAGCGAATTAGGTATTAAGTTCAATATCTAGCTTAAGGAATAGTTTTAAGGATTTCTAAGGTAAACGCCACGCGAAATTGTGAATCGACGGGGAGCCCTCCGCCTCCCCGAGATGGAGTAGGGTCAAGCCGCTTCGGCACGGATTCGTGGACGACATATTCGGCGGGACCCCATTTTCGAGAAATCCGGTTGGCTGGGTCGGCGCACGAGGCTAGCCAGTCGGCCCTAGTGGGACGGCTCACGAGCTGGGCCCGGAAAATAAGCTCGGTTAGCGACGTAGAATTGGGGTTACCCGGTGAGGCGGCAAACGAGGCGGGCAAAATCGTTTACGGTCCATATGTGCCGAAAGTGGCGCGACCGGGATAGATTATACGGCTTTTTCCGTTCGGGGGCAGGGCGGTTTTTTATGCCAGGTAAGCGAATAATAAATAAAAATAAGTGCGTAGTTAGTAAAAATATATTGTAAATTCTTTTAAAGCGCTCGGAGGTGGAGTAATTCAGGCGACGGACCGGTGACAAATGACCGGCACACCGCTGGAGGAGTTGAAGACGAGTAGTTGTCCCCAGAGTGCTCCCGAAATTTGTAAATTCAAAAGTAAATAAATTGCGTGCCCCAATATTTCTGCTGTTCTCCCTTTATTCATTCCCTCACGCATCCATCTGTGTATTACAGAAGGAAAGCAGTTAAAATATAAATAACAATTAAACCGGAAAAGAAAATTTATTTATTATACAATCTATTAAAAATCATTACAAATTTTTTGTAAATACAACAAAACTTATATTAATAAATTCGGTTTAAATTACAGATATTCATTTTATTAAAATAAAAGTATTTGTACTTTTTTCGACGGCTGAAATTTTACTGCAGATCCCTGGACGCTAGTTTTACATATAAAAATGGTCAAGTATCTTACCTGTATTTACTATGATGTGGAATAAAATTGTTGTTGTGTAAGCGTCGGCTTTTCGGAAACCGAGCCGATGGACGATGAAGCTGCTTTTCTCGAAAAGAGAAAGTTTGAACAGCTGCAGGCTCGCGCTGTGAAAATAAAAACTTCTTACATCAGAAATGGGATTCTTTTGAAAACGCGAAAATGAGTGAATCTTACACGCTGAAAAGAGACTGAAACGGCGCCGACCGTTGCACTGGTCGGCGCCGCGTGTGAGGCGAACTGAGGCTATTTAACTCTGACAGGATGGCTGTACCCGAGTTGAAGGATCTTCCCCAGCGCAAGGTAGCAGTGTGGGCGAAGGAAGCCATGGTGATTCCCCCCAACCAAACGACGCTTATGGAGGTAAATTGCGGCGAATACTAAGGCGATTTCTTCGTGGATCTAAGCATGCGTTCGAGGCCGGGAGCGGAGTATTGCATCCCGCGTTGCGTCGCGAGTACAGCTGCGGGAGTAATTCCTGTTATTAATATGTCTGACGCGCCGATATCTTTAAATAATAAGCAGTTATTAACGCGGGGTGAGGCGGTACGCAAGGCGTCGGAGCGCGAGTTTAGGGTTATGGCGATTGCGCAAGAGCAACTCAGCGAATTGTCAGTTGAGAAGGTGAGGATGGGAGATACGATAAGCTCTTGGATGAGGGATCGGGTAATCGAATTGTTACACGAGTTCCGCGACTGTTTCGCGCTAGACTCTCGCGAGTTAGGAAAAACTAACTTGGCGGAGATGTCTATAGAGCTAACCAGCGAAGCTCCGGTTTATTACAAGCCCTATAGGTTAGTATATTCGGAGCGGGAGAAATTGCGAGGGATTGTCGAGGACCTTAAGAAGAGTGGAATTGTGCGCGACTCTGATTCACCATATGCGAGCCCAGTCCTTTTGGTCAAGAAGAAAAACGGAAAAACGCGTATGTGTGTGGATTATCGGGCGTTGAACGCGATAACAAAACGTTGTCGTTTCCTCTCCCAGTCATCGAGGATCAGGTTAATAACCTTCAAGGGGCGCGAGTATTTTCTACTCTCGATTTGGCGTCGGGGTATTATCAAATACCAGTAGCGAAAAGAGATGTAGAGAAAACGGCGTTTGTAACTCCGGACGAGCAATTTAAGTTATTATACCAACCTTTCGGGCTCGCGAATGCACCGGTGGAATGCTCCAAGTTATCACAAAAGGTGATCAAGCCGCTGCGGCATCAAATGGTCGTCGAGGCATATGCCGACGACTACGTAATCGGGTCGTGTGACGAGGAAGCCGCGTTAGTTGCTTTGAGGAAGATGTTAGAACGCTTTAGGGAGGTAGGACTAACGCTGAGGTTGGAAAAATGTTTCTTTTTATCAGAAAAAATTGATTATCTTGGGTATGAGATTGATGTCGGGGGTATTCGTCCGGGGCCAGCGAAAATCCAAGCTGTGGAGAAATTTGCTCAACCGAACACTGTTCATGAAGTAAGGCAGTTTGTGGGACTGGCCAGCTACTTCTGCAAGTTCGTGAGAAACTTTGCGGTGATAGCTCGTCCTTTTACTTCATTGGCTAGGAAGGATACTATTTCGAAATGGGTACTGGATCAAGTAACGGCGTTTGAGGAACTCAAAAAGATCCTTCTGTCGCGTCTGGTGTTAACTTTGTACCGAAGAGGAGCGACTACAGAGTTGCACACTGACACCAGTAAATGAGGCTTTAGCAGCATCCTGATGCAAGGGGACGATGAAGGACGTTTGCATCCTGTTGCCTACTTCAGCCGACAAACTGCGAAGGAGGAGCAGCGCTATCACTCCTATGAGCTGGAAATCTTAGCGGTGATTAGCAGCTTGGCGCGGTTTCGAATTTATTTAGTCGGAATCTCCTTCAAAATTGTAAGCGATTGTAGCGCGTTGAGAGCGACGTTCGTAAAACGAGATCTTACTCCGCGAATCGGTCGGTGGTGGATTCAGCTGCAGGAGTATGACTGCACCTTCGAGTATCGAGCAAGAGGAAGCATGGTGCATGCGAATGCATTGAGTCGAAATGCACTAATCGATGAAGCTAATGCGGCGGAGATCCAGGAAATCGAACTTATGCGAGTTGAAATCGAAGATGTGTTTCTCCTAGTGCAGAAGCTCGTTTACTAGCCGACATTTCAAGGATTTCTGTGTAGAATTGGGGGTGATGCACGTGCTCACGGCGGTCGGTCTACCGCGAGGAAATGGCCAGATTGAGCGATATAACCGCACTATCCTCGACGCATTGGTGTGCAGCTCGAAGGAAGAGAGGCAGTGGGACAAAGTTCTTCCATCAAGTGCGTTAGGGCTTAAACAATACTCACAACAAAGCCATAGGTGCGACACCTGCGGAAGTGCTTTTGGAATACGCACCCAGACAACAGGATGAAGCCAGTATACTAAACACAGTGAGCGGTAGCAAGATCGTGGAGAACAGGGAAGTCCTGAGAAAGCGTGCGGCGGATACAATCGATGCTGCACAGCGTGAAAACAAACGGCGGTTCGATATGAAACGGGCGCCTTTGAGAACGTTTCGCGAGGGGGACGTGGTTGGGATACTGCGCGCTCGAGCCTTGAACAACGGCACCAGCTCCAAGCTGTTCCCGAAATATGCGGGGCCTTATGAAATCAAGGGTGTGCTGCCGGGAGATCAATATGCGGTGGGTGACATTGAAGGAGCACACCGGTCGCAGAAGCCGTACAACGGGACGTTTGCGGGAGAGCAGCTCAAGCGGTGGGAAACTAATGTCAGCAGCGATGAATCCACGTCGGTGGATGAAGCGTGGGGAGATCAGGTACGCCGACGGCAGGAAAGCATGTGACGTCGGGCGTCGGTGGCCCCAAAAGTGACGCCAGGGGTGCGGAGTACTAGGTCCGGCGCATACTTTAAGCTCTGGGCGCTAGACGAGTATCGGGGATACTCGAGAAGGTATGTGCCCCGATCGTTCTGGGAACGAGGTGGGCGTTTGGGACGCCGCACTGGAGACTATCATTCTCGAGGAGTGGATGAACGTCTGGGACGGTCTGGTCACCGGTGCGGACTGCTCTGGGAGCAGCTCACGACCCGTAGCACCGCAACCTACTGTCACGACTGACGAGCTAGTCGGCGAGTAGGCCATGAGAGCACGAAGGCTCCTCAACAACGACTCAAGGATAAGATGCGAAAAGTTTCTGTTATCTGCTTCAGGAATCTAATCAACCTGGAGCGAATTCCCCCGAGGACGCGGAATAATTAGGATGGCCGAGTGTAAGCGTCGGCTTTTTGGAAAACGAGCCGACGGACGATGAAACTGCTTTTCTCGAAAAGAGAAAGTTTGAGCAGCTGCGGCACAGGTGGCCGACGGTCAAGTCGGCGGCGGAAGGAAGAGTGACCGCGGCGGCGGAAAAAGATTTAGTCGATGCATAGTCTCGGATTTGTATATTTGGATTCTAAAATAAAGGCTTGCTACTTGAACGCTATTTCTTGTTGATTATTCTCCCTTATTGTGTAATTTCATTTATTTGACACGGGCTCACGCTGTGAAAATAATAACTTCTTACAGTTGTTTATTCAATTGTTGTCTTTTGTTAGTTAATAAATAAAAAAATATATATATATTTACTATTCCATTTTTAAATAATACTTGTTCCATGTCGGCCGCTACTGGCGCTGATAATTTTATTTTTACAGGTCAAATGCATTCTTGCAATAATTTTGCATTATTTAATTGAATACTTTAGCAATATTTTTGAAAAAATTAAATTGTAAAGTACTAAAAAGGTGCATTTGTTTAATAAAAATAACGTGGCTAGCTGATCTAGTCTTTTAGACATTAAATAAAAAAAATTTTTGTTGATGATATAAAATTTCAATATTTCTCGAAAATCAGGGTGGTGCATTTGATGAAAGTGCTTTTATTCTGCAGATATGGTATTAAGGAACTAGCCTACGAAGATTTACCTTGATGCGTGCATTTGTTCAGGTTTTATTTAAAAAAAAAGTATTTTTAATATTTGAATGTAATTTATCTAACTTTTGCTTGCGTATTGAAAATTCGATATTCTTTATAATTTTTTTTTCTTGTTTATAGATTATTAATTAATAATTTGCACAATTTTTACTTGTTTGTTTGGTTTAATTTATTTATTTAAATTCGAATTACCTTGTCATCATTTTGACCTTGTTCACGCATGCGCTTTGTCTTTAGTTCATGGCCTAAGAATTTTTATTGTTTTTTGTTGTTAATCTTTGTTTAATTAAAATTTTAGCGTGGGTGCATTTGTTTAAAAAAATAATTGATCGTAATTATCGGGTATTGATCGAGTTATTGCGAGTACAAAGTTTTTGTTTCAAATCAAAATCTTTATGAATTTTTTTTCTCAAAATCTAAAGGGGTGCAGTTAAAAAAAAAAGTTTTTTCAGAGGGTGCAATTGAAATTCTACCGGTATATATATTTTTTTTTTGAAATTCGAAAGTTCGTTGCCTGCAGTGGGGGGTGGTTTAACATGGGCATTAGCGATCTTCCTTATAATCTCTGATTCTAGTAACATCTAGTCACGATGCTTTTTAAGGGTACTGTTTTATATCTAGATTTAACTATTAATCCCGGATGATATCAGAATATAGGTGTACACAATCTTATTCTATTTTATTTTGTGAATCAATGTATTTGTTTTTATTAGATGTATATTGTGAATTTTATTGTTAAAATTCGACAATGCGTGAATTACCACGTCTCACTCGGGCATTACGTACATTTACAGATTTAGGTCGAAATGTTAACAATCGAAAATGCAATGATTTAAATGCTAAAAGAGAAGAAGTACTTTTAAAACTTAAACGGTAATTTACAGTTTTGAGGTTATTTTAATTCTGAAAATTCAAACAAATAATTGTTTGAATGCTGCATATATTTTACAATTACAATAAAATATCATATTTATATTAGCATCAATGAATATTTTTTGATATTTCCTACATCATGTTGTATTTTTAATGCATTTTCTATATTTTAATGAACAACTGGACTTTATTAAAAATTCATAGTATTTTAACATTGTATACATATATGCACATTAATTAAAAATAATGTTAAATTAAAATCAATATGTATATATATTGATATATATATATCAAATGGAATATAAATCATGTTTTTAATTTTTAGAGATTTAAATTGGACTGAAATATGTAAACAAATACCAGCAGACGTAGTTGTATTATTTAAAAAAATACATCAACTGCTGTCAAAAATATGCGGTAATATTTTTGTTATTTTAGGGATTTAATTTCTCATTTTAAATAATTTGTTTTTTTTTCTATTATGAACAGCTGGTCAACCAATTGAAATAATAAATGAATTATCTCTTTATGTTATACGTTTATTAATTCAAGAAAAAATAGTAACCCAAAAGATAATGACAGAATTGAAGCAGTTACTTGGAACAAATGACCAAACACATTTTAAGGATTTAATAAAGGTATAAATTTATATTTTTTTTTTAATTGAAAATATATTAATAATTTTTTTTTTTACAGATTGTATCAGAAATTCAACAGATTGTATCGGAAGATGATTTAAATTTAATTTTAAATTGTGGAAATAATATAAACTGTACAGATTATAGGTCAGAACCTTTTGGTACAAAAATTCCATATTATGAAGCAAAAGTTTCATGGCCTGAAACTGATATGCTTCATGATATGAATGCACAAAATATGAATAATGTAACAAAGAAATTTGGAGAATTAATGAAAGTATCACAAATAGAATCAACAGTAAAAAAAACTGAAGTTTGTACATTAAAATAGAGAAAAATTACATATGATATGATCATTTTATTACTTTTTTTTTTTAGTTTGATAAACAACAAGTAAATAAGGGTATGAAAAAAGCATTTGAAAAATATCAAGCAGCAATGTCATATGATGAGTTTGTAAATATTATTTTTGATAAATTAAAAGTATCTGGAAATTTAATTCAGAGTGAATTATTTGACTTATTGGGATATGAAAATATAGAATTTATTGAATACATCATAGAACATCGCAAACAGATATTAGCATGTCAGACTAACCAGAAAATAACAAAAATATTTTCAGGTAACTTTTATTCAATAACTTATATAAATTTAATTGAAATTATTTTTAATTTTATTATAACTTTTTTTATAACAAAAAAATTAAATTTTATTATTATATAAATTATATATTATCAGAACAACAGCCTCAAATATCTTCTCAAGTAATTGTTCAATCAGAAAAAGAAAAGTTATTGATGAAACAAGTACGTAAGGAAGAAAAAAAATTACAAAAAGCAGTTAGCAAATTTGAAAGTGGAAAAAACATTAATGATGATAATGATGAAGAAATTTTTAATCCAATAGAGCTAAGATTAAAAAGACAAGAAGCTTTATCTGCAAGAGCTGAGCCTGTACTGCGAAAAAATAAAATTATTTCATTCAGCACAAGTCAAGAAAATTATCCATTTGTTTTTGATTCTAAATTAAGTGTGAAAGCATCTGCAGGTAATTTATTTTTTAGTATAATAAAATTAATAAATTTATATAAAAAAAAAATAATATTATTGAATATATTGGTTATTTTAAAAACTCATTGAATTAATTTGAATTTTTACAACATATTTTTAAAATAAAATAACATCAAAATTATTTTATTTAAAAAAAATATACATTTTATATTCAATATTTTTTTTATTTTTTATGCTTATCTAGGGTTTGTATCAGGTCAAAAAATAGTTCTACCCGAAAATGTTAAAAGAACAGATACACAAATTTGTGAACAAGTTGATATTCCTATTCCCAATTTAGATCCTTTATCTGTGGGAAATAGTCGTGTTTCAATATCATCTTTGGATGAAGTAAGTATAAAAAAATCGAATACTTGTAGAATTATTTGAAAAAATTTTATAAAAATTTCAGATAGGTCAAATGGCCTTCAAGGGCATAGAATCATTAAATAGAATACAAAGTATAGTGTTTGATGCAGCTTATCATACCAATGAAAATTTACTTATTAGTGCACCTACTGGAGCTGGAAAGACCAATGTTGCACTATTAACAATCGTACATCAAATCAAACAACATATAGACAATGATATTTTAAAAATTAATGAATTCAAAATTGTATATATTGCTCCAATGAAAGCTTTGGCTGCAGAAATGACAGCTAATTTTAGTAAAAGGTTAGCTTTGTTGATTAAATTTATATGAAAAATAAAATTGATATCCATTTCTAGGAACTTATAATTAAGTAATATTGATATTTATATTGATTTTAAAAGTAAAAAACTTTTATTATAAAGTTTAACTTGATTTTTGTTGATGTTGATTTAATTTTTATTTATATAAAAATTTATTATTTTACACATATTAATTAAAATTTAATAAAAATTAAAAAATATCTTCTACTATTTAAAATAATATTTATTCATATCTTAATTTTATTTAAATTTTAGAACATATAAAATTAATTTCAATGCAATTTTTTTTTTACAATGTTTTAATTTTAATTTCATTTAAATCTTATAGATTCAATAATTTATAGATCATTATAATTTTATCAACTTAATTATATTTTATACTTTTCATTAGTGTACTAATTTATTTTTAAGTGAGTTAATTAAAGTAAAATTATCATATTCAAAAACTTTTTATATGGTCAATTCATCTATGATTCAGTCATACCATTTTCGGAATGTTTGTGATAAGAATTAGTACATGTGGCTCAACAGAAATGGATGATCCCATACTTATGATCCAATACATAACTCTCTATTTGCACTGATAGCAGTTTCAAGGTATAATGAAAATTATTCAATTTCTCAAAATATCCATTGTCCCTTATTTATATATTTTTTCAAATATCTGTTCGCTTTCTCTCTACATGACACATTTTAGCGAGTACAACAATTATACACTAGTGATAAACACCTGTCATAATTTTGTTGCATTTTCTGACTTTTGTGTACAGTTTTTATCTATTTAATCTTGATTGGTTTAAATTAATCAAAACTACTTACAACTTTTATTACTTTAATTATTTTATTGATTAAGTTGAATCTATATGTTTAGAAGTTTAGCTTCATAAATATCATTGCTGCTGAATATTTAAGTTTTCTTTTTATTTTTCGATTTGTGTTTGGATATATATATTTATCGTCGGATTTACATTTTGAGTGTAATTATTTATTAATAATAATTCCACTTATTGTAAACCAAATTCTAGTTCATATTTTTTCATTCATTGATTTACCTTGTTCCTTGGTTTAGTCTAAATTTTTTGGCTATACCGATCAATTTTAGAACCTTGTTAGGTTTTTAGTAGAAACGCACCCCTCTTTAAGCCAAGCTTTCTTCTCTTAATATTAATTAAGAAAATATTAGGTCTTCACATTCGTTAGTAACTATTTTGTCAAGGTGTAATGGAAAGAGATTCTCGTAATATTTTCCCTCGTATCTATATTTTTGTATTCTAATGGAATCTGGTACAAGGTTGCGAATTTTGTGATTCATTCACCATGTTTTAGAATCTGCTTATTCTGCAAGTTATTTTTATCATAATCGTGACTCTCTCAAGTGTTTTTTATCAAACTTTTATTGATTCGAATAGGTAACCACAATATAGCGATTGTTTTGCGAAACTGTAGGTATTCTTACTTTTTTGTTGCGATTTTTGGTATGTAAGTTTATTCATATTATTTACAGAAAGTCTGTTTTTACTGTATATGTATTATTTTGTCATCGTGGTTTGATACGTCTGTTAAAGAGTGATATATCTTGTGAATGCAATATAAAAAAAAGTAGATAAATACATTTGATCAGGGTACAAAAGAAAAAGTGAGAATTAAAAATTCATGTTTGTAATAGAACAAATCTATATTTTTTTAAATGGACATTATTTTCTTGTTCCTATGTTCTTTTTTTTAAATTAAAAATATGAATTTTATAATATTTTTTAAAAAAATGAATTTATTTTATAAATATTCGAATATTGCATAACTAAATAATAGAGCATCAACAAAAATGATAAAACTATATAAAAAATTTGTGATGTACTAACAATAACAAGAGTATCATTAAATTTTTAATGAGTATCATTAAAAAAAGAAAAAATACACAATAACAAGAGTATCATTAAATTTTAGTATATTTATATTTGAGTACACAAAATATTTATTTTTTTAAAAAATATCTATTTTATTAAAATAAAAATTTATAAAAATATAAAATTAAATTAACATATAATTATTTTTCATTTTGCATTTAGACTGAATACATTAGGAATTACAGTACGAGAATTGACGGGTGATATGCAATTAACAAAAGTTGAAATACAACAAACTCAAGTGATAGTAACAACTCCTGAAAAATGGGATGTTGTTACTCGAAAAGGTACAGGAGATATTGCTTTGACTAGAATAGTCAAATTACTTATCTTAGATGAAGTTCATCTTCTTCATGGAGATCGTGGACCAGTTGTGGAAGCCATTGTTGCTCGAACTTTAAGACAAGTAAACTATTAATTTATATATTTATAAAAAAACACATGCAGAATAAAATTTTATCAAAAAAGGAAATTTAGTTCGTTCATTTTTTTTTTGTAAGTTTTAGAAAAATTTGCATTGATATAAACATTCTTTATAGTGCAACACAAGTATTTGATGTAGCATAAAGTATTTGAGGTATTCAAACAAATTTATAACTTCTCTGATTTCTCTTACTAACTTTTCTTGTTGCCGCTACGAAATTCGTGTAATTGTTTATATTTGTGTAACGCTAAACCTTCCGCCAGGGTTTCTTGCCGGAGCAGAGTTCGCGGGAAGGTGGACAGGGTGAGATTCTGTGTATTCGTTTTTGTTTGCTTAAAAAGCCTTACGCTTCGGTCTACATTTATTCAATCGATAATTACAAAATATTTATTTGTACGTTAATATGTTAATTTGGTGGGAGGGCTCGCAGCGCTTTCACACGCTCGCACACAAGTAAATCTTTCCCAAACTTATACTAAACTGATGTTTAAGATTTTTTTATATTCAATTCAGATCTGTACGAGTGAGCAATAAAGATTGAAATATTTTTTAAAAATTTTTTTCATCGAACTGTATCGATTCCTAAAATCAAATTTCAATTTTTTAATTTATAATAAGGAAGAAATTATGAATGTTAATATTCAAATGTTTTTTAATTTTTTTTTTTTTTTTAAGATAATTAATTATTTTTTTGCAAAATGCGAATATTATTTAAATAAATTATGTTAATTATTATATGTATTGTTTTTATATTAAACATGTTTATGATAGGTAGAATCTTCTCAGAGCATGATAAGAATTGTCGGTCTCTCTGCCACTTTACCCAACTACGTTGATATAGCAAGATTTTTAAGGGTAAATCCTTATAAAGGATTATTTTACTTCGATCATCGTTTTCGTCCAGTACCATTAAGTCAAACTTTTATTGGTGTTAAAGCTATTAAGCCAATGCAACAAATGACTGATATGGATCTTATATGTTATAACCAAGTGATTGACATGGTTCGTAAAGGTCATCAGGTATCGGAATTTTTAATTTTTTTAATCATTTAATTATATACGTATTTGAGTAAAAATATATACATATACACAAACACGTAAGATTAATGAAAAAGCTTTGTATTTGTGTAGGATTGAAAGTATCGAAAAGATGTAAAATATAAAATTAAATAAACAATATAATGTAAATAAACAATTTTTTAATAGTTCATTTAATGCATTTACAATTTTATATATAATTCATTATTTATACAAATAATACTTGTTTAGTTGTTTACTAGCTCTCTGTCTCTTTTTCAATTTATTTTAAATACTTATTTGCAAATATATATTGGTCTGTTAAACATTTATATATGTATTTTTGTTACAGGTAATGGTTTTCGTTCATGCCCGAAACGCAACAATAAGAACAGCAAATGTTTTAAAAGAATTGTCTTTACAAAATGGGACTCATAAATTATTTTTATCTGAAGAAAGTTCAAAATTAGCTCAAAAAGCTTTTAATAGATCTCCAAATAAATATTTAACACAATTATTTGAACATGGTTTATCCGTACATCATGCTGGTATGCTACGTACCGACAGGTATTATTAAATATAGACTATAATTATAATTATCATATAATTATTAATCATATTTTTTGCAAAGTTCAAAATTATAGTAAATATAATAGATGTACTTTTTAATACAAAAAATGTTATTATTTTGTAAATATGTTTTTTTTCTAATTTACTTTATATTCCAGTGTAAGAAATAATATAAATTATAATGCTATAAATATTTTTTAAAATAAAATAAGCTAATTTACAATTAATATTTACACTTATATTAATACATAAAAAAGTTTTCATAATTTAAATTTAGATGTAAATTTTTACCAATTTTCTTTTTGCATATTTTCTATCAAGTATATTACATATTTATTACTTATAAATGTAAAAAATTCTAATATATCATGCAAATTATTATGTTTTTTAAAAATGCTTTTTAAAATTCATATGTGTATTTATAAAGTTAAAAGTTAATATTATTTTCAATTAAAAACAAATAACAATAAAAAGTGAAACAAATGGTAAATTAATTAAGTTTAAAGTCAATAAATTATAATTAAGAAATACATACGATAACAATATTTTAAACACTTTGAGTAAATAATTAATGCTTACAATTATTTATGAATTTTTTAAATTTTTATCTTAAAATATTTTTTGTATTCAATTGAAAATAAATTTTAATTCTGAAAATAAAAAATAATATTTTAACTATAATAAATTTCAAAAACTATATTTGTTTTTAGGAATTTGGTTGAAAAGTATTTTTCTGAAGGAATGATTAAAGTTCTTGTGTGTACTTCAACACTCGCTTGGGGTGTTAATTTACCTGCACATGCCGTAATAATTCGTGTACATATTTTTTTAATTTTTCTATGATTAATGTGTTTATCAGTATTTAACTTTTATTTTATTATAATAGGGAACTGAAATATATGATTCAAAACATGGTTCATTTATCGATTTAGGTATATTAGATGTTCTACAAATTTTCGGTCGCGCTGGAAGACCACAGTTCGACACTTCAGGACATGCTGTTATTATAACATCACATGATAAACTATCGCATTATTTATCTCTATTAACGAATCAATTTCCCATTGAAAGTAGTTTTATCATGTATCTTGCTGATAATTTGAATGCAGAGGTATTTATCAAAGAAAATATTTAAAACTTAATATAATAATTAAAAGTATTATTTTAAATTAATACATTAAATTAATAGATAGTTCTGGGTACAATAACGAATATAGAAGAAGCCGTTGAATGGTTAAGTTATACCTATTTGTTTGTACGAATGCGACTTAATCATCTTGCATATGGCATAGAATATCAAGCATTTATTGATGATCCCAATTTAGAACGAAAGCGAAAAGAATTAATACATGTTTCAGCTATGGCACTCGATAAAGCTAGAATGATTCGTTATAATACAAAAACTGGAGATTTGAATGCAACTGGTTTGTTGTAAAATATATTTAATTTATATTCCATAAAATTTAGAAAAATTATAATTACAGTAATGTATTTCTTTATATAGATTTAGGTAGAACAGCAAGTCATTTCTATTTAAAATATGATACTATTGAAATATTTAATGAATTAATGAAGCCTATAATGACCGAAGCTGATATTTTGGGCATGATATCACGTTCACAAGAATTTGAGCAACTCAAAGTTCGAGAAGATGAAATGGAAGAATTAGATAGTTTACAAATGGATCATTGTGAAGTTATTCCTCAAGGTGGGAAAGAAAATATTCATGGAAAAGTTAACATCTTAATTCAAACATATCTTTCAAGAGGAAGAGTTCAATCGTTTTCATTATTATCTGATCAAGCCTATATTACACAGGTAAACAATTATTATTCTTTATTAAATTTTATTAAAAATTTTCAATATAAAATACATTATCTTAGAATACCTATTTTTTATTTAATTTCAAACAGTTTTAAATACAAAAATTATAAAATTATTTAATTAAAATATAATTTTATATTTAATTGTAAATAAAAATTTTAATTTTATGAAAAATAGAATTGGTTTCTATAAGATTTATAAATAAAAAAACCAAGTTATACTTAAATATTGATATTGTTACAGTACAAATATTTCCTATTTTCTTTATATGTGAGTGTAATAAATAATAATATATGCAATATTGGTATGCATAGAAATTATCGGAGTAATAAATTTAAATCAATATACATTGTATTACTTTATTTTATGTTTATAGATTCTGCCGAAATCTCTTACATTTATTATAATTATTATATGGTGGGTATTTTGTTAAGAATTGTGAATTAAAAATTTTATTTATAGAATGCAACACGTATATGTAGAGCATTATTTGAAATGATGTTACGCAAAAGTAATGCAATCATGGCTGGTAGAGTACTTGCAATGGCTAAAATGTTAGAATTGCAACAATGGGATCACATGAGTGCCTTACGTCAATTTTATTGTTTACCTTATGAAGTTGTATCTAAAATTGAAGAACGTGATCTTACGATAAATAGGCTTAAAGACATGAATGTATCCGAAATCGGTATTTTTTTATCTATAAAATTTAAAATATTTTCAAAAATGTTATGTTTATATAGTTTTTTATTTATAGGAAGTGTTATACGCAATCAAAAGGTTGCAGCTCTTGTAAAAAAGTGTTGTGATGAATTTCCTGCTATTAATTTCGAGCCTATTTTACAACCTATTACTCGCACTGTACTTAGGATTCGTTTAAAAATAATTCCTGAATTTAGGTGGAATGATAAAATTCATGGCAAAAATTTAGAAAATTTTTGGTTATGGATTGAAGATCCAGAAAATAATTATATATACCACTATGAACATTTACAACTTACAAAAAAACAAGTAAGTTTAAATTAAATTTTTAATTTAATTTTCTATGCACTTACGTTGAATATACAAATAAACTTGTATAACAGGTAATTACAAAAATTGGCCAAGAATTAGTAATGACAATTCCATTAAGTGAACCTCTTCCAAATCAATATTTCGTAAAAGTAACAAGTGACCGTTGGTTAGGTTGTGAGTTTATTGAACCCTTAAAACTTTCTGGTTTAATTTTACCTGAATCACATCCACCACATACAGGTATGACAGAAAAATACTTATTTTAATTGAAATTATATAAAAATATGTAGTGAATTAAATAAATATTATAAAATTTTATAAATATTTTGTGCTTAAATTTTTATATTCTATTAAGTTAAAATGTGTAATTATTTGAATAATGACATTTTTTGAAAGAAAAAATAGAGAGATAATGCACGAGTAAAAGTTTTGAGAATTTTGGAAAAATGATTTAAATATAAAATTAAGAGTCCAATCTAATTGATGGGACAAAACGCTTAGATTTTTGGCATTTTTTAAAATTAATTTTACAGATTATAAGACTTTCAGAACATCAAATTAAATGTAGCGCATGCTAGCGCATTTAAATGATTTTTCAAAAATTTTTAAAATTTTTCTTTTACACAATCGATTCTGTTTTCCTTTTACATAAGCAGTTACTTAGAGTCTATTGTATATTTTTTGATATTAATTTAAAAATATATGAATATTAATGTTACAGATCTTCAAGAATTACAACCACTTCCTGTTACTGCATTAAAAATACCAGAATTCACAAAAATTTATAACTTTACTCATTTTAATCCAATCCAAACACAAATTTTTCACTGTTTGTATCATACAGATAATAATGTTTTATTAGGAGCACCTACTGGTTCTGGTAAAACAATAGCTGCTGAAATAGCTATGATGAGAGTTTTCAGAATTGAACCTGATCGAAAAGTATGTTGTCATAAAATAAATTAAAGCTAAATTCTCACTTTCAAAAAATTGAATTTTTTTTGCATATTTCGATAGTAAATTTTTCGAATAATAAAACATTAAAATAAAGTTAAATTCTAAATATGTATAAAATAAAAATTTATTTTTATAATATTGTGACGAGACGGCTCCGTTCGCCCTTCACGGGTGAAGGGAGAGTTGAGCGCTCGTCGAAATATCAGATAGAATCACGCCGGGATAAAGCGACAGCCGGTCTGCCCAGGATTTGGATCGGTGGCAAGTGAGACTAGTAAAAAAAAAATCGAAATAATTAATTTCTAATCACCACAGGCGCGGCAAATCAATTTATTGACTACTCTACAACAAACAAAAGAAAATAAAATTATATAAATTTTATTGTTACCCTGTACATATAAATTTAAATCATACGTTTCGTAAACGATCACGGATATATAATATTTAAATTTTTACTCAATAAACCTTCGACTGTACAGCCTAATATTGTCTTCTATTATTTACCGACAATATTTAGCTCGTCGAAAGTTTACTGGGGCGCGACCGTTACGGAGCTCGCCGATAATAACAGACGTCGAATGTAAATACGCACAGCAATGAAATCTCAAGTAATTATATGAAATAATTACTTTACAATATTTTCTACGCAGAAATTGAAATTTCGGATAAACATTTTTAACGCAGCTATAATGTATATATATATATATTTAATTTAAGTAATTTAAATTTTTCTATTTAATAAAGTTTACAATCAATCGATTCAGCCTTTTTCGGAAGACTGAATTAATCGCGATGCAAAAAAAAAAAAAAAAAAAAAAAAAAAAACGCGTATCTATATATGTATACAATATCTAAATGCGCCCTTTGCGCTAATACAACTATACGGAGGAAAAAGGGACGATATTTTAAGGAAGCTCGTTGGAGCTAAGGTACGGACCTTTGGGGCTTCTGGTAATTGCAGCTAGTGAAATCACCAGAAGTTGCAGACGGTTTTGACGCAGTAAGAAGAGAAATTCGAAATCGCAAGCGATTTTTAATTTCCCTTAAAGGAGATGAAATAGCACGTAATAGTGACTAGCGGGAGTGGATAGACTTAGAATGTTGCCACTGAATAGTGAACAACGGGTAAATGCGGAAGGGAAGGTTTAGATCGGGAAGAGGCCAAAGACGGTCTGCCCAGAGGCGAGTGTTATCGTGTAACACATCACCTCGGTCCGGGGGTGTGAGGTCGGCGCGCGAGAGAAATTCGAAGCCGATTGGTTAATACCGGCCGCGTGGGGTCCATGCGCGTGCCGGGACCCCGCCGAGGAGTCAGCGTAGCCCGCGCTTAGCAACGAGCGTGTCTCGTTCCAATATGAGATATTCAAAATTTTAGATGCGTTTTTCTCAAAATTACATTTTTTCAATTAACTGCACCTCTAGCTTAGAAATAAATTAACCAATTAATTTTAAGTTTTAAGGAAATATGAAAAATATTTCTTTATGTATCATCATATAGGATTTTTTAATATTTAAAAAAATACTGATTTTTCATGCAAAAAAGATGCTTTTTTAGCAAAATTTTCAATATTTTTAATAGATCGTAGATAGTATGTATAGTTTCTTTAGTTTAACGTGAAACATTTTTTGTATTACAAACATTTCATGGATCTTTTAAGTGGAGATGTATTACAGCTGATTTTTAGTCATTTCTATATTACACTAGACTGATATTATTAAATAAAATTTTATAAAAAAGTAAATAAATAAAGTGTACCTCAACATATATTAAAATTTTCAGAACATTTACTTTATTAGTTCTTTTTTATAGTTTAAAAAAATAGGTTTTATGCGTAAGAAACTGATTAAACTTCTTAAATATACTTTAATGTATTTAAATTTAATTACAATTTAAAAGAAACAAGGTAAATTTTGAAAAAAAACTTATTGACATACTTGAAAAATGTATTTTAATTTTTGTATTTTATAATTTGTTTAAATCGAATAAAATTAATTTATTTAAAATTATAGAGTAAAATAATTTTTTAAAAATATTTTACAATATTAATAAATATTTTACGTTTTATAGATTGTTTATATTGCTCCACTAAAAGCTTTGGTAAGAGAGCGAATGAAAGATTGGACAAAACGTCTAGGAGAATTAAAAAAAAAAGTTGTAGAATTGACAGGAGATGTAACACCTGATATAAAAGTTATATCTTCAGCCGATGTTATTATTACCACACCCGAAAAATGGGATGGTATAAGTAGAAGTTGGCAGACTCGAAATTATGTTCAAAAAGTGTCTTTGATTATTATAGATGAAATTCATTTGTTAGGAGAAGATCGAGGTCCAGTACTCGAAGTAATTGTATCAAGAACTAATTTTATAGCTTCACACACATCAAAAACTTTAAGAATTATTGGACTCTCTACGGCTTTGGCTAATGCAGTTGATCTAGGTCATTGGCTTGGAATAAACAGGGTTTGATTTTTTTATGATACTAAAAAAATAGTATAAGAATATTAGTACACATAAATTTCTTTTAATTTATTTGAATTATTTAATTAAATTTGTATACTTGTTCATTAGTTTTTATTATTTTACTTATTAAAATTAAAAATACTTTTTTATTTCAAAATTATTTATTTTTATAACAAAAAATTACAGATGGGTCTTTACAATTTTCGACCATCGGTGAGACCAGTACCTTTGGAAGTTCACATAGCTGGCTTTCCAGGCAAGCATTATTGTCCACGTATGGCAACAATGAACAAACCAACGTTTGCAGCGATTCGTCAACATGCACCTGTTAGTCCTAGTCTTGTTTTTGTATCTTCACGAAGACAAACGCGATTGACGGCTTTAGATCTCATTGCATACCTTGCAGCCGAAAATAATCCTAAACTATGGTTGCATATGCCCGAAGAGGAAATGGACAACATTCTTGTGAATATTAAGGATATTAATTTGAAGCTTACCCTTGCATTTGGAATTGGTCTTCACCACGCTGGTTTGGAGGAGAAAGATCGACAGATTGTTGAAGAATTGTTTACGAACAATAAGATTCAGGTAATTTTTAATGAACACCATATTTTGTAAATCATTTTTAATTCATATTTAATATGTTAATGTATTATAGTTTTTTGTACGAATTAGAATATTTAATATGAATTATCTATATAATTATATTATAAATTAATTAATTTTCTTCAACATCAAATTTAATTAGCATAACATTAAAGTAGAAAAGTATTTAAAATCAATAATGAATTAAGTAGATTTGTTTGTAATAATCTAACACTTTTCGCTTTATGAATTTTTATTATATAATATACATGAATATATTATTTAGATATGGGTTTTATAATATTAAACAATTTATATTCTAAATTTTGTGACCATAGTGTTCTTAAAACTCCAGCTTGCAGACAATCAAAATACTAAATTATTTTTTATTTAATCTATATTTAAAGAAAAATATGATTAAAAGTGTTTAAACTGCAAATCTTATAATTATTTGTAATAAGAGTTCTATAACAAAATATAATGAATTAACCATCAATTCATGTAGACGAACATCAAATGGATTTTGTGGTAGAGATATTTTTAATTGATTGCACTAGATTTTATAGGTCTTTCTAGGTTTTTAGATTAGCCAGGTCATTTTGGTTTTTTAGTCATTTGGTTATACATACTGGCTAGAATGTACATATATTTCAATCATATATATCATTGTAATTTTTATAAAAAAAAATAATTTAAATTATTTTTTTATTTGAAGATGTTAATTTTATTAACTAAAATTATATTTGATTTAATGAAATTTGTATATAAATATAAATATAAATATAAATAAATTTCGTTGGATAAAGTAATATACAAATTTTTTATTGACAGGTTCTTGTAACAACTGCAACATTAGCTTGGGGTGTAAATTTTCCAGCTCATCTGGTTGTTATTAAAGGTACAGAATATTATGATGGCAAGACTAAGCGTTATGTAGATATGCCGATTACGGATATATTACAGATGATGGGTCGGGCGGGTAGACCGCAGTTCGACGACTCTGGTGTTGCCGTTGTTCTCGTTCATGACATTAAAAAAAATTTTTACAAACAATTTCTTTACGAGCCTTTTCCCGTGGAGTCAAGTTTATTAGAAGTGCTATCAGATCATATAAATGCAGAAATAGTTGCTGGTACAATAAGATCTAAGCAAGAATTTCTTGATTATCTCACTTGGACATATTTTTTCCGACGACTAATGAAAAATCCTCGTTATTACAATCTTGATAGCATGGATCCGGAACAAGTTAACTTATATTTATCAAAATTGGTTGATGATACTTTGAATGCATTATTAAAATCAGAATGTATATTTAATAATGAGGTAAATGAATTACTTAAATTAAAGTTTCATTTATATATATAAATAATTTATTATCTTCAGTAATTTATAAAAAAAAAAAAAGGAAATGATATTATATTGATATCAATTCAATTATGAATTGTTTCAGCTCATGTACATGTATTACAATTTCTTAACATATAATTAACATAAATAAGATTACGTGCTTTTAATGCTATATATTTAATTTGGTAAATCATAAATAAGTCGTTCCCTTTGTATGATCATTAGTTACGTATAGTCTTATTGCATATTCATTACATTTATATTGAATTATTGATTTAAAATAGACCTGTATAATTTTTAAAAATTTTATCTATGTTTTTTAAATTAAATTACAGTTGAATTGTTAAATTTTGTTAATAGTTTATCACATTTAGGCTTAGTAAAATATTATTTTATATAATTTATATAAATAAATAATAAGTTATAATAGAATTTAACACATTTTTTTTTTAATGGGTTGTATGTATAATATAACATACAAATTTAATTATTTATGTTTGTTGTAGCATTGAATTTGCATGCTTTAATTATATTATTACATACAATTTTTATAATATAAATATGTATTGTATTTAATAAAGTTTATAGGGTCAACATAAAAATTTTAAGAAGAACTTTATAGTGATCATTTAATAATTTAAATGTAATAATCTAATAAATAATATTCTACATTTTCAGGAAGAACAATGTATAGGCCCACTTCCTTTAGGAAGAATTGCTTCGTATTATTACTTATCTCATGAAACTATTGCTATGTTTAGTGAAAAATTAGTAGATAATATTTCATTAGAAATGAGTTTAAGAATTATGTGTAATTCTAATGAATACAATGAACTTCCTGTGCGGCACAATGAAGATTTACTGAATGAGTATATTTTTTAATTTTATTTAATAAAAAGAGATATAAATTTATTAAAAAGATCTAAATTTAAAGTTATTTTATATCTGACATTGAGTTTTAAAAATATTTATTTCTAATTATGATTAATTATTTTTTCAAAATACAAAAACTTGTAATATTGATTTTATTTGAATTGAGCTTTAATTGAATGACATGAAAAATAGTTTTTAGTAGTTAATTATAGTAATTATTGATAGTCATATTAAAATGTGTTCTATTTATTATGCTTTTACACATAATGTATGATTTGAACTTTCGTGATCTTCAAGATTATTTTGGAAATAATAATATAAATCAATGTTACAAATTATTATTAAATTTAGAATTTTTTTACAAGACTGTTTATATTTATTAAATATTTTAATTACTAGGGAATTAGCGAAAATGTGTCGATATGGAGTAGAAAATTTATCTTATGATTCATCAAATACCAAAGCATTCTTACTTTTACAATCACATTTTTCGAGACTACCTCTTCCATGTGCTGATTATTATACTGATTTGAAATCTGTACTTGATCAATCTATAAGAATATTGCAGGTAAATAAAATTAGCTTTCATATGTACTCGTAGAATATATTTTAATAAACCTTGTATAAATTATAAGTCCAATTAATATTAATGCAGTAAAATTAAGTCAATTATTTTAGTTATGTATGACTTCTGTAGAGAAAGATTAATTTAGTTTTATGCTTATTTTTTCAAAATATTAATAAATATATTTTCAATTAAATTCATCGTTTTAAATGAAATATATTTTATTATTTCATATCACATAACAACAAAATGAGAAAATTTGTTTATAAGATAAAATTAAAATCATTATTAAAATTTAATAATAATTATAACTAGTGTATTTTACTTTTCCTAAAAAAAAAATTATACAGAAGATTTTACTTATTAATTAATATTTTATGAAATTATTAACAAGCGAAAATAAATGAAATTTCTTGTAGGCAATGATAGATGTAGTTGCCGAACGTGGATTTCTTTCGTCAACGCTACGAATAATACAGCTGCTTCAAATGATACTTCAAGGACAATGGATTGACGAACCTGCCATGCTCACTCTACCTTATATTGAGAAAGAACATTTATATTTGTTTTCAGATATTCCAAATTGTCTACCATTGTTTTGTGCAACTGTCACTAACAATTACAACTGTTTATCTAATATTTTACTGCAAGAATTCATTGACGATCATGTTAATAAAGTAAACAATATTTTTTTTATATAAATTCTTCATAATTATATTCAATAGGAAAAATTTTTCATAATTATTATTTAATATTAATAATAATTAGTTTGTAATTTTAAAAAAAAGTTATTGTTGAATAAAACAGATTTTATTTTATTACAAAATAAAATAATAAAACAATAAAAATTGAATGAAGGATTATTCGAGGATAAATTTGAGTAAATTTAAGTGTTTTTAAACAAATCTATTACGTAAATACTTTTGGTCACAAATATTTTTATATTTCATTTTTTGTATTTTGTTGAAGATATATAATAAAATTTAATTTGTTATTTTTTACAATTTTATTTTTATAAAAAATTAAGATTAACAGAGATTTTTAAATTAAAAAATTATTATTAAATGACACTTATAATTTATTAAAAATTCAAATTTTCAATGAAAATATTAATTATTAAATAAATTATGCAAAAAATATATCTTAAAATCAGGATTTATATGATTTTTTTAAAGATGAAGTTATTTTTTATAAATATTATAAAAAAGTTTTTAATCGATAATTGAAATCATTTTTTTCAATAGATATATCAAGTTGCTAAAGATATGCCAATATTGTCCATCGATCTTTGTATTCAAGGTGATTTACAATCTGATGAAAATGAACAAAAAATCGAAATTACTCCTAAAGGAATTGAAACATGTTTAGAGCTTCGTAAAGATTGTGAATACACACTCTTAATAGGAATGAAACGTAAAAATCCTTCTCAATTAAAAGCCCATTGTCCCAGATTTCATCGTGGAAAAGACGAAGGTTGGTTTGTGATCCTTGGTGAAGTTGAAAGACGCGAGTTATGGGCTTTAAAACGAGTATCAGGAATTAATGAATCTCGAAAAACTCAGTATATACAATTTACTACTTCAACTAATTTAGGTAAGTTAAGTTAATTTAGTTTTTATATTTTTATATTTTTATATTTTAATTTAGTTGATTATTCATTTTTCTGTTTCCAAGATTTTCTTTATAAATTATTCAATATTTGTGTTCACGTTTACTTTATTTAATTAAAATTTAAACTTTGATAAGTGTATAAAATCAAAAAATATTTAAATGGAAATGGAAGTCATTTTTAAAATATCATTATTTAAAGAATATATTTATTTTTTCTCATTTGAAGTTATATTTTAAATATAGTAAGATATTTTTAAAAATTGAAATTTATTTAGCTTAAAGTTCTGAATCATATAAACATTGTTAAAACAACCTTGTAAAAAATTAAATATAATTAATTTTATATTACTTTTAATAATTCAAATATTAAATTGTGTATTTGATTTATAGGAAAGTTTTGTTTATATTTTTTTCTTATTTTTTAGGTTCAACAAAACTACAATTTTTTGTAATGTCAGATTGTTACATAGCTTTCGATCAACAATATACTATTCCGATAAATGTTACTTTGTAAATTTTTTATGTTTTTGTTATGAAATAGATAAACAATCTTCATTTGTAATATATAAAAAAACAAATATTATTTGTTTTGTATAATATTAAAAGGTAAATGTGGAAGCTTATAAAAATAAATAGTATTAAAATAATTAACGGTTTATATTTATTGTTTTACAGTATTTTTTTTAACTTCTTTATCAACTATTCTTTCAAAGAAATGACAATGCAAATGCTTGATTCTATAAACACAAGGAATTGATGTATTAAATTTTTTAATAATTCATACACTGCCTAATCATTTTGTGGTTTCCAAAAGAAATTATTTAACATAATATTATTATACGTTTTTAATGCGATAATGTAATTAAATAATAATTTATACACTTTATATTTAACTAACTATGATTTTCTAGATTTTTACAAACTCATAGGAACCACATATTAACAAAAGTCTTTGCTTTTGCATTTATGTATGCCTTATAAAATTTAATGCATAAAGCCGATAATGTCGTCATCGAGTTTCAGCTTTTCTTTACAAAACACATACATACGTACATACATACATATATACATACATACATACATACATATATATTCACAAAAAATACTGTTCATGTAAATTTTTTACATATTAAATTAATACTATTTTGTTCAAATAATTGCAATTAATGATTTCTACACGATTTTGCAGTAAAAAATTTTTATAAAATCAAATACATTTTATATTCTATAGTTCTATTTGTTAAATGATTTTTGCGACAAAAATTTTTTAGACCATAAACTGATAAAAAAAAAAAAAAAAAATTAATGTGATCGAAGCGCGAAAAAATTATTTGTATAGAAAATATAAATGCATTTACAAATATTTAAAAAATATTTTTCAAAATTTTTATTATATTAAAAGTTATGTGTAAAATATCAAATTTATTTTTTGAAATATCTTTGTTAGTTTTATAATTTTAATTTACATTCAAACATATTTTTGGTGTATATATAATCTTGTATAAGTATATTATCAATAAATATTAATACAAAAAACTTCTTAAATTTATATATAATATTTAATAATTATTCAAACATTAAATAAATGATTCAAATAGTTTAAAATTATAAATTTTTTTAATTTGAAAAATGTTTAAAAATATAAATAAGTAACAGTATTTAATTAAATTTTTAGTGTACAACAATAGTTATTTACACTGAAAACACATTTAATATTATTTTTATTTATTGATCAATTAAAAAAAATTTTAATTACAAAGTAATATTTTGTTATAGCTGAATAAAACAGATTTTATTTAATTACAAAATAAAATAATAAAACAATAAAAGATAAATGAAGGATTATTCAAGGATAAAATTTATCAACAAAAAAATTTAACAAAGAATAATATCGCGCTTCAATTTTGTATAAGTTTAATTGTCAACGAAGACTAACAATAATACGCTAAGAATCTGCAAGTTTTAATATACTTTACAGTTTAACAAGTAAATTTAATACATAGTTTTGACTTTTAAAAAGTTTGTTTAATATCGATAAGATATCGAAACTTTATTAGATATTAAGGAGCTATGTGCGAACACGATGACTGCCATTACAGTATATCTATCTTGGCAAACTGCTGAAATGTATAAGTATAATTGCTAAATTTTATTAACGATCGCCAAATTGCGTGCGACGTGAATGAATTTTTGCTAAGAATACGAGCGCACTTATTAAATTCTGTATTGGAGTAATTTTGCTTGTTGCCTTGTATGAAAGCATCACCAGCTGGTTACAAACTGTTGAAGAAACAAAGCAAAGCATTAATTATTTAAGATTAATTATTTAAATTAAATATTTAACAAGTTGAAACAGTTTTCATACTGTCTTTATTGATTAATATTTTTTTTACCTTTACAGGTAGTTTTGTATTGTACATGCATTGTTTCACAGGGAGGTTGAAATAAAACTTTATTGTTTTTAGTTTGTAAAAAATTTTTTTAAATATTTTTTTTATAAAATATTCTTTTACGTAATAAATTAAATTGCAAATTTTTCATTTTTTATTAAATTTAATAATAAATTTATGTTAACATATATGAATAAAAAATTAAAATTGGGAAATAATATTATATTTAACTTCCGTAATTATATATTAATGAAATTTTCATAATTAACAAAAAAATCTTTTCTTTATAAATTAAATTAATTAAAACACAATTTTTAAGTCGATTTTCAGTTTATATACACATCTGTAGTAAAGAATATTTAAAATTTTTTTTAGGTATTATATGAATTAAAAAAATAATGTAAATATTTCTTCTTAAATTTGGATTGTAATTTTATTTAAAATTACTTCCAAATACAAATTTTGTATAATCTTACTATCATTAATCAATTTTTTAAAGTAAATTTTTGATATTGTAAACATGAGAATAGGAATGTTAATATATATATGCATATTAGCTGGCTACAAAACATTTTGTTATTAATTTGAAGTAAGCACGTTTATATTATGATGCTATAATTGTTTTAAAATAAAAAATTGATTAAAGTTTAATTAATATTAATTTTTTTAAATTTTCATTAAATTAGTAATCAAAATGGATTAAAATTTTTTTTGGTTATGAGTTTTTAAAATAAACGAATATTCAATAAAATACTTTTCAATTCTATACAATATAATTTAATGTAATTTAATAATATATATAAAAATTATAATTTTTATTATATTATTATACAATTATATGTATATCTGTACTATTTATTCAATTAAGTTAATATATTAATATGTATTAAAGTTCATACTTGTATTAAAATTAAAATATAAATAAAATTGAATTTTTTAATTAGAATATTGTAAATTTGAATATAATAGTATTTTATTTTTTATTAGATGATGCAATAAATAATAAACAATGCAGTAATTGAATTCGAATAAATTAAACTTAGTTAGTGTTGACAGAAGAAACTAGAATGTAACAATCCATAATTTTAAATAGGTTTTTATATAAATATGCGTACCTGAAGCGGATCAATTTTACTTTTTTTCTCTTTTTTTAAATAAATTATTTATTCAAATATCTATACATGCACATACGCATACGAACGTAATAAAAATAATAAATAAAGAGTATGTGTGTGGGTATATAATATTTGTTTTCATTTTAATACATCAATTTAAATATATTTAATATCTTATTAATTTTATAAATTTGATGTATTGTTTCTAATTTAATAAGTTAATAATATATACATTAATTTATGAAAAAGTATTTATATGGTGTTTTTACTTTAACAATGCATTGCATATATTTTTAGTTTGAAATAAAGCACAAAAAATATTTCAACGGTAATTTAACACTTGATTAGAGTACATATTTCTCCATAATATGATAAAGGATCTTCTCTTTGATTTTAATGATTATAGATTTCTGAAATATATTAAAATTTTTTAATTATTAAAATATAGAAAATGTAATTTGAATTTAATCAATGTCTTTTTATATTTTTTAAAAAAGAAAAATTAATAATAATGAGCTGTGTTATCTTGCTACACGCAATATTATTAATGAACGCATTTATTAAAACTCTTTGTTATATAATATGTATATAGAGTAAATTATGCAATTTGAATGATTATATTGTTAACATTATAAAGTATCAGTATCATTTTATATTTTATATTACCTTTGCTCGTAGTAAATTTGAAACATTTGATAAATAATTTTATTTAATGTTAGTCATTAATCATTGTCGTGCATGACAAAATAGCTATACTTTCAAGTATAGGAAGCATTAGAAAATGTGTCAAATATAAGGTGAAATGCCGTGAATGCGTTGAAAATGGAAGTGCTACCTTAATTAATGAAGTAGATTTGAATACAGACGAAGCAGCAAAATCTTCTGATTCTAATCTTTTTCATGCAGAATCCATTTGTACAGTCAAATCTTTTCTTTCAATTTAGATGTACTACTATATTTGAATTATTATAATATAAACTGTGCTTTGCTAATGTTTTTAAAACTACATCTACGTTTTTCTACGATACAGTGTGAAATTAGATTCCATATTAAATTATATATTTACAAGCGTAATATTTACATGCTGCATGTATGTACTTACTTTTCTGGTAAAGTGCGTGGATTACAAAAGTCCTTTGGCCATGAATATATATTCGCCAAAGGACTGTCGTAATGACAATCATACATTTTACTTTTGATGAATTCGCGTTTATCTTTTGGTTCTGGATACTCACTTGCTGAATTACCTGTATAAAAAAAAATATTATTATATAATACACAATAATACGAAGAAAAAAATTTCAATAAAATAAAATTACTAATAAGTAATCTTTTAATTTCAATTCAATTTTCAATATCTTTCGAATAAAAAAAAATATATTTTGTTATTTAGAATTATTTATATTTATTATTTTTATTTATTTATTACTTATTTATTAATTACGTTTTTTTTTTAAATATAAAACATATTCTTAAAATAATAAAGAACCATTTGAATATTTTATTATCTACACATGTAACATCTCGTTTAAAGAAATAATTAAATGACACATTTAATTAGAATTCAAATTGAAATTTTATGTATTAAATTAAATTAAATTAAATGTAGATTTAAATTATTACAAGATTAAAATTTCTTAAATTTATTGAAACAGTTTGAAACAAATATTTTATTTTTATATTACATTTTTAATATTGTCTATAGCCATAGAATATTAATATCGATATAGTTTAAAGATAATCTTTAAATATTTCTTTGTTCTTCTTCTTTTATTCTCTTTATTTTTGTTATTTTTCTCTTTCTTCTAGTATTTTATATATATCATTTTCTAGGTTTTTCACTCTCGAAAGTTTTTTTTTTTTCACGTTTTCGATTGATATTTTGGACGTGCTCTTTTTTCTCATTTTTTACTTAAAATACACCTCAAGAACTGTCGACATTTTGAGTAAGATTTTGTTTTCCAGATTCATCGAGGTGTGGTAACGCCAACTGCATTTCGGTGAAATCTGGACCTATTATATTGTAAAGCCAGTTTTAGTAGATCCTATAAGACTTTAGAAATTAGCTGCCAATGAAACAAGTGTAATATTGCATGGCTTATTATATGTTGATAAAATAAAAACAAATGATGTGTATACAAAAATACACTTTGAGATGAAAGTCCAGGAAACATTGCCAATAATATTTAGCCAAACGATGAAAAAAAAAATAATGGAAATTTAATAATGGTAGCTAACTAATCAGGAAACACTTCAAATCGTGTTAATAATTCACAATATTATTAAAGTGATGCTCAATTATAATAACAAGTCACATTATTTAGTATGAAATGCAATTCCTTTTGCATAGCTTAGCGGAGATTTTTATGCCAGTTAAAGCGATGAGTTCCAAGATATCACGCATGATTTAACTGGTAAATAATATATAAGATATCTTGTCTACATCACTGGAATTATGCGTTTCCCTATAATAAATCGAAATGATATTGGTTGCAAGAAAAATGAGGCGAACACGCGTCAGCTATTGAGTGTACTAGTCTCAACTTACGACTTATTCTACGACAAAAATATACTGGTCAGTTAGACCAGTATCAGAAGTAAAGATTATAAAATTTAGAATGATTTATTTGTACAAAAATATTTTTATTATTGACTTAAATTCCTTAGTTCAATTTCTAGTTTAAATTATTTGAAGTTTTGAAAACAGAATAAATATTGTTTAACTGTTATTAAATTTCTGTATTCGCAAATGCTGGGTCTAATAATGAGGTTGTCGACCGGCAAAGATTGTAAAAGCACCGAAAATTCAATAAGCTCGTGGTTTAGCAACAACGAGCTGATTTGCGAAAAGATGTCTACTTCTCCGAATTCTTTACGAATTAGAAGATTGGGAAACAAATGGAAGATTCGTTCCCAACTGACTTGCTTAATCGTCAACTGATCCTCTTGTCTTGCTTCATAATCTGTCATTTTAGTTCATTTATCTAGGTTTGCAAATACACCAGCGGTTTCACATGCATCCATACATTGGCTACAATAGTCTCCCGTTCACCCATATGCTTTCGAAAATAATTTAAAGCATGAACAAGGAATTATCTCACATATAACATCAATTATAATTTACTGATTATATTAATATCTCATATTCACCCTTTCCATTTCTGTATTTTTATTATTTGTTCTCGCAAACCCCATTATACATATGTTGAATTTGTATTTATATATATTAAATTATATTTTATATTTATATTTTATATGTATTAAAAATTAACTTCAATATTAAATATCGATCGCCAACAACGATACAACACGTGGATTGTTTTATCCAAAACTCAGTAAAGTTAAATATCTTATCAGATCAGATAGATTAGGATTGCATAATTATAAGATCTCGATTTGAAATTTTAGAATCAGTTGAGCAAACATGAAATGTGAAAAATATTTTTGAAAATTATAAACTGAAGGGTGGTATCATTTTTTAAAGGATCAAGACAAAAAATATGTATGATTTAATGTACTTAAAATGGGTTATGACGAGCAAGGACATTTTGCGATGAAGAATATTTTATAAAGTATAAGGCAACGATAATGGTGAAAGGATATAAATTGATTCATATCTGAATATGTAAAGATATTTCAATTATTTATATTGAAAGGTAAGGCAGACGATAAAGAGAAATCGTTACTGCCAATTGAAACAATATTGATTATTTCAATCGGCAGATTGAATCTAAACAGTACATATCGATCACATCTAACCTTTTATCGTGTACAAGAAAAAATATAATAAATAATTATTCATAATTGTTGATATGTTACAGTTTTTACTTAAATTCTTCGGGAAGTTCTGGAATCTGATTTTTGGCAATATTGATAATTAAAATTTGTAAATCTAAGAAGAAAATCTAAAATTTTGACTACGACACATATTCCCGTTTTACAATGTCTCCTAAATTATAAATTTAAACAAATCTTTCTAAAAATGATCCACGTAATATAATACTATTATTTAATGATATGTGATATTAATTATATAATGATAATGATAAATGGAGGTAAATCTCAAGTTTATAACATTAAATTAAGTTGTTTGCCTATCTTGTATATATACATGGTGCATCCTCGAAGTATCGAGTTTTTTTTTCATTTTTCGCCTATTCGGCGTAGAAATTCGGGAGAGGTCTTAAAATGTCGACAAACTCTTTCCGCATTTGTCCTTTTTTTAATATTTTTTTTTCGATAATTAGGCGCGGCAGAATTTAACTTTACGCGAAGGGTGTTTTTCAGTTTTTTGACACGGCGCGATAGAGCGACTTGTGGAACAGCGTTACGCGATAAAATTTGTTTGCAATTAAAAAAAACAGTGTAGAAACATAAAATATTGCAAGAAGCGTATGGACATAATTGTATGTCAAAATCGCAAAATGAAAAATGGCACAGAGCTTTTAAAGAGGACTGAGAAAGAATCATCGATGAGCGTTGATCTGGACACTCAAAAAGCTTTAGAATGGCTAGGAACACCCGGTGCGTGTTAGAAATTTTAAATTTCGACTGTCGATTAAAAGATAAAGCAATTCAGGAAAAACTGAATTTAACGCGATCTACAGTGTACAATATAGTACAAAAACAATTTATAATTATCGAAATTTTTGAAAAACATCAAAGCCGAAGAGTTTGAAATGCATTTAAAATTTGAAAAACACGCTTTCAAAAATGTGTTGATACAGGAGGAAATTATTTTTAAGAATTTAAAATTTTTATTTTACCTTGTTTATAAGTCCATCAATAAATCATTTTTCAAAAAAGAAAGGTAAGAATTTTTTTTTTATGATCTTTGAACAAAACATTCTCGCGTAGTGGTTTTCCGCTAATTGTTTCAGCGCGCCGTGTCAAAAATTTGAAAAACACCCTCCGCGCGAAGTTAAATCCTGCCGTGCCTAATTATCGAAAAACAAAGCAAAAAAAGGACAAATGCGGAAATTGTTTGTCGACATTTTAAGACCTCTCCCGAATTTCTACGATGAATAGGCACAAAATGAAAAAAAAACTCGATACTTCGTGGATGCACCATGTATATATTTGTTGGAGTTATGATTTTTTAAAATTTGAAATTAAAATACTTTTATAACTACCACTAAAAGTAGTTAAAATATACAATAAACATTAAAATGAATAAGATTTTTTACGTGGCAGAATTATAAAAAGTGTAGACTTACTATGTTTGTAGGCGTAATCAGCAATTTTACAGGCTATATCAATGGAACATTCTTGAATACAACTTAATGGTGGATATATGCTTCCCCTTGCTAAATCTTCCTCTGATACGTTGTTTGCCACTTCTTGAGCCGATAGTAAAAACATTTCTTCCGTAATATGATGGCAACCTGTTGCGATTACACCTAAAGCAATACCAGGAAATATGTAGGCATTGTTACCTTGACCTGGTTTATAAATTTTTCCATTGTAATTGACTTCACCAAATGGTGATCCAGATGAGAACACGCATTTACCCTATAATCAGATTAATTTATACAAGTTATTTTATTTAAAAAATATACAAGATTATTCAATTTTTTTAATAAACAAATACAAAAATATATGTTTTAATTTTGTAACTGTCACTTTAATATCTATATTTTATAAATGATATACTCATTACATTGTATAATTATAAGATATATTATAAGAAATTTCTTTAAAAAAGTAAAAATTATTAATAAATTTTATAAATAAAATGTTTTAGATTAATGAATAAAAACAAAAACAATCAAAAGAAAAATTTAACAAAAATAATTTATTAGACGTAACTTTTTAATTTTATATTTATGAATATTAATTATAAATAAACTAATATAATTGAATTAAAAAATTAATTTAAACAAAACTATCGACATATTATTATATATTTTTTGAATAAAGAATTCTGAATTATCAAAATAATTTTTTATGCATTGAGTATATTAATAAAATAAAAAAAAAAAAAATCAATTGAAAATGCAATAAAATATTGTATGTGAAATAAAAAACAATTGTTTTACAATAAAATTAGATGTATATGATATATTTTACAAAAATCTGATTTTATCTATACATAATAATATAAAAACAAATCATTGTTTTAAAAAGTGATAATTTTTAAAAATGATAATGATACAAATAATTATTTTTTAAGTTTTTATATAAAATTTGTCGTTTTGAATTTTAATTTATACAATATATACGAATATAAAAATAATACAAATTAAAAAAAAAATCGTATGTAAAGAGTAGTAATTTACTTAGAATTTATTATATTATTAACTAAAAGAAGCATTTAAATGCTGTGATAATTTTCAGTTCAATTAAATATTTATCAATTTATTACTTTCACTCTAATAATTTATATTGTATAAGTGGATTTTAATATAAAGTTTTAATTGAATTATTATATTTTAATTAAATTTTTATTTACTGATAAATAATTTAATGTCTTAAACATGAGCATAAAATTTAAAATCATGTAACCTGCGTATGTTCATAAGCTGCTTGAGCTGTGCATTCGGCTTTACTTGTTGGATTACTCAATGCAAAAATTAAAGGTCTATCATTATTTTTAGCCATCTCTTGCAATACTTCTGGGGTGAATGTATTAGCTGCCGCTGAAGCGCCTATATAAATAGAATTATTTAATTTGACGCTGATCATTTGGTTGTATTCTAAGATTATTGACTTGTTTAAATAGCTTTAGCTAAAAAAATACTTTATTATATTAATTTTTAATTTGTCCATTAGAAAATAAGACTTCATACTTTTATCAGATCATTTAAAGTTAATTTTTCACAAATTTATTTTAAGTTATTCTTACTTCATTTTATTTTATACAATATTTAATCATTTTTTTTTTTAAATTCTCATCTTTACTTTTGTATTATATTTATAAAGATTGCGCAACAATACTTTATTTAGTTTTATGAATTAAATTTAACATAAAAAATGTTTTTAAATAATCTCACTTTTAAAATAAATTTATGTTCTTTAAATATTTCCTTTATTTCAATATTTTTATAATCACTATATTTTAAATTTTGATTCTAAATCTTGATTCTAAATTTACGTAGATACATTACCAATAAGGATTGAAGGTTTAACTTTCCTAACAACATCAATAAGCTTCGTCATAGGTTCGTGATTCTTAGCGTAGAATTTTTTATGTCCATCCAAATCACCAACTTTACGGGTTGTTGTTAGAAGACCATCGATATCTAACATCCAGATCTTTTCACGTGCTTCTTCTGTGGAGCATCCATTGGTTTCCAAAGCTTTAACGCATAAGTCCGCAATTCCAATGGCAGCCTAACATTGGTACAGAATTTATTTTAATTGTACGTTCATAATGAAAAGGAAGCTATTCAATGATACTAGCTTTTTAAAAAATAAAAAATATTTATTATGTATTCATGAATATTTATTTTGTTAAAATACTTCAAACGAATACACATTATCATTTAGTTTTAAAATGTTTTTTTTTTCACTTAATGTACGAAAATTTATATTAACATTATTATTGTTGTTATTGTTGTTTTTGTTATCATTATCATTATCATTATCATTATCATTATTATCATTATATTTTCTTAGATTAATGTGAATACCTGAAGAACTGTAACCAATTTCAATAGCTAAGAATCAATGACATAATTTTGCCAAATTTATTGAAATACAAATGTTTGGATTTTAACGAAAAGTTAATCGATTAGTTTACTAATAACGATATTGTATTAATGTAAAGAGATAATAATCATGAAATATAATATATTTTTTAAATTTTTATTTAAACAATTATTGTAACAATTAATTATAAATTCATTAGAAAATTGAATATAATTATTATGTAAAAAAACATATTCTAGATAAAAGTTGGATGAAAAGAAGATTTTGTGATTCTATCTGAAAGTCGCGTAAAATAATCAATATTTAAGAATATATATCTATTGAAACATCAAACACGTGACACCCTTGATTTATTTATAATAATATAATAATAATAATAATAATAAATAATAAAATAATAATAGGACTAGATCTAGGGACATAGAGATAAGAAGGCATTTTTTTTTTTTTTAAAGAAGAAGAAGAAGAAAAGAAAAAACCATTGACCACAAAACTTTGGAACAATGTAAAGTATGCATATTTTTATATATATATATATATATATATATATACGTAGGAAAGATGCAAAATATATTTGAAAGGGCTTACTTCTCCAGCTCCAAGAAAGACAAATTTATTATCCTTCATAGGCTTTTGAGTGATCCTTTGAGAAGCCAATATACCGGCAACTGCGACCGCGGCAGTGCCTTGTATATCATCATTAAAGGTGCAGTATTTATTTCTGTACTTGTCTAAAAAGCGAAAAGCATTGTGATTTCCGAAGTCTTCGAATTGTATCAAAACATTTTGGCCGTATTTCTTGACGCAGGCGGACATAAATTCGTCGAGCAGCTCGTCATATTCAGCGCCAACGGTGCGAGGCTTGTTTAAGCCGATGTAATGTGGATCGTTGCGCAGTTGCTCGTTGTTAGTGCCGACGTCGATAGTGATGGGCAGGCACTGATGAGGTTTTATGCCCGCTAGTGCGGTGTATAGAGCAAGTTTCCCTACGGGTATCCCCATCCCGCAGGCACCGAGGTCACCGAGTCCAAGAATACGCTCCCCGTCTGTCACGCAGATAGCTCGAACCGCCTGCTCCGGCCTAAGGAAAAAGAAAAAAAGAAATTCGACGTCACGCATTATTATTTTACCTTGCCTTTACCCTTATTTCAATCTCCTAACAATGCATTTTACTTTAAATTTACTTTATCAAATATTTACTTTATTTGTATATCGTGCTTTATTACTCACAACTCTAAGGAATTAATGAAATGGGACTTTGTTCCATTTTTTATATTTTTATATTTTTATATTTATATTGCACTTTTCATTTCATTTAACTGATTATTTAATCATTGATTCATAATTTTCTTCTTATTAAAGTACACGTGTGAATTTAACCCTTTATCAAATACATTTCAATAATAATTATTAAATTCGTGAAAAATGCTTCGTAACTATATTCAATAATATACGTGGAAAGCAATATCTAATTGCGAAACTGTTGCATTATGGTATAATTATACCTAATAAAAAAATAAAAAATCTTATTATTGTTATTGTTATATCAATGCATCTTCAAGTAAAAATGTTTTTGACTAATCAAACGTTTTATCGATCTAGTACTTCAGTTTTTTAATTGGATACTTTACAACGAATAGCTATTTTTATTTTTTATAAAATTATTACACAGGATTTTTTTATCTAAAAAATTTTAACTTACATACAAATACCTTTTTTTGTTACATTCTAATATAATTTTAAAATATTATTTCGGATAAAACACATAAATATGCTTATTTTTAAATAATGAATTTAATATAATTACGGGTGCGAATTTTATAATGTATTGTTTGTTTTTTTTTTTTAAATTTTAAATTTCCAATTATTAACGTATAACTTAAATTTTTAATGCAAAGCTTTATAAACAAAAAATTTATAGTTTTAGATTATTCATATTTTCTATACAAGATAAATTATTTATTTATTATTTTACAATATAACACACGATTTTAATTTTATAATTCAAAATTTGAATTAGTAATAAATCTAAAAATTAAATTAAATATTTGCACATCATTAATCATGTAATATAAAATTAAAAATTGCAATTGAAATTAATTTTATACACGAGATTTATGACTGAACTATTTATTTTTTTAATTTAAAAATAAAAAATTTTTTTTTCATTTGATTAATCAATTTAAATGAGTATGAATTAAAATACAATTAATCTATACCTAGAAATATGATTTTAACACGATAATATTTTTAAATATTTTTAAATGTAATAGTAATAACATATTATTACCAATTATTAAGGATTTCATAAATGTGTCCTTTATCGTAAATAGTGATAAATAATCCTCGTGGTCTTCGATATATTACACCAAATTTTTGGCAAGCGAGACCAACAGTCGGGGTGTATACAATCGGCATCATTTGCTCAATGTTCTCTTTTAACAATCTGAAGAATAATCGTTCATTTCGTTCCTAAGAAAAATATTTCTGAGTATCATTTTATTTATAAAAAAGAATAGTAATTAAAAGAAGAATTGTTTATTCATATAGTATAATACAAATAAATACATGTTGTTGAGATATTTTTTATTAATTTATAGTGTCATCAATGACGCCATTACTTTATAATATAATTTAATTTGAATAAAACTTAATTTTTCAACAATAATTTATTTACCTGAAGCTCGACGAGATACAGATAACGATTTAAATCTTCTGTGTATTTCATTACGGAAGCTTTACACAGAGCTAATTGCTCTTCTTGGGTTTTAAAGCGAGGTGGTTGAAGGCCATGGATTCCTAATGTCATTCTTTCTTCTAATGTAAAAGCTAATCCCTTTAAAATAATTAAATACACTTTTCATTTATAGTCGATAAATGTAATATTATATTATTATATTATTTATTTACATATAAAACATACTATTTATCCTAGTTTTAATGTTTTAAATGAATAACAAATTGTATGATACAAAATAATAATTCTTATAAAATAATGTATAATCTTATGTCAAAGTATCAAATAAAATTTTATAGATTGTGTTTTTTAATTTTTAATAAATTATAATTTTCGGTTTTTATAATTTTTTAACGAAAGAACAAATTTTTTCACTCGTTTTTTCACTGTAATTTAATTATTGTATATAATAATTTGTAATTTATTCTTTTACTTATTATTAAGTCAAAGGCCAATTAAAAAAATGTAAAAATTACATTATATTTAGAATTGTTACATCTACGTTAATGTAGGATTCCATTGGATAGGATATTTCCGTATTTTTTAGACGTTAAATTTCATTAAATTTAAATTAAGTCTATTCTTTAGGCACAAGACAAACTCTTCAGGTGTTTAGTCTATCTTAATCTTCTTTGAACTTACACCCCTTTAATACCAAGTCAATAATTGTAATAGAGCTCTTTAGTTTTTATAATTTATGCAAGTATAATTTGTAATTTAATTTATAATTTATTCTATTATGCATGTATGTTCGTTCTATGCAAAATATAAATTCCATAGCTAATGTTTATGAATAAATTCATATTTCATAAAAATATAAATAAAACAATAACAAATTACGAAAGCTAAAGAAACCATAATTGGACTAAAGCATGCACAGATGCAATATATATCGATTTACCGGATAAAGAAAATAAAATAAAAAAGGTTCAAGAATTCATGGATACTTTTAAATTAAAAGAAATAAATAATAAGTTAACGATGTAGAAATGAGAGACATAAAGAGAATCACAAAGAAAAATTAAACAAGTTAAATAGAAAACTATACAACTATAACTCTACATTCGATTTATTCCCAGTAGTAATAAGAATAATATAAAAGCGTATCTCTTGTTCCAAATACTTCGTTAAATTTTTGGGTTAACTCAAAAACAAAATAATTAACACATAAATATTCAGAAGAAAAAATTTAATAAATTGTATAATAATAAAAATATGCATAAAAATAGAATAACAAATGAATAAGAATTCAATTTAATATAACATCAATAATGTTTAATTTTCAAATATAATATAATTAATAGCAGATTTGGTTGCAGACTAGAGAGATCTTGTAACTATTAAAGAATAAAGGTACAACGATAAATAAAAGTAAATGTGAAATTTAAGTAAATGAAAATTATTCAGAACATATTATTGGTATATTCTAGAATGTATTCAGACTATTGTTAAACTTCGAGCGTCTAAAAACATAAAAATACTAACGTAGTTTTTAGAAACTGTTAATTAAGTTAGTAAATTTATCTTAAATAAAACTTTAAATGCACTTTGCGATCCGTCAAAAAGAAATCATTTATCGAGGTTAGAGTAACAGCAAAAAGCGTACAAAGAAATAAAAAATAATCCAATAGAAAAATTTTCGTTGACTCATTTCAATTATAAAACAAAAAAAATGTTATTGTGCAAATAGTTCAACTGTGAATTAGGAATAACAATAATGCAAGGGTATAACATCTGCTGGCGATTTTGATAGTAGATAGTAATGTACATATAAATTTGATTATAAATAAATAACTGACGTCAATAAGTATGCTACAAAAAATATAAAAAAACAAAATTAATTACCAAAAAAATTTAATAAAAAAAGTAAAATGATATTTTATTAAATTCATTAATGTATAAAAAATCTTTACCGTTAAGAAATTAATTTACTTTAATTGATTTTTTTTTGTAAAATTCGTTTACTTTTTTTTATTCATAATTCAAAAAAATTACTGGCATGTTTTAGTATCACTGTTTAGAAGTATTTTTAAAAAATGGAAGAAATATATAATCCAAGACATAAAATACAGAAAATTCTCTGATATAAATTACAGATTATTTTTAAAGACTCCGAACTTTTTTTTTTAAAAAGAAGTAAAGTATTCAATTTCGATGTAATCGTAGGCATCTCATATCAGTTATATGTAAACAAAAATTAATTAATTACGGGGATCGTAACTTGATGTATTCGTGATATTTTGTTTCTAAAAGGCAAGTAAATACTAATGCAAGTAATATTATTAAGAATTATACGGTTGAAGCTGTTTAAGAAATAGAGGAGTTAATAAAACTCCAATGAAAGAAAAAAATGCAATCGTGTAATTCAAATATAGCGCGCATAGTAATACCTCTTTATGCATACTCCCTAAATCCTACCAAAACGCTGGAATTTTCCCAGCTTCTTCACGACCTCTCTATCGATGCAGCATGCATTACAGAAACCCATCTTTCTTCTACTAGCAAGCTTTACATTCCCTCCTTCAGAGTCTATAAACGTGACCGTAACCCCAGAGGAGGGGGTGTGGCACTTCTTATTCGCAGGTGCATCAAGCACAAGCTCGTTAATCTTCTCTTTTCTCCCGCTGAAGCAGTGAGGGTGGACATCAGTCTGGGCAGCTCTGCTCTTCGTATCATCTCCTTCTACTCCCCTCCCCAAAGGAAACAGTTTTCTAGGCACATAAAGGATATACTCAGCAACAAGAACATTCCCACAGTAGTGGCTGGTGATTTCAACGCCACACATGAGGTGTGGGGCTGTCCCAACCATAACCCCCGTGCCCTCAAATTTCTAGACCTCTCCCTTACGGAAAACTTCTAGATCGCGGATGCAATTGACCCCACGAGAGGCTCTCAGTACCTCGACTTATTCTTGCTGAGCAACATTCGGTTGACGGAAGGGGTCAGAACTCTGTCAGTCCTCTCATCCGACTGGTTGAAGCTCAGGTTCCTCATGGAGACCCATCCCCTCAACTGCAAGTCCCCCACTTCCGCTTTGGAAATTTATGGCAGACTCACCTCCTCCATCACCGAACTTATTCTTCAATCGCAGAAACCCCTTGATAGTCCAGACCACTCCCTTCCTGCACACATAGTGCGGCTAATGAGGGAAAAGAATGACATCAACCGAAGGTGGCAAAAACTTCGTCAAGTCAATGATCGCATGATCCTCAACGCGGCCCAGCGCAGGCTTCGATTGGCCCTCTTCAACACCGCGAAGCATCCTATGCAACTTTTCTTAGTTCCGCAGAGGACAACCCCGACCGTAATGGAAGGTCATCAAATCCCTCCAAGGTCGGCTCAAACGCTCCTCAGTTCCTCTTAAGGTCGACGAAAAGCTGCTCGTCATGGACGATTAGAAAGCTAACGCTCTGGCCAACTCTCTCAGGGAGCAGTGTTTTCTCTTCCCCAGCGCTCCGAAATTCTCCGACATCCATCGCGACATAACTTCCCAGGTTCAAAGCTTTCACTGCCCCGAGGTCTCAATCTCCCCTACTTCTCCTAGTGAGATCATGTCTCACATCAAGCTCCTCTCCAGTAAAAAAGTCCAAGGTCCCGATAACATCACCAACGGTGAGTTCAAGATTCTCCCCAACAGGTTCTTGGTCTTCCTATCCAATATCATAAATGCTATTATGAAACTGCAGCACTTTCCCGCTGCTTGGAAGGCGGCCACGATTTCCTGTATTTCAAAAAAGGGAACCGATCTCTCCAAGTCCTCTAACCATCGCCCAATCAGCCTCCTCTCCTCCATCAGCAAAATCACCGAGGCTATTCTCGTCACCAGGATCCACAATTTCCTTCAGCAAAACGGAACTATTCCTCAGTTCCAATTCGGGTTCAGGAAACGGCACAGCACCACACATCAGCTTCTTGGTATAGTGGAATTGGTAGCCGACCGCCTCAATCACAACCGTGACACCTCAATGCTTCTTCTTGACTTGAGGCAGGCCTTCGACAGAGTCTGGCACGATGGCCTGTTATTCAAGCTCATCTCCCTCAACTTTCCCCCATACCTTGTCGGTACTCTAAAGTCCTATCTCTCAGGCAGATCTTTCAGAGTGCAGTGCAATACGGCCCTCTCAGAGGAAGTCAACGTCTTCTCGGGAGTGCCTCAGGGCTCCAGACTAGGGCCCGTTCTCTTCAATATTTACATGCACAACATTTTCACGCTTAAACCCGTGTTTATGGCACAGTTCGCTGATGATCTTGCCATCATAGATACATACGAGTTCAAAGCCAGATCCACGGCCAGAATGAACCGTATGCTCCCCTCCCTCATGAAGTGGTTCAACGCTTGGAGGATCTTGGTTAACACCAAAAAATCCAAGGCCATCCTCTTCACCAGGCACAAATACTCTCACCCCAACATCCGCATCCAACAAAAGGCCATTCCCTGGTTTCCTTCCGTCAAATATCTGGGAGTCCATCTCGATAAAAGACTCAGGTGAACAACCCAGGTCAATTCCGTTAGAGGCAAAATCGTAGTCACACACGTCCAGCTTGCTTCGTTCTATAAAAACCCGCTCATCTCCACCCGCTTCAAACTACGTGCCTTCCGAGCATTCATTTTAGGGATCATCTCCTATGCCCTCCCCATCTGGACTAGCTCTCGGTTCTTACCTAGACTCCAATCCACCTCCAACCGAATCCTCCGCGCATTCCTCAACCATAAGTGGTACATCAGAAACAACCAGATTAGGCGCGAGACTGGCATACCTACACTCTCTGATTACGCGAAGCTCCTATCCTCAATTTATATTATACATTTTAATATACTATTTAAATTATACGTAAAATATCTTTTAAAAATTATACCAATAACTGTAATTTATCGAAAAACTAGAAAATATAAAAGATTATTAATAAATAAAGATGGTAATTCAATATGATTTAACTATTGAAATATATTTTCAAATTGACAATAAGTTTAATATTATTATTCTTTAATGATCAGCTGAAGATAAATAAATACATATATTTTATGAGATTAAAAAAAGTTGCCTCAATTATACTTTTACTCCCAATTGTAAAAAAAAATAAACAACAACGATGCATGATCAAGAATAAGATAGCTGCAGACTTGATATACTTTTTGCCAGTAAAGCCATTTTATTCAGAGTTTATTAAAATTAATTAATTTACAGCGATCGATATTATATAAATCATTTTCCTTTTTTTCCTTTTATTAACAACCCTTAATCAGTCCACACATTTCTATATATCTTGCATAACTATCAATACTAAATTTAGAATTAATACAATTTTGAGTATTTAGATGAAATCATTGCAATTTAATTAATATCTTATATATAATATGTGAATGTAAAGAAATGAAAAATTATAAAAATTTAATTAATTAAAATTTATATTGTACATAAAATTATAATTTTTATCATACTATTTTCCAAAATTAAAAATATATTTTATTTAACTATTTATACATAGCTCTTTTTTTATGACTTTATGTGACAGATGTAATATCATTTATTAATCATAAAAATTTATAAAAATTTCTTTGATGACTATTTTTTTATAACATATTTTTGAAAACAATTATTTACAAAAAAATTTGATAATTTAATGGAAAGCTCTTATAATTCTAAAATAATATTTAATAAATAATTAATTTTCAGTTAAAATTTATAGTTTTGAAAATTATAAAAAAATTCAATTTATGTATAACATCTAATTTAAAAAGGTTAAAAATGAAATATAATTATATATGTGTACTTATATGTATATAAAATATTAATCATTATATATTTATTTTTTAATCGAATAATTTATTTAATTCATTTTTTTATATTTTGTAAATAATTATACCGAATTGTTTCTTTGTAAAAAAGTTTATTTTTTTATTATTTTATAAAATTTATAGTTATATATACAATTTATATTGTATTAAAAATCACACCTATAAGAAAAGAAGCAACATTGAAGTTTTATTATTCACCTCTGTCATTTCTTTATAATATCTTTGATGATCACTAATACACAATATTTTACAAAATGATGTTTCTTATTTACAAAATATATTTTATCGCCATTTACGCTACTGCTGTTTAATTGCGCATATAGAGGTTTGATTTTTCAACCATCTTTATCACGTGGTTTATTTAAATAATATAAAAGGAGAGCACTGTACTCTCTTTGCATATTGTATATTCGGAATCATATAGTTTAATTAATATAGAAATGTAGGGTTGAAGCTATTACAAAAGCAAAATTATATTTTTAAATAAGAATTTAACTCCAACAAAAAAATATCATTTCAAAGACATAAAACAATTATGAGAAATTAATCAAAAAAAGATTTGTCTCTTTGTAATTTCTTCCTTTATTTATTTTTATTCCCTCTTCTCTTTCTTTCTCTCTCTCTCTCTCTCTCTCTCTCTCTCTCTTTCTCTATATCTCTTTTTGTCTTTAATTTTTAATGATATTAATTGTGGAGAGCTTATTTTATTTACTTAAGTCGCAATATAGAACCTTGTTGAGGCGGGGATCTCGTAGATGGCCGATACCCTTAACCATGTTGATAGGTATAACATCACCCTGAAATTCATGGATGTCCCGATGTTGGACGTCTTTAGATAAGATTGGATGGTTGGGTGACAATGACCTGACCCATACACCACTGTTTGTTCCACAGCCACTTCTTCCACATGATCTAAAATTTAAAATAAGAGCAATATAAAAATTACTGGAATTTCTTAATAAATTATTTTTTGAAAATATTACGGACGAATATTATACTAAAACAACTCCTACTATTCAAATAAATGGTTGCAAATGTATATGTTAGTTTGGTAGTATTACATTTATATGTGTTCGACCATTAAATTTCTTTTGTGCATCTACTTTTTTACACATTCTTTCTTATTATTTCTATCTTACTTTTTAATTTTTTTAATCTGATTTTGTAGTAAATATCACATTATTATATTTAAGCTTCATTTATTGTGGTACATAAGTATAAAAATTAGCCTAAAGATAATAATTTAGAATAATACAAAGTTAATTAAAAACATCATTACTAAATTATTTTATTTTATATAAATTTTTTTATAAAAATTATAAAAAATCAATTTGTAAAAATTTAAGAATAAAAGTAATTTACTTCACGAAAAATTCATTATGTTAATTAGGTTGTTGTAAAATTTGTTTATAATAAATAGTGAGAAAGCGCAGTTCCGTATTAATATAAAATAATGAAATAGTATGTAGTTTATTGAAGAATATAATGTATAATAATACGTATAGTATAGAACGGTAAAAAATATAATATAAATTTAACCAATAGTAAATTTCAGATGGATATGTATAAATATAAATATAAAGCTTCAGCTCGAAAGTGTAGTTTAAGTCCCGCTCTCACTTCCTCCCCGTAAATATAATTATCTACCATAAGTTGTAACAGTGTGGACTTAATGTAATTATGTATTTGAGCGTTTTCTGTCTGATTATTGTTTCGCTCTATCATTTAGTGCTCTCTTTTGCATAATACGCATCTCACTCCGCTGTGCTGACACATGTTCTCTCTGTCTGTCTGTCTCTCTCTCTCTCTCTCTCTCTCTCTCTCTCTCTCTTTCTCTCTCTTTCTCTTTTGTGTATAGGCATCGTATTCCTGAAATTATTTACATTCTCATACAAGTAATATTTATTTTATTCCTAAATTAAAAACATCCTATATAACCATGTTACATAACAGGTTCACTTGGATCATTTTCCCGATTCAATTTGTGACATTTACACATACCAATAATGTACAAGAGAACAAATAAATCTATATCTAAAATGTCTTTTATACGACTTTTGCAATAATGAATCCCGCATCAATGTTTATTATCTTTGTTTAATATTCGAATGAATATTCCCTAATATTCAGATTGTAAAAAAGGGCGCCGCAAGGTGAATCAATATCCTTGGATGACTTGAATAGCAATTGAGTCACCAAAATAGGTTTAATAATACACTTATCACTTGAGTTAATGCAGCATAAGTAGAAGTAATTATTCAGGATAATCATTCAGGAAAAATACGATCTGGAAATGCACAATTGAGGAGGAACACCGACTAGAGCATCAAACGAACAGATTACTATATTATATTTTGGAATATATCATCTTTCATTTGATTTTTTTTTTCTTATTACCTCTTGAATAGGAAAATTTCAATTCAAATATTGGTGAACTTTATGTATTGCAACTGTATAATATGAATATAGTATAAACGAAAAAAAAAATAATAATACCATAAAACATCTTAATTTAGGCATCTAAGAGGATACTAAAGTATTTCAGGGTTTAAAAAAAAACGAAATGAAATGCTTCAATGCATAGTTTGTATAAATATTACGTAGATTATTCATTCTATAAATAATTTTAATTACTATATTGACATTACAAGATCGATAATTTCATAAGACATAGGGAGAAAGTTAGACAATATAAATAACCTCAGAATAAAGTTTATATTTCCCTGTATTGAAAAAAACAAATGTCAAAGCTTAATTAATTATAGTTCAGAAATTAAATTATATAATTTAAGATAAAAATGTTTTATAATAAAAATACTTCATATTTTAACCAACGATATTATAAATTTTTTAAATACAACAAAGTGATGATGAATTTTTAATAATCATAATACATTTATAAAAATACAAATTAATTTTATTTAATAATATTTATTAAAAAAGAGTTTTTATTGTTTCAATACTATATAATTGTTAATAAATTTTTTTAAACTATTGATATAAATGGAAAACTATGTTATTAATATAAAAAAAATATATAATTAGCGTATCAATTACAAAAAGAATATAAATTTAAGCTATATATTCTTACATATTAAAGCAGAATGTAATAGAAAACTTGTGTAAATAATACTTGTTCATATAAACAATTTGTATAATATTTTGAAATCAAATTTAAAGCACCAATTTAATCAAATATATTTAAACATATTTAAACATAAAAAAGAAATATATTTTCTTGTTTTATAAATAGTTCAGAAATTATTGTTGAAATATAACCATAAATAAGTTTTTTTCTCTTTTTTTAATTTATGTAAACATTATTGTGGTAGTATAGAAATGTCAGTTACGCGAATGAAAATTTTATATTCTTATATTTTTTAATATTGAATTGTATTAATAAATATATTTACCTAATAGCATATAAATATTTTGTTTTAATAACCTAAAAAATTAATACATAATAAATAACATAAAATTTATGTTCTAAATTATGATTTTTTATTAAATTATAAAAAGTTATATTTAGTTGATACAAAAATGGCGTTTATTGTATTTTTATGAAAGTTTATTTAAAAAATTGGATCTTATATAAAAGTGTATGCATAGTTAACTATTGGTGACATAATCATCAAGTGTAATGTAGATACAAGGACAACAGAATTAAAAATATGACAACGTAATATGAAGTGACTCGTGCATTATAAAGTTAATTTGAAAATTCGAAAAAAAGATGCAAAATATTTATAAATAGTAATTTCTACTATATCATATCACGGAAAATTGTTAATTTAAACAAAAATAAGATGATAAATAAAGTACTTTTTGAAGAAGAAAAAAGTAATATAATAAAATTAACAACATCAATGACTAAATTTTATATAAATTATGTGGATATTATTCAATTAATTCTTCTTATGTCATTGAAAGTGAATAACTTAAAAAGGAAAATCTTAATTAAAATTCATTTATTTAAAATTTACGTGAATAAAGTTGGATCATTTCAAAAGTAACAGTGGTATGATCTTATAATTTTAACTATAACATATGTTTGTCGGTATATTTAGAATATGAAGAAATATATTAGAAATAAGAGTGATAATGTGAATATTAATATAATTAAATAATTGTTAATAATACCATAAGTGTGTAGAGAAAACTTTTTTTTAATATACAACCCTTTATAATTTTTAATTGTTATGCAATGCATATGATAAAATAAATGATTACAAGAAAAATTTATAAAACAACCAAAAAAATCACTTTATTTAAAAAACACTGAAAATTGTGTTGCAATTCTTTTGTTTATTTTTCTAAATCTATTTTATTGATTTTCGCGATTTTACTTTACCAATTATACACTACAAGTACTGATTGTCAGTTTTTGAATTATAGGAATAAAACCAAGTCTTGTATATACTAATAACGGATTTTCTGATATTCTAGTATTGATCATCGAGTACATTTTAGGTTTTCAATTTATTTCATATTTTCAATAGAGTTTCTTTACTCTTCGAAAACATTTCTAGCTTTCTTAAGATTTTAGTAACTGAAATTCTACTTTGCATATAAATTTTATTGCAGCATCTGTATTTAATACAATAAAATATTATAAAAAAAATTTTTGCTGTTTACAAAAAAATTTGTAAATTGATTTGTTTTTTCTTTCGACATTTGCTTTATTTATTTATTTATTTATTTATTTCGACATTAAGGGTATTTATTAATTATATAAAATATTACCACAAATTACGATACAGTACTATTCATAGGCTTACCAGCAAGAAAATAAATATTTGTTTGAAAAAAGAAAATACATATGTATTTATTCATGTTATTTAAATATGATTACATGATAAATATTAGATAAATTTGGATAGGTATATAACATCAAATTTTCTTTTGATTTGTATTATTTATAAATTTAAGTTGTTATCGAAATTGCACTTGTAGCAAATGTCGGTAATGATGTCACGTATTTTTCGGATGTCGTGTGGTGAGTGTGTTTAAATATAATCTAATTAAATTAATATTTAATAAATTTGTAAATTAATACATATTATTTGTTATATATAAATAAAATAAATTATTTTTTTATTCTTACCAAATGACATGAAAATAATACAAATATTTGTTGTTATTAAAATATATAATATAAGAAAATTAAATATTACAATATAAAAAAACCTGTAGATAAGATGTAAATGTAAGGTTTTTCATAAATTTGACAGATTAGATAAATTAATAATTACTATTAAATTATTTGATGTCTTTAAGTTTTTAAATATTTTGTTTACGCATTTCAAACTCCCGCCGTCAAACGTCAACATTCTTTCTTGCTTTTCGGCCACTGGAGGGCGAGCGCTCATACTCAATCATTTTACTTCTCGCGAGGTGATATATTGAAATAGATCCACATATATTACGTACATATCCTACTGTTCAAGTCACTCCTGCACCCACCTTACGCTTCAAAAACAACATCGACAACGCTGACAGCAACAACAAAACTTACACCAGGCCTCCTCCTCGCATCATCCTTAAGAAAAAACATGAATGGCACTCCATACGTGACGATATAGACACCCTTGAAATTTCCTTCCGAAAAGTGTCTGCCGCCACAACCACTGTGGTAATGTATCCCACGAACGTCAACTCTTTCAGAGCCCTCTCCAACCTTCTGGTCTTTAAAGAGATCGAATACTATAAAAACCAGCTTCCTGAAGACAAGGAACTGGTAGTATTTATTCGTAAAATCCTCGATTCCCTAACAGAGGAATTTATTAAACAAAAATTAATTATAGCTGGCTTTCCGTCACCAGGGTTCATCGCATGCGTAAGGATGATAAGATTTGGCCCCTGGTTGTAGTACATCTTGATAAAAACCACCCTCGCGCCAATGATATTTTCGATCTAGAAGAAATCGATCTTTTTCGCGCAAATGTCGAAAGAAAAAACAAATCAAAAACCTCCCCACAATGTAAGCGATGTCAAAAATTTAACCACACCGATAACTACTGTAAATCCGGCTGGAAGTGCTCCTTCTGTGCTGAGGCACACCCCACCTTCGCTTGCACCAAAAGGGAATCTTCCAAGGCGAAACCATTATGTGCTAATTGTGGTGGTGCTCACTGGGCCTCTTACAAAGGATGTCCAAAGTACCCCACCAATACCAAAATGTCTCTAGTCCCTCCTCACACCCCTCACTCAAACGAAATGTCTCAACACAAAAAAATCAAATCTCTACACGCAACACCTTCTCTCGGACATCTGTCATCCCGCCACTCATCATTCCTTGTAGTAGTGCCCATTCCTACGCGCAGATCACCGCCGAAACAAAAAACTCAAGCCTCCCCGTCACATATAGACAATCACAATAAATACACAACACTCCGATAGACACTAATATCCTTTTTGTGAGATTCCTCACTCGACTACAAAATCAAATCCAATCCTTTATCCAATCTCTTGTAAATAGATAGTCGCCTAATCATTATTAATTTCAAAATTTTTAACTGGAACACTCGTTCCCTCACCCCCACAAAAATTTTTAAATTAGCACAACTCTTGTCAGATTAGGCAATACATATTGCCTGCATCATAGAAACTCCTTTCACCCCTAACAAGAAAATTTTCCTTCCTGAATACTCTATCTATAGGAAAGATCGTGCGCTACTCTCCAAGGGCGTGGCTATAATCATCCGTAGTGATATTCGTCATAGGGCGGTGTCACTACCTTTCTCACACATAGAAGCTGTCGGAATAGATGTGTTCTCCAATCCCTCCTCTCCCTATATTCGATTTATCTCCTTCTACTTCCCTCCACGGGCAAAAGCCCTCGTTCGACAAATAAAAGATTGTTTCTTCATTTCTTACTTCCCCACGCTACTGGCTGGTGAATGCTCACCACCCTTCATGGTGTTGCTCAAGTCCCAACTTAAGCGGAACTCAGCTTATAAACTCCATAAACACGCTCGAGCTTACAGTTTCTGTCCCTGATGCTTCCACCAGAGGATCACACACTATCAACCTCTTCATATTCAGGGCAGTGCAACCTCGCGGAATTCCGGTTACAGTCCATGCACTGTCCTCTGATAATCTCCCCTCAGTTCTAACGATTTCCAATACCCCTATCATCCTACTTCCTCGTCAGCCTAAGTTAGACTGGATAAAATTCAAATACTTGCTAGAGACATATGCTATTAATTGCCGATCCCTCTCCAGTCCAGATGAGTTAGAGGAGGCCGTCCTTCGCTTCACAAAGATTATCATTGAGCTATCCCTACTAGCTCAAAAACCTCCTGCCTCCTCTAAATTCCAAAATCTCCCCGCGTCCATTATCCACTTGATATAGCAAAAAAATCAAATAAGGCGACGCTGGCAAAAATTCCGAAGGCCTGTCGACAAGAAGGTCCTCAATCACGCTCAGCGCACACTTAAAGCCTCTCTCTCCGAATTTAGAACACTGTCCTATAACTCATTCATTCGTTCGGCTGAAGAGCATCCCTCCGGAGTTTGGAAAGTAATAAATCACTCCGATGTCTCAATCGCTCTTATTCTGCCCGGCTAAAGGTAAGCATCATCCTGATCTCTTCTACCGAGGACAAAGCGATTGCCTTCGCCAACTCCCTCAGGTTACAATTTTCCCCCTTCCCTACTTATCCTTATTTCATCAAGGAGCACTCCAAAGTAAACGAACTAGTTGCTGACTTCAACTCCCATTCTGGATCCTGCCCTCCGACATCCTCTCAGGAAATTTCAAGGGTAATTAAATCCCTCTCAAATAAAAAGCATCCGGACTCGACGAAATAACCAATGGTACCCTCAAGATTCTCCCTCAAAGATTCCTTGTATTTCTAGCTAATATAATTAACTCCATCCGAAGGTTACAACATTATCCTCTTAAATAGAAGCAGGCTACAGTTGTCTGCATCTCTAAAAAAGTCTCAAATCTCTCCAACCCTTCCAACCACCGCCCCATTAGTCTTCTCTCCTCAGTCAGTAAAATCGCAGAGGCTGTCATTGCAGCCAGAAATTTTCAATTCACTAGCGATAATAACATTCTTCCTTATTTCCAATTTGGTATTAGGACAAGACATAGCTTCACTCAACAACTTCTTCGTATCACGGAATTAGTAGCTGAACGCCTCAATCGTAATAGAGACACTCTTCTACTTCTCCTAGATCTCCGTCAGGCTTTCAATCGAGTCTGACACGAGAGACTAGTTTTCAAACTAATTATTTTACAATTTCCCCCCTATATAATCGGGGTCATAAGATCCTCTTATCTAATCAATCCTTTCAAGTTTGTTGCAGTTCCTCCTTTTCCAATCCCGTTCCAATCTCATCCGAGGTGCCACATGAATTCAGGCTTGGCCCCTTTCTATTTAATTTATATATGCATTATATTCCTAATTTAAACTCTATGATCACCTCCCAATACGAAAATGATCTTGCTATAATGGACACCTACGAATTAAAGGCGAAATCTACCGCCAAAATGAATCGTATGTTCCCTTACCTACTTATTTGGTTTTTCGCCTGAAAAATAGTGGTTAACACTAGAAAATCCAAGGCTATCATCTTTAAAAGACGTAGACGCATTCACCCCTGTATCAGATTAGGTAAAGACGTCATTCCATGATCCTCTCCAGTCAAATACGTAGGTGTCATCCTAGACAAGAGGCTCAGATGGACTCGTCAAACCTCCTCAGTCAGAAATAAAATCATGGCTGCTCAATGTCACCTCTCCCTATTTTACAAAAGTCTCCCTTCTTCCTAACCATCTCAAACTGAGAGCTTTCAAGGCTTTCATAAACGGCATCATCTGCTACGCGCTCCTTATATGGGGTACCTCACTCACACTTTGTAGGCTACAATCGACATACAACCGCATCCTTCATGCTTTCCTTACATACCCCTGGTTCGTTCGCAACTCCTAAATTCGAAAGGAAACCGGTATTCCTCTAATCTCTTCATTTGCTAAAACCTTTGCCTCTATCGTCCGCCTGGCAATTATAGATCACCCGAATCGGTTTATTGGGGAGCTGGCCTCCAGCACCTACTCTACTTTGGACATGGTCAGAAGACCTTCATCCTTAGTCTATTAGACTAATATCGGGTTCACTGAATCAGCGTTAAGTCTCCAAACCCAAAGTAACCTACCCCCTTTTATGTCTTTTCTCTTTTTCTCTTACTTCATCCCACTCTCTCATCCAACTCTAACTTCTTTCTATTCTTCCATTTACTAGGCAAATATAATTCATTGTAGTTGGTTATGCCATCTCTCTCTCTCTCTTCTCTTTCCTTTCCTCCTCTTATGTAATGGCAGTTCAAGTTTTTTAGTCGGTAACACCTCTCAGATGACTTCGACACTCCCACTGGTGGGATGTCTATAAAAGATTTTTCTCCTGCCATGGCAACTCCATATTCGCAAAAAACAAAAAAAAAAAAAATAGATACGTACATACATAGGTTTTTACACAGTCAGAGTTGTCGTTTCAATAATTATAGTTTATCTTGACTATCGTCCATATAGTCAATTTTATAGCTCTTAGTATAGTTTATACAGTTTATAGTTCTTAAAGGAAGGGATTTGTCGTGCCGTACATACAAATCCATTAACATTAGTATCTTTTCGACATATAGAATTACCTAGTTAGATAGTACGCGCATTATCTAACTATCGGTTTTAGGAAAATTAAATAACCATCTGATTATCTAATTTACGTGCTGTCTGATAAACTTTCGGACGCTTTATAGATCGAACTCTAACCCTTACTGTCGAGTTATCTGAAGAATAGTTATTCACTATTGCAAAAACACATTTATATTATATTAAAAAGCAATTTAACGTGTACTTTTAGGCGAGACTCTGGCAGATTGAATCAATCACCAGAGCCTTTAAGTCGAATGCATCTTTTGTAAGACGTACTAGATTCGTACTTGGACATAGAAGTGATAAAGGTCTCGCGTGAAGCGGAGAGAAATACAATGGAAATCATAATCCCGTCAAACTTACTCATCGTCGTCTCGTGAACGATGAGGGTTTGACCCATAAACACATCTTTTATCACGGACATCGTCGGACTCGATTAGGATTACTAATCACGCAGTATGAAAATAAACCTGCTTGCATTTGTACTTTTTTCGACCAATTTATATTTACATATTGATTGAAAAAAACTCCACGAGAGACAAAAAATATATAATACTTTTTACGTGTGATCTTAAATTTATAAATTTTTATATTTTTTAGATGCATATATGAAGGAGTTTTTCTAAAATATCTGATTTAATTTAATTTAATTTAATCTAATTTAACAAATTTTTCAAAAATCAGTTTTGAAAAAAATACAAATCTATAAGAGTGATTTCTCGTAAGAGGACATGTTTAAAATTATTTTGAAATATATTTCATTCATTTTTATTCATTGGAATGACAATTGTCAACGGTTTATCTTAATTTTAACATTTAAACACTTCATGAAAGTTGCATAATTTTTTATATTGATGATTTTGTTTATGAAGTTAATGAATAAAAATTATTTCTTTTATATCTTTAATAAATTAATGTCATCGAGTTGCCAGTGGACGAAAATATTTTTCTTTTAAAGACTATTCTTTTTTTCAAAGCTGTACTGATTACTTTTTGTTTTAAATGCGTAATGATCGACTCATATTTCATCTATTTTTATAAAAAAAAAATGTAACTATTCGACTTTGTTTTGGAAATATGAATAAAAATTAGATTAAAATATCTACAAAATATTTAAACTTGATCAACCTATATTTTAGAATTACAAAGAAAAGAGCAGAAAAAGAGTAGAATGATGTTTTAATAAATTTAATATTAGTCAGCCAAAAATCTTTCATGTATAAGTATTAAGCAAGTTTTCCTAGTCTTAGACAATTTACTTTTAGTAGCTATTAAACAAATATCAAATGAGTTTAGTTCCGTAAACTTTTAAATTAAACTTATAAATTTAAACTACTTCTTAAAACCCATACTCTTGTTTATTAGTTTGATCACTTATACAACAGTTGGGTTACTTTTTGGATATAATTAATAATTTTTTTTTTTTTATGATATCTAAATCATATTAATTCATAATAAAAATATAAATATTTAATATTGCATATATTTTGCTTATTTTAATTGATGAGAAAATCGGAGTATGAGTAAAGTGAAAAAATACTGACATTATGGTTTAATAATTTATAATAAAATGATACAGATTAAATTGATTCAATATTGTTGATTAAAAATTAATATAAAATATAATAAGATTAAAAAATGAAATAAATAAGATTAACCCAATTTTATATTTAATTTTATTTTTATTATGCCATCAAGTATGTTTTAGATGCTTAGAATAAAATAAATCTTACTTATATTGTATAAAACAAGCATTGAATTAATTATTAAAATAAATATGAAAATTCGAAAAAAACAAAATTATTTAAAACAATCATATACTTTTTATATTTATTTATCATAATGAATAAAAATTACAATATTATTAAATAAATTACTACGTATTCGCGATTATTTAATTAAATCAATTAAAATGTAATGAAAAATTAAGCGGTTTCGAGTAAGTAAAATATTAAGACCTTGTACTATATATACCGTTAGTTTCGAAATCAGTATACACGCTGGGGTTGGCAATAAAAATAAAAAATATTAAGGTATTTCGTCTAAGCTGTCAGAGTCAACTTGTCAATAAGATTTTCACAGGTTTCCTTAAACGCTTTTATTTCTCAATAGAAACAGACAACATATTAAAGGATTCGATGTCTTTTTCTATTACAAGAGGGAAAACACATCATCACCCATCGGATATTTTACCGAGTGTCGAATAGATGTAAGTAACTTTATTACTTGATCTGAAAAATTTAAGATGTAATAGAAATAAAACAGTCCTTAAATGAATATAATTTTTAAAAATTATTTTGCAAATACAAGATCATGTACTTACATTTGTATTAGACATTAGAGGTAGTAAAATATCCGATAGGTGGCGATGTGTTTTCTGTCTCATAAAATTTTAAGAGACTTTAAAATCATTTATAAGTGGCTTTTTTCATTTAGTTTAATTTTTTTTTATCTAAGGCAGATTCAGAAAAACTATCACAGCTTCATAGAGTCAAAATTAACTTCCAGAGAAGTCAGCTTTGACAGCTAATACTTATATATATTTTAATTTTATTAAGGTACACCTATTTATTGATCTTCAAACTGTAGAAAATATATAAGACTTTTAAATTGTCGCTTAAAAATAATTTTTGGAAATTTTTTTTGCCTAAGACAGTATTATTTTTCTTTATATATTATTGAAAAAAATTCTATACGTATACTTTTGAAAAACATTTGTTATAATTAATGTTCTAAAATATATAAAAATATATTAATGCAAATAAATATATATAATATGTTTTATCATAAGTTTTTTAATTATACTTTTTGAATTTAAATAAAAAGTTTTACATATATAAGATTTAATGTATATTCTTGTGTAACTGTAATTTTTGAATGACTTTTTTTAAAGTATTTTTTTTAATTATAATATATGAAAGTTTGATCAAATTTTAAAAATTATTCATTAAACATATAATATTATTGATATTATCAGGCTGATAAAGCTAATTATTTTTATATAATGAAAAAATATGACGATATAGTTTTATAATTTAATGTAACACATATTTATTATTATAACTATATTATGTAACTTCCTTTCAGAAGATAATTTTTCTATTTTTTTATTAACAAAATAAAATAAAATTTTCATTTATTAATTATTCGTTTTATATATTATTTTTGTTTACAATTGATTTTATTATTATTAGGATTTTATTAATATTTTTTATAATATTTATTAATCGTCTTCTTAATTAATATAAACAAAATAATTATCTTGTTTTATAAATAAGATTTATTGGATTTATATTCGAAGATCAAATAAAAGATTTTGTTTTATTTTAACAGCAGTTTTAAAAACTTTTGTAAAACTTCATTTAATTAAATGTTTGTTTATAAAGTTGTTCAGAATTTATTTTTTCTATAAAAATTATAAGACACATGGTACATGTAACTAACAATGAAAGTCAATAGATTTTTTTAACTTGATTAGGATGCATTATTCTTTTTATTTTTTTTGTTTTAAAGTTAATTTATTCTGATTCAAGAAATAATATTTTTATAATAATCATTAAATATATATATATATATATATACATATATGGATAATATCATATTCCTACAAAAAACTTTTTAATTAGATCTTTTATTGTATACAATATTTCTTTATATCATAAAATAATATATTTTCAGTTTAAAAAATTTTAATTGTAATTTTTGTACGTATTTCTGTTATTATCATTTTTTTTCAATTACTAATTTAGATGATTTTAACTTCACTTCATTTAATAAATTCGTACCTTTTATACAAAGATCTTGAGCCAAGTTTGACATCGATATTCTTGGCATCATCACTTGGATCTGTTTTACAACAGAAAAAGACTCTTATTTTTATTTTCCAATTGCTCGAAGCTTTTATTGGTAATTACTGATGCTGGAAACATTACTTTCTATAAAATCATGATATTTAAATCATAAAATTACTTGATTTTTGCGAATTCTGGATTATGAATAATTTGGTTTTTATTTTCCTTTTCTTTTTTACCTGTAAGCCTTTGTTACCTTTTTAAAATGAAAATATGTAATCTTTTTTACTCACAAGATTATACATTTCCTACATCACACATGATTATACGAATTTTTTTTTACATCTTAAGTTTAAGTTCTATGACGTAATAACATACTGTTAGGCATTTTTCAAATATTGTATTACATCTCTTCTCTTATTCGACCAATTGAGAATTGATATTCGTCATTTTTTTAAATATATAACAGAACATTTTGGTTCACGTAATTTCTAAATACTGTAAATTTTTATTTCGTATATTTTTAATACTCCTGTGTACTAAACAATATTAAATGTACTATTATTATTTTAAGAATATGTGTTCCAGATAGAAATAATATATTGATAAGAAATAAAAGGTGATAATGAATATATTAAAAAATAAATAGTAATAAAAACTTAAATAATTAGGCTTAAAATATTTCTTTAATATTTGAGTATGTGGTGTTCCTGTAATAAATTTGTCATTATCTAATATGGTAGATTTATTATAAATTAGTTATGATTACCAAGTCATGATTTATAAATTCCAAGTTATATTACGTATTTTTATTTGTCTCAGTTTTTTTATAATTCTGATCATCAAATACATGTAATTATGATCAAAATTTAATGCACCTATACAGAAAGAACATAGAAATTTTTTAATATAGTAATAAGGAATTTAACCAAACTTAATTTTAAAATTATAAATATAAACAATAAAATATAATTATAAAAGAAATTTATGTAGAATGTTAAAGCTTTAAATAACTAAATTTTTATTTAAAATAATTATAATATAATAAATAGAAATAATTAAATTATTTATAGAACATTTTTGACTGTTAAAAAAGTAATTTGTTTTGTTGATTTATATAAAATATTTATTAACATATAAATATTAATTTTATAATAAATTATAATAATAATAATAATAAATACTAATAATAATAATAATATAAAGGTGAACTTAATTGTTGATCACATGTAAATTGTTATTGATTGTTAATAAATATATATCAATATTTTAAGAAAATAAATCAATACTGACTTTTTAAGATTCTTTAAATTCATTAGTAATTGAAAAAAATTTATAATTGTTTTGGATAAACAGAAAGTATTATTTTATTAAAATTTTTTTTATACAATTTTTAATTTAATAATTAAATAAAATTTGTAAAATAGTATATGTAAAATAATATTTTTTATTTTTTACAAGAACAATAATAAATATATATTAAAATAATTGAATGATATGCATTTAAATTTTAAATATTTTAAATTTCATTTGAGTGTTTTAAAATCTTGTACGTAATTTACTTTTTCAAATGATAAGTAAAATAAATCATGAAAGAAACAGAATTTCTATTAGACTATAATAAAAATCGGAATGAATATTAAATTTACCATATATTAATTATAAAGCAAATAATTTTGTCACGTAAGTGATTATGTGATACAAAGCAAATAATAAAAAAAAATCATTAAAATTTAAAAATAAAGAAAGTAATAATTTATAGAAATATGTCATTGAAAAACTGTTTTCTTAATCGTAATAATTTAAAAAGCTTAAACAGATAATGATTCACGTTAGATAAAACTGGTTATATTCAACAGTATTTACTCGTGAATGTTTAAAGTACTTCACTATCTACTTCTCCTGTTTTCTCTCTCTTTATCACACTCATGTAACTAAAAAACGTATTAAATTTCATCATTGTCTAATCATGTTCTGCATTTCGCACATAATAGGAATAAAGCTTTTGTTCGTCAAATGCATAAATTTATAAATACATCCATTCTACCAAGTTGTTTTGGTAATTGCACTAATTAAATTTATTTATTTTTTTTACAAATTTAACTTTCCGTTCTTCTATTTTTTTTCTTTATATTTAATTTTCTTTTCTATTCTTATGATATTTTCATTCGCAATTAGCGTTTTTAGTTAAGGAGTTGGAAAAAGTGGAATATGCATACCCCGAAATAAACAGTCTTCTGATGAAGCTAAAGGCAGTCAGACTAGGCTGAAAATATCTCGTTACATACTCATGCACTCTTTTAAAGATCTCCAACAAAAGCTACCTGCTCTCTTTTTCATCTACAGACTCAAGATATTAGATAAACATAGAATTCAATGATGAAGAATCTTTTGTACTGGTACAAAGGAGCATTTTAATTTGATGCCACTAAAAATTAAGTTTCTAAACGATAATTCTGAATTCTTGCGATTAATCCCAGTAATGGATAATTCAGAATATTTATTATCTATATATATTATTTTTATTACAGATGATAATTATTGGATATACATGCATACACATGAATTAATAGGAATAAAAATCATTAAATTAAATTAAGTAATAATAAATATTTAATTTCAGCAATAATTTATATTTCAGTCCATACAATTAGATAAATAATTTAAGATTTTGCAAATAAAATTTTTATTAATCGATAAAGTAGTTTTATCCGATAGATATATAATTACTTTTTATTGTTAATTTATACTCAAGAATAAACATTTAATTTAGTCTTATTATCAATTATTATATATATATATAATATAGAAGTATATAAATTATTTTAATTTTCCTGATTCTATTTTAAATTGAGAATTTGAATAAGAGTAAAGTAAAAAATGAAGTAAATGCAAAATGTTTATGCATTCATTAATGTGCATGTGAATATTTCAATATATTTATATTTTTATTATTTATATTAAATATATAAATATATCAAAGTATTTATTATTCATGTATTATTTATATGCTTTAGTTTCATTCTAATTTTGAGATTTGTATCCAATACATATTTTTGTAACGTATTGAATGATGACAAATGGAACAAAAATAGCTTTTTTAATTAAACATTTCTAAGTTTAAAAAATGAAAAGTAAGTTTATTTGAGATTTTAATAAAATTTTAATACTGGTATGTTGGTTTATTATAAAAATTATTTTAATAATATAAGCTCAGTTTTCTCATTTTATAACATTTTGTATTAATTAATATATTTCCAAGTGTAATAATTAAATATCGAAAAAATCTTTGAAAAATCAAAAATGTTTTAATAATTCATTGCAACAGTTAATTTTTTACAAGAATAAAATTAGATTAAAAAAAAAAAATCAACAACGCGTATTTTTATAAACGTCTACTAGTAAATATTATGTATATAAGTATTATTATAAGTTTATATATACATTTTTTAAATATTGTAAAAATATAAGAGTAACTATAATAATTTATGCGATAAAATATGTAAGTTTAACAAAATATAGTTACATATAATTCGTGTTAATAAATAGTTATATAATTTACAGTTTACACATATTTTTAAATAAAATGTTACAAATAAATTTTTGGCTAATAATATATTTATAAAAAATATATAAGAAATTTTGTATGGATATGGGTATTTAAATTGTATCTGTAATTAATTTTTATTATTATCTATTTAGAAGGTGTAATATTATGTAAATAAATATATAAATGCTATTAATAATGTTGATTTTAATCCAATCAGATAATAAATAAGAATTTTTTCGAAAAGAAGTATTAATTTATTACTATGTATAATTGCTCTCCAAATTTTTATTGTTTCTTAAATAAATTAAAAAATTGATGTTTATAACTATTATAAAATTATATGTAAAGCAAGTATTAAAATTTATAAATATATCATAAAAATACTATTTATTACTACAATAATAAATTAATTTTAAATTTATTCACGTTTATAACGTTTAATTAAATCTGTGATATAAAGAGTCTGTTAAACATTCATATTAAAAATGCAGCACTTATTTTTTAATGTTTTGAATATAACTAATATTCATTGCATGTAATTTGAATTTAGTATATATATTAAAGTATATACTACGCATGAACATGAATATTGTCTAATATTTATTAATTAAGCATGATTAAAAAAAAGTTTTTTTGTTGTAAAATTTAGATAGATATGGGGGTGAGTGATTTTCCAAAAATAAATGGTTTGCCTAGTCTATATTTAAATGTGTAAAAGCTGTATAGTTATAAGAATTTTATGTAACCAAGCCATAACATGAATTGCATTTGTAAATTTGTATGAATTACCAAATATAGAAACTGCATATAGAGGTGCAATAAAAAATTTGAATAAGGTTATGAAGCTACTAAGAATTTCAAATAATCAAAAATAATTTTAATTTACTTGCATATAAAAAGCACAGATACAGTTTAAAAAAAATAGTTGCAGTTTACAGTAATTTTTGGGCATTTTATAAAAATTGAAAAGGTTTGTTGGTTAATTGCAGGATGAGTGTCTGATAAATACCGGAAGAGACCCGAGAAGTTGCTTTTACAAAGTGCATGTGTTGAGTGAAAAAAGCAAAATCGCGAGCTAATTAGGTTTGCGCAAGTGCTAAAATCAGTTGTGTTAGTGAGCGCGTATTCGTGCGTGTGTGATACACCTAGATATATTCTTTGAGCGTGTCAGTTCTCGGTCTCCTTCATCGATCGGCTTTGGCTCGCTCAAAATTACACGGTCCACTTTTCACCTACATTTATTAGAAATTATTGTACATTCAGGTTTTCCACCGCATGTGGACACCCGAGAAACGCAGCATTTCATCTGCAGCCGCTTTAATAATAGCATCTTTTAATTCGGCACATCGAATTTTCATTTTACAGCGCTACCTTTTCCAGAGTGTTCGCCGAGTGCTCGCTCGGATACTCGCGTAGCGCGAATCAAACAAACGGCTTAACCTCCTTTTCTCATTGCACTTGGACGAATGGGACGCGCGCGTTTCCGACACGAGAGCCAAATAGTTCCCGTAGAATAACAAGTGGGGTTTTGGGAGCAAAGCCCCGTCGAAAAGTCCGCGCAAAAGAAAGAAAAGAGAAAAAAAGAAAGATAAACAAGGTCCGAGTAAGGATAAGAGGAGAAGGAAGGACTGCCAACAACACGAGACGTCGACTCGTGTTTCGCGCAGGCGAAAATGAAGCCTCGGCGCACCTGCCCGACACCGTTTCTCGCGGTTCTTCTCGTCTCGAAGGGGCCCCAATAATCCTCAGGTCATCGCATCGCATCGTCGGTGCCTCGCCCGGGACGCACTCCGGGTTCCCGAGGATGCGCTCGGACCGGGACAGGAGTCCGCGGTGGAAAACTCACGAGCAAAACGGGAAAGGCGCTCGCTTAAAGCTCGGGGGGTGGGGGGAGCGGACGCGAGCAGACGAGATCGCGCGACTGGGTGACAGTGGCTGGTTTGCTGATTTACTTACAGGAGGCTCCTCTGCAGCGAGAACATGGTGGCCGAAGGGCGAGCGGACCAGGAGCTCGGACCACGAACCAGCTGATTCCTTACACTCGCCTTCTTCCTTCCCTTCTTCCTTCCTTCTTCCTTCCTTCTTCCTTCCTTCCTTCCTTCCTTCCTTCCTTCCTTCCTTCCTTCCTTCCTTCTTGCCTTCGTTCCGCTGGCCTCTGGTGGCCTCTCCTTTCTCTTCTGGGTGTTAGTTCACTGCGCGCGCGCCCTGCCTCGCCGTTCGCCGTGTTGTGTTATCGCTAGCGAGCGAGCGAGCGAACGCGCGCGTGAGGGGCGCGGGGGGACGGGGGCTAGGGCAGGCGGACAGCACCGCGGGCACGGGCACAAAGAGCAAGACAAAAAATACAACAGTTGCGACGGCCTCGGCACGTCTATCGCGACTGCGCGCGATTCTGTACTGCAGCCGCTTCTCCGAGTTTCCGAGTTACGAGAGCAGACGCGGACGCGGCCAATGCGCACCAAGGAGCAAAAGAGCCAGACCGACTCTCCGTCTCTATCCCTGGCTTTCGTATCTTTCCTGGCTCTTTCGTGGCTCTTTCGTGGCTCTTTCGTGGCTCTTTCCTGGCTCTTTCCTGGCTCTGCCGCACCTATAATTAGGCCTCCCACCCTCTCACCTCACCCCCGCGTGACGTCACCCGCCGCCGACCGACACGACGGACACCGACGCGAGGAGAGGATCACTTTCGGTTGTTTGGCTTTTCGGAGGGATTTTCACGCCGTTTCTCGGGCGATTGATTCCCCCGACGATCACCTCGGGGAGTGCGTGCAGAGGTGATTATCGCCGAGTCCAATCGCCTTGAAATACTCGCCGAATATCGACGAGATCAACGCCGATGCACTTGTTTTCACCCGAGACCGTTTATTATTACGCGTTACAGCCGATCTATTATTAAGCGCCGAGTCAACAATGCGCAAACGTCGCTCGTCCATTGCAAAAAATTTACCTTTTTGTGTGCTTTTCACACAAACGAGGGCTTAAGCGGAAAACAATCGTATTTTCCATTCGAGACATTCCTCCTCTGCCTCTCGGAATAACATTAGCCTTTTAATTGGATAAGTACAAACAATAAATTCGCATAATATTTTAAATTAGATAATTTCCACGGAATATGGTATGCGTGACCGCTAGACTGTCATTGCTAATGCATAACCGATGCATTCATTCTCCAATACCTTTGTTCTTTTTTAATAAATTTTTTTGTACATTTGGAATTGCTTGGATTTCTGAGAAGTCAAATAACAAATATTGCATAATATTTAGTTTTTATTTATTATCAGTTATAAAAAAAAAAAAAAAAAAAAAAAAAAAAAAAAAAAAAAAAAAAAACCATTAGTCAACAATTTGTGGCTTTTCCTTTTTACGCTAACCTAATTTTTTGTATTATTTAACGGGATGTAATAACTATCAGGCCACGCATATATTTTGTATTGCTCCTACTCATTGCCCACCTTCACTCCAACTATCAGTTATTTTTATTTTTCTTGCTGTATTGTATTTGTTACGATTTTTTAAATGCATATTTTGAATTTATCTACATTTAAACCACACGAATAAATTCTTTTCGCTTTTAGGTAAATGGCTTATTGATAACCACCTCTTCTACTATTGCTAAATTTAACAATCCTGTATAACTTTTTTAAACAACTTTTTTTTCTGGCAACAATATAAACGTTACTTATGCATATTATTATTTTGATATATATGAATTAAAAACTTTTTTCATGATTTTACACAATGACTATTTTCATTATGTGTGATGAAACATTTGTTTCATCATACATAATGTTCTTCTTTTTAATTTGTGACAATAATTTTAATTCACTTATTTGTTTGTAGAAATTGAGGGCACACAAAAATTTTAATAAATACAGTGACACATACGTCTACTGATTTTTTTATTATTGAATTAAGTAAATTGAAGCAATGGGGGAAAAAACAAATATATTTATAAATCAATTTTCTGTTATTTTATTTTTTGTCGTCGAAAAAATAATTATCATTTATATTTATTAAAAAAATTTATAATTTATGAATATGAAGGTTACATATAATTACACATATATTACATTATATTAACAAACATTTGTTTTGAAAGACTATCTGAAAATAATAGACTCCAACGAATCCGAAATATTAAGACACATTCTTCCAATATACTTCATTCTAAAGTTAATTAGAAGATATCGAAATGTCATTAATCATAATATTATTAATATTAAAAAAAGAGCTTACCGGTATTGAATCGTTGAGTAGTAAATTTGACCTACTTCGAGTTTTACTGATGGGCGCAGTTCGATGTACTTTGACGTAATAAGATGCAGTATAACAGAAATGTTTTTTTATTAAACAAATTACATTTATTCAAATATTATAAGAGAAATAACAGAATTTTATTTCATTAAAGAATTTGTTTTAAAAACCATTTTATCTATTATAATAAAATTAATCGAACCTTAATATATTGTAGGATATTGTAAAATATACATGTATAAGAATATAAAAATTTTGTTTGTTTATAATAGTAAATTATATATATATATATATATATTATTAATTTGTTAATTTAATATCAATCAAAAACTAATTTGTATTATTAATTGTTATTTTTTATTCACTGATATGTATAAATATTAAATAGTGAAATTTTGTTGTAAGAATGTGTTGTAAATTCTGTTTTAAATTTTTAATTTTTGTTTTTAATATTATTTACACTTCATATGAAGTAAAATGTATATGTTATATAGCTACTAAACTACACATACAAAATACGCAAATTTATAATTAATAATTCAAATCTATTAAAATAATCTTAATAATTATTCAATTTTATTTTATTTTATTATTTAAAAAATATTTAAGTAATATCGTCAAAATTAAACTTAAAAAAAAATTACAATTAAATTTATTTAATAATGATGATAATGAAAGCCATTGATTTTTTGGATTATTATTTTATTTATTATCTTTAGTATAGCATATAAAAACTAAAATTTAAACTATTAACCTTTTAATTATATAATGCTATATATATATATACATAAAACAACTTATTTTAATAAAAAAACTTGTACAGTTTACTTTATTCGATAATTATATTTTTTCTAAAATATTATAATAATATTATCTTTTAACAGTTGCAATAGCGTACATGTGATAAAGAAAATACAGTGTTAATATATAGAATTTAATTATATATATTTTTAATGTATTTTCAGTAAAAATTACCAAAAAATGCACAAGGTAAGGCACAAAATAACAGAAATTATTATAATGAATATTATCAATTATATAAAACATTAACTAATGATATTAATAACAAGTAAAGAATAATAATATTAGTAATATATTAATTAAAGATTAATAGGATTTTTTAAATAATAAATAAAAGTATTACTAATAGGTACAAGAGAATAGAGGAATAAAAAAGTTATTGATAAATATATGCCATGCATGATTTTATTTGATTAAATTATTAAATTTACTATATATTTTTTTACAAATAATATTAAAACAAAATTTTTTCTTTTCTCCTTTTATAAAAATTTATATAATGAATCGTATTACTTATATTTTAGGTCTAATTCAATAATGTTTTAAAATTTAATCTTAAAAATACAAATTAATTACGTTTTTCAAATATATAAATATAATTTTATTATCTATAATTTAATTTTGTAAATAATAATACTGTTAAACATTAAGGAATAAAATAATTTATTAATAATGAGAATATTTTAATTTGACTAATTAGATCGTTATAACTTTATTTGGAGATGATAGTAAGTAAGACTTAAATATCAAGAAAATTATCATAGAGGATGAAGGAGATAGAGAGAAGAGGAGCAAAATGAGTGGAATTAATTGATTAATAAATTTTAATTATGTACAGAAAGTTGTATATAAATAGAAAGAGTACTTATAGAAAAAATAGATAAAAGTGTAGTATTTAAAATGACAAGGTAAGTTATAATTTATGTGAATGTACTTATACATAATTATATTTAAAAATAACAGTAGAAATATAAAAATATGAAAAAAAATTATTATTTAAAATAAACTATGAATAAGTAATTCAAATTTTAAAACTAATGTATAAAAAAATATAATATATGTAGAAAAAATATTGTAATATTATCATTTTAAAAAGCAGGCAAATTTATGAAGTAATTAAAAATTAACAATGAGTTCCATTCGACGAGAAAAAACTGTAATTACAAGAATAGGAAAATGGTTTATAAATTCAAGAAATAGAAAATCTTTAACGATGAATGTTATATTATTCTCAAAGTCAATATTATATAATCAATAGTAAATTTAGATATATTGTTTTTCGTGAATGTACTCGTTGCAAGTGTAGATAAAAAATTTATTACTAACAGTTTTTGAGTCAGAGCGAAAAAGATCTAGTAATTTGTAAGTGTCAGTTAGAAAGTATACATTAATATTAATAAGACAGAGAAAGATATACTTGCATTTATCGTGGAAATTATGAAAAAAAGATTGAACTGTAAAGGATTGAAATAGCCGCATTATTATTTTAAAACTACGAAGGGTGTCAGAAAAGTACCTAATGTGACGGGTAGATGGCGAAACTAATAAAAAATCCATATAATTTATAAGAAATGTCAATATTATAAAGCTTAACTTAAAAATTTCATCACATTATGTCATTTGAATAAAAAATAGATTATGATATTAAGTCATGTTTTTTTTTAATAAGAAGGACTTATCTTAAAATTAAGAATGAAAATCGACAAGGATATTGTAATAAATTTCATTTCTTACCTGTTACTAGATTTTATAGCAAATAAAATTTTAGAAATAAGTAAAATAGTGTAAATTAATGATTTATTCATTCAAAACATTTGGAAATCTGTAAATTTAATTAAAAATCAAAAATTTTTAATAAATAACCAATAAAGATTCACAGTATTATGCCGAAACTGTATACTGGTTTTCAAATAACGATAATAAGATAAAAGATAAATATGGAATAAAAAATGTAAATAATATTAAATTTAAATTAAAAAATAAAACAGATTGTAGATAACATAGATAACCAACCAAAATAATAATATAAAACTATAAATAATAATAAACATAAATAATTAATAATAGTTAATTGAATTAATTAAATATTGGAATAAACAATATTATTAATAGTAATAATCAGTAAATTATAATAATTAATTATAATCATACTAATAATAATAATACCTATTAAGAATAAGTAATAATAATAATAATAATAATAATAATAAGTAATAATTGTAGCTTATTAATAAGAACTAATAAAATGCCAAAAACTATAAAAATTTCTTTCAAAATTACGTAATAATCAAAACTATTGTAATAATTAAAATATTAATAATAAGCTCATTGATTTTTAACATAAAAATTAAACAAATACACAAAAATATAATTGATATAATTAGAATAAATATAAGTAAATATAATAAATATAAGTATATATAATAAATATAAGTGAATATAATAAATAAGAGTAATAATAATCAAATACATAATAATAATGCCAATATGAAAACTAAACCCGATGGTATAGTACTCAAAACCAATAATATTTTTAAAGAAAATAAAACTGAAAGTGAAAATACTACTATCTTTCTTGCTTACACTAATTGGGAAATATTTATAATGCTAAAAAAGTTTCATAGGTACAGGTCCAGACTTAACCTGTAGAAACGATTATCTGAAAAAGGGAGTATCTAAGTAAGGGAAATTCCTAAACATGAAAACATAGACAAAAAATTTATATGTAAACTTATATGTAAAGAAAAGTATATTAAAATAGATCATATCAAGCCTTTTTAAAATATACCTGGGATATTTGCACATCATTTTCATACGTCAAATGACGCAATAATAACACCAACATATATTTAAACACCTTTTTAATAAAACAATATTAATAATTATAAATTAAACTAATAAAAATAGATTTTATCAAGTTCATAATCATTAAACATAAAAATCTAGTTTATAAGAAATATCAAAATATGTTTATATAATAAGAAAATTCATAAAACTGTTCACTCGATGCACACCCTTTGTTATATAAATTCATTATTTTACATTAATAAACAAACTAAACTTACCAACAAAAATTGTAACGCATTGAGTTGAACTAATCTGATCAATAATATAAAATAAAAAAATGACACTTTTATTGAATTCAAAATAAATAAATAAATGTTATTGATACACTTAGTAAATATTAAAATATTTAAATGCGACAAAAAATGTAGAGAAAATTTATATTAATTAATTAATTTTTACAGTATTAAAGAAAATAAAAAATTTATTCTGATTTTTCCCGGAAAAGTTATAAAGTTTCCCTCTTTTCCCATACACTCTGTACCTTTAAAAAACTATAGGAAGGGAGGAAAAGCTACAAGGGCAGTTTTTTGTGATAATTTTAAGACTGTACGATCTTGCCACTTTACTGGACTTTCTTTCCCTGTAGATGTTGTCTACTGTACAGATTTTCATTTATTCACCCACAACCAATTGTATTTTCTAATCATCGCTGCAAAAAAAAAAAAAAAAAAAAAAGAAATAAAATGTATTGAAACCAATTATTAAATATTTTGATATTTTTATACGTTAATTATAAATACATACCATATTATTCAAATATATATTTAAATACACACTTTCAATTCTTATTCTCGGTATTTGTATTTCGTATTTTTACATTTCACAATTTCTATATGTATTTTGTAAATATTTTATAATATATATATATATATATATATATTACACTAAAATATTTTTACAGATATTGCATGTTTTATATAATTTTACATATATAAATATGTATAAATATTTTTAATTTAGACCACACCAAGATATTTTGGTCACAAAATTCATAAATCGAAATGATTAAGGTTTTATTATTATAAAATATAACATATGCATAAAAAGACTAATCGGTAAAATCATAAAAATTCTAATAAAAAATCTATATTATAGGAATGATAAAATAAATGGGAAACATAATTTATCATCTGTTTTTTCTTATATTTATATACTAGATATATATTAATTATTCGTTTTAATAATTTTAATTTTTGAAGATTGATAAAATTTTGTTATTATATATAAAATCAAATTTTTTTATGAATTAAATTATGTTAAATCCATAGTAATAATTAATAATATTTCAAAATTATAATGTAATATATATTAATATATCTTTTGAAGCAATGATTTTTTAAAATATATTTTCAGACTTCCTAGAATAAAAATAAAAATAAATGCAAAATCTGCGTTTTAAATCTTTTGAGCACCAAAGTCATAAATGGATACCAAATAATATAGATTTTTTGAGTTTGTATTTTTTTTTTTAAATTTTAATATTTTATGGAAAATAAAAGAAAAAATAACATAAAAAACATTAAATCTATTTCCAATTTTATTTTATTCATGAGAGTAAATATTTACAATGTTAAGATTTAATTGAATTAAAATTATCGAAAGGAAAAATTAGATAAAATACATACACTTCACAAATTTGAACTTTTTGTTAATAATATTAAAATTAAAATAATATCATTTAAAAAATAAATTATTTATCAACTTCATAATGATTTTTATATAATAATATTTGTAAATTGCAATATTCACAGTCAATAATAATTGATAAATTTTTATATAAAATTGATCGGATAAAGTGAAAGTCATAAACTGTAAATGTTCATTTTCCTAATTATTTACATATTCATTTTATTGTATAATTTATTGTAAATTGGGTTATAGTCTCACTTTGTTAAGAAAGAATTATATAATTATTATATGTCTATGTATCATTATTAAACAAAATTTAAATTGAATATTCGAGTTTACGTATGCTTCGACGTACGCCAAGACAATGCATATGCTCTATCTCTTTTTTACTCTCAGAGCTAAACAACGACATTTATATAAAAAAGGATAAATATAAAGTTTTTCAAAACTTTCAAAAACTATTTTAATTTTTTGTTTAACTAATGTTATATAATATGATATAGATTCACTTTATTGAATAGTAAATAATACTATTTATTTAATTTATATTATAATTTGGAATAAACGCAGAGAGTTACCATGTTATAACTAAATTAAAGGAATTGATTTATTTATTAAAAATATAACAATATTTAAGTTCTTTCCGATCTAAAAAGAATATTATTGAATAATAGAATTGAAAAATTTTTATATAGAGAAGTATTAAATAAAGCAAAATATAAATTCAATAATTTATTGGTTTTGAATTTTAAAAATGTGAAAAATACAATTATGTAAATAAAGCTATATGAAAAAAGGTGAAGTAAAAAAATAATCAATTTTAATTACATAGGTAATAATTCACTTTTTAAAATTTTTAATTTTTAATTAATTTTTGATCAATTGAATAATTTTAATGTATTGTTTTTTATTATTTATAAAATAGGAAGGTATTTAAATTTTATTTCGTATAATAGATTTTAGTTGTACACTGCAAACTAAATAGAACTTTAAATAATTTAATTGGATATTTTTCATTTTTGAAGAATAGTATACTTTATCATTTTTAATAGTGATATCAATCGGTAATGTATTTTTTCTTTATTATTTTGAATTTAATTATCATTTTTTTTTTGTATAATAATTATAGAATTAGGGTTTGAAAGTAAAATTGTCCAACATGATTACAATTTTTTATTTTAAAATATATGCTAAATTTTTAATAGTAATATTTTTAATTTAGTTATCATTTTTAAATAAATAGGATTATTTATTAAATATGATGTAAAACTCTTATTTTATAAATCACTATAATTACAAAAAAATAATGTACAAAAAATGCACGTTAAAGATTGAGAAAAATATTACAGCTATTTTTTTAATTTTTTTTTTTTATTTCTAATATATTCGTATACATATAAAAACGCCTTTTTATAGTACTATAGTGATTGACTCAGTTTTATTATTAAAAAAACTAATTATTATTTAATTTATTGATAATGTAAATTTTATTAATAATTGTAGGATTTTTCACAATTGTATTTTACATAATTATTGGGTTATTAATATATTTATATTTTAAAAATAAATGAAAATTCTTGAAGGTGCTTGCTGCTTTGATTTTTTAAATATTTTATTAATAGTGTTTCAAGAATTAAGAGTTTTTGTTTCGATATTGGTCATTTTCATAAGTTTACGTATGTATAAATGTATAATATATATTTCTAAAACGTAGAAAATTAAAATAATTCAATTTATAAATTGTAAGTAATTTAGACCATTCAATGTTATAGTTTATATTTAGTTTACTTTCGATGTTATTATATACAAAATGCCTTCACTAATTATAGCTTTCATATATGTGTTACATTACTTAATTATCAATTACTAATTATACGTAGTCATTAGTATTACATTATATTAATTAAAACTTTCAAGATTAATTCAGTCGACCCTTTATATATTGTACAAAAATTTACATTCTGTATGGTTTTCATTCTAATGAGTCAAAATAATATCGCATTGATTCGTAAATTTTTTTTTTCGAAAAAAATTGAAATTAGCAATAACAATTAATAAATATTGAAATTTTTTCTTTTTTTGTGTAGATTTTTAAGAATATGATGAAGCATTAAAGACAATAATCATTTTCATAATCTTTTACATAAATGGTGAAAGTAGTTCTTACATTAATGTGAACATATAATTTATTTGAATAAAACTAGTATAATATGGCCATTTATTCCATTAATAAAAATTATAATATCAACACATCGATATTTTGGAAAAAACCTTTGTTATTGTAATCAAGGCTAAACCACGAAATTACAAACAAGTTGTAATTTTATTCTTGTAGTAAAATTATTTATCAATACTTAATATATCATTCCTTCTGTTATTATGTATACATTTTTATAAATTCGTTGCAATATTATATTTATTATTTAATTATTCTTTATATTAATTTATACGTGCAATTAAGCTACTTATTATCTTACCAATTTACATGGGAAAATAGTTAATTTAATCTTATACATTTTTATAAAATTTATTTATGAAAAAAGTAAAATATTTTAATAATATTTATTTTATTTTTCATAATTTCATAAACAAATTTTCTACGATGATTAGATCTATTGCTTTTATGGTGTATATACTAAAGACTTTCGAATTTTTTTTTCATAAAGTACTCAAATAAACACAAAAGATAACAATTTTTTATAATAGACATTTTAATAATATTTTGATTTGCATTATTAATAAATCACTATGATTAATAAAGATTATATTAATTTAATTTTTGATTGATTAAATTTTGAAAAATTGAGACAAATATTTCGAATTAATCGATTTAATTATTATTTAAATATTTGTAACATTAAAAATAATAACAAAATCATAAAAGTCATAATTTAAAATTTCGTAGGTATTTTACGAATACGCGATTTCATGAAAAAAAAAAAAATAATAAGAATAATTAAATCTATGTATATACAATAAATAAACAATAAAATAAAATAAAATTAGACCAATAAACATATTAAAGAAAAATTTTTTAGAAAATTGTTAATGCAAAATGTGCGAGATGTTATAGCGTCGGTTATCCCCAAAGACACACTTATTTCTTGTTATTCATCGACATCATTTTTATTTTACATTTTTTATTAGCATTTTTGTCATCTTTACACTTACACATTTCTAATATTAAAAGTATTTACTTCATCGAGCAGTCATTAAATTATTAAATTTTAAAAACGAAACATGCGCTTATTTTTTATGGGGTATATCTGACCCATTCGTATAAATCACGGGCTAGTGTTTAATTATATGAAATTACGCTCATCTTTGACTCTAGATTTAGTCGGTTTGAGTCCAGAGATTAAAAAGTAAGATCAATTGCGTTATCGTAAATCTATTTAGATTATTTATCCAACTGAGATAGCTCTGCCCTTTTTTTAGAGATTTAATCAGACGTATGTGTGTGTTTCGATAGGAATTGAGCGAGGTAAAGAATTACCTTTGAGTATTAACTACCATCTGAAGATTCACCTTGGGTATCAGTTTGCACATTAATCGTTCTCAATTTTTCATTGCTCATATTATTTTCCACAGGTCTACAGCTCACACCCATTCAGCTGTCTAAGCTTTAATGATAGCGGTTTGTTTACACACGCATTGATTCTCGGCCATCAATAGATCGATCGAAGCGATATTGCATTTTTTTTAGATAACACGGCATGCTCACGTGAGCTGTAATCTCTCAGTGCTCCGCATTACAATTTTACATGTGACTTCTTTTTTATTTATAATAAATCCGCTAAAAATATTTTTTCCTAAAGTATAATTTAAAGGTTCTATTAATTAACAGTCCCCGTATATTCAATGTTGGTCTATTTGTCTTTCCTGCTAGATAATCTACTCAAGCCTTTTGTCACTTTTATTTCTTTATTTGTTGCACAAGATATATGAGTCCCGAAACATAAGTTTTTTCGTCGTTAAACGTTATTCCCACATACTTATCTGCGTCTTAATAGTAGACTTTCGACTCGACTGTCGTCTTTATCAACGTGACTACGAGTGTTTTCAAGTTACAATAACTCTTTCTTTTGTAAAGTAAATACCAATTTGTGGAATAATTATAATCAAGCATAAATATCTAATAATAATAATAACAAAAACAGAAGCAACAACAACAATAATAATGATGATATTGATGATGATAACAAGTTATGTCCTGTAATTTTTTTATATTAGTATAAAAATTTTTTTTATGAATGGACAATTATATTGAATAAATATGAAACACAACTAATGTCACTTTTTATCGTCTAAAAAAAGTATTATGATATAGTCGATTGATAGATTAAAAGTATTAACCGTTTATCCATGTATATTGGTCAGACAAAACGTAGTGTAATTACGTGTATAAATGAATATTAAAATTAAAATAAAATACAAAAATTATTTTCATTATTAAACTATTAAATTATTAAACATTGTACATTTAAAGTAAATAATAAATAATTAATAGATAATAAAACATGTAAAATTTGAATATACAGTGTAACCATTTTCTTAGATTTATGATTATCATGCAATAAGTAGTAATATAAATTGAATAGTTATATTTTATAACTTTTTTATTTCAAAGCTAAGCTGTGCGATGTTTATTGTTCCCTAATTTGATTCATTTTATTTTAATTTATTTCAAGAAAATAATATTATAATTTTACCTGTTTATAGTATATTTTCAAAAAATATTTGTTTGTAATGAAGCCATGGAAGCTTTTTATCAAAACGTCGGCATTTTCATATTACATATACTCTCTTATCATTACATTAAAATCAATTGTTGTACCATAGTATACCATTTTATTACATTAAATAATTAATTAAAATATTTTCATAATAGTTTTTTGGAATTTTTAACTTAGAAATTTTTATTCTGAGAACATTTTCGTTTATCATTTTTTATATGTAGATATACAGAAATCTAGACATTAAAAATTAAGAAAATTGTTAACATCTGCAAATGTGACGTTGTGCCAGTGGTTATACCATAGTTTTTCATGTGAAATCTTCATGAACCATAAGCTTGAATAATCAGAAGTAGCACAAGTACTTGTACCAATGAATAACCTGCCAAAAAATTTAAAACAAAATAAATAAATGTATAAATTTATGTTTTTATATATAAGAACATTAAAGACTATAAAGTATTGACAAAAGATAATTATAGAGTATAAAAATTTTATGTTTACAATTGAACTTAAAAGCTTTTTTAATACAGTTGAATATTGAAGTTTATATTAATTTTATAATTTTACTATTTTTATCAAAATGGTTATACCTAGATAATTAATTGATTAATATATTTTTATTTCAAACCTATGAAATTCTTTTAAAGAAGCCAAATTAGAAATGAAAAATATAAATTTAATAGTACTTTTCAATGCAATAATATATTAGTACATAATAGAATATAGAAGTATAAAAACCATCTCATTTTAACAAGTTTATAGGATACTTCAATTTTTAATTTTCAAATAATAATCGATATATTAAATATTTTCAATATACGATAGGTTAAACAATACATTAAATACAAAAATAATATGAAATAATAAATAAATAATAATTAAATAATAAATAAATTTTAGAGTTTAATGGAAATCAAAAATTGTATTAAAAAATAAAAATTATTTTTTAATACGATAATAAAGAAGAATAGATGAATTATTTTGAGATTTGAATTAATACTATACAGAAATATAAAAAAAAATACATATATTAGTAGTCTAAAGTTTAAAATATGATTTTTTTAAATACAATTACCCAGTAAAAATTATCTAATGAATATTAAGTTAAATTTATAACAAAATAGTTATAATTATTAAAACGAAATATAAAATGATAAGATTAAAAGTGTAAAAAATGTGTCACCTATTAAATAAAATTTAGCGATAATTTTGTGGAAAAGATAGTAAATTAAATTTACACATAATAATTAAAAATAATAAACAAGTCAGTCTGTATAAAAACTTCTTAGTTTAAAAACAAATAAAATAAAATAAAAAAGTTATTGGCTTTTAATGTACTAATAACTTGGATAAATACCTACAGATAATATATACTTCATAGAAACTTTCAACATCTAGTAATAAATGAGATATTTATAGCATGTTAAAAGATAAGTTAAAAAAATTATTGAAATCTAAATTAAAAATTAATAATATAAATATGCTATACTTAACTTTATAAAAATAATTATGTTATTGAGATTTAGTACATACCGGCTGTAAATTAGCTTTCTAATAAAAAAATCTTATCTTATTGACTATTTGAATTTAAAAAGTATTAAGATTATTTTCAAAAATAAAATTATCTGAAGACAAGAGACTTCAATGAAAAAATGGGTAGAAGCAAGAATCTGAAAGGAAAAATTATCTAGAGAGTAACATAGAATAACTCAAAATATGAAAAAAGTAACCAAAAATTAATAACTTAATATTATAAAGACTCTTAACTCTTATTTACAAATATTTATTTTAAAGATTTATTAACCTTAATAATAAATTAAATTTTAATTTGTATTTATATATATATATACATTTGCATAATTCATGAAATAAATATATTTAATATTTTGCAATCAATGAAAATGTTTTTGTTTTTATTTATTTCTGAAAAACGTACAAAATCAATTCACAAATAATTATATATTATTTTATTAATTAAATAATTATTATAAATTTATATACAAGATATATTTTTTTACTATCCTTACAATAGATCTGTTTATATTCATACATGTACGCTAATGCTAAAGGTAATATTTTAAATAATTAAAAAATGATTGTTATTTAATCAAATATTACTATAGTAAATTATTTATTATTTACATGTATTATAAGTTTAAATAACTTGTTAATTTCTTACAACAAATAATACTACAGAAGCGTAAATTCAGGATTTCAGCAAATGTTAAAATGTAAACTAAAAAAAGATCAACAAATAATTTGTTTTTACATTAATCTTCTTTAATTCAAACTTTTCTTAAATTATAAGAAAAAATTGCTAGATTTGAAAAAGGAAAAAAATAGTGAGAACTAATAGTGAAAATTATCTCTCCTCCCTCTTGAGATAGTCCAAATGTCCTGGTTTCGTGATTGGGTGGGAAGTCGAGCGTTCGATAAGTGTTCGAGGCGACGCAGCAAGGTATTCCTGATTGTCCAGGGAGTACCCTGATGGCGTCGTCGGAAGCTGTTTAAGGAGGAAAAATTCGGGCATGCGGGGAGGGCGGTTCAGTTTTCTGTGCGGGGCTAGCTTCTCAGCTGCGCACCTTTTGTCGGAGGTCCAGGTATCGGATGAAGAGCTGATGGATGCATTGACTCCCCTGGACTCCCCGGAGGACTGTGCGCCCTTACGTATGGTATTGTTCGAAGTAACGGCGGCTGCGTCGAGCACCGAGCCGCTGAGCAAGGTGGTACTAGGGTTGGTGTACCGGGCCCTAGTGTGTGGCGTCACAAGGGATGTTTTTTTATTGACGCGGGCGTCACTCTTACACCTTATTGATGGTGGTGACTCATCAGGCTTTGGTCAGATGTTCCATGTTAAACACATTTATCTTCTACCAGTTTCTTTTTCAGAATATCCAGACCCTGCTAAGGAGTTTTGGATAGCACAGTTTATTTCAAACCACCAATCGCCTTCCAACCGGTGGTATGAATCGTATCTCCTGGACCTCCACCGGACTTCCTCGAGTTTCGCCTCGCTTCGATCTCTGATGTCTTTTCCAATGGAGGTATAGAAGTCGCCGGGATGGAAGGTGGAGCAGTTGTTTCTCTTGTCACAGTGGGTTATGGCGGGCGCGGCTCACTGATACTTGGAAACAGCGCTCGTTCCTACTCGGTAGATCTGTGAGGTCCTACTGGGTCTCACGAGCTGGAGGCACGATCGAGGTTCGCCCCGAGCTCTTGTGTGCTCCCCGAGAAGTTCTTGTCAAGGGAAGTATCAGGATATTTCTGTTTTCCTCTCTTCCTCCTGGGAAAGGTGATTTACTGGCCCGCCGTTAAGTCGGAGCAGGAGATTCTACTCCGACATGGGATACCGTTTAGTGTCCGTGTAGAAGTGCTTGTGTTGTATGACAACACTGGTTACGGTGGGTCGTCATGGGGTCTTCGAGCATCCCGGTCTTCTGGGCCAGTGAATTATGAGATTTTTGCTCTCATTCTTTATTTCCGTTTTCTTTGCTCGATTGTTAACAGCAAAGAAATGAATAAATTCTTCTGTCATTGGATTATTTATCTTTATTTCGAAAGTAACTTCGTCGGTTAACTTTTGATGTCGCAATTGTCGTAGTGCAACAATCTGGTTATCGGTGCTCATTAGCTGAGAAGGTTTTGACTGTACCAAGCGGGTGTATCAGTTCCTTTTGATCCTCTGAGGAGGAAAGACGTGCTCGGGAGAGAGCGTTGAACGTACGAGTTTTAGGGTGTACATGGGGGTTCGCCACCTCCTGGTGACGAAAGCGTCTTTGCCGATAAAGATATCGGGGAAGACTTTCGTCATCTGGATTTCGGGCCGGTCTGTTAAAATATTGCAGTCGGCTCACGATCCGTTTTCCAAGTTTACGAGGGGGCGGGCTAACAATTTTTTGTCAATAGCCCGTCCTTCCCGCAAAATGAATAAAATCTTTTTGTAGCACTTGGATAATCTCCACATTGCTTGCAACACTAGCAGTACTGCTTCTGATTGTACGGTGTGGCGCGATTCTCGGATGTTTCAACAGTGACAATGTTTTTGTTTTTCTTATGATTCCAAAGACCTATAACCAGATGTTCCATTGCCTGTACTAAGTTTAAGAACTCGTGAGGTTCACGACATGAGTGTAGATATACTTAAATATATTAAACATATACAATACGAATTCGACCATTGCATAGTGCAGTGGCATCCCTCCCGTACGAAGACTTTGAATGCTAGTTTCGCGGCCTGACGACACAAAAAGAAACTCAGACGTAGAGATAAGCGCTGAGATTCATTCACGGGAAAATTTGTACTTAATTCCCCCCTCATATTTTTTTATTAATTAATAATATTATATATATATATATATATATATTATCTTATGTTGTAAAATATTTGTCTTTGTATGTTAACTTGCTATTAAACCCGTTATTAATAAATGATATAATTGGTTTAATTAATATTTAATCACATCACCCGTTTACTTTTATGATTATTGATAAATAGTGTACTTGGTTTTTTTTATATAATGCTTAATTACGCCGTCTGTATTTCTTGAATTATATCGAGTCACGTCGGTAAAATTTAAGGAATTTTTTAACCTAAAATTTATTATTAAAAGCCATTTTATAAACCTAATTTCCGTAGTACTCTTTACGAGATTATCTCACTCCGTACCTGATCCACTCGCGAATTCAGATGCCAATGAGTTTTATTATGGTGGGAGGCTTACCTTTACGTTACAATAGTTATTTGTTATATATAATTAAAGATATGCTAGTATTTTTTAGTGAAATATGTACAAGTATAAAGAATATATTAACGATTACTATACATATTTTTAATTATGAAACCAAAATAATTGCTATTATTAATTAATATATAAATTTAATCTTAATTATGTAAGAAAATTTTATATATATATTATATGATAATTAAAACTTGAATAAATTTGCATACAACACTACGAATAAGCAATCGAATAGCTAACAGCCGAGTATGTTTTTATAAAAAAAATTTATTTAAAGTCAACGTTGGATAATTATTTTATGTATAAAATGTAATTTTTAATGAATAAATAAATATATAAATCAATATATGCCATTAATAATTTTATATTTAATGATTTATATTAATTAAAAAAATTATATCATTAAAAAATTATTAATTATTTAATTTTTCAAATATGAAAATTGGTTAACAGACAATATGGTTGTGACTAAAATGAAGCCTAAAGTAATTAAAAAGTACAAATATATATTATTCAATAATTTTTTATATATTATATTAATAAATTAAATTAAGAGGACGTTTATTTATTTTTTTAAAGTTGTTATTAATAAAACATCGATTTTTTAAAATATTTTATAATATAAGTTTTATTTTAATAATATAAGATATACAATATGAATTATGTGTTTTTATTTACTAATAAATAATGGTGATTATAACTAGATTTTTGTTATTTAATATTTATTTTTTTTCTATATTTTATGTATTATTAATCCTTTATTTTGATATAATTAACTCTTTTTTTGTATTAATATTGTGTAGGTTTATTACTGTCATTTAGTATAAATAGTGTAAACCAATTGAAACGTGTAATTTTTTTTTTTCATCGCAAGTGTTTATCGGTTATTGAAAATAATCCGAGATTGTTTTGAAATGATTTAGGTTTACATGCGATTAAAATATAAATTTTAATTTATAAATGCTTTAATTGAAAATATACTTACAACACTTGAATGCGGTATTTGGTGGAGTTTTCAACATGTAATTTTCTTCTTCGTTAATGAAGATGTAACTAGCATTAAAACCAGTTCCATCAAGACGATCGTTGCTCTTAAATGTCACTCGAAAAAAAGATCGATCAGACTCAACATCAAATTCTTGTAGTTGACCGCAATGTCGAGAATACTTTCGATCTCTAGATAAATAATTCGAGAAATCGACATAATCACTTGCTGATGTAGCATCACAACTATAACACGTAAACAAATGGTTGATTTTATATTTTCTTGTAGAAGATTTTTAAAATTTTTAGGACATTCTAATCACCTAAAATTTTATAAAATTGCTATATAAAATATCTATACAATGTACAAAAATTGTTCAATAGTTTATTATTTTCAAATACTTTATTTATTTTTTATAATTTTTAAATTAAAAACTTTTATATATGAATAATATATTATTAAAAATATTATAAAAAATTTTCAATATTAATAAAATCTTACTAATATAATTAATATATAAACATTTTTGCAGAAAAAATTTTTAACATCTTCACATTTTTGGTTTTTATATTATAATAATAATTCATTTTATATCTTTATTATTTTATTTATTTTTAAATTATTATTTGAGCATTTTCAAGCTCTTCATGTTTTCAAATTCAAACTTAGTCTTCATCTTCATTCCATAGTTTTGTTTATTAATATGTCAAGTACAACCACAATTACTGAAAATATACGTGGTATTATAAAAAACAATTTGAAATTTTATCCGTTTTAAACTTTTCTATCATTAATAAAATTGTTTAAATTATAATTTATTATTAATACATACTTACATATTTATTTATAGACATATTAATATTAATGAATTAAACACATTTAATATTTACATTGTCAAGATATTTTTCATCATTACAATCATAAAAATTATAGAAAAAATATGAATCGAAAAATAATTGCTTATGTTTTCACATAAAATGTTCTTAATATTAAGAAATATTTAGTAGTACTTTATATTTACACACGCATACATTCAGATATGCATTTATTAAAGTATATATTATAAACACTATAAATATGTACACTGTTCTATCAATTATCTAAAGAGTTAAATTTAAAATATTTCTGTATTTTTATAGGAATTTATCAAAAAATATTTTTAAGGAATAATTTTATATAATCAATTAAGTTATCTTGATTGTATCTTCTTAGCTTTATAATATCCGATAAACAACACAATAATTAATATTATAATAATACATTAATATTATACTATAATACTGAAAGTATTTCTTGAAGCATTTCTAAAAAAATAGCACAGACATAATTTAACTTTAGATAAATTTTTGATACTTTATAATACATATATTCCACAAAAACGAAATTTAAATATAATAACACGTATATTCATACATTTATAAAGGTATAAAAATTAATACTAATTTTAAAATTACATTTTTTATATTATATTATTTTACAGATATTTTAATAATTAATATAAAAGGATCTTTTTAAAATTTTTGATAAAAAATACTTTTTCCAATGATTTTTTAAAAAGTTATAGAAATATTAAAAATACAAAAATAATTTTAGAAGCTGCGTTTCACATAAAGTAGTTTATTATAATTATATTATCGATACTTAATTTTTAATAAAACTGATCTAGAGAAATTATACATATACTTACGGCAAAACTCCTTCAATATCAAAATAATAAAAATGGAGTTGAATTCGTTCTTTCGGATGTCCATAAAATAAATAATGACATTCGGTATTGCGTGGATAAAATCCTGGATAATTTGGCGATATAAAAGTTCCATTTATCGTTTCATTGCTGTAGAATGAGAAGGCGCATGATTCTGATGTTACCTGTTTTCCCATTGTTATACCAAAATCTTGGGAAAAATAAATAATTAAAAGTAATTTAGTAAAAAAAATTTATTTAAATATTTTTTTTACATTATAATTATTTAAATACTTCACACATAAGTCTCTACAAAATATACTTTATTTTTATAAAAAAAAAACTAATTTTATACGAAACTTTATTAATATATAAAGAAGTTTAAAATATATATTAGTATAAAATAATATAACTAATTAAAAGTACTATATTAAACATTAATTTCATATTCAATGCATTATTGATTATACAATATATATAGATTATTTATACAGATAAAAATTACTAACATTATATTTCTTTTAAATTTTCATACAAAACTAAAAATATAAACATATTATTATTTTAAATGTTTTAATTTATAATGGTTGTAGAAAAAAATATATTTAAGCAATGAAAAACTGAGATGAAATCAGTTAAATTTTATTTAAAAATAATGGGATTAAGTACTAAACGTTTGAAAAATAATGAAATAAAAATAATTTATATATTTTTAAATATTATATTACTTAATACAAATAAAAATAAATAATTATTCATTAACATAATTAAATATTTCATTACAAAGTATTTTTAAATAATTTTTTTATTTATATATTGCTTTTTGATGGAAACTATTAATTTATGTCAATAATTTTAAAATAAAATCAATTTCATTTAAAGAAAATGAAGTTTAAAATATTAAAAAATCAAATTATATTTTACAATTAATTTTTTATAAAATTTAATTGATTTATATTTCATATAAATAAATTTTTTATTTTAACCTCAATTTTAATCAATTTAAATGAGCTAATTAATGTACATATAAGCTAGTAATAAAATAATAGTTTCCTATAATTTATAATATTTGTCATAAAATAAATAACATATTAAATATTAAAAACATTTTTAAATAATATGAATTCTTGCCTATATTTCAAATTATTGAAATAAAAAGCTATTATATTTAATATATTGTACATTTAATTTCATCTATTAAAAAAATATAATTTAAAGTTATATAATGTATATAGTGTAAAATTAAATTATAAAAATAATAATAATATAAAAATTGTGGATTAAATCTATCAAAAAAATTATAGTTTATTGAGATTCATTAAACAACAATACTCAATTAATTGATATTAAAATCGCTTGTAATCATTTTGGCATTTTTATATTTTTTTATTTATTAAACGTATGTGTTAATATTCTATTGATTATTTGATTATAATGTTTAATATATAGGATCACAAAAATAATTTTTTTTTTACATATAGATTACTCAGCATCTAGATATTAATATTGTTTGTTAAAGTTATGTATATATTTTTCAAAATGAGATCCTGTTATGGAATTTAAATCCATTTTGTGCATTCGCTATTTTAATATATATTGCTCAATTAAATTTACTAATATATAAGCTCTACTATTCAATTGATTTTATAAAGATTTGTTATAAATTATTTTTACATTATACTATTTATAAAAACGTCTAACTGACGGTTTAATAAATATTTATATTTTAGTATTTATTTCACTTAGTCAATTAAATAATGTTTCATTTTTTTAATGCCTTGGTAAATTTAAAAGTTCAATATTATTTTATTAAATAAAATTTTTAAGTATTAAGGTGTCATATATGTTTCTGGTTTGTATTATTACAATTAAATTTTATCCTATTTTCTAGGTTTATTTCAACTTTAATTTTTCAATCAAGTTGATTGAAAATAGATTTTTTATTATTTTATTATTTATAATTCATTCGTTGATATTATTATATAAATTTATTAGTTTTTATCAATAAATAACATAAAAAAGTATTTTGAAGTAAAAAATTTGTTTTTAATTCATTCTTGATTTTGTTAGTGCGATTTAAAGAAATTAAAAATTATACGCTATTTTGCAGGCCATTATTTAGTCTTTTTTTTGTATTTCATTATTGGAGAAACATTCTTCATTATTTAGACTATTAATAAGTTGGTAAATGTTAAAAGATAAGAATTGAAATAAATATGAAATATTTAAAAGGAACAAATAAATGAAAGCAAACATAAATGAATGAAGATGAGTTGATTTTATAATACAAATTATAACAAAATATTTAGGTCCAAGCTTTTGACTGCTGAAACGTATTACGAATCTGCTATAGAAATTTATGTGACCGCAAGTACTAGTAATGAAATGAACAAGACGGAACTGTAATACTCGAGATAGAGGAAAAGGATTGATCATTGATTAAAGCCGTCAATTAAATAATTCAAACCTAAATTGATGTACTCAATGAAATTTTCACAGCATAAGATAGATTCACAGAGGATTGTCATTTTTAAAAAATGATTGAGTTCTCTGCTGGTTTAAGCTTATTTATAATTCATTATTAATAATATTATGGAAAATATTATTTTCTTTTATAATGCGAACTTTTATATCTTATATTTTATATCTTACAATAATAAATATTTTTCGTCATAGATTCATATTATTTTACTCAATTATTCAAAATATTCTTATACAAAATTAAATATAAAATAAGATTTATACTTACTTTCAGTGAAGGAGTATGTGGCTTTAAACCCTTGAGCATGTCGAGATGATTTAAATCCTCGAAATTCAAGAAGTAAGCGTGGTCCATTACTCATTAGAGGTCTAGGCTGTCCTTCACCACAAAATGAGTTTATTTCTTCCATTTTTCCATCTATCAAAACATAGGCCACTAAAGAGTCTGTTGACTCGCATCTATAGTTTTAAAATAAAATTTCTATTATTCTGAACTTTTTATTTAGTTTAAGAAACTTGAAGTGAAAATACTTTTATTTTTTATTGACTTGTTTATTTTTTTAAAGCGCTTAAGTATTTAACAACTTAAATGAACAATTATCGATTAAGTAAAGTAGAAAATTCAAGTTGACAATTAATAATATTGTGTTTTACAATTTTGAGAAAATATTCATTATTTCCAGTCATATTTTCTCAATATAATTAATTAAAATTTTTATTAAAATATAATTAATCTAATTTTTGAAAAGCATAGATTGGGTAGGATTTATAAAGGTATGCATGTAGAAGACTAGACGTAAGTGAAGCGAAAACAGGTCACCTCCATCTTTGAATTAATAACTGAGGTTGAAGAAGTGAATACAAAGCTGTGGTTGCTGGTCCGTCAAAATACAAAGCTGGCAGTACCCGTCAAAAATCCCAAGGAAAAAAATAAGAAACCGATCAAAGAAGTCTACCAGAGAAACTACACTCCAATCAGCCTCGTACCATCGGGAAACTTGTTGTTATTAGTGAAAAAAGCCAGGTCACAGAAGAATAAAGTGAAAGACAAAAGGACGGACATTTTGTTCGACTCTTGAAAAAGATGATGTGTGCATAAGAGATTGGGATAAGATTTTACTGAAAAACGTGGAAGGATTCGGGAAATCAGCTCCATCAATCTGATTTGAAGAATAGAAACCCGCTCATTCATGCATGAGTTATTGTCTATACCCATATTAATACACCCATTGGAGACGAACTGGATGTAAAGGTCTCATTTAAAAGTCGAGCCTGTCTCCTAACCATCACAGTGATGAACGATCTGATTTATAATATACTGCTCAGTATTGACTTTCTGATAGTCATCGGATACTCGGTATACACCAGTTTTCACATTATCTTGCCCTAGATGTGTGGCTGGGGCTTAAATAGCTAATCCATGATCAAGAAAAGCTATTCACATAATTGAAAGGACAAAGGTACAAATGAAAACAATTAAATGACCAACACAACTGGTTGAATATCATATCCGGTTGACTGATAAAACAGCACCTACCATCTCCATAATACAAAAGATCATGTATATGGAGGTTGAGAAAACGATAATATAATGTGTTATTGAACGGTTCAACAACTCTTGGAGCTCTCAAATAATAATAATAATAATAAAATAATAAAAATAATGGCGAAGAAAAAGGGTGGAATCTTCCGATTTTGCATAGAATTCCATCGGTTCAATAAAGGTTCAATCAAGAATGTCTATTCGCTTCCGGAAATTCAGGCGATCTTGGATAAACTTCATGTACTTGTTAACCATTGATCTGAAAAATGGATATTGGCAGATGCTAATGTTAATGGTGAAAGTATACCAGTTTCATTATGTCCAATCATGGTCTGATGTAATTCAAAGCTATGCTGTTTGGGCTCCATTTTGCTCCAGCAATTTTTAAACGGGTGTTAAATGTGTTCTCCTACTTAGATGATATTATTATTATCAGCAACATGTTTGAAGATTATTTACATTTGGTCTCAGATGTACTAAAGTAATTACATAAAGTTAAATTCCATCCGAATTGTCAGAAATCTCATTTTGGTAGGTGTCAACTGAAATACTGAGGCCATGTTTTTGATATGTGGAATATCCGTATTGACTACGATGCAAAGTTCGTCGTGATCTTAACATTGCAGCATCCCGCTGACGTCCGGGTGTTGTACCACTTTAACGGTTTAATGTCTTGGTGTAGACACCTAGTGACTATTACTGACCCCTTAACTGACTGGTACATCAACATCAAAAGTGGTAATGGAACGAAGCTCAACAGAAAGTTTTTGAGGAGCTAAAGAAACGCTTGAGTCACGTTTCGATTATCGTCTGCCCGATTTTAACAAGCCCTTCATTCTGTAGACCAATATCAGTGATGAACTAGTGGGTGTAGTTCTTTATCAAGAAATAGATCAGCAAGAGAGCATCATCATCTATGCTAGCCGTGCTCTCAATAAATATGAGAGAAATTACTCCATTTTCAGGAGTCTGGTCTTCAAATGATATATATCTAGAAGATATCCGATTATTCCGAAGGCTACTGATTAATTATATTTAACGACTACCCGTTACTGTAATGGGAGCAATGAATTGATAATCCATTAGGTATTTAGCGAAATGAGAAATTGAGCTATCGCTCTCTCCTGCCACCCTGAGCTTATTGGACTTCACTGAAGATCCGCCTAGCCACCAAAAGAAGATGTGTGTCTTATCCGCCTCAGTGCTTTAGTCGAAAATCTTGCTCAAGCCTTTGTCAAGCAGGAAGTGCATTATAACAAAAACCAGTGTGTATGAGCCACAAAGTGGAAAAAAGATGATGTGATGGGTCCAAATTCTGTTAAATAAGGTAACCACCAGTTGCAGTCCATACACCAGTCGCAGTGCCTGGGATAATAAATGGCGATAACCCGTTCAGGGAAGGAATATTTCCACCGACAAACTTGGAATACTACATCGAGATACATGAAGTTTGTTTGTTGGATGGATTCATTATTCGGATGAATTGACGGGAATCGATGGGAGTACTCCATCCACTAGGGTGAATGGTGATGGTATTTGAGATTCGACCCGAATGGTGGCCTCCATTATATCGGTTCGTCAGTAAGGGTAAGAATACGCTCAATATTATTGTACATTTATTTTTCTGTAATTCGATGCATAAAGTGTTTTTCCCAGTAGGAATCAGTGCCATGAGACACTTTTCTTGCTAAGAGTTTCGGTGCGATCACATGTTGCCAATTGGCATTTCCACTGATATACAAACCACCATCTTTACATCCATTCCAGCACACACTGTTTTATACAATGGACTTCACCATGATGAGTTTACCAATCAGGTTATGACCTGGTAACGCACCGGCGCAGCAGACTGATCAGTAGATCGCTCGCTCCGTGCCGGCGGTAGATGATACACGATTTGTTGAACATAATACCGCACTATGCTGACGCATGGGAGCATACGCTTCACTGAAGTCCCGCACACATATAACGGTTGATATCAGGACTTCCGCAAATGATCGTTATTATCCGATGACGTCTAGCGCTAAGTGATGTAGGAGGAATTAAACGTAGAGTCGTAAAATCACGAGCTGAATGCACAGAAATATAGACTATAAAGAATCGGTGATCCTCAAGGGACGATTCGGCTTGGAATAAGTGATAAATAACAATGAGCCGAAAAGATACAAACGCGTAAGTTCGTTGACTTACTACTATTAACCTCTTAGCTAGTCACTGACCAAACAACAAAACGGTGAGTCGGACAAATTGTAAAGTAATTATTCTAAAATAATTACTTTACAATTTGTTTGGACGTGACAATGAACATCGAGATAGATATAATTAGATAGAAAAAGCAATAAATGGTATGACAAATATAGAGAAAGGAACTCAACTGCTTAATGCGATCACGTGACAGCAATGAATCTGTGAACGAACTCCAATCGGCGAAAGTACCAAGCCAGAGGATCCGCAGGTTGATGTATCGGGAGCGATGCACAAGGTGTGATTGAAGAAAAAACCCTGCAACTAGTGCGAGGAGAGGCTCAGCACGAGCTAAGGTATGGACGGTAGATGTGAGCGTAATGGCGGCGGATGAGATTTCCGCTCACGGCAGACTACTCCTATTGTAGAGGAAATTTAGCTGATGAGTAGCTAAACTTTTCGGAAGTGGATCAGCACGGAAGTGTGAAAATATTAAATTACAAATCAAAAATGGCCTGGAAGGTTGCTGACACGAAAGTGTAAGCAGCGGAGGTATAAAAACAGGATACTGATGCAGAAGCGTGATTAGCAAAAAAAGGTGGATGGAATATGACGGTCGAGTTTTGGGTCAGGAAAGTTTTAACTCGAAGTGGGCGATATTAATGTCCTATATAGATTCGGTATTCCAGCGCTCGACTTAGGCAGATCGGGGTACCTCAGTGGAAGCATGCGCTGGTTGGATAAGGAGTGGAATAAAGGATCGGGATTGGAGCGGGATCGGAGAGAGATTTGTCCGAATTCGCGAGCGGACTTCTGCATCGGTGCGTAACCGCGCGACGAACTAATTGGTAGCCCCCCCCCCCCCCACGGTGAGGCCCATTGTGTGGCACCTGAGCAAAGTTGGTGACCCCCACATGACCAAAACTACCGTCAGCAGCCCGTCGCGCGATCGAAACTTCTAACTCCTAGTGTATGTCGTTGAAAACATTTACAATATCTAATATAAATAATATATATTATGATTTAATATAATTTAAGAACCTTACACTAATAAAAATATTTGATAAATTATATCATTAAAAAAGTGATTGATAACGATAGAAATATACAAAAAAACTGAAATAGTATTAATAATTAAACAGAAAAATCGAAATTATATATGAATTTATGTACTTATTCACTGATAAAAACGAAATATTATATCATTAATACGTTAAAGAAAATAAGTTTTGATTCACCACTTTTCAATGCAAAATTTATTTTAATACTATATATAATTCCTTGTTTACAATGTTTTTAATAATATTTTTCCCCAAAAAATTAAGTTGTATTTGGAAAAAAATATAATCGAAGAGATATAAAATTATATCAATAAATTAAGGTATAAATCTCGAATAAATATAAAAATTATATTCGATTTATTTCATTTAACTAACGAGCACTTATTGACAATTAAACAAAAAGATGTATGTATAAATATGATTTCCATTATAGTAAAAAAGATTGCTTTTTTATTATGGACATAACGGATAGCATTACCAAAATGTTTTTAATTTTATTTGATTCGGCTAAAATGAGGTTGAAAGATAGTATTGTATTAGAAATTATCTAAAATCAAAACAAGTTTATTAGGTGATGAAATAACATTCGATTTTACTTTGAAACTTGAAGTTCTAATTTTAACCTTAAAACTCTAGTATTACTGTGGTATTTAAAAAAAAAAAGTCAAATTATTATCTGATTTGAATAGACAAAGACATGTAAGAATACACTGAAGGAATTTAACAAAAATTGTTTATACTAACAAAATTTTTGGTAGTTTTGCTTTATTTTTATTATTTTCAGAGATTTTGAACATATATTATATATTATTTCACGTTCAACATTTGTTAATGAAATTAAAATGCATTTAATTGTATATACTTTTAAGTAAATAATTCATAAATTGTAATTTAGAAAAATTTATATATGTTTAAGCAATAATAGGATTTATATAATGAAGTATTTTTAAAATTTATGATAATTTAGATTACATTTATTGTAACTTAGAATAAATAACATGCAAAACATGTCTTTTCGATGACTAAAACTACCGATGTTGTCGAAATTTGAAATAGAATATTGCCTTAAAATTTAAATCCATTAATTAGATATAATATTGATAGAAATATTGATTAAAAAATTATGTTAAAAAAATGAATTGATGTACGATCAAGAGAAATAGAGCAATAACTTCGAAATTTTGAAGCATCGAAGTTTGGAATTTCGTTGTACGCAAAAAAAATTAGCAAAGGTAAACAAAAACTAGTAGGTGTATATATGTTATTTGTAAATCTAAAAAAAAATAAAATTGAAATAAAAATATATGTAAATAAATTAATGCAAACTATTGAATAAATGTAAAACTGTTTAGAGAGAAAAAAACTAAATGTAAAATGATTGGAGAGCAAATGTCGTAATTCAAATGAGTAAGTAAACAAGAAAAACTTGATATTCTATTGAGCTTTTCTTTATGTAATTTTTGTTAAAATTAAATTTTTTTAAAGCATATATTAAATGCGTTACAATAAATGTTTTTATTAGTATTAAAATGTATTAGTATTAAAAAATAATAAAATAAAATCAGTGCATTTATTAATCAAATTTACTTATAAAAGTGAATACTTTTCTTAAATTATTTGCATTATCACTGGATAATAAATAAGGTAAATAAATATAAAAGTGTATTATCTTACGCAATGCTTAAAGTCACTACGCATATAAGAACATAATGTATAACTTAAATTTAAATATTGGTCCATCGTAATTTGACTTTAAATTTTATATTCATTCTGCCTTTACAATGAAACATTAGATATTGTTAAATTTAAGGGAAAACTCATTGAATTACGATACAATTTTACTACCACGAATTTCAATAGTATCATCAGCATACAATGCAATGTAAATTATTATAATTTTTTACGAGTTTACCATGTAAAATAAATTCCAAAGATAAACATTAACCATATACGGATTTAATATAGAAAATATATGTTCTCATCGTGGATATTTAAACTTTAAGTCCTATAAACATTGAAAAACAGCGAAACATTTATTTATTTATTTATCTTATTTTATTTATCGAAAAATTTATTTAATCTATCGATAAATTAATAAGATTGATTATATTTGAATTAACAATAAAATAATCATATATTTATTGACAATAAAACACTTGTTGGGAGCAAACTGTTTGTATAATATTTATTGTATTAGTATTTTTTATGTATATCATATATTTGAACATAATATTCATCGATATATGTATATATATGATTTTTAATTTATTTCAATATTATATATTTTTATAATGCGTGTACTAAATTTGCAGAGATAATTGTTCAATACAAAATAATACAAATAACAGTTCCGGGCTGATGTCAACATAAAGAATGATAGATGTATTTAGTGGATAGAAAGAGTGGCTACAGTTGAGTTAAAAAATTTTATTCATTACTTGTATTTACAGACTCGAAAAAGATGAATATAAAATTTAAATATAGAAATTGTCTACTATTTCTAGTATCTACTACTAGTAAATATATCAGTAAATGAATATTGTTTGTAAATGAAGTAACATTAACGGAAGAAACATAAATTGAAAATATACAGCATAAAATACAGTTTAATCAATTAGATAATACATGTACGTAAATATTGTGTTTGAAAAATAATACAATCATTATTGAAAAATTTAATTGCTCTTGCATATGTGCATTGTCTTAATGTAAAAAATATTTATAAATACCTCAGAAATTTAATTACATAATAAGGTTAATAAATTAATAGACTCACTTTTTTGTATTATCAGCTGATTGATAAAGATCGAAGTCTTGAAAAATGATTTGAATTTTTTCATTTTTCCTACCTTGAAAATCATATCTACATTTCGATTTTGCTGGATACGAATTTGGATAATTAGGTGAAGTCACGAAGCCGGTTTTCGTGGTATCACTACTAAATATTACATCACAAGATGATTCTGTAAAGTAAAATATTTGATATTAAATAAAAATTAAATAATTCGATCCAAAGATGTACATTATCCTTTGCAATGTAATTTATTAATTAATAGCGATTAAGTAAATGATTTTATTTAATTAATTGTCTCATAATATTTTTTTTTTTACAATTATTAAGTAATTTTCAATTGAAATATTTATAATTTTTAATAATACTATAAAATAACAAATTTTTGATACACTAATATAAAATTAATAAGACTAATTCATTTACAAAATTCATTATAGTTTTTTTAATTACTAGTTTAAAATATTATTAGAAAATTTCGAATATAAATTATTGATATACATATAAAGTAAATTTAACACTTTTTGAAATACATTATAAAAGACCTTCAAAAAACTTATTAAATTTTGAATTCTGAAAAATTCTTAAATTACTATTATCAAACTATTATTAAATTAAATTACTCCACTCTTATACTTAAATTAGGTCCAAAAAATATAACACGATTGTAGTTCAACATTGATTTTTTTTTCTATTTTCTATTATTTAATGTCACAGGCGTTGTAAATTTGAATCTATCATAAGTGCGTTTGTTACATTTGTTTTTAAATTTTAATATAAATTTAAGATTTTAAATATTACTCATTTTATATTAAATGATTGGTGTATAAGACAGCATAAAGATTACTTGCAAATATTATACTTTTTTTGTAAAATACTCAAACAGATTAAAAAGTTTCAGTATACATACTATTTTTAATATTTTGTTAATAAAAAATGTATAGATTAATGAGTGTACTAAAGATTACTTTAAAAATACTGTTAAACTTTATTAAAATTAGGAAATTATTTAGAAGTAACTATTGAATAATTACTGTATTATTATAATAATTATTATTATTATTATTATTATTATTATTATCATCATCATTTATTTCATTTGATTACTATTGTAATAATATTTAATATTTTAAAATAATAATAATTTTATAACTTTTTAAATATTTTTCGATGTTTATTACTAATTTTTATTTTTTCAATTAATTTAAATTTCTTTTACAAAAATTATAAGATTTTTTATTTTTTACGTGTACTCTTAAAAATTTTTTGTTTTAGTTAATGCTTTTTCAACCAATGATTTAATGGAATTCTAGAAATTTTATCTCAAATGATAAGAGAATGTTATTGTAGAATAAAAATAGTATATTTTCAATGAAAGAGGGATAAATCGTAATGTATAAGTAAAATAGTAAATAATTAATATGAAAAAAGACAACTGTATGGCTTTTTATCAAAAATATAAAATTAGAAATATAAATTCATAGCTTAAATAAATTCTGCACACATTTATTTAAAAATATAAAAAAAGAGGTCATCAGGAAGGAAACAAGGAATTGTGAAAGCTTCAAAGAGGAAAAGGGTAAAATTACTTATCCTGAAGGCAAAATGGAACATCGGAGCAACTGATTTTAAATAGAGGCTTTGATTTATCAGTTTCCGGATTCTCATTGAGGTTCAGTGAATTTTCTTAAGCTTGAGTAAGTTTAAATTCAAGAGAATTGTTTGTTATGTAACTTTGTTCATAGGTTTTTATTTAAAATAAATAGTTCGTCAACATCTTTTAAAATCTATTTTTCTTACTTATTATATTTTAAAGTTTAAGTATAACTAGATCAGTAAAACGTTTTGTCTTCTTCAATTGATTTATCAGTTAATGAACGAATATTAGTATATGAAACTATACGAGAGTATCTGTAAATTAATATTTGCAAAAAAGTACTGAATTAAAAAAGAATTGTGATTGAAGACAAGATCATGAAATATTTTTGCTATTCACATTCATATTATGCAAAAATATAAAGTTATTATATTGAGTTTTTGTTTTGTCACAGTCAAATAAAAACAATTTATTGTAATAATTTTTTGTAGTATAAAAGATATTTTTTTTATTTAAAATCTGAGCCTATTGTACTTTATGTACTGGTATTTTTTTTTTATTATTAATACTTATGTACGAATTAAATTAAAATATGAATTAAAGAAGGTAGGGTCAAAAAATCTCGTTTTATATTTTTATTTCATTTAACTTTATATTAATTTAAATTAGTTTAACCTACAAAAATTTTATGAATCTCTTTTCACACTCTATTACATATTTTATAAATAACTTTATTGGAGATTCTGATTATAAATTTCTAACAATATTAATTAAACTTTGGTAATTTTTTTAAACTCAGATTTATCTGATTATAATTTTGTGTAAATTTAAAACAGAAAATTCAAGTTATTCATTTTTTTACATATCTTTTTTTTTCAACTTTTAAATACATTTTATTTTTAAAATTTATTAAAATAATTTTAAAGAATTAATCTGTCAGTTTAATTTGATTTATATTAATGTAGATCATATTTGGTTTCAAGAAGTTGATACGATATACCATCGAGCTGGTTAAAAAATTTAATTATTTCGTGAGTTTTTCCTGAGTTGTATTTTTTACTTCTTTCAATGACCAGAATTAAGTTTCTAAATAATATGACATAATACCTGTGGGCTTTTTCTTCTATGGGATTATTTTTACTTAAAGATCCCAGATGCACGCGTACATAAAATGTGTAAATGAGGCGATTTCATATTGTAATGATGATATTCAGTTTTATTTGTAAAAAATGTGATCAAGAATGCACATGTACCATCAATACTGTTAAGCTCATTTGCGTAACAAATTATTGTGTACACATCATATGTAATTAATATTTTAATATATATATATTATATTAAATTGAATTTCTTGTAACAACTATAGGACATTATTTTCTTATTGCTGCAACTATTTTTATATTGCTATGGCACTTTCGGCCTTAAATTTTTATTAATCTGAACAAAAAATAACAATGGGTAAATCAACCTGATGAGAGCACAAAAATAAGTCTCAATAATGAGACATTAAATAACAACAGTTATATAAGTACATCATTTAATTAAAAATTGTATATTTAATGAAATGAATTAATATAATTTTCTTTAAACTGGTATGATTATTGGCCTTCAAATGCGTAGCCAGATTTTTAATTTCAATAAAATACGTTCTATTGCGAATTCGAATGTGATGCAATTTTCTTTTTTCACGCCACATATTGCGTGATTATTGTAAATTTCATCATTTATGTAGTAATTTCATTAAGAGTTTAATGACGATATTTTGAGCGATCACAATGAGAAGGGCAACCCTGGTGAATAGCTCCGCCGGTACTTATGAAGTAATGGAAGTATACTTAACTATGGATAGGGAGCGGAATCCGTTTATTTTAATGAGGAAATGCACACCGAAAGGTACTTTTGCATTTATAGATTTTGAAAATAAGTGATTTACAATCTGGTTGTATAGTGTTTATAAGAATTATAAATAATAATTGCGAATAAATAACAAGTTATATTTAGTTTCTTTTTATTATCAGGAGTTTAAATTAAAAAAGTTTTTAAAATCGTGTATCAATTTAATTTTAATTTATAATTTATCAAACAATATTATCTTATATAGAATATTTAAATGGAGAATGGCTTTAAATACTTTATATATATATATGGCTATACACATGTATATTTTTAAAATATAAAAATACCAAATAAATACATTAGTTAGGGATATAAAGTCACCGAGTCTAATCTAATATTAATAGCAATTCTGAGCTGAAGTTAGTGCACATAATGACACATGTATTTAATATGTACAAGTATTTGATATTCTCGAGTTTTACACAACAGCTGAATAAGGTTCACACAGCCTTCAAAATGTATAAGCACATGCTTACTTGTCAAATAAATAAAAATTAAAAAGGTAAATATATAAGCAAAAAATTTTTATTAAAGAATTAAATTATATTAATAATTAATTTAACAAAGATGAATATTTTATTGCTTAACTGTTTAATAATTTTTAAAGTGTAGTTTACTGTAATTATACTATATTTTAATTTATTGTAGCCTTTAATTACATCTAATATAGGTGTACGTAATTTTTATCATAAATTAAATTTTAAATAAATATTTTGTTATAATTAAATAAACATAAATTTATAATAGGTTTAAAAATATCTTTAATAAACCTAAGCTTATTCAGTCAAATATATTCAATATTCTATCAGTTTTCGATATCTACTTAAAATTTAAATAGTTACTATAAGTATTGAATATAGCGCAAGTTTATTAGGTTTAAATAATAATAATAATAAGTATAATTGATTTTAATTGGAAAAAAAAATTTTTTCTTTTTGAAACAGCAAATAGCAAAGTAAGTAAAGTATACATTTAAAAAATAATTATAATTATATGTAAAATAATTTAATCTAATTGTACGACAATAAAACAATTATGAAATTATTAAGTATAATAAATTAAGTTTATGATGTCTTTGCATTTATTTAGAGATAAAAATACACGAAACGCGAAATGAGATCATCTATAATATCATGTAAAAAATTCATTGATTAAATATAGTTAAAAAGAATCGTTTCAGATTTTATTTTAATTAGTTTTTTAATAAGTATTTACTATAATTAATAAAAATATTGGTTACGTAATTATTTATAATAGATTGTTGAAAATTATCAATAATTTATTATCTTCAATACTTTAATATTAATAGATTTTATACATAATTATTCATCTATTACTAATTTTACTAATTTAATAATATTTAATTTAATAATAATAACATTCAATTGAATATTAGAATTTAAGTTTTTGTCTATAGTTACAACTTTAGAAGATTAAAAATGATTTTAAAATATATTTTTTATTTATATTTAATTTCATTAAATGTTTACAATATTATATTTCTATTTATTATGTATTAAAGGAAATGAAGCCAATAAACTTAAATTCAGAAATTAGACATTATCTTATAACTATATTTAAAAAAAATCTTGCCTACACATGATATGGTCCTACTCTACGAGTTTCAATACAATAAGACCATCCATTAAGACTATACTTAGTATTTTTTAAATATTTTTTTAATAACTAGTCATAATTATTGACGTTTGCTCTCTTTTCAAACCTCAGAAGTCTCACTTTCATACTTCTTGTATTGAAATACCTACAGTTTTCATATCCTGAAACATTCGATATTCTTATTTGAAATAGTCCTAGTTGAAAAAAAATCAAGTAATTTCATTATACATAGTTTAATTTAATTTGCTAGAATAATTTTAAAATAAAGTGTTTCTATTTTTTGTAACACGCTGTTAAAAATTCTGCATATCATATTTCTGAAATTCTAGGATGTTATCACATTATAAGCTGATTGTATTGACTATCACTTAATAGATGGTATAAACGGAATACCAAAACTTTAGACCATTTCCTTATCGGTAGATATATTAATTAAATTATAATTTTAACGAAAATTTTATGGGTAACGTTAACACCACTTCACAATTTTATACAAAGCTCTTAATATTGACGTTTATTCTATTTATTAAAATTTAATCTTGAATTACTTTTATAAGAAATGTATTATATTATCAATCTAATAAGTGCATACAGCTGGTAAATAAAGAATATAATTTATTGTAAATAGAAAATTAATAATAATATTTTCAGTGTTTTAGTGTAATGAAAATAATACATTAATAGTAATAATTGTTATTTTATGTTGTAATATTCTTTATTGAATTTTATTAAGTTACAGATCTAGGGTAAAATATAAAGATACAATTATGTGTATATAAATAAATAAGTAAATGTCTTTTGATAAAAGAAAGGAGATGTCTTGATTTCGTCTGTAGCTGTCTTGTACTGACTGATTTTCAGTTGCTTGGCAGCTTTTATAATTATTGAAGGCTCCTAGGTATTAATCCGTTTCTTGAGAAATGTCAATGGCGGTTAGGTGCAATTAGGGCAGGTAAACATAGTCAAAAAATATGCCTGTGATCATTGTTGTATTCTAACAATAATGATTAATGATAATATATTGATTTTAAATTTAAATACAATAATAATATAGTGGAAAATTGAACAAATATAAGAACAAACTATAAATAAATATTAAATACATAAAATATTTTAATTAAATAAATTAAATAATTGAATTAAAAATTTTTCTGAAGAGTATATTAGGATTATGGGAATCGTACAGGTCATATTAATATTATAAATAAAGAAATGAAATAATTAAAGAAAAAAATAGATTTTCGCGATTAATTTAAAGAAAGAGCTGGAAAATTATTTAACTAACATAACAAAATATTATAGAAAGAATATGAGTTTTTCAAACAAAAAAAAAAGAAAGAAAATAATTATAATAATTAAAAAAAAAAAAATAAAACATTAAGATTATTGTTAAATACATAAAAAGGTTATTGTATGAATTGAACTATCAAGATAATTGGAAATTTAGTCATTTAATAATTTCCAAAAGAGCTTAATCAGATTTAGAATGTCAATAACTATTACACAGAGTTTAAATTTGTGTTTAAATTTTTATTTGCACCGAACGTTACGTTTAGATATCTAAATGTACTATAGTGATGTATATTTTATAGTTATTTCTTTTTAAGAAGATCCACTTTTAGAACTGAAATACTTGAAATATAGTAAGACAAAAAACAAGTGCAATGAAAAAGTTTGGAAGAGTGTTTACTTGTAAGAAAAATTATATTATATTTTTAAAGCAGTGAAAAAATATGAAAAAGTTATTAATACATATGACAAAAGTATATAAATTATTAGGAAATAATATTAGTTTTTTTTGTTATCATATTTTGTTATAATAGACATTCAGTTTATTTTATTAAACAGTGGATAATTTCTTTTGTTACTTTTAAAAATCTATTAGAAAATTATTTACTCATTTAACTAAGTGTCTTGTACAAGATTTATTCTGAATTTGAATGAGTTATATCTGAATGTTATTTTATTTTTATTTACAATTTTTTTAACCAAGAAGAAATGTAAAGACAAGAAGTATTTAGTCTTTTTTGGCTTTTCGGAAAATTTATAACGTTACTACTTAAAGTTACTATTACTTATTACATAATTATAATCTTATAACTTAAGCTTACTACTTATAACCTTAACATCATTGTATATGATCTGTTCACGAAGTATCGAGTTTTTTTTTTCATTTTCCGACTATTGGTTGTATTAATTTAGAAGGGATCTTAAAATGTGGAGGGAAGCTTTTTCCATTTGTCTCTAATTTTTATTTTTTTCGATAATTAGATGTAGCAGGATTTTACTTCGCGCGAAAGATGTTTTTCAGTTTTATGACAATGCACGATGAAATGATTGTAAGAACAGATTTACAAATTAAAATTTTGTTTGTGGCTTAATAAAACGCTGGGAAGACTTTTACATGTTAAAAACGTCTTTAAGAATATAATTCAATGTAAATCGTAATTTAAAAAAACACATAAGGCTCTCAAAATGGTCACTGATTATTCAAGTTCTCAGCACCCGAAATTGATCGGAATCGATTTTAACGCCCAATGTGTGCATAAAATTTTGAGTTTGAATCGTCATTTAAGGATTAGAGTAATTGATGATACTCTCTATTTGTCAACATATGTATACAGTTACTTTTAAAAATCTTTTATAACATTAAAAAATCTCGTAAGTGTTTTTACAAGTTGCTAGTCAAAATTTTACAACATAATGTTGTTCCACTAGTCGGTCCATCGTGTCACAAAATTGAAAAACATCTTTCGCGCGAAACAAAATCTTGCCGCTTCTAATTATCGAAAAAACAAAAAAACAAAAAACAAAAAAATAAGAGAAAAATAGAAAAAAATTTATCCGACATTTTAATACCTCTCCAAAATCGATAAAAAAAATCTCGATACTTCGTAGACAAACCATGTATATATAAAGTATTATTTCGATAAAATAATTGTTTATTTTACTCCGTACCCATATTTTATTTAGAATATTTATAAATGTTTATCTTTTTCAGTGAAAAAGATTATTCAGTATAAAGTGGAATTTATTTTTTAATTTATATTGTATTTAATAAAATAAGTTTTTTAATATTTGATTAACATAATTTAGTTTATTTTGTTTTATTTGATATACACACATCCTATGAAAAACTTTTTATTGGTATTCTAGAAAAAATGATAAAGTTACGAACATATCAATATTTTTTATTTATATATATACACTTATATATATGAGTAATCATTGGAACAATTTTGTAGTTAAAGTAAGTGTTAGTGCATTAAGATATGCATGTGGTACGTTAATGCCTGTGAAAAGTTCTTAATTTTTTACATATGAAAATTCTTGATTCACAATAAGATTTTTCATTTTGTTTATAATTATATATATATAATATATATTTTATATTATATTATTTATAATTTTATAATTTTATTATTTTATATAATTTTATAATTTTATATTTTACTTTATAATTTTATAATTTTATAATTTTATAATTTTATAATTTTATAATTTTATAATTTTATAATTTTATAATACTTTATAATTTTACTTAATGCAAATGATATGCCATGTATATGGTATGTTATTAAAGTATTGAGACTATCGGAAAATTTCTGGATGGAGTTTTTCATATTTTTCTTTTATTTTACAATAGTACAATAATAGATGTGCGAGGACTTGTCCTTCGTACGATGCGTGTTTTTCAATTTTTTAATACGACGCCATTGAACGACTCTTTGAAAACTCCTACTCAATAAAATTTTGTGTGCAAAAAATAGTGTTGAAAGATTTACAAATTGCGAGGGGTTTATGCTAAGCTTGTGTCAAAAGTGTTGATGAAGTAGCATAAACAACCTCGAGTTTTCTGCTGTAACTGATGCAGGAGGAGACTATTTTGAAGAATTGTAAGTGCTAATTATGAAATTTTTATTGATGCTACCGATAAATCACGTTTTCACAGAAAATATCAATTACCTTCTTTAATTCATAAACTGTGCACAAAATTTTATTACGTACCACAGCTCCACCGATCGCTCCATGGCATCATGCTACAAGATTAGAAAATACACTTCTCTCAAAGACAAATATAGGAAAAACTTTCCCGCACATTTTCCAACCTTATCGAAAATACTGCGATAAATAGTCGAGCCATAAAAAAATCAACCTCGATACTTTCATACTACATAATGTATATCTATGTATTTAGTAGTTATTATTATTTGTTACATTTTTATACTTTTTATTCATCACATTTTGGTTATCTATTCTTTTATTTCAGATTTTGTGTAATTCTAAATTTAATTGACTTTCGGTATAATTTATCACTTTTAAAGTTGTAAGCTAAGTGCATTTTATAATTTAGTTTATTATGGCTTTTTAGAATAACGAATCAATTTGTGTCAATAATTTTCTGTAATACAATATATAGAAATAATAATAATAAGATCAGTGATAATAATAATAACAGAGAATTATTTTATTAGTTCAGGAAAACGGATCATGTATATAAAAAATTGAATATTTTTTATGATCTATTGTAAAACTATTTGATATTTTTTCTTTTATGACCATTTTAATTATTAAAAACTTTAATTTTAATAAATATATAATTAAAAAGGTGAAAACAAAAAATAAATAAATACGAAATATATTATACGTAATAAATACAAAAATTTGAACACAATTTAATATTTAAGGCATATTAATTACATTGAACACTTTGAGAAGCGTTCTATAACATATTTATATTCTATATTCAGACACTGTTTCTTCTCTTCCCTATTTTCAGTATTATTTTAAGTTTAATATAAAATTATTGAAATAATCCTTTTTAAATATTTTTTTATTAAGAATTTAGATTACATTCTAATCAATACTGTGGTTGTATGAATATATAATATTAAAATGTAAATAATATTACAAACTGTTTTATATTCTTTAACGCAAGTCAGTATACGATTTGTTTCACGAACGTATGGGGTAAGGAAGTCTTAATAATTAATTTTATAATCAATATTATGAGAGTACCATTTATCAGCAGATTATCTTAGTTTATTATTGATAAGTAACATAAGGGCTACATTGTATTTCGGAGGATAGAGAATTTACAATAAAAATAGTTAAAATAGAGAAGTGAAATAATAATAATTATTTTTTGGTATGTGTGAATACCTTATTCAACAAAACAATTTTGACTACTCTATTTTTAATATTATTATTATTATTACTATTATTATTATTATTTATATTATTATTTTATTTTTATTATTATTATTATTATTATTATTATTATTATTTTAGAAGATTAATTTTTATACTAATTCAATATAAATATATTACAAATTTCCTAATATATTCATATAAAGGTATGTTTCTATATATTATAATTATATGTTCATTAATAATATTAATATAATTAATTTTGTGATTATACTCGTAACATTATATGTAAGAAAAATATTTGGTATTAAAGTAATTAAGAAAATAATGAATTTATATTTTGAAATCCTGATTATGATATCGATTTTAAACTGGTCTAACTCCGACATAAAAAGTAAAAAAAGGCAGAAATGGATAAAAATAAATATTCTAATATTTTGATACTGTTTACTTTGAAGATTTTTTCTGTCTTTTATGCGCTCTTCTGCTTCTGTCAAATTCTCTTTATCAAAATGTAGTTGTCCAATCAGATTTTTTTTTCTACTTAAAACTTATTTGTTCATAATTCATTTGTTCATATAACAATAATCATACACAGCAAATATAATTACTCCTAATATTTTATCTTTATAATTGTCAAAATTATGCTCAAGCAGCGTGCTGCATGTAAATTGTAATGTTATATTTTCGTGGACGTGCCACTTATACACGAGAATGACTTGTTACCATTCAGCTCAGCAGCTATGCACTGCTTTCCAATTAAATATAATTCTCTGTAATGGTCTTTATTGTACTTATTTATGCCTCGTACGTCTACTGACCTATGCCTTGGCACTACCACTTTTTTCCGAATCACCTCTATTATGGAACAATAACTTGTTTTGGCAATTTAAAAAATTACCACCTTCGTATTTAAAGACTATCTTCTTTCAAAAATAAATATAACAAAGAAAAGAAGTAATTTATTTACATACGGAGGATACAAAAAATTTATGTCTAGAAGATAGAGAAAGAGAGTGAAGGATAAAACAGAAAACATTTACAGTGGGGTTATTAAAAAGTGAAATTGATCCTATTACAGAAGTACGTATGCGGAAAATACCAACTACCGACAGGTGTTTAGCGTGACGTCAGCCTACTCTCTTGAATGTACTCAGAACTTATACCTTTAGAGGAGGAAAAAAGATGCGCTGTACCCATGATATAGCAAGTTACCGTTATCTGCAGCTTCATTCAGATGCAAAAGGTAAGGTGGACGAGGAGGTCAAAGATGTAGACCTTCGGTGTGCTCGTTGTGAACAGGTCAATCCGGACTATCCCAGAATTCAATAAGACGCCGCTTGTTTACTTAATACCTTGTGCATTACATCTGCATCAGCCATTTACGTACAATACTAATATCGCATACGTCAAATTTTGTTTCTTAGATAATTGCCGCAATGAGAACGAAAGTCAGTGAGACTTGAATATTTCATAGGAGAGTCGTGCAAAATTAATACAGACTTCACTTTTTTGACATTTTTTATTTCGGTAATTTATAGTGCTATTTATTAAAAATATTAATGAGTTTACAATTATATTGCACATTACAAAAGCTCTTAGTTCGAGAAGTAGCTCGGATAATTTGATTGATAATTATAATTTAATTTAAGTTTATATGTCAAATTATAAATAGATAAGTTACAAAAAAAAAAAAGAAATGAAAAATATAATAAAACGTAAATGAAATTACAATTAAAGTGAACTTAAATTAAATAAAATTAGCTTTAATTAATTACATTAAATTAAAATTTTATTTCATTTATTAGTATAATAAAATATAATAAAAGCCAAACATAATTGTGGTGGTTCTTTAATATTATTTCGTTTACTTTAAAATTTTTTTAAATTCCTATGTTAGGGACCGTATGATGATGGTATGATTTTTTCAAATTCAAGAAATACCTAGTTTTATAAAAATTATGGAGATTATTTGTTTAAATGGATAGCATTATAAATTCAATTAAGAATATTTATCTTATAATCAGGAAGGTATAAGAATATCTTCTTTTGATTTATACCACAAATAGCATAAAGTATTTCATAAATTTAAGAAAAGCCAGATGAAATAAATTTAAAGCAGCAAGAATTTATTTGACGGGTCGAACTTGAGCCGCAAATCGTACTTATGCATAATTATTTATTTATAATTTTATAGACAATATAATACCTTAGATATTATATTTGGTGTACTAAAAATTTCGTAGGATGGTATACAAATTAAAAAACTGTTGAACAATGAGTTTATGAGTTGTATCATTGTGAGTAAAGCAACTTTTATTAGGGTGCTGTCCCATTAAGACAGAATCAAGACAAACGTACCGTGTCACAGATCAATGAAAATGATGGCCAAATTACATGAATTAGACTACGAATTACTTCCCAATGCATTATATTCACCAGATCTAGCCCCAGTGACTTTTTTCTCTTTGAAAACTTCAAAAGAATGTTCCTTGAAAAGAAATTCAGCACTAATGAAGAGATAATCGCTGAAACTAAAGCCTATTTTGAGACTTACACATTAATTTACAATTTACTCACAATGCTATATCTTATGAACCTATTGTCTGACACCTGGAAAGTTTGTACATGTATCTTTTTAGTACAACAGATTTTAGTGTACAAGATCATACAGATTGAATGATGTGTAGAATTTTTTACGTTTTTGCCTATGAACTTTTTATCCCACCTGCTACTTTTATAATTATATAAAATAACATTGAAATTATATCAAAAGGATGAATTAATATTATATATTTATTTTATATTGTACATTATTTTGTAACATTGTGCACTAATTCTTATCTTTGTATAAAATCGAAAAAAAATTTTTTTAAATTTTATAATTATAGTAAATTATTTATACATTATTTTTTAATGTGTCACTTCAAAATAGAGCTTTTAAAATATAGTTAAATTTAAAAAAAATTTGAAGTTAATTATATATGAAAAAAAAATTTTTTTTGACGCTTTTAACAGACTTCGTATATTGATATTTACTAGAATTAAAAATTTTTATTTAATATTACTTTTATCTTTTTTTATGTTTATATAAAGTATTATATGAACATCTTTATTTTTCACTAATAATCTTTTTCATTTATTAAAGGAAAAAAAATTAAAAGAAGACTTAAAAAGGAAGACAAAAAGAACACGTAAGAGTTTTAAAGCCTGTGCATTCGTACTCTTGTTAGTGAGTAAGAGCATGTATGCTTTTTTCTTGACCTATTTTGTCTGTACTATACTAAGAATGAAATAAACAAGCTTTTAAATGCTATTTATTTAAGATTTTTTAATTCATTTTGTCATTCATTTGTAATCATTGCGTTAATTGTCAATTATTTTATATATCTAAAATTTCGTGTATTTTGTCGTTCTTAATCTATACTTTTACATAATCATTGTAATTTTTAACATTATTTTTAAAAAATAAAATAATCTATTTTGTATTATTCTCAAAAAATATAAGAAAAAAAACTGAATGGTTTAAAAGTAATATATATTTTAGCAAAATTTTTATATCAATTCACATTATATTTAATTTTAAGTACATATATAATGAGAAATACATTCATGTTAAAATGTTTTTTGAACAGAATATGAATTTTCTTCTCTGTTATGCATTTTATTATTGTTATGCAAAAGTTTATTATAATACCAATTAATATTTTTAAATTGTATGAAAATCTGTTATTTTTCTAAAACTTTAAATACTGTAAAAATATTAAAAATATATTCATTAAAAAAAATTGAATTTTTGTTATTAAATCTTATACAAAATTATTCATACAATAATAGAATTTTATTATGCTAAAAAATATATGATGTATTAAAGTTTATTAAAAATAAATAAATAAATAAATAAATAAGTGAAATTGTAAAAGATATTTTTAATTTAATTTTAAGCACGTAAAAGTACAAATAATATATATGAAAAATTTTTTTTATATCTTGTAAACATAGTTTTATGTAATAAGTTTTGTCAAATATAAATTTATGTATAAATAAATAAGATCAACGTATTTATATGTATTATTAATAAATTTTCATGTAATTAATTTACCTTTTCTCATTTCACTAATAAATCATTAGTAAAATAATATTTTAAAATTACTATAGTTTATAAATAATAAAAAAAAATACATAAATGATTTATTTATCATAATTAATTACTTTTTTAAATGTATTTTACTATGTAAATATTTTATTAATTATTATAAATTTATTGTAATATTCACAAGTAAATTATCTTTTGATTGTAAATTTTTTTAACTAATTATACAACACAGTAATTTCCTTATCAAAATTAACGCATTTTCGAATGAAATTCTTTAACACTAATAAAACTGTGTTCGTAGAACCTTCCTTTATTCTAGATATCTTTCTTCTTTTATGCTCCTTCTTTTCATCTGAAGAAGACGATTGATTAATTTTATTTCTACTTCTTTTTTTATTGAATCCTATTCTTCACCTTTCTCGTAAATTTCAACCAGGTACTGAGCATGTAAGTATTCAACTTACAGACCATATTGTATCTATTAAAGTAATTTATATAAAAGATGTAACTAATATAAATTAAAAAGTCAAATTTATATCCAAATATTTTTCTCTTCATTGTTCTCTTATAAGAAAATAAATTTACAACCATTATCATTGTCAATAATTTAATTATTATGTTCATTATGAAAATCATTAATCATAACAATAAAAACTAGAAATTAGTATTCTGAAATTAGTTTACTCAGAAAATCTGACATTTTAAGTATTATTATCTACAAATTTAACTCATAAAAATACATAATAAATTATTTTTTAAATATATTTTCATATTTGGTGTCTTATACTTGTATTTTAGTAATTTTTGCATATTTTTAATTGTTAATTAATATTATATAAAATTTCATTGAAGCTAATGAAGTTGAAAATTATTTAAAAAAAATTTTTATCAAAATATATCAATTAATGGTGATAATAATGATTATGATAACAATAACAACATGAATAACAACAACAACAACAATAATAACATATTCAAATATTTCTGTAAAAATTATTCTTAAATAATTTTTAGCATAATAAGACTTATTTAGCATTAAAGTATTTTCGATTGTAAATAATCAAACTTGTTTTCATTAACAAATAAAACCTTTTAGTTTTCAGTATTTTATTCCTCATTTATTAAAGTCGATACTTTCTCAAAATATATTCAGTTGTTTTTAAAATTTTTGATCTAGATTACACATATTAATAATAATATATTTAATAATAAATTGACTAATGTATTTCATTTATAAATAAAATTATTCTTTAGTTAATTGAATATATTAGTCTTTTGATATAAAATGCAAAGAAATAATCTTTAATCAATATTGTTTAAGAAGGTGCATAATTCGGTATTTTTTCACCGATTACAAGCTTTAAGTGGATAAGCAAAAGTGAAAATATTCAATGCGATTAAGTTTGAGGATTTGGAATTAAATTAATTTAATTTAATAAGATAAACTTTTGGATTATATTAATAATGTGAATGTTCTCTTGGGCATGCTTGCGGTTTTTGGAGCACTGGTTGTTCTAGCGTCTTCGAGTGTTTCTAACTTTTCTGCATATATTGTTTATACTATTTCTCCTTAAAGAAATGTGGAATTCCCTATTTTCTCCAATAATAAGGATGAATTTATTTCTGGTTAAATCCAGGACATCAACGTCAAATAATTAAATATTTTGGAGAATAAAAAAACTCTTCATAGTCCTCTACAATAATCTGTAAGGCTTTTTCAATGAAAAAAATCTGATAAGATATTAAAAGAAATATATCTCTATGAAATATGTTGGTCGAATGTGCTTATAAGGTAAATAAATGGCCATTGGTGATGGTATACGTAAATCAAAATTCTTCTCAAGCTATACAAATATTTAATTTACGTTACGTTTGAGATAATATTCAATAAATACAAATCGTCTTTGGCCCCTTGTTCAAAATTTTGCTTACAATTTTGACATATTGTTAAATATTGCAATTCTTCATTTACCTAGGCTTTCTGTGCATTAAAACATTTTATTAATAAGTATTAACAAAGAATCTGGGTTCAGAAGACTGTCATACATCAGATTGAAAACAAAAGCTCTCCTATTTACTGATGTGATAATGAGACTTATTAAATATTTATATGAATATTCCAATGTTAATATTAATGCATTGCCTATACGCTATACTTTGAATTCGTCGGCTTCATTCAAAGACTATTTTTCCACATCGTGTAATCTATATTTTTACAGTATTTGTATTGCAATTCATTCATTGCCGAATATTATATAATATATTCGGTATTTCTATTTAAAAACTACAATTTTTGGCCTGTCTATTTGGAAAGGAAGTTGTTTTAATTTTAGTTATATTATCAAATACCACAGATCTCGGGAGATTTCTTATACGATTCTTCTGCTAGAAAGATTTCTGAAGTTTTGCAACATCTTCTCTTTTATGCAGTTATCAGTAGCCTCGAAAAAGTTGTCAATCTATTTTAAATAACTTTTACATTTGTGCTTAAGCTTTTTTCTCTCTGATATTTTTCCCATCAAATAATTTTATATTATCTTTTATAAATATCTTAAATTGTTATACTAAATTATTATTTTGTAAAAAAAATTACTAAAAGTACCTGTATTTCTCTTTAATTAAGCGTTGAACTTCACTAATAATTTATATTCTGATGATTTTTACATGCTATCCACCCATCTCAGTTTCATATTCAGCCTAGTAATTATTTAGAGTAATTTGGAACACATTTTGTTAATCATTCAAGTATCTTAGCAGTAGTAGTAAGTAGTGTATATAGAATATTGATCTTCTTTTGATAGTTTCCTACCGTATACTTAAGTACGTAAAGTTACGTATTTTACTTAACATTACTTTGATTTACATGAAAATTGTTATTAATATATTCACGCCTATAACTGCTCGTATATTTAATATATAAAAAATCCTATTCGCGTATGCAAAGTTGAGTAATAAACATTATTTATGCAGTACCAAATCCTCATCTTAGATATGCATATAGATCCTATTGTAGTATTTAGATCTAAGTAGAAAGTATTTTATGTAAATATATGGTCTTTTCCAAATTTTCTTACATCCATTTTATTTTCATTTAGGAATCCTGCATTCAAATTTTATGTTAATAAATTGTGTATACACCGTAGAAGATTCTTTGTTAATTTTATCACACTCTTCTCTGATCTTTTATGAACTCAACTAAACAACTAAGTCTGAACTCATAGGTATTCATTAAGTTTTCAAATTTTAAAGTCATTGATCTTTTATCTTCAAGAAAATACAGAATCCAATAAATGTATTTTCACAAGGATAATAGCCCATTTTTCTTTCATTCTTTATTTATTATTCTTAAAGAGAGTTATGTTTCGTCCAGATCTATTTAACTCTAATAAAAAATATTTATCAATAAGTAATTTAGTTCTAATTATAACATCATGTACAATAATTAATTGATGCGAATTGTATCTATCTAATTTTCTTACTTTTTCAGTGTATTATTTAGATGTATTTTATTTTATTTTATTAATTCTTCAATTTTTGTATATATTTTTAATAGAATATCTAATTATTAAATAAATTAATTATTAGTAAATCAATAAATTATTTAGGTAAATATTTTAAGTTGGATTTCAATTATTTCACCGTATATTTTTTACAATAAAGTTTAATCTATTTAATATATGTATTATAAAAATACAGCAAAGAATGATTATTTTTAAGCCCCTACTTTAGCTAAATTCGATTCAGTTTTAGATGATAAAAAATTTCAATTTTAATTGGTAAATAGGGGTAATGATCACAAATACAAATGAAATTTAAGTGTGTATTAAAATATTTAAATCACAATTTGTATATGTCGTATGTTATAACTTGGATGAAAAGAGAATACGTAAACGTCTAGGCTATGAATAATTTTTACACGTGAAATGAACATAAAATGAAATTACCGCTTTTTTTCAAGAATCATCCAACATTCTTAGAAAATTGTTAGGAGGAGCCAGTAGCATTACATAATAGAGAAATAAATCTACGAAATAAAAAGATAAGGTTTTTAGAAGTCACTATATGTACAGTATTTATTGTATTTTAACTATTAGTGATGATAACTATCAGTGAATTTGATACTTGTTTTTTTTTCGGTAAATTCAATACGTAATTTGACTAATTCTTTTAACATTAGTATTTGTTATTATTGCTTCAAACTCAAGCACAACACATATCTTGCTGCATTACAAGGAAAAAGAAAAAAGAAAAATGGATAGAGAGAGAGAGAGAGAGAGAGAGAGAGAGAGAGAGAGAGAGAGAGAGAGAGATAGAATATAAATGCCAATAAAATTGCAAGACAAGACAAAACTTTATTTTACCGAAAAAATGAATAAAAATTCATGTCATTGAGCTCGATTGATATTCGATTTACAAAATCAGATGGACTCGTCACGTAACATTTTTTCTTTTACAAAGGAAAAAATCCCTTCTTAGACCTTATATATTTCCCTGAAATTTCCCCAACGACTTTTCTCAGCTATTGGTAATTGCTGCCATTGTTTTTACACTTACGAAAAATTTTAATTTTTTTAATTGGCAACTTCTACATCGGCTTTCACAGAAAATCGGCATATAAAGCTGTCCGCTTGCCTTCGTACGGAAAAAGCCATGTATAATTTTAGCTTATTTTAGTGAAAAAACCTCATCACATATTTGCTAAGTACGTAAATTTTTATCGCGGGGAAGGTTTCAAGTATTCCTAGATCCAGCTCGTACGTAGATCCATTGAATTTGCTAGAAAAGTCTTGCACGACGACTCAGTCAACCTAAATTTATTGTAGTTTCTTTCGATACTTGAGCCACTTCGTCAGGTAAATTACAAGAACTTGTTGGCACCCATATTAAATTATAAAAAAAAGTCTGCGAGGAAGATGGTATAACATACATTTAATATTTTTAATATATGACAGAAAGAGAGAAAGGAGAGAGAGAGAGAGGGAGAGAGAAGGCAAGAGCAAATTTAAGAAGAAATTCCTGAAATTAAGAATTGTAATATTCAAAAGTTTTACATAAACATTTACATATATTTTTTATATTGATATTTCAATCAAAATATTAAAATTTGTAGTTTTTGGAAGTCTTTTACTTTATGTGATTTTTTATATACGGTATTATATTCTGTATTTCTTTATATTTCGGATATTTTATGAATATTTAATTAATATTTGAATATGTAATTATAATTATTTGTTATACAAAAACACTAGTTCTTTTTGAGTTCTTTGTATCTCTGTATTATAATACATTGCAGTAGTATTTATTTAAGTACGGATACTAAGTGGTATTTTCTAACGAGATTATGAGTAATATCTATAATTTACTAATAGTCTTTAAAAATTTAAAAAAAAAATATAATTGTGAAACAAAACTTACAAATATAAATTTTATTATTTTACTGAAAAAAAAAATAATGCAATTAGATATATAAAAGAATAATAGTAAAAAGAAAGCAAAGAAAAAAGAGAATGGAATTTTTCCATCTATAAATTGAATATAATTAGAATAGAAAAATATAGAACATCTTAAAAAACAACAATTTTTTGTAAATATAAATTTTGCAACACTTTATTTATTATTTAATTTTGAAATTCAATTGCAAATCAAAAGATTTCTTGTACTTTTATAATTCATGGTGTGCTCTCTTTAATATACCGATCGTTATTTGTCTAGTAATACTCATACATCGTGAAATTACGAGTATTTCTATTTTCTCTAGTATGTGCTTGGTTGTGATTTTAAGGTATCTCTATGAAGTATCATTAATATTTTAATATTTAACTAGTTTTTGGTACTTTTCATTGTTTCACTGATTGAGTTATTCGTAATCAATGATAAAACTAACTTTCTTTCGTAAAACACGTCATTTTACTGTCTTACTTAAATTAATTAAATTAAATTAATTAATGTTAATTCCACAAATTATCTAAAAGTCTTTATGCTTGTGTAATAAGTAATAAGTACTCCAATCTTGATTTATTTAAGTTTATCATTTAATAAAAGATTATTCTAATATTTAAAAAAAATTTTTTATATTATTTATTTAACATTTATTTATTCATATATTTAGATGATTATTAATATATCTTAAAAATATTTTGAATTTTCACTATATGTTTAATGAATAAGAAGTAAAAAATAATTGTGGTTTTCCTACTATTTAACAATTATTAAATAATAAAAATAGTATGAATAAAATTTATGTTTAGAAGTTTTTGAAATATTTTTGATGAAATAAAAACAATTCTATAATTTGAAAGACAGTAATGAAATTTTATATAAAAAATCAGGTCTGATTCTGCATTATTTTTGGAAAACTTTAATTTTTTTTTTTCAATGTAAATATCTTAAATTAGACATTCTTAAATTAGAATTTAACAAATATGATTGCTTATATTCAATATTCCAAGAAAATAAGAAGTATTATACTTATGAAACTATCGAATCTTTTTATATGTTGAAGTAATTATTCTTCTTGGAGTCTTTTATAATAGATAAGGAGCATTAACCCTGCTGTACCAATTTATTGATTTCTTGTCTTTTTTTGGACTTGTCCTGTTTCAACTGTCTTGCCAGTCGATAGTCATCAATATAAAATATTTTTTATAGTAGATCATTCTGTCTTTGTTCATTTTTTCCAATTATAATTGACATGTGTACATAAATTTTTTAAATCATAAGCTGCTTAAATTATCAGAAGTCAGTACGTATTTTAATAATAAAATTTACTTTCACATTTATATCTTTTTTTAAATTTATTAAAAATAAACATTACAGTTTATTTTACGTATATATTTATGTATACAAATTAAATATTATCTTAATTTTATCTCTTCATGTGTATAATTTATTTTCTTGTTTTATTTTTTTACTATCCAATCTAAAAAATTATATTAATTATATGTATTTATTCAAATATAATATAAACGAATATAATAAATATAATAAAACGAATTATATTAATTATTAATTAATTAATTAAGTCTATTAATGTTTTTTATAAGGAAACATTTTTAAATATAGAATTTATAATTACCAATGATCAATGCAACTGATTGAATAATTTTGATTACACTTAAGATTATAGAATCAAAAATTTAAATGATATTAAAAAAGTTTGAGAAATATATCTATTTTTTCTTAGATTAAAAGAATTGATTGTACACTCATATTTTACAGATTTATATGAAACAAAATATTAATGATATCAAAATTTGATAAAATAAAGCTGTTTTATTTTTATAAAAATGCGGCGTAAATATTTAAAATAGCATTAAATGAACAAGTAAAGTACAACTAATTAACAACAGCATTAATATTGAGAGCCAGTTAATTTAAATCGTTCAAATTACCGAAAACAAGTTGTATCAGGTAATGATTAGTAAATTAATAATTTAGTAAATTCTTAATTAAGTTTAAGTAATTGAAATAAATTTATCAAATTAGCAAATTAAAGTCGTAAAAAAATATATAAACGGGATAGGAAAACGATAAAAAAACCCATCCACGCTTCTTAAATTTTCCTGAGACCGTGCAATTATATGTACAATTACACGTATAAAAACTTTGATAATTCAGCGTGATTATTACGCGTATATGGTACATTAATAGTGGAGTAGTGTGTACGTGTTTTCCCGTGTGTACTCACATATACATGAAAATGGCGTATATATATGCGCATATTAACGTATATTAATGCGTTGAGAGAGGACTGGGTACTCTGTGACTTGTTAATAATTTAACGTACACTGTGAGCTTCTTGCTTCATGACTACATTATTTCTTCAAAATGGAGAGAAAATGCTTGAAAAGTTTCTACAACTACTCATCAGCTCTTGTCAACATCATCACTGATGTATGTGTAAAGGGCACTCTGTGGTTTCACCTTTTCATGATGTAATCTTGTTACTAAATCTTTAATTCTTGATTAACAGAATTCTAAATGTCACAACAGATGCACTTGAGTATTCAAATTAATAATTACCAAACTTTTTAATTAAAAGTGAAACGATACTTTAATGAATAAATGTCTAATACAAATTAATTTACGTTGTACTATTTTTTGATAATATTTTATTGTTCTTTAAAATATTTGTCTAAACTTTATTATAATATTTCTTGTGACTTTTTATTTATATGCTCAATCACTCCCCTCCCGCTCCCCAACCGTTTGAACTATTTAGTACAAAAGTGATTTTAAAAGCTGTAATTTTGAAAATATATTTGGAATTGAAAGTAAGTTAGACAATAATATTTATTGAATAATATAAGTTGAAATAAATTAAAATAAAAAAAAGAAAAAAGATGAAATTATATTAAATTTAAGAGTTTATTTGCAATCAATCATATGTTGCATTTTGAAACATATTTTTTCATGTAATACGTAAATAAAATGTTGTATAAGTATATTTTTTATTATATTTTTAATAGTAATTTGTTTTAGATTCATGGTATTTTTATTCATATTGCATCTAATGGTAATAATTATTTTTTAATTAATAATTAAATTATCTTAGAGTTGATATATCGTAGCCTATCCGAATCATACACTAGCATGAAAATCTTTTAGAACTTAAGAGTATCGAATTAGGCAAGAAAAATAATGCAAACTTATTTTAATGGCGTGGAATGATGGATCAGTTGAGACGGATCTAGAAAAGAATTTTTCGCAAAAACGGCATCTTACGCGAATAATATTGGCTCAGAAAATTTTAAGAAAAACATTTTTATAAATAATAATATAAACATTAAACGATGGACTTTATAAAAACGAAAGAAATGTAGAGCAATGGATTTTTCAGCTTTTCCTTTGTCGTAGATTTTTCATCTTGAGTTATTCGGTCTCTCGAGACTAATGGGAATGATCTGTTGGTTCATCATGATCCTATATCTATTGTCCATTTGCCATGATTTTCTGTAACTAGCCTATCGTTGTCTGTCTTGTCGTGATCAGTCATTAAGGATAGGTCATGAAAGACGAATCGCTGTACGATGGCCAATTCACTTTGCACATTCAATATATTTTCTATCCCTCAAATTTCAAATTAATGCAATTTAACTTCGTTAAAACAATATTTTAATAATGGTTTTATATTTTTATGCAGAGTGTCTGTATGTAAGCTTCGATTCACAAATTAATAACAGAACTAGATTATGTATATAAAATGTAGTATGTTTAATCCATAAATGTGTAAATTTTTTATTTTCATTTAATTTAATTTAATTTTTTATATGATAATACAAATTGTGAATAGGAACAAAGAGAAGTGTTTATTGGTTACAATTTGTTATCATGCCTAGAAATGTTTGTCAATTTATTTCATTTTTCTGTTTATTTTTTACTGAGCTTATTTAATTGTTTATTTAGGTTTACGGATATTTTTACTTGTGTTAGTGAAGAAATAATTTCACATTAATGATTTTTACCTGTGTCATTATCATTATACTATATTGTAGTTGAGCAATGCAATATTTCTATTTTTATTGATACAAGTTATTTTCTTTCATTTTTCAGAGGGGTTATATTTTACTTCTATGTCTGCAATGAGTTACATTCACTTATTTATAAACTCGATATTTAATTGTGTATATTTAGATAAACATTCCATAAAGAAATAATTAAATGATAATTTTAAATGATAAAAAAATTTTTTCGTGCATATATTTTACATTTTTTTTATTTATAAACAAACAATAAATACAATAAATATACATATTCGAATCGTTAAGTATATTAGTGGAGAATGTTCAGTTAGAGATGTACGCATTGTATAATTAATGTGTAGGAAAGAAGTAATCAATTTCATGTGTTGAGTTCAATTTTTTATTTCAACCTAATATATAACTCAAGGATTTTTGGTATAATTATTCGTCCAATACTATTTTCATTTTAAAACATATATATATACATTAATATTATTATATTAATATTTAATACTTTACAATAAATCATATTCAATCTAAAATGATTATAAGTCTTAATAATATAATGAAATATATTTTTTGTGAAATACATTTTTTTAATACCCTGGAGTAATTGATACAGCTTCTTTCATTTTATTCACACCTTTTAGTCTATATAGAAAAGTATAAAAAGCAGAGTTTGTAAAAGATCAAAAAGAAGGTGGTATTGATCTTTATTAAGAATGTAATATTTTTATATTCGTTGATTAAAGTTAATTTAAAATGTATACATATTGAAAGAATAAATTAAAAAACAATAAATTATAAAATATAATAAATTTTTCATTTTATTAAAAGTATTTGTGTTATAAATTAAGTTGATATTATATTGTATTTAAATTGAAGTAATCTTAATTTTTCTGTAATGTTCAAAAGATCAAATGTACAATTAATTAAATACCGTTAACTAAATTACCTAAAAAGTAAGTTGGCGATTAGTAAAGTATTTGAAGTTTTTAAATGAATAATTTATTTAAATTTTATGTACCGAATAATTATTAAAATAATAATTTAATAAGAATAAATTTACTAAATTTATACTAAAATGATTGGATATAATCAGTAATTTTTTTTTTTTATATTTTAGAAATCACGTACAACTTAGAAAGGTTTATATTTATTTAAAATATTTATAAATTATGAAATCGTGGAACTTTAATTAGATTGCTCCGTTCAACGTCGTTAAAAGTTAGAGGGAGCAATTTAATTTTCTAATGATGTATTTGTTTGGATAATATCAAAAACATTTGAATGACTTTAAAAAAAGATTATTCGGTTCACTTAATTGATATATATTAGAAAAAACAATAAAAAGAAATAAGTTTAATAATTCTACATATAAAAATAATAAAAAAAATTGACAATATAATTTCCATACATTATAGATTTTGTGCTAAATGTGACAATGTATTGAGAAAAAAAGAATAGACTTATAAACTATATATAATATACAAAATATTAATGATGAGTTAAATAATATTATGAATTTTTGACTAATAAATAATGTACAACACATATTACGTATGAGATAAAAATTGTAACAACAAAAGTTACGAAGGCAGTGTTTGATGAGAGATAATATATTATAATGGAATAATGGAGAAAGTATAAAATATATTAACATTTTTCTTTCTTTTTCTTTCATACTAGTAAATGCATACATTATATTTTTAAAATTATTATATTTTTCAATGATTTATGAACCTTTTTAATTAGTATAAATTTAATAATAAAACAACATTGACCATATTGAGACTCATTTATATGCAATAAATTGGTACATTAGTCCGTTGTGATAGAAATAGAAAATATCACTTACTACACCAATCAATAAATTGTTCGATGATAAAAGTTTAATAATAAAAAGAATGTTCTGCTCTTAAAAATAACATATTGTTTGTTTTTTTTACATTTGTGAGTAAAATAAAAATTGTTTTTTGTAATTTGTTTTGTGTAGTGTAATGTATATTCCATGTTTGGTTTTAAAATAGTAAAACATTCAAATTTTGAAGTATACATATATATACACAAAGCATTAATATAAATATAAATAAATGATTATTATATTGATAATAAAATCATAATTGAAAACCATCTTATAAAAATTAAAAAGAGAATATAATATATCTCAGGTTAGAAAAATAGTTGTTAACTATAGTGATTGTACAAATTCAAAAATCATATTTGAAAATGAAAATCATGTTATTTTTTATATTCAAGCCCAGTTAGAGATCTTTCGAGTATAAATATTGTACAATATATTGAAATATAATAATAAATTGATGTTTATACATCACTGAGTATACGAAATGAGCAAGATGAATTCAAAAGGTAATTACGCAAAGCAGCTTTGAAATGAGAAAAGGAGTGGATTATAAGTTGTGCATAGAAAACGGTAAAGAATTCTATTAGTAGTATACTGCACTTGAAAAAAATTTCTGAGTTGTATGTGATGAATTAGTATATACAGAGAAATCATAAACTTCCTTATAGGTTTAATGCAATTTTGAGAGAAAAGAAAGTTCATAACCAGAATACATGTCATGAATTAAAATAAATAGTTAAGAAGTAAATTGCCTATTAAATAAAGTTTTGTACTAGATATTAAGATAGATAACCAAGATTTTACTTATATATATATTTATATATATAATATATATATAATATATATATATAATATATAGAATATATATATTCGTTTTTTTATTTCTAGCAACATGAAGTTGAAGGTGATTGTGCATAGGGTAGTTGTAAATATACTTATAAACGAGGTCCATTAAGGTCCATTAGAGGTCTGATTAAGCTCATACATGTTGCATTATATACATGTGTATAAGAGATTGTTGAGTTGAGGCGAAGGCTAATATCAGACATAGAAAAAATATATGCAAATATAAAATAGAACTTTGAAAATTATCAATATTTTTAAAATTGATAAATTGTTGTTCCTATAAATTATTGTCTATTGTGTATCAATGAGATGAAAGGAGAATGATTGGTTAAACTAAGCTGAAACTTAATACTTCCTTCAGAAATCAAATATGATACACATTATTAAATATATTGCCACAATTGAATCAAACATTCAGTTTTGCTTATTTAACACCAAAGACCAGTTTAGCAATGAAAGAGCGAAATAATTTTTTGAAGATGAAAATTTAACAGATATTTTTTAATGAGCGCTTATATGAAATTTAAAAAATATTGGTATAATCTTTGAGAATGATTCCATAAGTAATATCAAAAGGACTCATATCTACATCCAAGTATATTTCATGATATTCGAATCGAAAGCCTAATTGTTTATGAACAGTTTCATAAAAGATTGATTGAAAGATCGATATTCAAGTAAAAGTTATTTAATTTTCCTACTCTAGTTTTTTTAATAGCTATAGGTTTTCAACATCATCTCCTATCACCTCTTCAAACCCTTTACATCGGTTCTTCTATCCCTTTACATCGGATCTTGGAATTTTCCTGAACAGAGCAATAATGATTGCCTAGTCCTAATTTTTAGTTTAATTAGGATGCTACTGGTTATTCAAGAACTGTAACCCATACTAACCTAAGCAGACTTCAGCATCGACTAACTTGGGGCAAAGGATCCAGGAAAAACAAACACAATATGTAAAGGCTTGACTACTCGCTGCTACAACATGTTCCTGAGCAAAGACATTTTTCATCCTTTTCTATCTTTCTTGAAAGTTAAAAACAAAAGAAATTTCATCGTTATAACTGGGAACAAAAAATTCAATAATGTAATAAAATTAATAAAAAATTAAATAATAATAATAATATTATGATGATCCTACTCTATGAAAATAATGAGTATATCATCACAACGATTTAATATTGACAAATAAATCAAAAATTGAAAACTGCAGTTTTATATTATGTATTTCATGAAAATGTCTCGATAAAGTGTATAACGATCAGTTAAAATAATAGGAGATTATTTTTGAATGCAATGAATACATTTTAGGTGAGTATTAAAAGATAAATGGGTTTAGTGTAATGAATAACCAGAAACTACATTTAATGTATAGTAATGCTAGGACATGTGATGCAAAAATGATCAAAATATACTTGAAATTTTAAAAATCAAAATTACACCCTACACATTATATATTCTCGAAATATTCATTTTTTATGAATATTATTTGGATCAATGGATAACGCATAATATAGCTAATACATATTTTCATACATAAACCTATTGAAATAAAGGATTGATTTAGCGATCACTAAAAATTAAGGACTTTATTAAATTAAATAATAAATAAAAAAACTCATGATCAGCTATAGCAAATTCTCTGAATAATAAATGTATAATTAGTTTTGTAGATAAAGTGTAAGTTAAAAAAAGAAAAAATACAATGGATAGAAAAAAAATTGTACATCTATTATAGATATTCTAACAATACATTTTTCACCATAAAAATTTTAAGCAATTTTTAAATAAATGAAAATTACAAGCCTCTATTTTCTTTGATGAATGTGAGTAAAGAAACCCATACGATTACATATAAATATTAAAACACTCTTCAATTTTTAATTATATTTAAATATAAATTTATACATAATAAAAAAAACCGTGATTGAGATTAATTAAAATATATTTGAGTATATTAGGGAATTTTAAAATAAATTTTTACTGAATTATTTTAATATATATAATTTTGATATTTCTTTTTTTTAAAAACTATTGTTTATATTCTTGTATAAAAATATGATGAAAGCAAACTCACTTAATCTTTTAAATTTATCATATTCATTAATAAATACAATTTTTTTTAATTTTTTTTTTTTAGACAAGAACTTTTAAACTTTTAATCGTTTATCAACATATTTGTATATAAATGATTCAACAAATTTAATAATTTCTTTAAACCATATTTAGAACATATTATATATTATCATACATTATCGTAAACCATGATAATAATATCTAATTAAAAAAATAAATTAAATACATTATATTTAAGCCATAATTTTATTAAGTTTCAGTAAAGTATGAAGTATAGAAGGAAATATTACAAAGTTTATTTATGCCTTAAAATAAAAATTTATAATTATATTTTTATATTTATTATAACTGTTTTATAAAACTTGTTCATGATGTGATTAAATTAATAGTTTTAATATTATTTCATTAAAAAATGTCTTTTAATATTCATTAAACAAGTTTTGTATTCAACTTCTTAAGTAAGTAATAAATTTTATTTTTTTTAATTTAAATTTCAATTTTCTTAAATTTAAGAAGATTAAAAACTTTTATATTTACAATATTTAATACATCAATAATATAAATAATCATTATTATTAATTGGCATATAATTTTATAATTCTAACGTTATAGATATAATAAAATTGACAATGTACAAGCAATCAAATTACATTTGAGAAAAAGTAATTTTTAATATAAAGTGACAAATGATTTTTAAGCAAAAATTTCTAATAAAATTTAATAAAGTCAATGTGTGTGAAAATTAATTTATAAATTTCCATTTAGACTTGCTCAAAAATTAAAAATGACTCAATTATAATAAGAATGTACACATAAATTAGTTGATTGAATCCAAATATTTATATAGAATATTAGTTGATTGAATCCATATATTTATATGGGCTATATTTTCAATATTCGTTTTAACTGTAAATGAAAAAATAGTGAACGTATAATTCACTAAAAAAACTGTTAAACCACATAAATAAATAAAGTACTTATACTCACGCCTGCCTTCCCTCAGTTCTTTGGCACTTAGCGCGCCAAGTGTCAGTGACAAGGCCCAGATCACCGACCATAATTTCCAACTAAGTATCATCTTCAAAAATTTTTTATATATTTTTCTATTAATTTCTTACAAATTTTCGGAAAAGCGTGTACACGCAAGATGTGCAACCATAAAAACTACATTTATAAGTTATTGACATCCTTGCGAATGAAGAAACGTTAAACTTCAGTTTTTCACATCACGTGATAGTATTGTTCATTGAGAGGCTCAAGGGAACTGCTCAATCTATTGGCGGGAAAAGCAATAGGTTTTCTACTAAAAATGTTATAAATAACAATTTATTATAAAGCAAATTCAAATAGGCTGGTTTTTAATATAATTTTTGGTTGTAATTATAAAATCGAACTTTTTATTTTGCTTAAAGTGCACTTGGCCCAGAAGAATTCTCGTGGCAGTCGGGAGACAACAAACGTCCTGTGAGTAATACTGCTATCACTTCTCACTAGGCAATACGAGCGCCTTTCCCATTTTTCCCATTCGGCGCCTCTCGGAAAATCCAACTGCGCGCGCGCCACCCACGCTCTCCGAAATCTCAAGCGTGCGCCGATCAACTGTCGCGGTTTCTGAAAAATGACCGCTTGACATTCAATTTTACCTCTTTACGCTTATTCGTGATCCAAAAAATTTGATTATTATTTTTAAGCGAATAAACGAACATGATCAACAACTTTAAATTGCAGATAAAATGTTGTAGACGCACACACGAGTGCTTCTTATACGTTTATGAAGAATCAAGACTTTCTTTATTTAACAAAAAAAACGTGGTAATATTATACAACTAGAAAAAGAAAAAAAATGAAATGAAATAATGTAGGTAGCGTATAGAAATAAAGTTTAATTCGAAAGCACAAACATTCTATAGCATTATCATCTATTATATTAGTAATGTTTTAAATTAAAAAATTAATATTTAAGGTTATAAAGCGGCATAATTCATCATCGATGAACACCTTTTTTTTTTAACTTGAAACACTCTTTCTAATAAGTTAAGTTGAATTGAAATATTATTTATGATTTTTATACTGATATCTTTAAGTTTTCATGTTTTTAAGTTATGAGTTACATATAAATGCTCATAAAATGCAATTTCATATTAATTATAAAAAAATTATTTATTATGAATTCATAAAAAACTTTTTTTTGTTTACAAGACAATTTTATTTTTAGTATCAATATTTGAATTTTAAATAACTCAACTATCTAATTAAGTTATTTTAAACAATATTCTGATAAAAGTATTTATTAAGATTAGCAAAAATATCAAATGTATACTGTAACCAATATTAATAATAATTTGATAAGTATATCTCAAGCAGTGTTTATTAATTATTTTTTCTTCTTGTGAATATTTTGTTAGAGAGACAGACGGATTATTTTATAAAATATTTGTAACCTTGAAGTTTTTCGGTATTTACTTATATATATTCGTGCATTTTGAAAGAAATAATAATTTTGATTCATATATAAATATAGAAAACGAAATTGTTTTAAATTTAAAAAAATATAATTCTCAATTATATATAAATTAAATTGTTTTAATATTTCTAATTTTAACATCATAAATTATAAATAAAAGAAAGAGTAAATTTTTTAAGTAAATATTGGTCAAAATCTTTAAAAAATTGTACAAAAAAGTTAATTGGATTAATAATTTCCTATATTAAATAATGACTACATATTATATGTAAATTATAATAGAATTTAAAAAATAATAAAATATTTTCTTATGAGAAAAGGAATGGTTCACGTTATAAAAAATAAAATTCACTTTTTTTTTTATTTTATTATCAGCCCACGATTTCTCAGATTGATTTTCTGTCTTCCTTAAGACCTTTAAATTTTAGTTCAACTAATGCATAATATATGTGTCGCCGTTTCCAATTCAATTTTACAACGTATGTATGAATAAGGGCATCACTTTAATCAGTAGGTTCATCAATAATTTTTTATAGTAAATATGTATATTTCAAATTTAAATATTTAATATCTTTATCAATGTATTGTATTTCTATTCTTTTGAATGTTCAATAAATATGAAACTATTCTTTGTTGTCAGTTATTTCTTTTTTCATTAATCTCCGGATTCTTATTTTTCTTTGAACTTTTTAATTTAATTGTAAATATTCTTTTATTTTATATAAAAATTTTTTAATTTCTTAATTTTTCAATATTTTTTTATCTTTACAATTTATGATTAATTTTTAATATTTTTTTTTTCATCAAGAAAATAAACAATATTACAATTTATATTATACATATATTGTCGTAACTTATTTATAACAAAAAAATAATCGTTCGCTTTTTTTTTGTTCAATAATATTTGCTGCGAAATTGTGTTTCATTTTTCTAATATACGTGTGGGACAATTTATGAAATTCATGTTTTACACAATGCTTTTCTATTAAAGTCAAAATGATTCTATTATAGTATTTCAATGATAATGAATTTACTTGTAAAATCTTTTCTCAATTTTATTATTACGTATAATTTATTATAAAATATTTTGAACAATACTTATGCTATACCATTTTAATTTATTAGAGTATTTACAAAAAATTTATCAGCGTTAGAAAGTAATATTATAGTACAGAATTATTATTTTTATTTCTTGAAGATGTACCAATTAAATATATATAAGTATTCTTTTTCCTGTAGATTGATGTAGAAAATCTAGAAAATAATTCTTACTAAAAAGTATAATTTAAAGTAATTGATTGAGTCATATTGTTTATCTGATACAAAAATCAATCCATCTACAAAATAAAAAACTACATTTCATTTTTGAAACATATTATGATTAAACTTAAAATTTAATGTTTATTATCCATTTTATAAATTTATAATATCAATTTTCGATTCAATTGTTAATAACGAAAATATCTTAAAAATTATATTATTTAGTAATTTAGATTTTACATATGAAATATAGATTTAAATTCAAACTATTAAATAACTTTCAAATTAAATTAACGTTTTTATCACAAATTTATATAATTTATTTATTTATAATATATATATCTATTGATAAATAAATGTATAAAATTTTGATTTTGATTTTTTTTTAATTTTTTAAGATATTCAGATTCTATCAATAAATGTATTTATAAAGAATGGGTAGACAAAAAAAATCAAAGATACTAAAATTTTGTTGCTGAAATTAATCAAAATTTTAAAAAATGTTACTAAATGTAATATTTATTATATCTAAAATATTTCTAAACTATCACTGTTGACGTGTATATAAAAATTATAAAATTAATTAAAAATGTGCATAATATATTTGATACAATATTAAATGATATTTTCGCGTAATTGATATTGTTAAAAATAAATTGAACAGTAGATTATCAAATAAAAAGCTATCTAGGCTGAATGAATGCATAAAATTTTATTTTTAATGCATCTCAAAAATATTTGTAGATATTAGGTAAAAAAAAAAAATTATTTTATATGGAAATATTTTGAAATGTATAAAAATATTTAAAAATCAATTATTCAATAATTTCTCAAGACTATTTTTAATATGTGTATTTTAATGGATGTTATTAAATGATGGAATCGTTGGAAAAGGGAAAAAAAATTAGATAAACATTTGACATGAAAAACGAAGGAAACATTTTCAAAATGATTAAATCTATTCTGTTGTAGTAATTTAATTTTCAAATATATTTGTTTTACATATTTGTAATCGTTATTTTTTATTTTTGATATATAAAATTTTTTATTAATAATCTATTTTTAGTTCAAATGATTTTCAAGAAATCTCCGAATGAAGCAAGATGGCTAAAATTTTACAATTTACACAATTTTTTTTTTAAAGCACATTATTCTAAATGATTCATTTATCCAATTCATGTATGTCATTATATTTTATACAACTATAATTTAAATTAAAGCTGTATAAGGAAATGCTAGAGGTTGGTACCTAAATCTCTTCGTGACATATATTTATTTTAGTTATTCCCAAGAAATGTTTGGTATAATGGAGCTGTTATTTTTTAAATGCTTGTGTCATTTAAAGAAAAATTGAATGAGAAACGTAGGCTATGCCACATTTTTTTATATATCTTTTTTTTATAATATTAGATACAATAGGTGACGTATCTTAGAATTGTAATTTATTTAAAGCGTTGGAGATTTCGTCAATACTGTATGAATTATTTATTTCATTGAGGAAAATTATTATTAAATACGTATATTTCTATACATTTATATTTATATATTAAATTAATGATAATAATGCTACTTATTCTATAAAAGAAAATTTTTAAAACTAAAATTTAAAACATCTCCATTACAGATTTATATTATTATATATAAATATTTTTAAATTGTTTAGTATTAATATTTTTCTTATATTAATATTCAATAAAATAAATTTTATATTTACATTTTATTAAGAACTAAAAACTAGTAAACTTAGTTGTTTTGTAAATGTTAGTGATTTTATATTTTACATTAAACAACAAAAAGTATTTAAAAGACACGATTTTTAAAGAAATAAGACGGGCAAAACTCTTGTTTGAAGAAAAAGTAAAACTTGTTTAATATAAAATTATATTCATAAGTATAAAAAATGACAAACTTATAATTATGAGCATTCACGTAGGGCAGGATTTTAAGGATTATAATTTCCAAAAAAAGTCAGTATAAATATATTACTTTAATGCTTCATCTAGTGGATATATTAGTGCTTAGGCAATGATCAGTAACTGAAGGATACGATTGTTTATTAAACTTTAGAGGATTGACACATGTTACTATAAAAGTGCAGAAAATTGTTCACTGATATTTTAGCGAATGAAGAAATACTAAAGCAATATATTTTCTCACAGAAATTGATACGCATCATGAAATAATTTTGAGATTTTTCAATTTTATTATAAGGCTTTGTATACGACTTTCCATTTTCAACCATCATCTAACATTTCTTTTAAATAATTTGTTTAAACTTATAATTGAAATAATACAAGGATAGTACTAAACGAAAATAAAAGAAAAAATTGACATTGTTTTTTTTATTTACAATTATTTTAATGCTATTATTTATTAAATTATCATTCAATATATTGTGTTCGTTAAACTGAATTTATAATAAAAATTCTTTTTTTGATATTTATGATTCATTTTTAATTTGTTGATAAAACATATAAGCATATATTCATCAAGTAGGAGTAATTTATTGCATTTCAATAAACTAATCACATTTTCGAATATCTTTGAATTGAGAATCGAATCTTTTCAATTGTAGAAGTTGGGGTTTTTTACCTTTAATTCAACATAATGAAGAAAATTTTTATGACAACTTATGCAATGAATGATAGCTATTTATCAATATAAGTTCAAAAAATATTTAAAAAAAAATTTATTTTATAATGGTTTCGAAAAAATACATGATTGTGAATTTGAATCAACGTAATCCTTTTTTAATTTATTTCGTTTCTTGTTATTATTTGTATTCTATATTTGTAGCCTGTAATGTAATGTAAACTATTTTATCGTTTGAATACTTTTGTCTTTACATCAGAATAAACATTGTACTATACTTATTTACAAATAACTATACTCTTATAATAGTAATGAATTGTTAAGTTGCTTTAAATCAATAATAAAAATGTGACGGAGTCTTTATTTAAGTTATTTATAGAAAAAAAATTTGGAAAATACTAGAGTAAATTTTAAATTTCATATATTCTTTGCTGTATATTATATTAATGCATGAATGCCATCAAATTGCATGTTGTGCCATTAGAAAAAGAAAAATTTAATAATAAACATTTTTTCTCTTATTATATATATTTCATAACGCGTTAAATTTGAGCTAAGTTTGCAAATCTAAATAAAATAAATCACATAAATACGAGATCGAAAAAAAATTTCAGCAATAAAATTTATAGAATCAAGTTCAATAATAAATACTATACAAGATTGAAATTCAATAATTTAAATTATGACATTCATTCATAATTCATCTAAAGCAAGGAGTAAAATTAATAAACAAAATAAGAATATAAAAAAAGACGTCAAACAATTAAAGAGATACATACGACATTAACATTATCAAGACTTCAACATTCAAACTTACAAATCATTTAAACTCGATTATAAAAAATTCTAAATTATATGTGAGCATTTTCACACTAAGCCACTTAAATGCACTTTCTCTTCTAATATTAATTTTATAAATAATAAGTTTGAACTAAATTGATTAATTATTAATTATTTAATTTACACTTCACATATGATCTACATTAATTAGACTAAGTCGAATTCTTATATAATTTTAAATTAATTAATACATGACATTCTATTTTTTAAAATAAAATATAGTCATCGTTTTACCCACGAGACTTCTATTTTCTGTCATAAAACATACAAACAAAAATTTCTTTATAATGAATTCATAAATTTATGTATATTTTTTTGTCTTCTTTTACTTTTATAGATTATAAGGTATACACACATTTGTACAACAAATCTTACCTGTTTTGAGAGTGGTAAATAAATTTCACATTTCTATTTTCAAATTTCTATTTTCTGTCATTTATATATATTTTAATTATTTAAATATTTTAATTTTATTCTATATATTAGCTATTTAAATTACTTATTAATTCATTTAAATTTATGTTACCATACTAATAGTTTAATTAACTTTTTTTAAATCTTTAACAAATTTAATTTATTAATTTTAATTAAAATATTTATTTTATTTAAAGATATTTAATTATTAAAACTATATCATTATTTTTTTAGAAAATCCAAAGCAAGAAATCTAATTTTTAAGTAAATTTATTAAGATTTTGAGTTAGATGAATTCTTAAAAAATATATTTTACAATTAAATAGATTATTTCATATGCTTCATCAAATATTTTAATTTTTCAAATTATTCATTAAATGTTTAATTGGATATCTATGAGGACAAATGCTATATTTAGAGAAAGAAAATATTTTACGAAAGAATACAATAAATACGATTACTATATTTTATATATAAGAATAATTTTCATTTTCTACAAAATATAAATAACCCTTCAGGAATGATATAAAAACAATATATTTACATAAATAATAAAAAAATAATATTTTATTTTATACTACTAAAAAACTGTTGTTAAAGTAATCAATAAGTGTCTAATACGAATATGAATTGAATATTCATATAATAATTTATGTTATTAAAAATAAATGATATCTATAACATTTTATGGAATGTAAAATTTATAGAAGCAACATTTATTTATATAATAACTTTAAATTGTATGACTATATTCACATAAGAAGGAGGAACTGTAGAATCACTTCGAAGCTTACAAAAACTAATAAAAAAAAATTAAAAAAATAGAAAAAACTTACTATGTATTTATTAAAAGAAAAAAATTTGTTAAAGGAATGTACAGCCCTTACATGACTTTGAACGTATTAACGTTTTGTTATATTACAGGTATAATATTATAATTTATTATATTAGAAACATGCTTGGTAGTTGAAGTTTTACGTATTTTGATACTGAATGATTATTGATACTCAATAATTATTGACATGAATTCTAATGATGTTATTTATAAGAAAAATTACCACATAATATATATTCGATGATAAATCTTCCTGTTTCTGTTTGTAACAATAAACTTTTCTTGAATCTTTAAAATAATAAAATGATTTTATAAGGATCTCTTCGTTATATCTATAAATGTTTATACATAATTTGATATACATTATTTATTGGACATTTATTAACGAATATTTTAAATTGAGTAATATAAAACCGGTGTTATTTAGAAATAAATAATCCATCAGCGTAGCGTGTAAAATAGTACACTGAACTTATTAATGCACCCAAAAGAAGAAATAAGAATAATATTCGACTGAATAATAACGAATAAATGGAACTACATTCAGTAAGTCTTCACTTTGAAAACAAATTAACTAAAACGAAAATGAATACACACGTTTATAAATTAGTTGAAATATTATCTTAAATTTTTACCTTACATTGTAAAAGTGTATCATTTAATATAATTATTTGAGAACCGTCGGTATTTTTATCGAACTTTGTCATTTATACTTTAAAATGATGTATGTATGAGTATACCTTAAGAAAGCTAGCTTATTGAATGTAGTGTGCACATTATACCACTACACTGGGAGTAAAATAAATATAGAAACATCATCAATGACGCTTTTTTGGAATGACTTAAGTCAGCACAAATATTATTTGCGAGTAGATAATTTGTTGAATGCAAGAATGAAATAGATCAGGTATAGAAATTACACCATAATTAATCAAATACTAAGTCAGCTGTTTTAAATTTCGTAGGTGAACAACTACTAACTGATGTGCATCATTCTTTAATATCTAAGGACAATAAATTGTCTTATTTAATGCTAATTAACTATCATAATAAAATAAAAATTTTAATTTTCTTCGTATCATATTCATATTTATCCTTGTATAGAAAGCGGAAAGATCTCTTTTAAAATCTGTTTAATTGCATAAATCAGGCAGTTTTTATTAACCTAATATACTGAAGTAATCTATATAAAAAAAAATTTATGTTAAGTGATGGAATTATAAAGAAAATGAAAATTCGTACAAAAACTGTATATAAAAGATTTATTTTTGTACATAAATGCTTTCTAGGAATGTTTCCTTATATTTATGTGCATATATGAATCCAAAGTAACTAAAATAAATATCATCAATTCTAAAGCGCTATTAGAAGTTTCATTTCTAAGCTACAGTATACTAAACAATTCTTCTTCAACACTTAAGTAAAAACCTCATAAAAATACTTCGATATCTACTGAAGTCCTAACAATTAAGGATAATCTCACAGTTGAAATCCCATTGTTTCGACAAGGATTATATTGTTATATAATATGTAGTCTTTGAGTAACGCTGGCATATTACAAATCATATTGTAGTTTTTTGGCTACATATGAAGCTAAAAAATATAAAGCTAACTAGGAATGGAGTGGATAAGAATTAATTATTAAAATGAATTTGGAGAATATATTGAAATGATTGGAAAAAGTGGAATTAGTTCACTTCGATAACTTGATAATATAGGAATCTGGAACAAGTTGATTACAGAAATACTTGATTGTTCCAGCTGGGGACTAATTTTCATTGATAAATTTTGTCCGATGATCTTCAAATTAAGCCACACTAATCGGAAAGGTAATTAAACAAAAAAAATTAAGTCTAAAAATAATTTATAATCATGTTTAGTACATTATAAAATTATTGTTGAAAGTTATAGATATTGTATAATTCTATCATATTCATCTGATTTAGTTGTTTTAGAAAATTAGTTTAAATGTTCTAAGAAACACAATCCTATTAAGATAAAATAAAACTTTGCGAGTTTTAAAGCATGCGAGGAGGTATCAAAATTTTGAATGTTACCAACGTTTAATGTGGTTAGTGTGGTAGATTAAATGTGGTTGATTATAAAATAGTACAATTACAAATATGAATATAAATACAATAAAAATGAAAATACCTATGGTTATTTATGTTGAAAAGTATAAAAATACTAATAAACAAATATATTTAGAGTAAAGTTATTAGTTATGTATAAAAAAAAAAAAATTAATATTGGGACCTACATTAAATATGGCGGCTATCTTTAACAGCAAGGATAGAGAATATAGATAAAATATTCTAATGGATTTTTTAGAGAGTTAGAATACATTCATGTTGGATGACCTCGAATTGTGCTTAAGATAAGTTCTCCAAGTAGGTATCACTTCGATAAAGTAGCCGTTCATGACAGAATCTAAATACGTATTATAAGAGTAGAAACGAATTTTAGTAGAATTATAAAAGTAATGATAAAACATACAAATTGTTCAAAATATTTATTTTGTTCGTATGATTAATGAGATACAATGTAGATAATTATTATAGCAATATTTTTTATACATAAATAAATATTGAAACTCTAATTGAAAAAATACACAAATAATTATAAAAAAATTTATAGTATTGCATATTTTTAAAGAATCTTTGACCATAAAATCATTTTTTTTTAATTTCATGGTATTTTCCTTCAAATAAATAAATTTTATTTATTAAAAAAATCGAGATAAAAAATAAAATTTTTTATTTTTAAAACAATTAAAATATTTTGTTTTTGTTTATAAGCAATTTTCAAAAATATTTACTCACTTATAATCGATTGTATTTCATATATATATATATATATATTTGCAAGATATATTTAAATTAAGCTTATGTGATTCTCCAAATATTTAAAAATAATTGGTTGAAATGTGTGGGTAAAAAATTTATTATTTATATTTGAATTTATATTTATTTTTCGTAAATTCTAAAATCATGGACAATTTCATTTTATGCTTTACGAATAAAAATTTACGATAAAATATCAATTATAATAAAATGAATAGATATTAATAAGAAACGTTTTCGAAAATTCCATTTATTCTTAAATTCACACATTTTTGATAGCTGCACTAGAAATATTGAATATTGAAGTTTTACATAATCTTTAGAAGAAAAAAATAATTCAGTTACTCGATTCGCATCTAAAAGCGTCTGAAGGCAGTCAGAAAGCTTATATGTAGTATTGCTGCATTGCGCAGGAATTCGCTGTCGCCTGCAAATTACATGTAGCTTTATGGACTGCGGTGTCATGAAAGAATAATTTGCAGAGTAATATTTAAACTGGCTGAGTCTCTAGTGTAACATCATTTGAAATAATTTGGTACCTCAGTTTGCTACTGCTGCCCTCAATTTTCTTCATAGTCGTTGCCAATATCGTTGTCATTTCACACTCATCTCTTACGTTATTCCCTTCTGTCTTACTCCATCCTTCTTATTTTAATTATTAATTTTTAGTCTCTTTTATTTTTTACATTCTCCAATTCTGTTTATTTTATTATTATTATGCTACTTCTTACATTTAATTTATTTATTTATTTTACCTCTAGTTTTAACTGCGTTTTCATTATGTACAATATCATTTTTTATTATTATTGGTATACAAGCTTGACTTTTCTAGTAAATATTAAAAATATATTAAATTTTGAGCCAGAATATTTTTTGTTATATTTAGTTTCTATTGAAAATAAGAATTTCCAAATATTAATTAATTTTAATCGTTTGCATATACGAAAATAAACTCGAAAACAATAAAATGTGTGACTGGATTTTATAGTTATTTTTATTTTTATAAATTAATTGTTAATATTGATTAAATTTAACTTTATGCTATTGAAAATTAATCAAGTAACGCATATTTTCATTATTGAACATAAAATTTATAATTGAGAAAAAGCAGGATTACCAAATACATATAATACCTAAAATGGTCATATTTATAAAATTTAAATTGTAATTTATTTTTAAATAAATAAATTGCTTAAGTATGTAGAATATAGAAAAAAATTATAAGTGTTTCAAAATTATCATTAAAAGAGACACCCACCATGTTGAATTACAATGAAATAAAAGTTCGTTGGGGGTATTAATAAAACAAATATTATTGCTCGAGTGTCGGTGAAGTATTGGTAAGTTGGTTTCCTGTCTTCAACAAAACTTTATTGTAATAAAATAGATAGAAATAATAGAAAATAGATTGGTATAATATAAATGTTAAGTTAATTAAAAAATCATAATGTATAGATTATATTATATTTAATTTTATTATTGTGTCGCTATATAATAATAATAGTTAATTCTAGTGTTAATTTTTTCATTTTTATCTTTATATAGTTTTATTATATAATTTACTTTAATGATATACAATATACATGATAAATACCATTTTTTAAAGCTTATTTATTCATACATTTTTTAACGAATCTTTAAATTTATTGTACAGAAATTATTTTTTCAAATTTATATTTATACTATTAGAGGAATTTTTGTATATAATTTTTCCTAATTTCTTTATATATTTATAAATAAAAAGTTAAAATAAACATTTTTTATTATTCTAAACTTTTTTTAATTCTATCATATTGAAAATACGTCTGATAAAGAAGAATTGCTTTATCTATAAAATTATATATAATGTTTCCATGTCAATTAATCCAATGATGTGTATTAAATTTTAATGTTTTTTTTTTTGTTGAAAATAAATAAATTTTTTTTTATTAATTGTCATGTCAAAATTCGTCAAAAAATACTAAAAATTTCTATATTTATAAATAAATAAAATTTATAAATAAAGATACATGTGATGTGTCAAGATGAATATCTTAAATAAGCTAATAAATATCTCCATATATTAAACTATTATAAATTTTAACACATTTCTTTTCTTATTTGAATGTACATGAAGTTTATTACCAACTCTAGTTCTAAGTCTAATAAGGGATACCTAAGAAGGAACCTTTCTAATATTATAAAGTTAATAGTTTGTCACAATTTAAAATTCACCTTATCATATACAATAAACAATTTTTTTTTTCTATATTATTATTATAATTATTATATTTTAAGAATTTAAATGAGAATTTAATGTAAAATATTATAATTTTTGCAAAAAAGTAGTATTAACCATTGGATTTTATACAAAGACTTTTAATTTCGTAATTATAATAAATATACATTTACGATAATTATATAAAAACTTCAAGTCTAAGATAAATATGGATAAACTAATTCTGTCTGTATTTGAATAAAACACGATCTGCAGTAGTAGAGTACATGCTTTTTTTTAATTCCAACAAAAATGGTGCTGAGATATTAAAAATAAGTGACTAGCAATAAAATTTATTTAAACCACAGTGACTTACAAGGGAATAAAAAACTAGAGTATTATGAATACAAGGAAATAATTAAATTTGAACAAAAAAATAATAAATTTATCCAGTACAATGACAAAATACGAAAACGTACTATTGGTAATTAAACTATAACAATATTCTAATAAAGAAGCAAATTAAAAGCTCTTAAGATATTACAAGAAATATTTTCGGAAACGTGAATGTGTAAGTCGCGAACTATCGAATGGTAGCTTTAAGATCGAGAGCGACACTCTTCCGATTTTCTCAATTTTTAAGCTCAAAAATAATACTGAGATTTTTCTGATGTGAAGCTGCATATGATTAATATACTAATTTAAAATGAAAATAATGCACTTTCTACCCAAATCGTAAAGTATCTAGGTAATTTATTAATAAAATGATTATTTTATATAGTTTATGCGTATAAGTACAATAAATAGAAAAAGAGAATTCGAGAAAGAAATATTTTTTTTTTAATCAATCAATTCTGAAAAAAATTTCTAAATAAAAAATATTTTAAATTCTTATTTTTAAACAGTGTTACTCTAATTTCTTTCTCCTCTTAACAGTTATAATTGAATTCTCTCACGAAATTATAAAATATAATACAAGCATGATCTCCCGTATATCGCTAATATTACTAATTTTTATTTATAATTACTTTAATCGCTTATTACGTGTGACCATGTTATTCGTACTATATTTATATTAATTTGATTTTATAATATATCTATACCCTCTACTGCTTTTTTAATTCTTATAGTCTTTCTTATTAACTAATCTCATTTATTTAGTAATTCATTTTCAACATCATCGTTAATGAATTCATTCGTGTATTCTTTTGTCCCAAACTACAATCCTTATCAGCATCTCTTCAAATACGTGCATGGTTCAATAAATAGTAAGGTCAACTAATACCAATCTCTACTATTCTCGGTTGTCACAATACAATAATTACAGACTATGTAGTTATAAAAATAAAAATAGAATAAATTCGCGACATAGAAATTTTGGCTGTAGATATAAAATAGAATCGATTTCATCAAAATCGAGAGAGAAAAAAAATATAGACAAAGAACAGTAAAATTCAGAAAATCCTTAATAGTAGCAAGGCCAAAGCCCTCGAATTCACACCCATATTATTAATTTGTTATAATAATCATAACAAGTTAAATTAAATTCTAATGCAATCGTAAAAAAAGTAAAAAGTTAAAAATAAATGGAGGAAATTATGGTTATAATAACATGGAATCATGCTGAAATAACGATGATTTAATTCCCATAAATGTGTGCCAGATATGATTCTGGATAATGACATAATTGGTCTGTCCCCAAAGTATTGAGTTTTTATTTTCATTTTGCAACTTTTGATCATACCGATTTGGGAGGGGTCTTAAAATATAGAGGAAAGTTTTTTTGTTCTTTCGATAATTTGAAACGGCAGAATTTCACTTCGTGCGACGGATGTTTTTCAGTTTTTGGACAAGACGCGATAAAATTGTGTTTGTAACTTAAAACACCGCGTGGAAAGATTTCAAATATTACATGAACCTTATAAAGATAATTGTATGCCAAAATCTTAATGTGAAAAATGGCATAGAGTATTAAAAGAGGGCCGGAAACAGATAATCGACGAGTCTCTATCTAGGTGCCCAAAAAGCTCTTAAATCGCTATGAAAATCCACGGCGTGCTAAAAATTTTAAATTCAGACCAGCAATTAACAATTAGAGCAATTGCAGAAAAACTGAATTTATGTGATCAACGGTGCACAATATACTGCAAAAAAATTTTGAAATCGAAAAAAATAATTATCATTACATTACTTTTGACTTTACAAAGTATAAGTCAATAAAAGAATACAATTATTTTTAAATAATATATAAAAGTCATAGATATACAAATTTGAAGATATACTTCAAGTAGTAAAAAATATAATAGGTTCGAAAATACGGTAAAAAGTTCGAAAATGTAGATCAAATTAAATCAAGATAAATAAATCAATAAAAAAGTGAGAATGCCAAAAATTGTTAAGAACACCAAGAAAAAAGATAAAGTGAAGTATTGATATTTATCGTAAATAGTACAAGCTCATAACAAACTACTAATATTACCACGTGAAAAATAGATAGGACATTCTGATGAAAAATAATGTTTTCAAGTTATAATGATCAGACCACAAAATTATAATTTCTAAATCTAATTCCTAGCAAATATTATAAATGAAACACGATAAATAGAATCATTGGCAAACTTTCATCAAAACTCAATTGAAGATGAGATAGAAGTTGAAATAAAGGGGTTTTTTTCATTAAAACAGAACTTGTATTTGTTAAAGTCAGTATAGCTGCAAAATTTGTTAGCATAACCTATAGGACCTAATGTAATACGATATTTCATAATGACATAGAGAAGTAAATAAATTAAGAATATATAAAAACATAGACAGTGATAATTTTTATGATTTTTAAAAGCTACGAAAAACAGTCTTTAAAAATATTCTCAATTTTTAACTACTTCCTTGTTCTGATATTTTTCTTGCTTTCTTGTCTTTCTATTTACAAACAATTTAATTTTTATTCGAATGTTTAGCACCTCAATTCTTAAAACGTAGATTGCAACAAGCGAAAATTATTAGATAAAATAATCGAATTAAAAAAGCTTACTATGCAGCTTAGTGTTTAGCTAACGAGGGTACCTTAAAAAAAATTAAAAATTTATACTAAATACTTTAACAGTATTTACAACGAGAAAAAAATATTGTGTCAAATCATTTCTTTCCGATAACAAGTATCCTAAAATAATTTCATATAAAGATTGAAGAAAATATTAAAGGAAATCAAGATTAAGAAAAATTGGTAATTGTAATTAATGCGGATCAAAACTAAAAAAAAAACATTGATAAATTGTGGTACTGTGAAAAATCTTTCTAAATAGTTAAGATTGTGGTAAACAGAAGATAATTAATAATGGGAAAACCCATTTTAAATAGTAGAGACCGATTAGGATCATGGGAGTTTTTATTTTTGGTTAAAACTAGAGGAGGAACCTGTATACGTTAGTTTTTCTAAATTCAGATTATTGTAAGAGAAAGGTGTAAATTAAAATGGTATTAAAATAGTAATATTGTTATAAAAATAATCACCAAGTGTAGAGCAAGATAAAATTGTAAACATAGATTATATAAATTCTAAGTGTGCACATTAACTGTTAGAGGATACGAGAGTAACTCGAACTTAAGTAATGGAAATTTATATCTAAGAAAAATTCAATAAATATTTAATATATGAATTTAATATATTAAAATATTTTAAAACAAACTTATAGCATATTGATTATAAATAAATTAAAAAAAATATATCTTCATAAAAAGGAAATTGTTTGCGTTTATTCAATATATTGACATTTTAATTTAAATATAAAAATTTTCATTTCTTATTTTTCTATCTTTTATTTTTAATTTTCAAAAATTCATCTAAATATGTACTTACCATCTAAATATAATACTTGTAATAACAGACTAAATTAGAAATGCAAAATCTATTGATATTTTAATTATTAAATTAAAATAAATTTGAAATAAAATTTTTCAAATAATGCATTACAATTAAAAAATTATTTACACATTTGTATATTAGATTATATTAATTTTTGAGAAAAAGTTTATTACAAATTTTTTTTGCTAAGAAAGAAAATTACTATGTCATAAAATATTTTTACCACAAGGTAGTTCTAATAAATAATAAAAAAATAAATCATCTTCTATTTAATAAGTAGTATTTAAAGTTTAAAATTAATTGATATTTATATTGCTAATTAGAAGAAAAATAAATTTTTTAAGTAGTATACATTATAATTGCTTATTCATAACAAATATTTGAATGAATTATATTTTTATTTTTCAATATTGTACATACGATATAAATATTTATTTAAATATACAGATTCTTCAATCTTTATTTAAATCCATAGTATCACCAACTTGTAGTAATTTTTTAAAATTCTATATTTTTTCACTTTCTTCTTTATCAGCTAAAGTTAAAGAAAAATCATTCGATAAATTGAATTATATATTTCTACTGTGCCGATATAATTCTGAAATTGATTTTCAATAAGTATAACAGATCAACAAATATTTTCTTAATTTATTCAGTTTCACCTTATAATTATATATTCAATTTTATATATATATATATTATGTGTTCATATTTACATTTTCAACTTGTTATTAATTTAATTGAATTTTATTTAAAAAGTACATATATATAAGTGTAAATTACTCTGACACCACCAGAAAATCATTTAATTTGTCTTCTGATGACTCTTGATCGGTGACCGAAGGGTTTACCGCTAAAATACTATAATGTGACCGATCGCTATAAGGAATAGAATGAGGCAAATATCATACGGCGACTAGTCACCAAAGCTATAAAATATAAAATATATCTTATAGTGATCTAATAATAAATTAATATTTCATGAAAATTATCAGTGAATGTTATACATTTATAAGTTTCTTTTTTTAAAATTTGTTATCAAAAATATGTTGGTAAAAATGATATTAAAAGAATAATCCTGCTTTTTAACTAATAGTTCTTCAATAAGCCTTATTTCCATCAATCATAACAAAACATAAACAAACATGGAACGTAATATATGATGACCAATTACTAAACAGCTCTTAGATACAATTACAAATTAAATAACTTAATATTTTAAGCGAATATTAAAAATTTATTTTTTTAAAAAAAATATGGTGAATATGAATCTATTAATTTATTAATTATATCTAAGTAATTAAATAAAAGTAATAAAAAATTAAATACATTATATTTATTTTTTTTTTTTGATTATTTAACCATCATTTTATTTTTGCTATTATTTTATATTTTATTTTTACTTAAAGTAAGCATCAGAATTTAAGATACTTAAAATTTGAATAATGCTTTTTTTATAAAATTACGAATTCTTTAAACATTTTTGAATAATTATTTAAATTCCTATTTAAAAATGAAATTTTGTGAAATTGAACAAAGTAAAACATACGAAAATTTGATTTTTTTCATTATAAGATGGACATCATGTGCTCGAATAAATATAAATTTCAAAGTTAAATTATGCTTTACTTATGAAATTTTTTTTTACCATTTACATATAAATACAATACAGATACAGTCTAATTCAAAAAAGTTTATGTAATTTTATATAGTTAAGAATGTGAAAATTGTATTTTTTTGTTTTTAAATCCGATTTCTATTGCTTAAATAAAAATCAATTTTATAAATAAAAATAGAATTATTGTATTACATTTAAAAAAAACTATTTATTTTTAGAGTACTTCCATAAATATATTAAGATAATATGTGACATAGAAGTTTCAAGTCATTTTTTTGACAGAAATTTATGAAATCGATATTTTTTGTTTTAAATTAAATTCGTACGACTGCGATAGAATTAGGAAACCGATTCCAGTAAATATAAGTACAATAGGCTGCACGATGGGATAATGGTTTGAGATACAAAAATGTTTCCTAGTCTATATACTATTAGAAAAGTCAATGACAGTAGTTTTAAGTAAGTTATTTATGTAAAGGAAAACTCCTTTTTTCTGTCTCTTATAAATAGTTGATAGTTGTTTATTTGTACGATGTTTCTTGTCACCTTAACGTTCAACCAGGTTTCAGCGACAGTTATTGAAAGTAGGGATGGAGGAGTTCACATTGAAATGACAGGATCTCAGACCTCTAGATAAGAATACTGGCGAAGAAGAGGACGAGGTCGCGCTTCTAGAGTTTGCGGGTGATTCGGGAGTGATGATAGGGGTAAGAGTGAGGTCAAATGACTTAAGTGGCATTAGCGAAGTTAAGATAAGTAAGCCATCAGAGTTAAGGAGCTTCATGATGGAGGCACTGGCTAAAAAGTTGTCTATGTCAGCTGGGAATGAAATGATAAGAGCCCTTATTCCCTTTTTGTCCTTAATGAAAACTTTGCCATCGCGGACAAAGCAGAAGAAATTCTTGCCTTTGGCCATTTGGCATGCTGCACTGCGTAAGTTATAGGGTTTAGTTACTAAGATACTCATTGCAGTTAATGAGACTGTGATTATAAGAACAAAGAGGTTGGGTTTCCCCAAGTAACTGTCCATTTAGAGAAGACATCTGGAGTTTTTTCTGGTGATTTTAGCCTCGATGAGAGAATGCACCATGGCCCTTAAAGATAGCATTCCAAGGAGGAAGGTATATCTAGGTATATAAGGTAGAGTAGGTGTATCTCTGCTGTCCACCGCGGTCTTTGTTGGAAATGTTAGGTCTTAATGGTCTTGTCGTGACGGTATCCCGACGTAGGATAACGAGATCGAGAATAAATAGTGCGGCAAAAACAAACAACCGGACATTAATGCCACTGTCATAATGTAAATCTGATATGACTAGTATGTTATCTACCTCATTCTACTTCTTCATTAACTCCTGGAATTTTTCCACGTAAAGAAGCAATTTTAGTCAGAAAATAGTGCACTCTCTTTTATCTTGTGTTCAAGTTCTCTTATAAAACTTTTGAGATTAGAAACCTCGCTCTCTACGCTGATCATGCGTTTAGGCACGCTGTCGAATTTAGAGAGGTTAGTTTTGATTGGCGTGATCCTTATCTATAGTTCCTCCATTTTTTGGCCCAGAGGTTATTATTATTATTAGTAGTAGTAGTAGTAATAGTAGTAATAAGCGTCTGAAGCTGTTCCTCAATTGTTATACGCCCGCTGTCTATAGTTTCCAGCTTCTTCTCAAGGGTAATCAGGAACCTCTCAAGGTGAGATTTAGCTTGTAGTGGCAATTAAAAAGGCAGGATCATGGCTCGAGGACATAAATCCCTAGTATATGGGTAGATGATTGTGATGAAGACCAACAGCTGGATCTGGGGACAACAACAACGGAATCCAGGAGCAGTGAAGAAGCGATCACTAGTGCTTTTCCACTAATCGTAATTGAAAAACACGCTTCTCACCAAGTAAAATCTGGCCGCTTTAAATTATTGAAAAAACCAAATAAAAGGTACAAATGGAAAAAGCTTTCTTCTGCATTTTAAGACCCTTCCCAAATTGCTACGAGCCATAATCGTAAAATGAAAAAAAAAACTCGATACTTTAACAATAGACCATGTATATTAATCTGTATCTATTGGATAAATGAATTTGTTTGTATACCTGATAATAAATTCACAGAATTATGTACAATGCTTTAACTGCAAATTATTGTAAGTAAAAGTTATGAGAATGAATATATTTAAAACTAATGTACAATTATTCTTTCGAAGTACGGTAAATCAACTTATATTCTTAAGTATATTCAACACTTTCGTTTACCCTTGAATCATCGAGGGTAAGAGAAAGTGACCGCGCGGAAACATTCAGGAAAGGCATTCCCTGATTTTATTATGGTGTTGTACGGGAGGAACTGCGTCCTTCCGAGTGACTGACGCTCGATCCTCTTTGGGATTTTACCGTGTGCCATCTAGCATTTTCCCATTATTGCGCTTCGCTCATTTTTTCACGTCGGCATTCTTGTTTTCTGAATTTTCGTGCGCTTTAGTGATCTACGAATCATATTGCCGAATTACTCGTGGCTTTCGCACATATGTGAGTGTGTCTGTCTTGTAAAGGACCTACCTGGATGGTTAACCAAAAAAGCTCTCGGCTCATATTCTCGCTTCACTTGTTAGTGACGCCGGCTCCAGTAGCCGCGACCACCAGTTGGTCTTCCCTTCAGGCCCTGAGTGGCACCTCTGCAACACGGAAGACGCCGACTGAGTGAGGTCGCAGACAGCGTACCTTCCCTGTATCTCGCAGCGTATGATAAATAGATTTTAATTATTTTACAGGCATTTTCTTCTTCATCCACGAGGGTTTTTTTTTCCGCATTTGTAACGTCGAGGCAATAAATTGATTGTTGTGACTCAAAATTGTATTTAATAATTGAAGCTCCTTGTTTATCTATCCTCACCCTTTTCTTTTAATTCATATATATATTCATTTATTATTATTGAAGGTTTAGTTTAATATTTAATGCAAAACAAAATATATAAAGCAACTTAATGAAAATATAATTCGGAAACTCTTTTTAAAAAGAAAAAATTTTCACTTTATTACAAAACTTTCTTTGCCATTAGTATTCTGTTCAAGTAACGAATGTCAATGCAATTATGATTTACTATACAATTTTCAAATATAGCTACTGTTAATTTAATTAAATTTAAAATAAGAATTGATATTATCACATGTATACTGTTTCAGTAATGCGATACACAGCACAATTTTATTTTATATCAGACTTCTTTCGAATCAGTTAATTTTCAAATAATTTATTATTGAATAAGACAATTAATTAAAAATTAGTTTTAATATTATTTTTAATTCTTTCTTAATTATTGGACAGGTAATACAATTATATTTGAAATATATAAGAAAAATTTTATTAATATTTAAAATTGTTTTATATATAATATTTATTTTCATATATTTCATTTAGTGCAATATACCATTGTCATTTATCAATTAAAAAACAATTACTTTTGAATAAATGTTTTGCAAATAGAAGTTAATTAAATATAAGTTAAATTAAATTTATATACACAATTTCATTATTTCATGATTGGAATATGTTTTATTAATATTCATATTAATGTTATTATATTCAAAATAATTTCATAATAAACTATTTTTAGTTGATTTTGTAAGATTTTTTCCAGGTGACGTTTCTTTATAGAAATTTTTAAAAGTTTGAGCCTGAACCTTCTTTTGGTTCTAAAAAATAATTTATTTAGTATAAAATTATTTTTAATTATAACTAAAAAATTAGTTATGATTGATTTTGTATTTACTTTTTACTTTTTCTGGATATCTATCTATGCAGTCATCTAAACAACCTTGTCTGCAGTCATCTACTATTTCTAAAATACAAGTAATAAAAGATTAGATGAATATAATATTAATATATTGTATAAATATAATGAAATAAATAGTATTTATAAATTTGTAGCTTACTTCTACAACTTGAAATGCAAGTAGACCGACCACTGAAATTTTGGCTTGCTAAATAATGTAAAAATTATATGAAGTAATATGCACTCTTGTGAAAATATATTATAAAGGAAAATTTAATTATTTGATAAATATCAAAAAAAATCAAAGCTATATATAAACAAATTTAAAACTGAAAAAAATTTGAAATTGTAAATTTGAATCAGTCTAAATGAGTATTATATTTGAAACCAAGAAGAATTTTAATTAATTAGATATTAAAAAAAAAAATTCCATATAAATAGAATTAAAGATTATAAAAAACCAAATATTTATAATTTAATATTTATAACATAGGCTGATATTAATTAGGTTGTAGTTCGTTTTTTATGAATATATGCAAGAATGATTCAATGAATAATATACCTCAATAAATCAATTTTTTTTTATACATTAATAATTTGTAAAAAAAATGATATAATGTATACCAATGATGAAAATATTCCATATAATTTTTTATTATTTTAGTACAATAAATATATATTTTCTTCATATTTGCACGAGTAATTTTGTCATCTTTTTTTTTCTGTCATTCGATTTTTAAATTTTTAATTTTTGATTTTTTAACCTAGAAAAAAAATTAATAAATTAAAGAACGTTATTTTATGTATTTCTCGCAGGAGAACATTATTTGGGACGCATAAAAACGTGCCGTATTAGGGCGTGGCACCACTAGCCTCACCACCCCCGGCCCTATTCCCACGCTACCTCTACCACGATGCAGCTGACATCAGTGAAGAATTTATCATCGCGCAGCGAGGCACTCCTCCTGGTCTGGTCGACGCAACCGCCCTTCTGTCCAGCAGTGAATAAGTAAGGGCGCCCGGGCCTTAGAAGAGTAGTCGATGTACAATATCAGCTCACTACCTAAGATCTAGTTATCCCACCGAGAGTTCGTAGTCGGAAAGTCAGTCACATGTGGAAGACCGATCATTGTCCCCACATGTCCCGATTCTCCTCCTATCGAACGAGCATTAACCGCTGACGCGCTTCTGATCATCCGGAACACCTCGCAGTGCGGGCTCAAGACAACCCTCTGCTGAAGAGAATTAGACATCCGTCCTCCTTCCGCACCGCCATTAGAACACAAATACCCCAGACCTCGTGATGAAAATTGGAGTCTGGGTCGTCACGAGAGAGAAGTAGAGATACATGTGGCAGTACGCAGCGGGGAAGGTCAACTGACTCCTCGCCCGTGAAGATCTCGAACGCGAGTGTTAGCCCCTGGTGGCTAAAAAGAGATTAAACATAACGAACAGGGCCGTGATTTCGACCGCGGAGAAATTTTGAACTAATTTCTCCCATGAATTCTTTTTATTATTTTAATTTTTAAATAAATTTATATCATTTATTAATTTTTTATATATATTTTATAAATGTTTGCTTATTTCGTATTGTGTCTACTCCACTGCCCGTTTTTTTTAGAGGCTTACTTAAATAAATGTTAATAAGTATTATATTTTTCTTATAAACATTTCACTGCCCTTTAACCGAGTATAGTTTCTTATAAATATTAATTGCGCGTTCCACTTGTTACGATACTTATTTTTGTTTATAATTAATTGTATAAAATCGCTGCAATTAGAATTTTGTAATATGTAATATTTGTTTGTTTGTGATTAGATTTCTATTGTTCACTGTAATTCCAAAATTGTCATTCGAAGATTACCTCACCCTACACTCGATACACATGCGAATCCAAACGCCGGCAAGCTTATCCTGATGGAGGGGGTAGTATATCGCTACAACTTTTATACTTTTTATAAATTAAAAGTATCCAAATTTACTCGTTATAATTCTAGTGGTAATACGATTTTCTTCCACAATGAAAAAAAACATTAAGCGATGCTCAAACAGAATCACAATAATGAATTATCCATTATAAGAAAGAAGTTTTGAAGAAAAAAATTATCTACCCTTATATAATTCTTTGAAAAGTAACAATACAGTTCTTATAAAACTTAAAATATCTTTTCTTATGTAAATCAATGTAGATTAACTGCCAATATTATATATTATTTCATTAACTTTATGATTGCTTTATCTAATATTTTTATTTTATTACTTATGTTGTAAAAATACAGAAAATAAAAAATATACAAAAATTATCGCCAAAAAGGTGAATTTAAAAAACTTTTTTTTCATGTTCATAAAAATCGATATTTAAATATATTCTCCCAAATTTTACAGTAACTATTTAATTAATACTTTATAATTTTGTCAGCTATAAATTTTCTACTTGCTTAATGTCGGGTAGCTTGCAGCTTAGGCGACTGCTTGCTGCCCGAACGAGCCAATCACGCTCTCCCTAGCGGTGTGGAAGATGCACAGTAATCGATAACGATCAATTTGCGCATCGACATACCGTCGATATTCGAATTGAATATCAAGTTGATCGCGAGATCTGCCATCTTGGAAAACGCGCGGAAAAGTGAAAAACGTGCTTTACGTGCTTTTGATTTTTTACGCGTGTTGTAGAGTGCTTAAAAAGCTGAATCGCTTCATTACGTAGCGGTGGGAAGAGTAAAATTAACCCACAACTCAGATTACACACGCAGCTGAAGCCACCCCCAGAGCTTAGAAGAAAACTTGGAGCATCTCCAGGAGGAAAATCACCTGCAAGAAGCTTGTGAATTTTCTACCATTCCAAAACTTAAATTTATTTTTAAAATTTTTTTAAAAATAAATTTATTCCTTGTAACAATAAATTTTGAATTTTATCCAAAGAAAATATAAATAAATAAATAAAAATAATATAAAATGTGATCTAAGTGCATGTGTGTATTGTATTAATTAAGCCTACTAGCTATGATATGGTATACACACATTAAATTACTTACAAGCAAATTTACGAATACATGAATGTTTGCAAGGATCTTTATCTGCTGCTGGTAAACCTACAAATTATAAATAAAAAATTCAATTAAATATTTTAATTCATAATTCAACAACCATAAAGTAACAATAAAAACAAAAGCATGGTAAAAATAGATAGATAGTTTTTTTATATATTGATATGATTTTCACATTCACTTATTTATTTATTATTATGTAATTAATAAAAGAAGGTTTTTTATATTATCACGTCAATATATATGTATATACTTGTATTCATACATAGAATGGTTACAATAGCGAAATTAAATGATCTAGTAAGAGGAATTCTACCACATTTTAAACCACATTATTATCTAATTCTTAAGTCAATGTGCTCGTATTGTAAAAAACAAAATTTATTTACAAATGCATTATGAGTATTGAAAGCTTGCATGAAATTATTTTTGTAGTTATTTAAACATAATTTTGATAAATAAAATATTTATTCTAATCAATAATAATGAGATTCTATCTTAAATTGATCAACTGTTATTGTAACTCAATTTTTCCTTGCCGCAATCTTGTTCGAATGAAAAATATAAATATATATAAAATAAAGGAATATATTATTATATTTTTTTTATACACAGTTTATATTGTTATTTGAATAAGAAGCTAGAATGGAAAACCTGTGAACTGGTAATGAATGTTAATTTTAGGATTAATTTGAAATAATAATAAGGAATTCTAATATAGAAATATAAAATTTTTTTTATATTTAATTTAGTATAAACAATTGTTTTTGTATCTTGTTCCTTTTTTAAATAGAATATTTCAAAATTTTAAAGAATATAATTTAAATATTACTGATATATTTATACTTTTAAAGATATTTCTTTTTTTAAATCTTTTCATTCGTTATTCTTCTAATATTACATATAAAAAATTCAGAAATGCCAAAAATTAAATTAATATCAACACAATTTTATATGATTAAAAAATTAAATGAATTATATTGTTAAAAAAATATTTATTGAACGGAAAAAACTTTGATAAATTATGAAAATATTTATCTTACCATCACAACATGAAGTACAATCACTTTTTGTAAAAGCAGATTTTACATCTATATAATAAAAATTAATGAATTATCAATGAGATTTTTTAAAATACAGATATTTTTCTTATATACCTGTAATAAATAATATGTGATAGATTATAAAAATAATAAATATTGAAAAATTCATTTTCTATAAAACTTTTTTTTTTTATCAATATTACACGACAGTGCTGATGCTTACACAAGAAATCCACTGATAAACATTAACGTCATGAAATATTTATATATCAATTTTTCATACAATAAAAAACTTTATCACTGTTTACTTGGTTTTATTATAACTAATATAACATTGAAATTTATATTTTAAATCATATTATTTCAAATATTTACGTTAAAATAAAATAAATTATTTTTATAGTTTTATTTTTCGAATAAGATATCTATTAAATTATAAGTATTAAATCTATAAAAATAGTTTTTAATAATCGAAATAACAAAATATAAAAAAATATACTTTTTGAATTTTTTTTGTTAAAATTAAAATTTTAGTTTGTAATAAAATAAAATTATGAATTAATAAATATTATAGTTAAAATTGGATAATTATTATCATATTGTATTTTAAACAATTTAAATTGTAAACACTGTAACGATATTCTTGCCTGGCCGAGATAGATCTCACCAGCGTCCAGGTTTACGCTAGGATCGGCTTAGGAGTGAGGGTGACTAATTAAAAAGAATGCCGTATGAGCGTGTAATTAACATTATATAATTTTAATAATTAACAAGAAATATTACAATACAATTTCATTATAATAGGGGGAGTCAATATAATAAAAGAGACTGACAGCGCAGTTATAGGTGTTTCTAGACAGGTTACTTTAAAAAAATATTATGCTCGCTCGAAAATAGTTATTAATACAATAAACTCCACTGGCGGGATGAAAATGAACTAATTATTAATAGACAACGGTGTAGTAAAATCAAAATATTAGCATTTTCTTTCGATGATGCGATAATACTTTTAACATTACTTATTTTTACGGCGTGGTAAATTACAACAAATGTTTTACTTAAATATTTGCGGTAAGGATGATCGACGCAATATACTTGTTAAAAAAGGCGTCTTGATATTTTGTTTATAATATATCATAATATAAAGATAAATATTTGTATATATAACTTTATTAATACGGAAGGGTGATCAAGAAAAGGAGTTCTCTTTTTTTCCTATGTAAGGATCATCACTAATCCCTCGACCTCTGCGTGAGACAGTTAGTTACCCGGTGGTGTCTCTTCCTGGCGGACATGACTTTGCCACGTTACTGTGACAGTCCAGAGACTAGGTTTTATTACAGGATTGCGATTTTAGTCGACGGCGACGGAGTGGAAGGAATAGGCCTTCTTTCTCGTCCCGTCAATATCAGCGCTAACTCTCAATCTCGAGATGGTTCGGGTGTCCAAATTTCTAAATGAGGTGATATAGCATTCGGGGCAGCGTGTCGAGGCCCTCTCAGTCGGTCAGGACACTCCTTAGAAGTGTCAGGGAAAGAAACGCTGGGGCGTGGGGATAAAAAGTCCAATATCTTGCTCAGGGCCAGTCTTTCAGCTTCATACTTATTACTAAAGGTAACAAGCAGGGAGCTGGTAGTAGACATCGACTGCTTCCCTTTTTTTTGTTTTGGACATGGAAAAGAGATTGCCAGGATAGAAGAAAAAAATCCTTTAAAGACACCCACTGGTGGATAGTGTCGGAGTCACCAGAACAGTGCTATCAACTAAAAAAACTTGATTTGCCAGTGTGAGAACGGAGAAAGTGGGAAAGGCATGGCCAATCCAAAGGTTTTTCTTTGTCATAAAAAGAAGTAAGAGAAGCACGTAGAAGGGGAGTATTTTGAGGTGGAGGAAGAAAAGAGAAGAAAAAAGAATCTGCGGGGAAGATGTGAGGCTTTAAAATTTGGGGCTTTTATGATAAGGGTATCATTTTCGGCCTGGTGGTTGGGAGTGGATGACGAAGAGGGAGGAGAGCGATCACAACATCATCAACTGAGTTCGATGGCGGGATTTGAGTGGAGCCAAGATTGGGGTGAGAAGAACGGAAACTATTAAATCCTATAAAGTTGGAGCGAGAAAGAGGGGTGACGGGGCAGGAAATGGAATTCCTCTCTCTTAGAGAGTCTTTTATCTGTTAGAGATGTATATATTTTTTGTGAGAAGAGGAAGGAGTGATCGTATTGATGTATCTAGAAAGAATTTAAATTTGAGCGTTTTGATCAAGAATGAATTGTATAAGTTGTTTCGTGAACAAAGTATATACTTTGCAGTTCATTTCACTTATCCTAACATGGAGTGGATGGCTAGTGTAGACTTGCCTTAGTTACGAAAAGACACCCCGTTGGTTCAATGTCCGTTGCTTATATGAGGGACGTGGCATTCTGAATGGAAGTTTGACACAAGGTTGTAACAACAGTACGTGATTCACTCTAGCGGGATCCTACGTGTTCTGCATGGCCAGCGCAGCACTTCACTATATAGAGGGGCGATACTGACCCGAGCGATAGAGTGTAAGAAACTATCGTTGATGCGAGAGTCAAGAGGTTGTTAGTGTGCGGGTAAGAATAAATATCGTGAGAAATAGTGCCAGTGGTTGAATATATAAGAGAGGAAAGTTGATTGTGTATGTGTAGTCGAGCGCAGGAGAGTCCGTACATTGAGAGCGAGTGAGTGTATATGATTAGGCGATAGTATTTAAGTAAAATTACTCCGCAAGTTCAACTGTTGGTTTCTTCTAAAGTCCTAAAGGACAGAAAGGGGGCCTGTATGGTGTCTGAATATATGTGTATGTATGTGTAAGTGTCTATATCGTCACAATCAATTTGTTCCATTAACTTGTAGTCCTAATAAGGACTAAGCGTCCGGGAACTTAAGTGTAAGTGTGAGAGCAGACAGTAATTGTAAATAATAGTAAATAGAAGTGAGATAAGCCCTGAAAAGAGCTCGATAAAGCATAAAGGAGAGTATGAAAGTAAGAGAATGAGCGAGTATGCGTAGCTTGCGTGTGGACATAGAAGTAAATGAGTGAGTGAGTATGTGAGTGTGAATGGTATTGGGTGTGTTAAAGAATGAAAGTATATGCGAAGCGAGTATGTATGCATGCGGGGGTATGTGAATGATTGTGACTGAATGAGAGCAAATATGTGTGTATATGGACAGAAAGTATAATAGACGTATGAGTTTGTTCCTAAATAGAACCCTGACAAGGACTGATAATGGTCTATTTATTAAGAGGGAGTGTAGAAGAGTATATGAGTATATGTATCGAGTGAACCCCAGAGAAGGGCTCGTAAGAAAAAATGCCTTTTAAAGAGGCAAGGGTTGTAAATCTTAATGCAACCTGTTTGTAAGCATAAGAGCAGGAGTGGTTGACTGTATTCCGGAGGCTGCACGCCTTTATTTATTTGTTACGTTAGAGCACCGGCTCCATCAAGCAGCGTACGTGGGTTTGGGTAGGGTTTCGCTACGCTGCGTTAAACGTGGATAGGCGTCGTTATTAGCTGCACGTTGGTGGAGGTGGTGGTGGGGTTTGAGAGACTGGGCCCTAATGCGGTGAGCTTTTTGGGGAGCTGCAAGAATTCTTCAGTGGCGACATAATCGTCACAATCTTTTAAAAATAGTGTTATTTGTGCATTTTCTGAATTTTTTTTTATATTCAACTTTTTATAATTTATAATTAATACAAAATTGTTGTCGAAATATATTAAAGATCATAAGAAATTTAAAAATAATAAATATATTTATTTCAAATATAGTTAATTATTTATTTAAAAATATATTTAATAATTGTCGGAAGCTTGCTGCTTAGGCGACTGCATGCTATCCAAATGGGCTAATCACGACCTCCCTAGTGGCACGGACGATACGCATTGATCGATATTGATCGATCTGCGCATTGGTCATGTCGCCAATATTTAAACTAAATATCGGGTGAAGCAGGACGGCAATTCCGCCATGTTTGAAAACCGGTGAAAAGCGAAAAACACGTGTTTTGTGTTTTTCGCTATTTTACGCGTGTATTTTCTTGTGCAAAAGCTGAATCGGTTCAAGGCGTTGCGGTGCAAAGACAAAAGTCTAAGCACAACCCAAATTACGACTCAGCGTTTGCACGCCCCAGACCTAAAAGGAGAAAACAAGGACCGGGTTCAAGGATTTGCTTCATACACTACTACAAGGTACCTATTTTCATCTTACCCAATATCCAAAAGGTCATTGGCCCACTGCGCTGGACCGCAGAGGCAAATACTGATCTTGGATAAAGTGTATTTTTAGAGTTTTTTGAAAGTGTTGTACTTTTAAATAACAAACAAAAACTAGTGCAGCATGTATTCTTTTGATTATTGCAGAGCCATCCGAAGTAAGTACTTTTTAATAATAATTAAAAAGTAGTTTAGAAGTATAATAAAATGCTGGATGTGCATGTATTATATGCATGTATTTGATTTTAGAAGAAAATCATGAATTTATTTATTTGATGTTCTATTGAGCATCATGTATTTGAAAATGGATTTATGAAATATTAGATGCGAGGCCAACATTGTTTATAGTTTAAGAATATTATGGGTGACAAATAATAAGCTCTTGCGGTTATTGTCCTGTTACATGCTTGCGAGCATGTTTAGATTAAAATATATTCAATATATTTAATTGTTTCATGTGTGTTCGTGAACGTGTTATTTCAATAAAATTAATAATAATAATAATAAGGATAAGGGATTATCGGTTCGGGTTATAATAATTTAGGTTTGTTTTATAATGACTTGTAATTTATTTTCTCTCGTCCGATAGTGATTTGAACTCAAAAGTGTCTCAAAATCAAGTGAAGTCTCGTCTCTTTCGTTAGTTGCATCAAGCTTATTTCCCCCACTCGTTAACAGCCTTTTCTTTTTAAATTTTCCGGATTGTTTTACAATAACATTGATTATAATACTTATTTCAACTTGCAGCTCGCGTTTAGAAATTCTATACCATTACCGTTGAATTTTCAATTGTTGATTTCCCGAAACACCAGCTCTATTAATGTATACATTTTTATAGGCTATGTGCCTGTTATCATGCCCAAAATTATTGTATTACATCGCTTAACCTATAAGCGGATACCACCCCTCCTTATTCTAGTCAAAAAATTCATTTACATTTTGGGCTCATGTATCGCGGGTATCCGCGATACGTTCTCTAAATGTATACATTTTCACGAATCATTCGTGATCTCGTTACAATGTGCAATATGTACATGAAACATAAACAGGAGATGACTGAGCGAGACTTTGTGTCACAAATATTTTTGTTACACTCATTAGAAGTGAAATTGCACAATTTAATATGCAACTATACACTTTGAGTGTTTAGATTTCAAAGATTATAAAATAAACAAATCTATGAGATGCAAGCTTTTATTATTTAGAGTTATAAAATGCAAAATATAAATTGCGCACAAGGTTCAACACATTAATATGTAAGCTTGTGTATTGCTTGTCTGCGAGATGCATGTGTGAGTGTAATAATGCTTATATATGCAGTCTCGTTGATAGATTTTCAGTAAAAATTTAGAGTTATGAACCTAAGCGAGACAAAGGTACTTTGTACTTGATCTCAATCATTTAAAATTATTAATGGTATGAGTCGAGTGTACAACATTTGTGCATAAGACTAAATTCCATTAAAATTAAATATTAAGCAAGTATTTCTCAATGACGTTTAAATTAAACAATTGAGTATAGTATGTAGGTGTAATAGCACTTAGTATTGGGCTTAAAGTTTTTTTCATGCGCGACAATTAAAACTTGGTTATGATTATCCTATAAAACCACATGAAATTAGAATATATACTTAAAGTACATTTGAATATAAAAACTAAGAATGAATATAAAAATACACACACAATGTTGACTTCTGACTTAACTTATAGATTAAGCATTGTGGAATACACAGGCTTTGTAAACATTGCAATAAAAATGACTGACTGGCTTACTCTAAGCTAGCCTAACCTTTCATACACCAACCTATAGGTTGAATCTGATTGGCTGTGGAATGCATTCCTGAAAATATTCAGTTTAGAGAAAATTTAAAATATATTTGGAATTATTTTAGATATTTTGGAGTGAAATTTAAAATAAATATTATTGTATTGAATTAGAATAAATAATAGTATTATTATTTGTAAATATATTGTCATACTTGCTAGTATATATGTAGCTATACAAGTGTGTAAATATATATATATATGAGTATGAGTTTCTGTACACACTGTATTGAGGCCATACAACATGTACATAATATAAATAAAAAAAAAAAAAATTCAAATGCTGAACAATGAATGTTTAGATTTTATAGGTTTGTAGCATAATATTAGAGCTTGCTATAAACTTAGATACATGATTGTGTTGATTCATAAGTATATATATATAAGAACAAAAATTTTTGTTAATACTATATATTTTAATATTAGATTAAAACAGATTAGAAAAATCAATTACAAAAATAAATATACTCATCATATAACAATGTATAATAGCAACAATCAATTTTACCAATATCTTGAGATTTTTTTATCAATTTTAATAAAACCATTTATTTAAATAAATTTAATAAATTACTAATAAGATTAATCGTATTTGTAATTTTTACATTCATCGATTGATATTATAATTTATTGCAAATAAAACTCAAATTTTCATTACCCACATTAATAAAAGTGATAATAAAATGACTTATTTTAATGATATTTTTTTACGAATAAGTTGAATTATGTTTTAATATGAAGGAGAAATAGTGAGGGAGAGATAAACGGTCTAGTTAAATAAAAAACAGCAATTGAGGCTTACAAAAAAATTTTAATGACTCCGCGAATACGGGGTATAAAAACCCATTTTCGATTGTGAAAAAAGCCAAAGATATCTTATTCGATATATAAACAATAGTTACGGACAAAGTGATGCTAGTAGTTGCCTCACTCGGCTATCATCCTCTGCGTCCTATGAAGCTGTTTTATGTCGCTTTTCTTAGACCAGCTGATGGTCTCAGCCACTGATCCCGATGTTGCTCTTACACGCTAGGACCTTGATGAAATTTGAGATAAGATGTTCGTCTTATCGCACTTACAATGCTATAATTTATATACGCGCGCACGCAAGATCACACAAAATTTCCGATAATTTCATAAACTCAAGAAATACAAATATGCTTGGTCCTTCGCAAATGAACTTCTAATACTAAGTAAATGGCAATTTTCTTTCGCATAGGCTTGTAAGACCTTCATAAAATTAGGGTCCGCCTTCTTGATTGTCTTTCGAACGCGATGCTCTGTTATCTTAAAATAAAAGAAAGTAAGAGAAAGTGGCGAACAGATATATATATATATATATATATATATATGTACATATGTACAAATTTAGAGAAATTGATATGTATGTTGGTGATATGCTATAGTATTGGTTGCGACATATCTTAGAATAATTAGATGCATGTATTATGTTTTATATCATCAAAATATATTAAAAATTAGAATAATAATACAACTCTGAGGTAAACCATGAGCGCCATGAGACATATTCACACATATTGTGAGTATATGTTTTTAGAGATCCTAAGAATTTTGGTTAGAGCAAATTTTTATGTAATCAAGATTTTATTTTGATTACATATACATGGTGCTATATGGTAAATCCCATATAAAAAGGGAAAATATGCTTAGATGGTCTTTTCAATAAGCAATTTAAGAAGGTTTCCTAATATAAAGAATTTATGTATGTACATAGGAAACAAAAATTAATTTTTTATACAATCCAAGATTAAACATTCATATATTTGCAGATATAATAAAATAAGATGTGGAAGACATATCTGTACATAAATACAGAAGTGCAAATGTATAAAATTGCTTTAGAGCGTAGTGTATACATTGTTCAGAGATAAGAGGTGAAACATTGCATTCAATATTCAAAGTTTAATTTTTAGAGTGATGTATTTTAATTTTTTTTATTAATAAAAATTCTTACCGAGGATGACACAATACACATAATTTAAGATTAAATTAGAATTAAATAATAAATGCTTATAGAAGAGGGGTTTTAATATACATCTTTAAAAAAATAAAAGGTGTATTTTTGGTGTAGGAACGTACACACTGTATGTTTTTCATGTTAATCATTGTGCCTCCCTCGAATAGGACTGAGTCGGTGGGATTCTTGGTAAAGTTGAATCTGTTTGTGTAATGTGCGGACGTGTACACTAGCACTCTTTCAAAAGTACGGAAGGAGAATTGACTTCGAAGCACACGATTCGGAATCTAGGTTGTGCTTCAACTGAAACTCTTTCGATGAAGCAAGTCTAGCTCCATCCAATACAAACTTTTTCTTTCTCTTTCTCTGAACTCGAGCTTTAAATAATAAGTTGTTATAGAAGTAGATTCATTCAGAGGTAGATGTTTTTTTGTAGTTACAGGTTGTAGTGGGAGTTTGCATGTTCATCTGCATGAATAGATGATTTGAGACTGCGGCCTAAGAGGTAATTTTTTTTGTTTTGTCTTTTCCCTATTTAGATGAATACTGAAGAAATTCTCAAAGAGAGCGGCCTACCACAGACTCTTCTACCATTGGACATCAATGCCCAATTATTGAGGGAGCTAATCGACAGCAATGTTGCATTAGCTTGAAAACTTAGAGAGACATCTGATAAGCTAGTCACTGCGAGGTAGAATATGCTGGTGACTCAGCGATTGAAAAGATTTGAAGAAGCTTTAAGTCGTGAGCGCCACAATTCTCGGCTCGTTCAGAGTTTTAGATGTGAAGAAGTGAAGAGCGCTATGGAGAATTTAGAGTAGCCAGATAGAAGACTATCCGACTGAGATATCTCCAATGTCAGTATGGTGGAAGTTGATCAGGATCCAGAGAGAGAGAGAGAGAGAGAGAGAGAAAGGTTACAGACAGTAGAGCGAGAGAGAGAAAAAAATAAGCTTCAGCATGCTCAAAGAAACAACATATGGAGGCTCCAATATCCCCACACACACATACACACATGTTTCTCGCTTGCGTTCACTCGCACAAACCCTTTCCGAACTATGTGTGCGTCTCTACGAGCGCTTAACATGGCCAAGCGCCCTAAATCCTGACGCATTCAATAGGCCGTAAAGAAGTCCAAAACACTGCGGGCGTCCCCGTGGAATCCTGGACGTACACCTTCTGGGACTGATTATCCCAATCCTTTCCTAATAGAGAATTTATAACATCTATCATTCACCTCTTTATTTAATTTTCCACTCTAACTCAGAAACAAAATAACTCAAAGAATATTCTCACTTACAGGAACCAAATGATATTACCCATTTCTGTTCCTCTTAATTATCACTGAAGTCCCAAAATATTGATAATCGACTTAATCACCAATCATCTTTAAAAGATTGCATCAGTAAAAAATCCCTTATCGATAATTATACAAGCTTTCGAGCTTCGCGGCCAAACTACAATAACGCCATCTTTTATTATAATAAATTCAATAAAAATAATTATTCAGTATATCGGTAATCCGGTAATCTATATTTATTCGCCAACATGAGGCCGTCCGTTGAATGAATTAATATTGCTTCTTACGCTACCAAAAATAAATAAGTACAATACATGTATATGAATTTCTTATACGCCTGGTGGTGTCAGTACGGTCTACTAAGTGAAAGGTGTCAGATTAATCATTGTTTACTTCATTTTCTTTTAAAAATTATTCTAAGTGACGAATTTACATTCGTCACAACTGATATCTTAAGAGCTAAAAAATATTGTGTACATTTCTGCACTAGTAGTATCTAACATTACTTATTCAAGAATTATAGACTTTATATCTTATTTATATCTTTAATATAAAGATTAAAACAAATATTTTGACATACATCATCAATGATAAATGCAAGATAATCAGATATAATAGAAAAAGTTAAAACGAAAAGACCTAAAATTGTTGAGTTTTAATCTAATGTGTTTCATAAATGATTTTTTTAAAAATAAGCATACCGTTTTAGCTGGAGCATATGAGTTACACATGAAAATCCAATGAAATAATCTTCTCTATAATAATTATTGTTTTTAGTAGAATTACTTTAATTAGTAGAAATCAAGAATACCTTTGAGTGTGTAGCATAACAAGCAGATCAAATTAAAACTTATTATATTGTGCTGACATATCGAGCTGAGACACTCATGTTTAAATATACAAAATTTTTGGATATTTTAAGATAGCAAAGAAAGAATAATAAAATCAATTTATTGTAAATAAAGCCATTGTCTATAAAAAGAACTCAGATAATTCAAAAGGCCGAATTTAAATCCTTAAAGGAATAGAAGCTTTTCTTCAGAAACAACATAATACTCAATGTGGACTGGCTCATTTTATTCACTAGGAAGTCAATTTTTACATAAATAAATTAAATCATAAATTAATTATGAACTGTATTTGAACATCAAACTATAAAATAATTTTATTGTTATTATCTTGTTTTCATAAACATCAAAAAATGCCAATCTTAAAAAATATTTGTATACATAGACATAAGTCTAACATCAATTATAAAGTATTTCGAAGGATTATTTACATATCAAACTCGCAAAGACACCTAAGTATCTTCTCTAGGTTTTATTGTAGCATTTAAAACAAGTAGAGATAATTACAATTATTGTTAATTGTAATTCCTTAACATTTCCGTTTCTTTTACATTGGGTTCACTATTGATAGATATATAAACGCTGAATAAAGAAATAATGGTTATCTAGCATTAACTACGTAACAAGACGAATCCGTTCGTCCTTTGTGGGTGAAGGGCAAAGTCTAGCGCTCGTCAAAATTGATACAAAAGAACGCCTGGATAAGCGATAACCAGTCTACTAGGGAATGCGAACCTTGCTCATAGGTTTCGTCAATAATAATAACAAATTTGAATAATTTAATATCAGTGGAAAGGTGTCCTGTGATATTAAATCATAGGAAAGGAGCTTTCTTAAACCAATAAAAGTAAATAATGTGGTCAGTGCAATAGATTTGACTTAATTTAAAATGGAATAATATATATAATTTTATTTAGACGCCGTTAATCCCCGGAGTAAGCAATGAAAAGTCTAATTTTCAATAATCATTGAAGATGCGTCTATTCGCCGATTGACCGCCGGGCGTGTTACGGATCAAAACAATAACAAACGACGTTAGTGCATGAGCCTGCGATCTATTTGAAATTTCTAGTAATTATTTCGAAATAATTACTGTAGAAAGATTTTTTACAGAGAATTTTCAAATAGAAAAAAAACATTTTTTTTTATTTATGAAATTATAAATGTTCGCGACGTTATACGGTATCATGAACTCTAGATATTTAGCGAAATTTGTAGGAGTGTTAAACTTCGGATGAAACTTCGGTCGTAACTATGGTTTCGCGATGTTGGTAAAAAGGGAGAGGAGGCGGCGTGACGGTACAACTAAAAAAGAGTCCTTAGCGCAATGGAAGGCTTGATGTGGATGAGGGTTCAAGATTACGGATGCATACCAAAAGTTGCAGCGGATGCAACTTTACTCGTGCTTCAAAATGTCTTTTAGCGAAAGTAGAAAAAAATCTAATTGTAAGCGATTACATTTTTTTAAGAGTGAATCGATACGTAATTTTGAGCAGTCCAAGGAGTTGATAATAAGAAATCGTGAGCAGCTATAGGAACGGAAAAGGGATAGTTTAATCAGCATCGAGTACAGAAGAAATGTGACTGCAGGGCTATCGCACTCGGAGTTTTAAATATTCTCGATTACCCGTCGCCCACTATGCGCAGACGCCGACGCGTCATGTGCGGAGATTAGTGTTTCGCGGAAATTAGGGATCGGAATTCGCTTTGTTCTGATACTACGCACGGATCGATAGATTTATAGCGCAGAATATTTTATCGATTATTCCCTTTTACGGCATCTCGATTAGTTCAACTCTTCGGGAGAGGGCGGAATCGCCCCGTGGCTCGGTGTGTCTACATGCCAAAAGTTCCAAGCGGTGCACGTGGCTGCACCGATATTTCTAATAACGAGCGGATCTCGTTACAACTGTAAGTTCAATTGGAACGGTGTGAATAGGCTATGAACAATAATTAAACAAGAGAAAATTCTAATATCGACTACATTTTGGAGACTCAAAGATAATTAGTCAAAGTTATAAGAAACAAATCCACAATGAATTCAAAATGAGCGCACGTTACTATGAAAAATCATCGAGAAAAGGACGCCGTTTTATGCCTTTCATTACACATTCTATCATTTAACAATAATTATAAGGAATTACGGACAAAAGTTGTTGTATATGTCACAGATGAAAGGAATCTAGCGTTTTTAAAAAGAAATACATTGAAATGTTTTATATAATATTAAAAAAACTTCAGTATGGATAAAATTAGTATTATAATTATGGTCATTGAAAGTACAATTTGCTCTAATTTGTACCAAATACTTGACAAATTATTTTATTAAAAATAATAATTATATATACAAGATTATTTAATGGAAATTCATTACAGAAACTAAAAAATACTTTCACCATCTATTAACAACAAATGGGAATAATTTTTGAGGTAATAAAAAAAAATATATTTAAAAGTTTCAGATTTAGAATAGTAAATATGTATTGACATTGATCAAAATTATAATATAATATTTTTTATCTTTCATAATTAATATTACTTATTAATTATATTATTATTTATTAATTATAATTGATAAAGTAATACTGACTTATTGAAAAACATTTTTTATATAGAAGTTGCAAAGGTTTACGATACATTTAACTGAAGAAAGAAAGAAATGAATTTAACAACAAAATATTTTAAATATATATACATGGTGTGTCCAAAAAGTAATGTTCTTATTTTTTTTAAGTTACTATTTATCGTAGTGATTTTGCAAGGGTGGAAAAATATATGGGTCAATTTTTTCTATTTGTTCCTTTTTTTTTATTTTTCGATTATTAGAAGCTACAGGATTCGTCTTTACGGGAAGCATATTTTTTAGTTTTGTATTACGATGGACCGATGAATGTACTAAAGTTATACGATAACATATTATATTATATTATACTATATTATATTATATATTATATTATATTATATGATTTGGACTCAAAATTGTGTACGCGATTAGCGTCAAAATCAATTTGGACTGCTTTTTGGTACCGAGAACGAGGATAATCGATGAGCTTCTTGAAAGCCTACGATTTATTTAATTACGTAAGGTCTCGAGTTTATTATTATCACAGGGTTTATCTGAATCTCCATTATAGTTGACACAGTTAATAATATATTATATTGCGACGATGTTGCACCTCGTCGTGACATCAGTTTGAGGTTAAAAGTTTATCAACCTCATGACCGGCCGGTTCACTCACTTCACAGATAATGGAAGTTTGGATTTACAGTGGAGCGAAATAAATAACAACTCACACGCGATTTGCCGATTTAAATATGAAACGATTTTTCTAACGATTAATTCAAAATCGCGCAAATCACAAGCGTACGACATGGCGTCCCCACGGAAACTAACACCGGTTACCCCTCTACAGTAAGGAGAAAAGACGAAACCGCGGTAAATCGCGGATATATAAACGGGTGAATTGAGACCGAGAGGGACCTTTGATATTAGATAATTGAATAAGGCGATCGTGAAGAGTGCCTCGTAAAGATCTAATAAAATAAAGTAAAAGAATTATTGTATTTTTAGTTATTCTCTGTGATTGCACCGAGATAATAAAAAAATACAATAATAGTAAATACATAACCATACTTTGTTTTCCTGCGTCGTAACAGCAAAAACAATCGTATTGAAAAGTAATATACGACGTCACTTGCATCATAACAACAAGGACGCCGTATATTGATTAAGATTGAATGTAAATATACTTGTGTCATAACTGCAAGCACGATCGTTATTTAATAGTTACATATTATTAAGGTGAATAAACCTTGCTTTCAGACTGCAACTGATGAGACACCGGCGAGAGACGAAGTAAATAAAGCCGCCGAAATTTAAAATTTGAAATCATTGTATCGAGATACAATAAAGAAAGTTACAAAATATTAAAATAAATTTTATTATTTCTTTTTGGAGTGCCAATCCTCCAACTAAGTACATCCCGGCTGCGATCTATCGAGAGATCGTGGCGTTACAATATATTTAGATATTATTTATTAAATGAATGTTTTAGGTTATGATTAGTATATATTTAGATTTGTTTATTAGTTGTTAGTTCACCATCACTTCGTAAGTTGGCAGGTTGTTTGAAGGATGATGTCACCACCTTATAGTTTATAAATATAAATTGAAAACCGAAATACTAAGATTTATTCTGTGGCTTTTTGAATAAGTTTTGTTCAATTAATTAATGGGGTGTGGAAATAAACGGATTTATTAGTTTAAGTTTAGAGATTAATATATTCTGATTTAAGTCTAGCAATATAATGCATTACAAAGAATTACAAATATAACTTACTTTAAAGAATGCGATTTCAACATTACTATTACCTATGTTCGAAGTGTTTATTTAGGACAATAATTCGCAATATATAGGCCCTTCGTCCAGCTTCTGTAGTGGGGAAGTGGGCTATGATCATTTTAATTCTTTGAAACATTTATTGAATTATGAGCAAGGTTGCCATCGCACTCCTTTTACATCGAAGTACACATGTTGTTGTTATAAAGGTTTTATTAAATTTAAAATTTCGGGGAGGACCATTTTCATTTCTTTTCTAAGTCGCATTATTTATATTTTGGATAAATATGCAGAAAGCTTCTTACTCGTCATGATCTTATCTCTAGTTACCTAAATAGGTAAAAATAACCTTCGTTGGTCATGGTTCCGCGCGTATTAGAATCATTTGATATCTCCGGTGGTTCTTCGTATTTACCTTAGACTAGTTAGGCCGTGTCGTCCATAATTTTCGTATCTTATTGGATTATGCGTAAGTGTACGTCATATTACTTTCCGTGGAATTGAGTTACCATGCGTTCGACTTTCTTATCTATGATTGCCGTTTATAAAATTTCCTAGAGGTTAACTTAGTTTTTTGTTGATTTTTATATCAGTTATAAGATTATATATATTTATTATATTAGTTAAAATATAAATTTAAATTTAAGTTTTTTCTTATATAGTATTTGTTAGATTATATTGTTTCATTATATAAAAACAACGGAACGTTACATTTGGAATTTACGTGTAATTTTATTCTTAAAGACCTTTTAAAATTTAATAGACTACAGCATTTTATCAAACCGCAAACAAATTTTTACCAAGTAAATCTATTCCAGCAGTCAGTCCATCGCGCATTATTACATAACTAAAAACATCCTTTGCACAAACGTAAATCCTGCCAAATAAAAAGAAGGGTCAAATAGAAAAAACTCTCTCGTTTATTATCTGACCTCTACGAAATCGCTACAACAAATATTGACTTTAAAAAAAATAAGAGGCATTACTTTTCGGATGCACAGTATATGTACGTATTTTTTTATGCTACGTATAAAAAGATAGAAAAGATAAATTATTATCTAATTAATTTAATAACTAATAATTCTGGTCAGTAAACGAGACGTGTTACAAATGCAGAGTGATGAATACTATATAATAAATATTTTATACTATCTGTTTAAAGAATATTGAGTTTTATTCTAATTATGACTCTTTTATTGAAATAAATCTTTACTTTTGAGTAATATAAGTACTATTTCTCTTTTTCGGTAATATCAATAATACCATAATGTTATTAACAAATAATATTTTATTTTATTAATAATTATATATTTATTACAAAGAATTACAAACAATTTATATTAACTGTATTTTACAAATTTATTTTAATTATACATATATATGTACATTTTTGTACTTATACGAACTTTGAACTACGTATTATTATTTGTTTTTATGTGTCTATGTAATAAAAACGTAGAAATAAAAATGTTGATAAAAATTGATAATTCTAAATACATAAGTTTAAGTACATTGGTTTAGTCAATGTGATATGCTTATTATATTATATATTTTAAATAAAAAATTGATTATGATAATATTTACATTATTAAATATAAAAATATTTACTAAATATAAAAATATTACTAAAAATTTTCCTATTTAAATAGAAATCAATTGAATCTTAATTATAAATATTCATGTATAAACAATGATATGTAGCGTATACAGGCGTATATGTATACACTGGAGTTTTTGATAACAAAGCATCATTTTTATTAATGAATATCACGCCATACACCATATCCATACATTAATGGGGTTGTTCGAACTCTTGCAATTGTAACTTTTGTGGTCGGCTTAGCTGAAAAAAAAAGAATTAAATTGCAATTTATATATAGAACTAAATAACATGCTATATAAGTTTTTATTCGAATTATTTTATTTCACCTATATTTTTACATTCAATCGCACTAATTTTGTATTTTGTATTAATTATTTATGAAAAAGTATAAAGTAATATTATATAAAAAATACGTGTGGTATCATATTATAAATTATAAATATTTATTTATTTTTCTACAATCTATTTTACCACTTTTAAAATTGTTTTCTTTTAATAAAGTACAATTATTTAAAAATATTTCTTGATCATCGAAAAACTTCAGGAACTTATTTTTCTGAATAGTCTTCTTTGCCTCTAATACAATTATTACAGTCGAGTCAAAACATTAGTACCAGGAATCTTTTTAGATTTTAGATATATATATATATATATATTGTCTAATGAAATTAAATGAGTCAAATGGGGTGATTTTACCAATGATATAAATGGAATTTTTAGAAAAATGTAATCAAAAAAGTAATAGGGTAATTATTATTAAAATCAAGAATTATCTAGTTAATAAATTTTGGTTATACTGAAAAATGAATTGCTAATACCATAAAAATAATTTTAACCAATGACGATTAAATGCAGCAGAAAATATTCGTAATGCAAAATAAAATGACAATTGAAGAAAATTGTTAATATCCTATTAATTTTTGCATGATTTCGACGTAAATTTTGTTTGCCTATTACACAATATTTACTCAATCATTCGACTGTGGGATCCCCCACTACCTCGCGCGCCCATATACACACACACACACACACACACACACACACACACACACACAGAGAGAGACACACAGGCACACTCATACATTTGCTGCGCGAATTTTCCCGCACAAAATTGCAACGGCCAAATAGTTCCGGTAACTATTTGGGCCGCGTCCTCCCACTCCACGTACACAGGTAACATACGAAGCCATCAGCAAGGAGTGGGGGAGAAGACCAAAGGGTTTTTCGCGCGGAAAAACCGGATACACACAGAGTTCCTTCCTTATACACCCCAACGTATGTCCTCACGGCAGGCACCCCGAACGCTAACCGACTAGCCTCATTGTTTGCCCACGCGCTCCTATACCTCGATCCTCAACAACCTCTAAATGACTAATTTCAGTTGTTAAGGATGAATGATTTCATCTACAACAGTTATACATTTTTTGACACTCTGATAGTTGAAAACCATTGTCTTATAAATTATTATGTGATGCTTTTTCTACAAATACAATTATTTGATAATTATTATTTAACATGTCTGTTGGAAATAACAGTAATGCAATAACAACTATAGAGCAATAAATTAATTAATGGTAAACGGAACAATTGTTAACCAGCAATGAGGACCAAGTATTGTCTATAAGTTCTTAGTTAACAGTGAGCATTAAAATATGTAGCATTTTACTTATTTCTAACAAATATTTATATTCATTTTATGTAGAATTTTCGTGTATATATAATGAATAATTGCATTTAATGATAAACAAAATATGTTTCTTTCATTTACTTGTATTTTCAACAAATTATGGGTCTTGATTGTTTGTAAATTAAAAATAAAACAAAATTTATTAAATCATAAAGTGGTAAAAAAAATGGTTCGAGGTACAGGTGCAAAGTACATAGTTGAAACATTATTCAACAAAAATTATTTAGTATGGTTATGTAGAATGGAAGTATTGTAAAAGAAAACAAAGTAATTAATAAAATTCATTCCGAGTGGATTCATAATAGACAGAAAATGCCGAATCTATCATCTATTGTATCAAATATTAAGAATAATCGGATTTTTTTTATATTTCATGGAGCTTCGAGCGCAAACGAGATTAGGACATGTTTAAAAGACTATCACCAAAGAGCATTTTAAGAAGTGTACTGATATTATTAAAACGCTTGTGTACACTATGCGAAGATATTAAAAGATTAAAAGCCAAATAACGACTTACACTAATATTTAATATAAATTAACAGCACTCGATTGACCACTAAAAGATAAACTGCAGTTTGCAATGTTACTTATTAGCTTACCAAGTCCATACGATGCGTTAATTGCTGCGATTGAAACTACGCTCGATTAATATTTTACTTTTCAATTTGTGAAAAATAACCTAATGAATGATTACGAGTGACACAAGAATAATCAAACATCTTTCAAAGTAGCATTAATTGATTATTTACAATTCCAACATTATTTAAGATTATCTGAAATTTTTCACTGATAATTTTGAAAAAACAAAACCTTACGCTGCTAATTATCCAAGATAATTTTTTTTAATATCATTCCTTGAGCTTCTGGAAAACTTTATACTTAAACATTCATATTTTTTATAAGACAAAGTTCTTAAAAGCTTTTTCTAACGATTCAAAAGTATTTGTAATTGAAAATTCATTTTTTGTAACAAAATTCAACAATTCTAATTTATAAATGCATGTGCAATATAATATATGTATAAAGTATACAAGGATTATATATTTATGTTAATTTAATTAAAATATATTTTAGATATAATTTAAAAATTTTAATAGAAATATATAATTTAAGATATTTTCTTACTTTTTCGGGTATATGGTGTATATTTTGCGACGCAATCTTCTTGACAAGGTGTTTTACATGGAAGTGGAATATCTGAAATTTAGTAGATTAAGTTTTTAATAAAATGAATGTTAATTAATTTATTTTTATATAAAAAACTATCGTAAGTCAAATTTATAGGTATATAATATTAGATTTATAACAAATTTTTGTTTCACTAAAAATATACATAAAATAATAAGTTATTTGATTTACTATAACTTCATTTAACAATTATAATACTCCTATGAAATGAAATATAATTTGAATAAAATTTTTTTTCTATTTTTTATCTAAATAAACAAAATGGAAGATGCCTCATATTAAATTTTACAATAAGTAAAGCTCTATGAGCAGAAGTTAACGGAGGGTATTACTTTAAAAAGAATAATAAAGAGCTTCAATTATAAAGAACATCTTTTTGTCAATGAAAATATAGAGATTTTATGCCATTTGACTATCATTAGGTATTTTTATTAGCTGGCCATCATAAAAGCTATTGCTTCAAACTTTTAACCACGAAGAAGTTTATTGTAATTAAAACTTATATTACAAATTATGTGAGATCCAAACATAATATAAAAGGATTCTAGGAAGAATAAAAGAAATACATAAAATAATATCTAAATAGAGCACTAAAGTAGATAATAATGGCATGAAAGTGAACAAAATATTTTAATATATTTTTGGTAAATAAAAAAATCTAAAATGATGATAATAATTAACAAAATATTCGAAATTCTAACATTGGAATGTAATTTAATTGATTCTTGCATCTGCTTAAAAAGAACCTCGTGTTCCTATCAGCCAGATCTTCATCCTGTCAAACTATAATCTCCAGCTTCTTTTAAATTTTATTTATCAACATCGATACGCAGATATTATATTTAACTTATTATTATACATAATTTTAATTTTTTGAAAAATAAAAGCATTAAACATATATATATATATTATTTGTAAATTAATAGCTTGTATTCATTTTTGTTTATTGCAAACTTTTATTAAACTAATCTTATTATCAAATTTACTATTGAAAAATTTATCGTTACTAATGGTTTTTTTATTTTATTCAATTATTATTTTATTATAATTAAAATATTTATTTCCTTTCACTGTATTGACATGTAATAGAAGAAAAAATATATTATTTAATTTTTAACTTACAATTAATTTTTCATACACTAAATGTAGTATTTTAATTTGTACATAAATAAAAAGTTAATATTTCATAATTATTATTCTTAGATAAAAATGATTAGATTTATCATTTGTTAATTATACATAATTTTATAGGAGGGATATAATATATGCGTATATCTAAAATCCTCTTGTGTTAAAGATTTTGTATATGATTTTTTAATTTCGCATGTAAGAATCACTTTTTTATTATTATTAATTATACAGAGAATCAACTATTAAAATTTAAATACCTAATTATTTTTTTCTATTAATTTTTTCATAGAATTATATTGAAAAACTTATAACATAATAATGCAAACAGCTTCTCTAGAGTAAGTTGGAGATTTTTTTATGCATATTTTTGTATAGCAATAGCCGAAACAAAGATTCCAAAAAAATTTATTTTAAAAGAAAAAGAAATTTAGAATTCATAAACTTTATAATTATTATTATTTATAATCAAATAAATATTATTATTTTTGTATTATATTTGTTTGGTAGTATACCTACAAATTTCTGAAGTACGTGGGTGACAAGTAGGTACCTAGACTTCGGGGCGTTTAAAATTATTATTTTGGGAAACGACAGTCGTGGGGAAAATCAGTCGACTATATGTTGATTACAAGTATTGTGTAAATCTGGTAATCCGTACAAGTTTCGGCGTGCGATGAAAAATAAAAGAAAACCGAAGGTGTTCGGGTATTTGGAGGTAATGAGGAAAGGCATTCACGCAAAATCTGTTGAACGAATAACTGTTTCGAGCACATTCGAATATTCATTTCATTGTGTAAATAATTTTCAATTTTGTATATATTAGTAAAATAAATCTAAGAAAAATTGGATAACATCACATTTTTTATACATCCAATATCTCAAGGAGGCACTTCTTGTGAGAACAACGATTGCGTACCATTTTCAACTTGTATACTGACTTACAGTACGCGAGAGCGGTACATTTCATCGGACGAATTAACTAAAATTCGCCCAAAACAATATTTATATATTTGTTATAAAGTTAATCAAATTCCTAATTTAACAATAAATAACAATAATTCATATTAAGCAATAGTATTAATAAACGTATTAATAATAATAATAATAAGAAGAAGAATAAGAATAATAATAAGTCATAATAGTTATAAATAATAATAATTGCAATCTCCTAAACTTGTTAAAAATAATAATCGAAATATTAATAATAATAATCATTCAATATATGTAATAGTGTAAAATTAAATAGTGATAATCATAATATATAAAATAAGTTAGTCTATTATAATAAATATGAATAGATAAACAGATAACAACAGGAATACAAGAATTTTATTAAGATTGAATCTGATAATATAATAGCAATAGCACTAATAATATTTTTAATAAAAATAATACGCGAAGAAAACCAAAAGTAAAATATTATTTTTTTTCTCTCTTACACTAATTGGAAAAAATTTAAAATTCTAGAAAGTTATTACAGGCAACAAGGTCCAGAGTTAACCTCTAGGAAAAATATGCCAAAAGTAGTAAAAAAATGGAGAAAGTTGAACGAGAGAAATTCCTAAATAACGATATGTAGACGAAGAATTTTATGTTTAAACAAAAAAAATATTATAAAAACATAATATATAATTTATTCAAACCATTCAAAATATAACCAAGGTACCCACATATCATTTTCATAAGACATTATGCAATAACAATCCTAACACGTATTGAATTCCTTTTTTATTAAAAAAACGTTAATAATTGTAAGTTAAATTAATTCAAACGAATCGTACCAATTTAATAATCACTAAGGATAAAAATCTAATCCATAAGTGATACAAAGATGTATTTATACAATAGAAAACATACAAAATTGTTCATTCGACACAAATTCTATCTTGCGCAAATTGATAACTTTGTACCATTAAATGCATACATTTTTAAATGAAAATTGTAATTCATGGAGTCAAAGCAATCTGATCAACTATGCCAAATAAAAATATAGAATTTCTATTGAGTTTTTAATAAATAAATAGAATTATTAATTTCACTCAGTAAATATTAAAATATTTGTATGCAATAAAAAATAGAATTGTAAACAAAAGGTACAAGGGCAGTTTTTTGGTAACCATTACTTAAGCCAATAAGTTCCTGACAAGTATTCTGAAACTTCGCTTCCTGCAGAAGCTGTCATTATATCGTTGAGATTCATTCCACAATTTCAATCTTATTATCAAATTTATCTTATATCTTTATGAAAAATAATAGAATAAAAACTATTATTATTTTCATTATTGATATTATTGCATTTATTCCACCCATTTAAGAAACTGTGAACAATCTCTATCTAACATTGAAACTTATTATTCGGAATTTTAAATATATCATATACACACACTTATGTACACATATGCACGTTACCAGTAATATTTTAACCTATATTTTATTTATAATTTACTCAATAAAAACATAAAAATCATCCAATAGGTATAGATTTTTATCGAGAAAATCGTTGCATTATCCAACCTAATGTTAGAGCAGCTTTATTCAATAATTTAAAAGTGTTTGTCCGATCTAGCCTTCGTGTGCGTAAGTGAAAGCCGAAAAGGGAGGACATTTAAATTTTTCTTAGGGAAATGGGAAAATTAATCAATAAAAATAAATTAATAAATAAAGTGCGCATCTAACCTTGTGACGTGACAATATCTTGTAATATTTTTATTTCATTTTAATATAATTCTTCACTTATTTACCGATTATTTAAGGTTATGCTTTTAATATCATTATATACTGATTGATTTTATCAATTCAATTTGATAAATTTTTGGTTAACTATTTGTCATTTTTATAAACATAACCACTTTTTTGAAAATTAAAAGATTATCTGTTTCTTACAAGATTTTCTTATCCACAATTTAATAGCTTAATGTTAACAGAGAAATATTATAAAGAACCATTGCATTATTTTACCTATAATATTATTGCACTATTTGTAAGTGATACTTGATTGTATTATTTACTTTAGATATTTTAATTGTTATTTAAAAAAAATAAATACAGTAGAAAACGTAATTATGTCTATATAATATGACATAATTATTATTTATCAATATATGTGTTTATGTATCTTACTTTTACAACTGGTAAAGCACGATTGTCTTGAATAGAATTTATTATCTAAAATATAAAAATTAATTATTACACTTGAAAAATATTATAAATTTAACAAAATAAAAGAACAGAAGAAAATAAATCTATTAAATATTATTTACTAATATATTCAAATAAAGATATTGATGAAGTAACAAAGATATTTAATTTAAAAAAATTAATAAGATTAAATTAATTGTATTTAAAAAAAGATAATATTTGCTGATATGAACAAAATAAAATGAATCAATGTCTGCATATTTTTAATCATAATAATTTAATTATAATTGTTAAATATACATAAATTAAATGACATTATTATTTAATAGAAGTAGTAGTGCCATTGAATTGAGTCTATTTTTAAAAAGTGTGATCTTTTTAACTTTAATAAATTTTCTCGCGTATAATATTTATAAATATTGATTTACTTAGTATTTATTAACATTATTAAGTATAAATATTACTTCATCACAATACTATTATACATTAATAATCACAATAAATAATAATATAATAAATAAATAATAAAGATACCGTGATAAATTTTTTAAGAATTATTTAAAAATAAAATAAATTAAAAAAAAATTATAAAAATTGACAAACTCGATCGCGTCGAATGTATTCTTAAACATAATGATCTATATTCAAGTAAAATTATCCATTATTCGATTATATATTTGAATGATTTCTTTGTTTATTCCGTAATATTTAAAATATGAAAAATTTAGAATAAATGGAAAATTTAATACTAAAAATTAATCGTGATTAATCTAGATTGATCAAATTAGTTAAATCAAACATTTTAAACTCTATGATTTATATTATAGTACAAAATAACATTAACAGAAAAAATATTAATTTTCACAACAACAACAATTATAAGTTAACAACAACAATTATAGTAATAATAATTATTGTATATATATATACGCGTATGTTTGATATATATATTATAACGCAAAGCGCGATATGGGTTAGGAAGTTACAGCTAAAGGAATTTTTTGATTTGTGCATATTGTTGGCCTTCGGTGAAAAGGATTACCCTTTGTCTATGCGCGTCCAGTATCGACACTCTGATTCTGATGTTGACAAATTCTTTTCGCATTTGTTCTTTTTTTTTCTTTTTCGATAATTAGGCGCGACAGGATTTAACTTCGCGCGAAGGGTGTTTTTCAGTTTTTTGACACGGCACGATGGAGCGACTTGTGGAACAGCGTTACGCGATAAAATTTGTTTGCAATTAAAAAAAACAGTGTAGAAATGTATAAAATATTGCAAGAAGCATATGGACATAATTGCATGTCAAAATCGCAAAGTGGAAAATGGCACAGAGCTTTTAAAGAGGGCTGAGAAAGAATCATCGACGAGCCTCGATTTGGGCGCCCAAAAAACTTTCGAATGGCTAGGAACACCAGGCGCGTATTAGAAATTTAAAATTCAGACCGTTTTAATGATTAGAGTAATCGTGGAAAAACTGAATTTAACACGATCTACAGTGTACAATATAGTGCAAAAAAATTTAGAAATGCGAAAATTTTTTTGAAAAACATCAAAGCTGATGAGTTTGAAGATGCATTTGAAATTTGGGAAACACGCTTTCAAAAATGTGTTGATGCGGGAGAAAATTATTAGGAAGAATTTAAAATTTTTATTTCACACTATTTATAAATCCACCAATAAATCATCTTTAAAAAAAAAGGTAAGAATTTTTTTTTTAATCTTTGAACAAAACATTCTCGTGTAGTGATTTTCCACTAATCGCTTCAGAGCGCCGTGTCAAAAATTTGAAAAACACCCTCCGCGCGAAGTTAAATCCTGCCGTGCCTAATTATCGAAAAACAAAGCAAAAAAAAGAACAAATGCGGAAAAAGTTTGTCGACATTTTAAGACCTCTCCCGAATTTCTACGATGAATAGGCACAAAATGAAAAAAAAACTCGATACTTCGTAGATGAACCATGTATATATATATATGCTATATTAATTACATTATAGTATATAACAATATTTATTAATATGATAAAAATGATTGTGAACATTATAAAAAACAGTTGGTATTATACAAAATAAATAATTATTTCAAACAACACATGTAATTATTACTTATTTATGTGTGTATCTTATTACTTACTTGCAAATTTACGAACGCAGGCATGTTTACAAGGTTGTATCAAATTAGTCCAAACAGCTGCAAATAAAAAAAGAGCTATATATTTTAATATTTCTTAAAAATATTATTCTAAGAATTCATTTAATAATGTAAAATTAATTATGATATTTTTATTAATTAAATTCTTAGTAGTAGTAATATGTGTTATTTTTATGTATTTAGTTCAGTATTTTGTTTTAAAAAAAATTTATTCTTTTTACATAAAAATGCATTATTTTAATCTGATTTCTGGATATAACAGGCTATATTAAAATTAAGAATAACAATATTACACTTTTAAATAATTACTAAAATATAAAGTCATTTTTTAATATAAAACGTTAGTGTTTAAATTTTTATAAAGAGTCGAGAAACAAAAATTTAGTAAAACACCAATAAATAAAATTATAAAGTAATAAAGGAATATTTGTGAATTTTGTGAAATTATAGGTGATTCAGTCATATGAATAATGTGTATTACTTATAATGATTTAAAATATTCTATACATTTTTTAAGAGAATCTAATGCTTGCAACTTTATAAAATTAAACGATAAATTATAGCTTACTTTTTCTTTCCATCTTTTTCAATCATGTATTAAGAATAACGATTTTAATTTAAAAAAATGAGAATTTATTTCTTTTCATAAATTTAATATGATTATATTCATAGTCTAAGGATTTTCTTCACTCTGTGATCTTTCAATACATAAAATATATATATTGCGAATTTAAAAATTTGTTTTAGAAGAATAAATACATCCATCACGTATAATAAAATGTAGCTTAATTTATATTTATTTAAATAAAATATATTCTTAGAGCAATTAGGTTTCATGAAAAAAAACTTACTATTACAGCATTCGAGACACATGCTTTTTGTAAAATCAACTTGACTTGATACTTCTGAATAATAAAAATAGATGAATTGTTAATTACATATTCGTAAATACATATTTAATATTGATATACTTATGATCAATGTAGAAAAAACCAAAGATGAAATAAATATAAATTTCATTATTGTAATTAATTATTGTATTTCATTAAAAAATTATTATTTTTATAAATACGCAAACATCAATAATGCCTTCTATATATACCCAAATTTTATTACATGTAAATATATATATATATATATATTTTTTTAATAAAATGTATCTTTTTTTATTTTTTATCTGTCAAAAAAAATTAAATTTTTTTTTAATACTCAATTTTCTAATAAAAAAATCTATTAAAATTTGGTTATAAATAAGTTTAAATAAAAATAGAAAATTAAATTTTAATAGTTTTGTTTTGCAGTTGTTACTTTTGTTTTATTTACAATTTTGAATATTTTATATTTTACTATTCGTATATATTTTAGATAAGACATTTTTATATAGCTTAAATATTGTAAGTTAAAATATTTAAAATGAAATATTTTTAAAGTTATATTTTCTTTAAATATAAAAAATTCCAAAATAAATTTTTAAAAAATAAGTATATAAATAAAATATATAACCAAATATATCAATGTAAATAGTATACAGTATTGACAAATATGATTATGTTAAAATGAAATTCAAAAAATGTGTAATAATACTAAGATGAAGAAGTGGAACAAGTAAAAGAGGAATGAGTACAATAACAAAATAATATCAAAAAAAAGTTATACAAAAATATTAATTACAGTTAATTTAAATAGTTATTTTCTTTGAAATACTATTAAGAAAATTTGCTTTAGAACCACACATTATTTACTAAATAGTTCATTTTCGGAAAACGACACATATTATTTAAATATATATGAAGTGATAATAATATATTCATATGAAAAATAAATAAAATAAATTAAAATAAATAAAAATTTCTAAAATGAGAATATATTATAAAAGTATTGAGGCTGAATTATTTATAACTCAACTATTTGTTGCAGCATTTTTGGAAAGATCGGAAAATGGGTAAGGGAGTTTTTCCTATTTCCCCTTTTATTTCTCTCATGTATGTACATTGTCTACAGAAATCCATCATAGTCTCGCAAAATTAAATACATGTATATATTAAATCTCCCGGACGTGTAAATATTACTAGCAATGAATTTGGTCACTACGTCACAAGTCTCGTTATCACTATTATTGAAAATCACTGGTGCAAATTTATCTCTTTATTTTTTACTAGTGTGTACTGATAAAGTAAAGAATTATATAAGGGCTTCCAGTAAACGATATAGAATGATTCTTCAAACTTCTTGAATCTTAGTTTAATAACCCCATCCACTTTACACATAAATTTTATTCGAAATAAGAGTTATAAGATTATTTTTTCACAACACTACCTATATTTCCAAAGACGTTTCAAACTTTTATAACTCATTTAAATAATTATATTTTTAATTTATAATACTTACAAAGAACTACCACAGCATTTGAAAATACATTTCTTTCATACCATTTATTTGGATTGGAACTTGGAAGATGGGTATATTGTATGAAATGGTTTGTTCCTTTGAAAACGTATATCCATCTTGGGGGTGCGGAATATATACATAATTTGTCCACGAAGCGTCGAGATTTTACCTTTCATTTTGCGGCATATTGGTTCATATTGGTCGTGGAAATTTAGAATGGATTTTAAAATGTCGACAAAACCTTTTCCTGTTAGTCCCTTTCTTTTTTTTTTTGTTTTTTCTATAATTTGAAGCTACAGAATTTTACTTTTCCCGTAGGGTATTTTTCAGTTTTTTGACACGGCGCGATGGAGCGACTACTCGAACAACGTTACGCAATAAAATTTTGTTTGCAATTAAAAAAAAACGGTGCGAAAACATTTTGAATGTTAAAAGAAGCGTAAGAACATAATTGTATATCAGAATCACAATCTGCAAAATGGAATAAAGTTTTTAAAGGGGGCCGGGAAAAAAATCATTTGATGATGCCTTTGAAACTTGGAAAGCTCGTCTTCGTAAATGCGGTGATGTAGGCGGAAATTATTTTGAGAAGTTTTAAAGTATGTTTCATTCAGTCCATAAGTCCACCAATAAATGATCTTTCATAAAAAAATGAAAGCGTATTCTTTTTTGTTATAATTTTTAAACGAAGCATTCTCGCGCAGCGCTTTTCCACTAATCGCTTCAGCACGCGGTGTCAAAAATTCGAAAAGTACCCTTCGCTCGTAATTAAATTCTGCCGCACCTAATTATTGAAAAAACAAAAAAAAAAGGGACTAATAGGAAAAGGTTTTGTCGACATTTTAAGACCCCTTCCAAATTTTCACGACCAATAGCCGCAAAATGAAAAGCAAAATCTCGACACTTCGTGGGCAAACTATGTATGGGCATTCACTTGTTACAATATATATTAAAGTGTGATTTAAAGATGTTTTGTAAAATTTTATTTAAAAGAAATTCAATCCTATCTTTGATTAAATATCTTAATCAGGATAAATTCATCTGCAGTTCGCCCACCAAATATAATAATATTCTAAAAATTATATCCACAATTATATATTATTTTTTACAAATATATTTTATATAGTTGATAATAATATATAAAAAATTAATTATTATTAACCTTAGAAAGAATAGGAAAACCTTCATGATTCGCCGTTGCTACATAATAACGAGTAGCGCAAAAGTCTTATAAGAAAAGGAAATGAACTTTGAAAAAAGATAATACAAAATGAAAAGTGAAAAAACCTCGACGAAGATTCATATATTGCACTTTTCGAATATTTTTTAGGAGCCCTTGCCGAAAGCAGAGATGCTCTTAATCGAAGCGATCTGAAACAAACACATATCACGATATGACTTGAATTTTATTGAGATACTTTTTCATTACGATTATTTAGATGTATTTATTGTTTATATCAAGAAAAGACAACATTTAATACGACTCACTTTATATATTTTTATACATTCTTATTTATTTTATTAATAAAGTACATTATACTGTTATATCAAACTACCATCTAAAATAATAAATATAGAATGTAAAAAAAACATGTAAAACATAATTTCAGTTTATTTGTAAATCTTTTTTGGAATAAGGTTAACTAAATTATATAATATAGAAAGTGGATCCACAAATATCAATCTGTATTTGTGGAAAAATTATCTTTTTTTAGGGTACTTGGTTAAAATAAATAACACTTGTTATATTATAATGTCAACGCTTAAAGAATTCCAATTGTCGTCCTTGGCTAGGCTTTTATTAAAAAAAATTTTAATAATAAATTTATAATATTAATAAAATTGGATATAGATCTAACTGAAAAATGTAATATAACTAACGTTGTTTACAAAATATACTGCAGCAGTTGTTCGGATACGTACGTTGGAGAGATACAACGCACTCTGTTGAAGATTAACGAACATAAAAAATGTAAGAAAAATTCCTCAATTATTTTATCTCATACGCAGGAGTGGAATCATAAGATAGATTGGAGAAATGTTTCTATTCTAGACAGAGAAATCGATTACAAAAGGCGGTAAATTTCTGAAATATTACACATACAAACAAATCATAACACACTAAATAGATAGGAGGACACAAAAAATTTAAATAATCAGTATAATTATTTGTTACAGCTGATGAAGTTTATGGCCGTCACCTTTACGAAATATATAAACACCGATGTATCGTACAGTTGACAGTTAAGACACAAACTTTGACGCCTCATAACCAACGTGCGATAGTACATAAGTTCCAATAGAAAAAAAGGTATCTATTATTTAAAAATTTTAAATCAAAATATGTTGTATCCAATAACTTATGTTTTAATAATTTATACAAAAAAATTTTTTTTAATAAAAGCCTAAACAAGGACGACAACTAGAATCGTTGAAAAGTCGGCATTATAATATAACAAGTATTATTTATTTTCATCCATACTTCTAAAAAAGGATAATTTTTTTATAATTGAAATATCGAGGGTGTTTTGTCTGAGAAATTATCTATCAATCTGTAATGTCTAATAAAATATGATACTTTATTTTAAAAAGAAAAAATAAGGAAAATAAATACATACTGTGCTATTTATAAGTCAAAGAGTACTTGATTTGCCTTTATTCAGAAACCATTTAAAAAAGTGAGTTAAATTAAAATACATTATTCATAATACAAAAATGCTTAAGCAAATTTTTAAAAATGGGCCTCATCAGAAATTTATCAATGCTGTTTATTTCGATCCATTGAAATTAGTAATAAACAATATAATTAATTAAAAAATAAATAACTATTTAAACGTTTTGAAAGGATTTATAAACGAGTTAAAGTGTTTCAAAAATTAAATGCATGTACCATTGTTTAAAACATTAAAATAATTCATCTTCATCTCCTTTTAAAAATTGTTTTCTTTTTTATTGAAGATAAATTAATTTATATAGTTTAAATTGAAAGTTTATTTTTTTTATTTCGTATTTTCCTCATCCAAATTTTTATTTTTCTCATATTATCTTTCACATTTTAATTTTTTTTGTAATGATAGTAACCGATTTATACAGTCTCATAAAAATATTTAGAATTTTAAATACGATTATAATTTTTTTTATATTATATTAATTATTCATTATATTTAATATATTAATAAATTAAAATATTTTTTAATTAATAAATTAATCGTTACATATATTAATTATAATACTACATAAACACTATTAAAAATAAAAAATTTAATTACTAACGTTACTTATTATAATTGATATATTTTATGACACGATTATTATTTCATCCCAATTGAAAATATATAATATAAAAAACAATTTGGATAGATAATAGTAAGTATCTGAATTTAAATTACTATTATATTTATTGCCTTTTATATATTACTTTTTTTTAACCTCTTACAAAATCATAAAGAAATAAATAACAGTTATATTAATTTGTACTTGCCAACAAATAAACTACATAATTAAATTTTCTTTACATAAAATAAAAAACAGAATAAAAATTCATAATAATAAACAATTGTTGTAATAAATAATAATTATTTGGTATGTCTGACCAAATTGAATGTATTCTACTTATCTTATGTTTTAGCATTATTGTATTAACTTACCGTATAATTAATTTTTGAAACAATGAAAAAAAAAATAAAATATAATTATATATCATTATAATCAAATATATATATATATATAGTCACTAAATTAAAATTACAGATTTTTAGAAAAGTTTTGCAACAGATAAATAAAAACTATGTATTCAATATTCCAATAATAATTATTAGAATAATATAAATAAAGATATTAAGTATAATATTATAAAATCTAACAACCTAAATAATTTAAATAATTTTAAACACGAGAGACAAACGGAAAAATATACAAAAAATATGTATGAAGTCAAAAATTATATAGGATGTATAAGCTCGAATACATGTTTCTCATTCGGCATAAAAAACCTCATATTGAAGAAAAAAGTCTCATGGTTATTGAGTATCTCACAATACATAATATTTTAATGCACGTACAATAAGGAAAGTTAACATGCAGTTGAGCTAGACCATATAAAATTCCAGATATAAGTAGAGCTAATATTTACCTGATTGGAAGAGTGTGATCCGATGCAGCTGAGTCAGGGCTGCCGTGTCGCACTGGGTATCTTGGAGATGAATTCTCCTTGATATGCATGGTTTATCCATGAAGTATTGAGATTTTGCCTTTCATTTTGCGGTTATTGGTCGTGAAAATTTGGAAGGGGTCTTAAAATGTCGACAAAACCTTTTCCTATTAGTCCCTTTTTTTTTGTTTTTTCAATAATTAGGTGCGGCAGAATTTAATTACGAGCGAAGGGTACTTTTCGAATTTTTGACATGGCATGCTGAAACGATTAGTGGAAAGATGCTGCACGAGAATGCTTCGTTTAAAAATTATAACAAAAAAGAATACGCTTTCATTTTTTTATGAAAGATCATTTATTGGTGGACTTATGGACTGAATGAAACATACTTTAAAACTTCTCAAAATAATTTCCGCCTACATCAACGCATTTACGAAGACGAGCTTTCCAAGTTTCAAAGGCATCATCAAATGATTTTTTCCCGGCCCTCTTTAAAAACTTTATTCCATTTTGCACATTGTGAAATTTTGTAATAAATGAAAAATAAATTTTGTATGATTAAGCGTTAGCGTTAGAATATTCGAATATTTGAAAAAAAAATACAAAATCTGGGTAATTTTTCTTGCAATATGGCATCACATTGACATATATAGATGGGTTAACTCATGAATATCACAGACCAGAAATTAAGAGTTTAGGTAAATTTCTATATTAAGCTTTGGTAACAAAATCATATCGTTTTCCTCTTTTGCACTTACGGATTCTTATTAGCCCTTCTAGTGTGGTTGTGGTACTCTAAAATAAATTTTTTAGTTCTTTATGAAATTCTATTTAAAAAAAATGTTAGCTATAGATATACAAACTGTGGATGAGAAACGTGGCATTTTAAAGTACTTGAAGCGCGGAATTTAAATGAATATGGTCAAAGATATCGTATTTAATTAAGTTATTACTAAAAATATTAAAGAAAAATATATAATAGTAATAATATCGTGGTTAGATTAATTTTTAACTATACTTAATTTTTAATTCAGCGATTGAAGTACTTTTAAATGCCACGTTTCTCACCCATGATTCATATATCTACAGTAAAATTTTTGTTAAAAAGTTTTTAAAGCATTAAAAAATTGAATTTGATCCCATCAGAAGGTATGAGAGACACGCGATATATTTTATCCGTTATATCTATTGTTTAAAGTTAAAATGAAATTTGTAACACAATTTTTTCATTACATATTGAGAAATAATGATTATATGACATATCTATATAAGTAATAAATATTTTAATGAAGTAAACCCAATTACGTTGTCTTTATCAATATGATTAAAGAAAATATAGTGTTCGAGTAATATGGATTATTGCAAATGACAAGGGGATAAATAATTTAACACAATTCAATTTAACTCAATAATAACTGTATTCAATTTGCCATTTTTGTTTATAATAATCTTATAAATCTACAGAATCCGATATACCTATTGAAAATCCGCTGTACCTTTTCTTTGTGGTAGATCTGGCATCTTCGCAGGTAATCTTGTCACAGCCCATCACCTGCACTCACTTGCTTATCTCTGTAATCCAAAATTCGAAGCAACTATCGAATCGACATTTTAAGTTGCTCAGCTTTATCGAAAAAGCCAAATGAACAATAATATATATAAAAATACTAGGTGGATGCATAAACATAAATATATAGGTTATGTTTTAAAAAAAGTAAGGTTGATTTATTCATTTGTAATGAACAACATCGTAAGCGCGTATTATAAAATAATTTTAACAAATTAATTTTTGAAACGATATCATTTCTTTATTATTTTATATTATTTTATGATTTTTTAAAGTCATATTAAAAAAAAGAAATATTAAATCTTACATTTGTAATGTTTTTTGTTTTGTTAAATAATATCATAATATTAAATTTGACAATATATATTTAGTAAAGTAATTGAAAGTTATTATTAATGTATCTGAATTTCATAAATTTATAAGTTTCATCAAATCAATACAAGAAAAGCAAAAACATATTAAATTTTAAAATAAAGTTTATTAGTATAAAAAATGAATATAAAATTTATAAAATAAACTTTTTTAATATTATATTATAATACCATTAATTTATTGATGTAAATGAATAAATTAATAGTTTTATTTTTTTCTATTTATTTATAAATTAAAACAATATAAATGATTGACCAAGTATAAACTAAAATAATATAAGAAAAACTACGCAAATGTTTATTGAGTTTATCAAGTATTAATAAGATATTTTTATTATAGGTTAATAATTCAACTAATAATTTTAAAATTACTTAGTAATACAATAGAAAAATATTTATTTACGTACAAAAAAATTTGCTCAATAGTACTTGTAAATTATAAATATATGAATTTTTTACCTTGTTGTGCATTTCAAACTCCCTCCGTTGAACCTCAAGTTTTTTTAACTATCGAGTCGCTTACAAGTACTTGATCACCTATTTTTATCAAATTATCTTACCCGAATCAATAAGTAGCCAGATGCTAACATCACCGGAGCATCAGAATTTTACTCTTCATTTTTGCCTTTGATTATCGCTCTTGATCTTGTTTAAAGTTATTTTGATTATTGTCCTTATAGTCAACTAATTCGCATCAAACTATCTCTATTTATATTTGTCGTGCTATTTAGTCATAATTTGCGATATTTTTGATTCTTCAATCATAGCACATATTTGAACTAACTATTTGACTTTAGTTAGATAGTGATCTCATTATTTAACTATTAATCACTCTCATATATCGTAATATTAGACATTGCTTTCATTATCTAATTATTATAGCAGCTCTTCTTTTGGATTTTTCGACTTCTTTAAATAGAGCTTTAATTCACTCTGCAAAAATTATCCAAAGAAGAGTAACTCACTATTATATAAAAATTACTTTTTTTAACAAGTATTAATATTTATAAGTAAATATAATACAATAAGAACATTATAAATGCAAATATAAATACAGAAAAATTGCAAATAACATTAAATTATATATCACATTTACATTATACAAAACATTATATTATGTTTGTAAAGAAATAAGGTCTGAAAAATATATTTCATATAAGCAAAGCATAATGCGGCAACAATGTTATGGTTTATGTCATAATATTACATTAGCTTCAAAATCGATAAGTATATTGGAAAGGACAAAAAGTTCGATATGACGATTTCCGTTCCTTAAGCATAAGTCCATGATTTGAAGACATACAATACTATAAACAATTGCACTTTCGGACTTTGTCTCCAAAAGGACTTAACTGAGTTTATTCAATCTTTACATATATTTCAGGTAGATGTTAAATTTTTCTGGATACCTCTCTCTCTCTCTCTCTCTATCTGTTTTTCTTATCAGAGAGAATGGTGAGTATTTGACACATTAAACATCTCTAGTGCTTTATTTTGTATTTTATACCTAATTCCGTACATTTTTAAAGATTTCCCAATGTCAACTCCTTACTCTTTTCATAAAGCTATAAGTTCCTAAGATTAGCTCGTTCTGAATTTAAAACGCACAAATTCATTTTTTTATACGTAATGAGTTGGCATTTGTAAACTCAAAAGATACTCCCATTATTATTATTTCAGCTGATCTCATCAATTTCATATCTTTTCTAATTCTTTCAATATATCCTCAAATGTAAATGGAAAAATAGTACCCCTAGTTTCATCAATAGATGCTTCCTCATAGGTCATACAAAAACCACCAATACAGATAGCACCTGTGAGTACTCCCACATTAAATACTAAAATGTCTCCTTGCAATTCTCTTAGGGTGTGAGGATTTAACGCAAATTTTATGAGAGCATATATTGAGTTGGTTATGTATTTTCTTAGTGGTAACCCCTTCCACCATGTTATTGCCATATCAGAAATTAAGTTATCTACTCAGGTACAGGATAGTGTTGTAGCGCTAGAAGACTACAGTTTGCTTTGTTGTGATCGGAATACACGTGAGGGTGGTGTTGCTGTATACATCCACAATTTGCTAAAATATAAAGTACTAGCAGTATGGACAAATACTTAGATCTGTCAATCTTGCTATTCGGAATATGTGTTGTGAGAAATATTTCTTCCTAATTGCAGTCCTATTTTCACAGTATCTGTATGTAGGCCGCCACATGCGCCTTTCATTAAGGGTAGCAGTTTTTATGTTAACCTCACAAACATATTATGCGACCATAGAAAAAAAATAATGCTCGGAGACTTCAATGAAGATCTCCTCTGCAATAAAAGATTCAAAAAACATCATCAAAGAATTCTCCTTATTTTCAGTACCGTTTAGACCTACGCATCATACACACACCTCATATACTTGGCTGGATGTTTACTTTATTCACGAGGAAGACAAAATCACTTCTTACATCAAAACAAACAACATGTTTACAGTAGGATATGTCCTTGTTTTTATATTACAGTATAAAATCTTCTGCCTCAAATATTTAAATACTATAATTATAACACTATTAATGCAAGCGATTTAAAGAATTATTTGAAATCATGTCACTGGAATATGACTGTCCAAGTCAAAAATTTCGTAGATGCGCTGGACACCTATATAAACACATTCATATTGCACATACACTTTTTGTTCCTTACAAAATTATAACTTAATCCATACAAAGTCGTAAAAACCCATGGTACATTTTTCACCTTTGTGTCGTTCTAACAAATTGTGATAGACTTTACAGATACTATAAGAAGACTACATCTATATGTGATTCGTTTTCATATAGGGTAGTTTGTACTTTAGTACAAAAGCAGGTAGAAAACGCAAAGTGTTTGTATTTACAAAATCGACTATCTAAAATAAATAATTCACAACTTCTTTGGAAATAGCTTCGATATCTAGAAATAGTTAACCCGAATAATAAGTTCAATTTCATCTTTTCACTTATGCAGTATAATAGCCATTTGTTCTCGATATTCTCCATTCCAACCCCCACTCTGGTTTTCGATTATATTTCTAACCTTCTTGAAGAACTTTCGACTACTAATCACCTTCACATATCATATAATACATTTAATTTCTCTCCAATCCTGCTCTCTGATGTTCATAGAATCATTTACTCATTTCATTCACAAGCTTGTAGTACAAATGGATTCCTGCAATTATTCTAGGCCACAATAATTCCTTTTCTTGAAACCTTTTTTTTATAAAATATTCAATACATCCTTTCAATTAGATGTATTTTCTTCCAAATAGATAGAAGCATTAATTATTCTCCTATCAAAAAATAAATTCTCAAACAATCTCAATGATTATAGGCCCATTTCTATACTTAATTTTTTATCTAAGGTTCTCGAAAAATTAATTCAAGAACAATTAAACTCACATAAATACTTTTAACATCTTGTCAGATTTTCAAGCTGGGTTTCGCAAGAGACACAGCAGTAAGACAGCCTTATTACGCCTAGTGGATGACATTATAAATGGTGTAGATGAAAGGAAAATCAGCATCCTTTTATTATTCTATTTTACTAAAGTATTTGACTCTGTTTGCCATTGTATTCTCAAAGCTGCATAATATAGGCTGCTCTTCTACAGTTTAAAAATGGTTTACCTTATATCTGTCAGACAGAACCCAAGGTGTATATCTTAATGAGATAAAAAACATTTAACCATTTATAAAAAAAAATATACTTGGTTTTCCACAAGGATCCGTAGTGAGCCCTTTGTTTTTTAATTTATACATTAATTATATCAACCGAAATCTTCACTCTCCAATTAAATTCTCTACATGGATAGTTTTGAAATTTATACATAATTTCCACTGGATGAAATTGAACATATCCTAAATTTTTTAGCATCAGAAGCATCTAAAATAATCAACGGGGCAGAACTAAACAACCTATAGATAAATTCCAATAAAATGTAAGCTATACCCTTTAGCTACAATTTTATGAACAGACTCTTTAATACACCTTATTCAATATGCATTAGGAATTATAATATCCCTTTTATAGCCACAATCGAGAGTTGGAATAATCATGAATACGAAGCTATCATGGAAACATCATATCACTAAAATCTTAAGGAAAGTAAACTCTGTTCTTTACTAGTTGCATCATTTCCGCCTTAGCACCACTCATTCTCTACGTATCCATCTTATTTAAACGCTACTTCTTCTCCAGATTAATTACTGTTTCCTACATCTCATAGATCTCACTAATGAACAAGAACTTCGACTATTAAGAATTTCAAACTCTGCAATTCTTTATATATATATATGGACTTTAACGACATTTGTACATTATTGCATCTCGTAGCGAGTTGCGCTGGTTGATTCTAAAAATCATAGGGAATACTTAATACTCAACCTATTATATAAGATACTCAGCAATAAATACCCTATATATCTGCTGAATTATTTTATCTATAACGACTCTACATATTCTTTACGCTCTACAAATGCCGCTCTTCTGATATTCCCATTCAGAAGAACGACAGAAAGATCTTCATTTCTTATATCATCTTGTATTCTTTCGATCTCTGTACCCCTTGCTATCCGTGAACAATCCTCAATTTTTTCAATTAAATCCTGTCTACTGCAGCTCTCCGACACACCGACTATCTAAACACTCTTTCGCTTTTAAGTTCTTTCTCTCTCCTCCTCTTCCCCAACATCTATTACGTAGCAAGTATATATCTATATATGTATGTGTGATTATTATTATTGTTATTACTATTGTTATTAGTATTATACCGTTCTTCTCAAATTAGGTAAATATTATATTATATTAAATTGTATCTTTTTATTGCATACTATAAAATGGTACAACCACCTATACATTAATAAATATATATATATATCTTTCTCTCACTTATTATATATACATATATATACTGAAAATGTATTACAATATAACCACACAACATACAAACTTATTATTTAAACTTGAAATAAAAAATATATAATGAAAATAAATAAAATATAAAAAAAATTGAGCGAATTCCTGAGGAAAGCCTGTTTTTTTTTTATAAAAAATTAATTGCGCATCGAGTATTTTAACTTCTAGTGTGTGTGTACAATATAAAAATAAATATAATACGTTTAAATATAGTACTTTCTGGACACATTAATCATAATAATGAAATTACTTTATTATTAAACATAGTATATACATATTTTTTATTATAATGTATTTTCACATAAAAGATAAATAAATAATTAAATAAATATATTACACAATATTATTCTTATTTAAAAAAGACATTTTATTTACAATTATAAGTTAGTACATAAATTTGAAACTGAGTTATTTATTTACAGTATCATATTGAAAATATTGCTTTTACTATATTATATATTACCATACACGTAATCATTTATACATGATTATAAATAGTTTTCAGAGACAATTGTGATGAAAAATATTTTTATTTTTTTTTTTTTTATCACTTACCTAGAAGAAATAAATATATGTTAATTAATAATGTTAGTAAATAATTTTGGGGGATATAGAGGGTACAGGGAAAATAAGAAAATAGAAAATAAATCAATATTCACGAATCCTCCTCGGGGGTAGATGTGTGTCGAAAAGAATTTTAGTGCAGTGGGAATGTTGTCGTTGTTTATCAACTGTCACGAGGCCGGCCGGCATTTTGAATGTGACCGGAATTCTTGTGAAACTGAAGCGCTCCCTATCCCCCGTAGTGTGAGTTAGAGTGAGAGAGAGAAAGAGATAGTATGTAGTGTGAGAATATACGTATATATCTTTTTGTATGAAAATTAGTGTGTAGTAGTGAGTGTTGAATTAATTTTGTGCCTCCACGAGGTGACCGGTAATGCAAATCACGGAAATACCGGCATCTTATAGGAATTTCAAATAGTAAATGAAATCGTGCAACTTTGCGGCGTTTTTCGAACGACCAATGAGATTGCACGATTTCGAAAAGCACAGGACCAGGGGGGGAGCTTGAAGGTGTGTAACTAATCAGGGAAAGGGTTACACACAAAGCTCAGGTATAATTATACAAAATTTCAAAAATTTATAGTAGTGTGAGTTTGGAAATTTGGCTTCCTTTCGAGAAGAAAGGAAAACCATTTTTCAGTTATTATATTGCCTTTGAGTAATACGTGCTGTTAAAGAAAGTGTCATATAATAGTGATCTGATTCAAGCCAAAAGTAAGTAATCTTTGGAAATTACAATCTGGTATATGGAAACGAATTGATTTGATACCACTGAAGAGAGAGAGAAAGGAGTAAGTAAGGAATAATTTATTCATAACAATTGTTGTAATAACACTAATCGAACACGAGGAGGAAACAGGAGCAGCTAGCCATTTTTCTTTGTATCATATTTATCATTAATTATTTTATTATTACGAGGTTCAGCTAAAAGGGTAAGCAATTACGTTATCATTTTTTTATTGAAATAATTGATATATATATACAGATAATTTCGCTACCTAATTTTATACTTGTATTTTCATCTTAAAATTCGTAATAGTGTTATTTAAAATAATAATTAAATGCAATTGATGCTCGGTAGTATTAAGTAGCTTGGAGAGTAAATTAATAGAAAAAAAAATACGAGGTAGTGTAGACCACTAGGGTTTTGTCGGCCCGACTGCAAAATTTAGCAGCGGAACTCGTCCCGACTTATAATAAAATTTTTAATAGTAAAAGTGTGCAGCGATAATTAGTAGTGATAAAATTCATCTATTTAAGTAGTGTCGTGGGGAATTTGGGAAAGTGTTAAAAAACTCTGTAAACGCCATTCGGGAATTTTTCGAAAAGAGAAATTCGCGGTGTTACACAATACACTTGTAGTTTCATTGATATGAAAGATTTGTCACTTCTATGCATACAACAAGGTAAGCAAATCTTTTCAGAAAAAGTAAAAGTGCAAACAAATACTTTTATTACTTTACTTAAGCCTTAAGTCCATGTTTAAAATTTTCAAAATTATAAATTATCTACATCAAATTTTTGTTTTAGAAAAAAAAATCTTTCTATAAACTTTCCAAACCTTATACTTGTATAGATTTTATAAAGTCCACCTTCGCAAATTTTCTCTTAATTTCAGAATGTGCAGGTAAAATTTTCTCTAAGATAAGGAAAATACTGCTGTCGCGAAATTGTATTTTTGTTAACAGTAGCTTTTGAGAGCTTGTAGAGCGCATATGTATTTATATTGTTGCAATAATTTCGAAGCTATTTTTTAAATAAAATGTGTACGTTTTCGTTGGTTAATATAATTTCAACAATGATATTTTTAATAATAATTCTTTTGTGGAATTTATTATTAATTTTACAAATAATACTAATATTTGATGTGTATTATAATATAATTATTTTAAAATATCTGAGGGAAGTACGAAATATAATTGTAAAATAGTTAAAATAATATAATATATATTAAAATAATAATATAATATTAAAATAGTATTAAAATGCCTATTATACAAATATTTATGATCCAATTTAAAAAAAATAAGAGATTTTATATTATTGCCAAAAAGAAAGGAGATTCGATTTAAATATATGAAAGTTTGTACGATCGACTTATTCACAAAATTATTAACGAAAAGCTCATTTTATGTATGTGAAAATTATTGTTTTCTGCAGATTACAAAAAAAAAGAACAAATTTTGTTGAATAAGGAATGCTCTTCCAAAAAGTAATTTATTAAACAACGAAGAAAATAACTTACATGAACATGTATCGACCGCAATAGTATTCATGCTTAATATAAACAGTTACAATATTAGTGCGACATCACTTTCTGCAGCAGAGTGTCCAAAAAAAAGATTATCACTCTTTATTAAATAATGAAACAACCACTGGAGACAGCAAAATGAGTGAAACTGTCATAAGTCAAACAATGGCATCCAGGGATTAGTATGTCAGCATCGACAATTGCGAAAAAGGTACACTGTACGACAAAATTTAGAAGGTATTACAAATACTAAAAATTTTTCCATTTTTTCACTAGTAGATATGTTGAACGATCCTTAAAATTTAATTGTTAGGGAAAAATAATGTTTTTTTTTCTCAATGTATTTGGAAATTCCATTAAAGAGAACGACAACTTTGCTGATTTATGTAAATAGACTGATAATTCTTTAAATTACCGCCGTATTTTAAGGAGTTAATGATGTTAGTATTGTTTTTGGAATGTACAGTACTATAGGTCTTTTCCAATGTATAAGAAATTATTATAACAAGTATATTAGCTATAAATTAATAGTTTTGTAATCATTTTCTAGACAGACTTTTTTATTGATATGAGACATAATGGAAGGGGAAGATTATCAAAGTTTTGAGAGAAGGGTTTATAAATTTCTTTGATGATTTTTTGTTCGAGCTGGAAATATTTTCTGCGGCAACTTGCATTTAAACTAAATCTTATGAGAAAATAGTCTAGCCGAAATTTTTCTAAATGGAAACTATGAAGCAGCGAATCCAGTTTGCAAATCAGTTAAGCACTAGGGAATAGTTAGAAAAAGGGTACATTGATATTAATACTAGAGATAAAGTAGACGTTTTTTAATATAAAAAAATTCAGAAGCTTCTGGTAAGAGAGATTAAAAATTTTAGGTTCTAATTAAGAATGTAAATTCAGAAGAAACTTGCTTTGACTGATATTTATTGTACAAATAAGAGCTTCTCTTTAATTATATTTATACTCCGTATAAATTATCTAGCAAAAACGAGCATTTGCAGAAATTTTTTCAAGTTGAAATCGTATCTCTTATATTAGTAAAGAGCATAGATTATATTAGGTAGATAGTCAGGTAAGAAAAAAGTAGGTTTATAATCACTGCTTCGACAGAATAAAAACTTAACAAAGTCAACTTCCCTATGCCAGATAGATACAGGAAGTAATATGAATAGTTTAACTAGTATGAGTAGTAGTTAAATAGGAAGTTTCATCTCCATGTAAACTTTATAGTCAGAAATAAAGACCTCTGTTTTTGAAGAAAAAATAATCTTAGAGATACAAATTATATCCACCATTTATTCAAAAAGAAGATAAAATAGTTCCAGAAATTTCATAATTGAAGATTTTACATTTTAATTTAGAATAAAAAGAAAGAAAAACAAAGCAATAATCGAATATGAAAGAGGTGGAGCTGACTCTTCACAGGTCGGTTGAATATGGGAATCAGGTATTTACAGATATTTAGATTTAGAGATATTTACAAAAGAGGATCTGAGAAAGGAAGTCATTGCATTAATTTCCACTGTTCCTTAAAAAATCCTGATAATGACTGTATTTAAGTTACTACTTTCTTACTGTTTTGTATTTTGTATAAGTTTATAATTTTTATTGTAAGTTAATTTGTTAAATTTTTTATTTAATACATTTTAAATTTTATTATACCCTGTTTTACTTTTTATATTCATACATAAGAATTTTAGAATAACATTTTTATTTATATTTAAACTTTTTTCATGTAATATATAATCATTTATTTATCCATATACATGCACAATCTATAAAGTATTGAGGGTCATTACATAAAGGTTTTTTTAAGCCACCATTTGTTGTAACGATTTTGGAGACGTCTAAAATAAACGTCTAAAATGGGGTGAAGTTTTTCCTATTTGTCGATTTTTTTTTATTATCGAGAGCGGCAGTATTTGCATTCGGGCGAGAGGATTTTTCAGTTTTGAAACACGACGTGATGGACCATCTAGTGGAATAACGCTATGCAATAAAATTTTGGTTTATGGATTAGTAAAAACACTCTGGAGATTTTTAAATGATAATAAAGGTTTTTTAAGGGTAATTGTAGCCATCTTTTGACAAATTCAAAGTGTCATCGTTTACTCTGATGCTTAAACGATAATTTAAATTAAAATTTTTGTGCACGCGCTTGGTGTTAAAATCCATTTCGGCTGTTTTTCAGCAAGTCTACTAAGTAGGTTCTGAAAACCAATGGGTGGTCATTTTACTGTTTTCATTAGTAATTAAAATATCTCAATAGGGTGATGATTTTTCTGTTTATATTTCATGTGTCAATTGTAAATAGCCATTATGTTCATTTAAAATGCCTAAATTAAATTAATTTTATCCTTTTTGATATATAAACCATATCATTTGCAGGTATCAAAAATTTAACCATGTTATTTAATTTTATAAACTACTGTAATTTATTTCTTTAATATTTTTAATAACCGAGATGATATGTACATTATATAAGTTTTGTGTAGAACAAATTTAGTTTAATTCATAATAAAATTATTTTTTTATTTCAAAATACTCAGAACTATCGAATATTTTTATCTAATATTTAAAAAGCTTCTAAATATTTAAATTAGTATAAGATAAAAATATTAATAAATATCACAAAATATCAAAATTAACGTTATTTAACAAATTGTTTCTTTATCAAATACATTTTTTTGTTTAACTTTTTTGATATGAACATGTATAAACATAAAGGTTTTAGTTTTCAAATGATATATAAAATTGAGATTGCTATATATTGATCACTTTTTTTTTATTAATATTCAATTATAAAATAAGTATATCTTGATAATTGATATGTCAATATATAGAGATAAATATAGGATACAATAAAATAAATTATTTTTATCAATTTTTAAATAAGAAATAAATTTTCTTTAAATATATATATGGGTGTGGGTAAAAAACAAATTTTTAATGATATCGTATTTATTTATATATAATATTCGAAATTCAATCTTCTTGTTTATTTCGTAATATTATTATTATATTAAATGTAGTAGTATTTATAGCCTTTTAACCTAGAAAATTTGAATGTTTTAATTAACACGTAAATGAAAAGTAGTATCAAATACAAAAATCTATAGTTTCTGATAATTTTTTGAGAAAGCACACAACGCAACAACTCATATATAAAATAAATTGATTTGATCAGTAGAATTTATAATTTAAGAATAAATTAAAGCCAAGATCAACTATCAACTAATATATTCATATTATGAGTCAGTTTTTAAAAAGCAGTGCTTGGTTATCGTGTCAATATAAATATTTACAATTAACATCAATAAACCACGTTAAAAAAAAATTTTTTTTTATTTTTTTATAGTAGTGTAAACATAAAATATAAATAAGATTTAATACAGTTATACTTTTTTATTACAATTCTTTCATTGTAGAAAAAATTTATCATCTCTTAAAATATTTATAAAATTTTAAAAAAATTATTTTTAAAAAAGATCAATTAGATATTCATTAAGTACTATTAAGTCTTTAATGTATTTAAAGGATTTGATAATAAATATAAATGTCTCAATGAGGAATATTTAAAAATTAAACGAGTAATCAATTTACTTAATAACAACTTTCACGATAAAACATACCATGTAAGACAATATTAATCCATTAATGCGTATCGTTTTTTTAAAACAATGAACTTTATTATTTTATAGACTTGCACTATTTTTGAGAAGAGTAGCCATCACAAAAATAAAATTCTAAGATAAGATAAAAAATATGCACTTGCTATGAAGAATTTTCAGAAGAAAGATCAAATGCACAGATCACGGAGCTTATTAAAGGATAAAGTATTTGGTAAATGTCAGAATTAGGAGTTTATAAAGGAGCAATAATAGAATAAGCAATAGAAATGAGCAATAGGGTGAGGGAAAGCCAAGTGGTTTGAAGATGGACAGATTTGAAAAAGGGGAGATGTCGAGAGCGGATGTGCAGTGGGTAGGCGCGCAACCTGCACCTCGCAAACGAGTCAACCAAGCCAGGCCTTAATAGCACCAAACAATCTCTCGGTCGATCCTGAGCACTACTATGTTTGAGTGATGTACCGCTAGTATTGTGGAAAGAGTATTCAAGGAGAACGGTAGAAAGAACAACAAAGTTGCAAAAAGCAAGGATGGAAAATCATTGATAGATCTAATAGTTAGATTATTAGCATTACCATTGTTTAAAACAAACTCGAAGCTTAATTACACATTAATCAATGATCCGAGCTTTTAACTTTCCTTAAATGCGAAGATTAAACTTTATTTCCACAAAATCGAGAAATTATTACTTTAGAAGTAATATTTTATTCATACTCGGAAACGCAATCGGCACTCTTTTAATTTTTATACGTACAAATCGCTTTATAGATTTTAATTGATAATAATCGATGCAATTCAAATTACTTTATTTTTATTTCACGGGTTTTTCATGCCTATTATATCAGTGATACATACGTACTTTTATTTTAAAGTAAATTTACCTTATTAATCAATTTTAATAATTTTACATTACCACATTTTTTGGTGAATACAATTATTAAAAGTTTAATGTAAAATAACTAAATTAAATTTTTTTATTAAATGAATTGTTTGATTTATTAAATAATTTCTTACTTAATTTAACATTACGCTTATATTACGTTCGTGTATTATTATTTTATTATAAATTTACAATGTCTTTACCATAAAAAAAAAATACAATATATTTCTTTTGTTTGGATTTTTTAAATTAAAAAATGAGAGAATGGCAATGCATTAAATATTTTAATCCTTTGCAGTAATTTTTATTTAATACATTTTTCGTGTCAATATTTCAATATCATATTAGATCATTCAGTTATTAATCCAAGCAATGGAGCACTTTTTAGGTCATGAAAAAAAAACAGCATTTTTTGAATATTTATTTACGAAACGGTCCACGGCGCACACAGTTAAGATAAGTGGAATGTCGCAGTATTTGATAGTATTTTCAAATTGTAAATAAAGTTTATACTGGAACTCTAAACTGATTTGCATTTGAGTTCAAAATCTACGATATGGCAAATATGGCAAAAATCGAATTTAGCATGGAGAGGAGAGGGTAAAGCTAACTGCCCTGTCACTAAGAGCTTTTTTTTTTATAATCTACTTAATACACACGCTTTACACGAAGATCCTTAAGTTAGATACATTACAAAATTTCCTTATTGAGAACGACGATGAGTCTTTTCCTTTCGAAAATTTGTGTATGAATTATCTAATTTTGTTCCAGTTCAGAATTTTGTCAATAGACCTGAAGTCTGTAAGTAAAATAGGATATATTTGAATAAAAAACAATAGATCAAGATATTAACTTGATCCAAATAATTAATCAAAAGGTTTTTTTTAATATGGATAAAACAAAACAGGCTTAAATTTGGGTTGATGGAAAGATTCTTGGAGTTACGTCCATCGATAATTATTATTGCCGCAATAAGATTGGCAAAATCATTAGAATTATTGTGACTGTTAGGTGTCTCGGAGTAAAAACACTTTTCAAAAACTGAGATCTTCCAATTGGAAAAAATTTCCCGTCGTCATTTGTTTTAGATTTTAACTGTAATAAATTCATCCGTGAAAATAAGAAGAAGTAGAAAATCCTCATTTATATCAGATAAATAATGAGGAAAAATTAAGGGGTATTTAAGAAGTAATGATTTTTCTAAAAACAGTAAACATGCCCGTGGGATCCTTTATGCGATATATAGAATCTTTACAATAAAATATCATTATTTATATTATTTATATTATCCAAAGAGATATCTTTCAAAAAAACTGCTCATTAAACGCAATAATTTATTGAGATTGAAATAAAAATAATTAACAAGCCGAATAAGAAAAAGCTACTTTAAAAGGGCAAATTATATTTAATTTTGAAAAAATAAAATAAAATAAGATGTTAAAATTTTTGTTGATATTTTCCAAAATACTGTCATAAACCACATGGTCTATGTATGACTATACAATTATGAATTAATGACTAAATGATTTAAGTCGAACAACAATTATTCTAAATATTTTACCATTCTTAACTTTTTTATAATATTATTAAATATTGTACAATATTAAAAAATATTTAAATATTTAATAAAATTAAATTTTTATATGCACCACCTTAACAATTTCCATTAATTTATGATAAAATTTTCACCTTATATTTATCACAATAGTTAAAAATAAAAATTAAAAAATAATAATATGTAATTATATAATATTCTCCATGTCACAGATTTTGAAAAATTTCAAATTTTTTTTTCTTTAATATTTACTTTACAAATTCGTACTGTTTCATTTCTTATTTTAATTAAATTCTATTTATTTTATGTAAAAATTTAAGAATACTTTTTCAGCTTAAAATGATTTTCATAATATTGGTTGCTTTTCATAGTTTATTGAAAAATGGATTTCTGATATCGCAATATAAAAATAAGAAATAATTCGAGCGAAATAGTTAGTAAAATAATATAAAGATAAACAAGTATAAATAAAAAAAAAATAAGTAAAATAATAATAATGTAAACATGCTTCTATTATCAAAAGAATATAACAATTTCTTCATGTACAAATTTTTAAAATCTTAGTCAAAGTATTTTTATTCGGTAAATTAATATAAAATACTTATGATTAAATAATTTTATTTCGTGAACTATTAATATTTCTTTATTTTTAATTTAAGAATACTATATTTGTAATTATTTACACAAATATCACACATATCATTTACACATTATAAATTAAAATGTTCAAATTGTTCATAAAAGTGTATACATTGTCATATTTATAAATTCTTGATGAGAATTAAGGTCAAGAAAAATGTTTAATTTTATTCAAAAAACAGAAAGAAAAGAATATTACCGACTTGACAACAGATGCTCAAATAAATACAAGATTAATATTTAGATTACAATTAAAATGTTACATGTCGACAGTTAAGAAAAATTTCTTAATTTATAATTATCCTTATAACTTGTGAGAAAAAATTATATAAAAAAGAATAATAATAAGAAATGTTCTAGTTATACTTTGACTTCTTTTTATTTTTGTTCTAAATTATAATGAAAGTAAAAAAATCTAATAAAATAAAATAAATAAATAGTAAATAAGACTAACAGATCTTTTCCATAAATTAAAATGTTTAAAGTGCTCTAATACATATGTTCGAAAAGCAAAAAATATATTGAAATCTAATATTTATGAATAAAATAATTTGTTAATAACAATTCAGTAATTGTATTAATTCAAAAATTGCAATATCAAGTTTAATAGTGTAAAAATGTACGATAGAAAAAGTAATTATAAAAAATGAACTATTCAAAGATGTAATATATTCTTATTAATAAGGATATGATTAATAAAAAAAGGAATAAACAATTTTTAAATTGACAATATATACAAATTTTAATTAGCTTCTTGTAATACCATTGAAGGTTGGAGTCTTTGAAAATAATGTCTTTATTTTATTCACAATTTTTGATGCCTAAACAATTATTCCAGTTAAATAATTTGAATTTATAAATACTTAATAAGTACTATGTGTTTAAAAATATATATCCATTGTTTTTAATGTATATAACAATAACTGTATTATTTAATAAAAATTTGATGAGAATTGTAATTCAAGCTGACGATATTATGTATAAAAAATAATAGTTAATTATTAAGTGTTAAACATTTTTATTGTATAACATAAAAAATTAAATTATGTAAGATATTAATAAAAAAGATGTGAATTAACCAGATATTATCTATTTTACATGAAGGAGTTTAGATATCGTTTTTCATAGATATATTTATTTTATATCATGTATTCATTATTCCAAGTGTGTAAAATGTATATAATATTGAATGATAATATTTTTCATTGATAAATTTTAAGTAATTATATTTTACTTATCTATATATCTATGTATTTTACATATTTAGTGTAGTGAAATATTTTAATAATGATTTCAAAAATAATTATTATTAAATAATATTTTGATAATAGAATTTTAATTATCTCAATAAAATAATAATAAATAAATAAAGTAATAATTTCTTGAATACAAATTTTATCGGCATAATAAGTTAAATGTATTGGAAGTAATTTATTACTGTTGCATATATATATTGTGCGGTACGATAAAATTCTTTAATTTTTTTTTAAATAAAAACTATTATTTTTTTAAGTAATTATAAAAGTTTAATATTTTCATAAAGCTTACTCTTAAATTATTATTTAATCAACATAACAATATGGTTAATATTAAATTAAAATTTTTTATATTAAAACACGTCATATTAGATTAATGTTTTCTGCAAATTTGTAATACATGATATTTCTTACTACGATTAATGAAATATATATTTGATTAAATAAAAGATTATTGGGACTAAGAATACAAAAAACAAAAACAAAAAACAAATTAAGCATAAATTTGTATGTATTTTATAGATACTATATAAAAAATTTGAATTTATTTGATTGACCGATATTTATAGATTAAAGAATCATGCATTATGTGCTATTCTTTTATTACGATTCCACACCTCATTAACACATATTTTAGATACGAGTCACAGCCAATGTCCTTTTTACATAAATTAGTTTAAAAAATTAGTAAGTCGTATTAGTTCCACGTTTTTTTTAAAAGAAAAAAAAAATGTTACTGATAAATAAAATAAAAATTGTTGCATGACTCAATGCATAACAGTATTTCCTTGACGAAAAATGGAGAAGAATATGAAGGTCTGAGCAACTGGTCAGGTGAAATGCGTCTTTAATTCTAGGTAAACATGAATTTATTCTTCTGCGCCACTGTGTCAATGTCGATTCGTTTTGTTTCCAGACATGTAACCTGCACAGATCACGAAAGAAAAAGAAAGAAGGAGAACATGCACAGCAAACTCAGTCTCTCTTTGTAATTCCTAGGCGAAGTATATAACGGAATTCGCGTTTCGACGTCTGACCCCGAGAAAAAGATAGAAAAAAAAGAATGAGAGAGAGCCGACGCGCCGCGCCCACGACGCGACGCGACGAATATCCAGGGTGATTCGTGTAAATACGGACGCGCATAATCGCAGAATTAAGCAGGACAACATTAACATTAGACACTTCTGTAAAAAAAAACAAAAAATTAGATAAGTGCAGAGAAACAAATAGTCGAGATAAACGTATCTTCAAGCGAAATACCCAAGCCTGATAAGCGAATCTTTTCTCTCTCTCTCTCTCTCTCTCTCTCTCTCTCTCTCTACTATACATTTCAAAGCCTGTTCATTTGACCTTTTTTCAGAATCCATTCATATTTCTCTTTTGCTCTTTGTTTTTTTAAGGCTTCTTTTTCTAAATGGAGGATCCGCGTATTTGCTATAATCCGTTGAAAAAAGTAATGAATGATTAATTACTGCAACTTGCACTAGTGGCAACTGCATAAAATATTCAAGAATTTTCATTGTTCTCAATTCATATGCATCTTTATTTAAATAATGTTTACTTACACCAAGTGCAGTTTCAGACAAATCTGTAATACTGAAGATCAGGCTGATTTACTTTAAAATAAATTGAAATGCTGAAATTATTTTCCTTTTTCATAATATTAATCTCAAATAAATATATTTACAATATTACAATATCTACAATGTATTATACAATGTTTTATTGTTTTGGATTTAATATGTTTAAATATATGCTTCTGAATATTTATATTTGAATAAACTTTCAACTATGCGCTCGTGTTTTTTAATACTCATAAGTAATACTGCATTTAGTATACGTAATAATTGTAATACTTTTATTCGATTTAAATATAAATTATTGTTAAAGTATTTTTTTTTTAATTATATATAGAGTAAATCTTCCATAAAACGTAGATTTAATGCCAATAACAATTACAACAGTCAAAAATTTTAGTTCGAAAAACGTCTAGCGTCTAAAAATAATTTATATATTTCTTGTTTTTAAAAGTTTTATTAGATATTATTTATAATGCTCACAATATTTTTTTTATTTAATTGTAAATTTATTATAAAGCTAATAAGACAATACCAGCTGATAAATATCTACACAGAAAAGAGAAATATTTTCATAATTAATTTCTAAAAATAATTTAATTTTCAAAAGAGAATATAATATTTACAGATTCTAAAAAATTAATTACACTAAGATTTTATAGAAATTTATCATTAATATTTTATTTCAGTTTTTAGCATAAAACATTTTTTTTTTATTTTTATTATCAAATTATTAAAAAATAATAAATAATCTAAAAAAAATAGATAAAACTAGAATTACATTGCTACCGTAATATCGACGATTTGAAATATTTTTTAAATCATTTCTATCTTGTATTATCGTATTTATTACATTGAATATTTCTTCATTTCTTCTATTTAACTTTTATATTATCGTCCGATATGCAATTGATTGCATGCTCGAGTAGACAAAATAATTCCATTATAATAGTAGTGTCACAGTACATTGAAAAGTATTTAGGATAAATGATTCAAATCCATACGAAGTACCTTAGTGATTACCTAATGTATTTATAATATTAACACAATTTTCAAGAGAATCATAAGAAATAAACTAAATGTGTCCTTGGCGAAGTACAGCCGGTATACCGTTTTTTTAATTATGTATGTATGTGTGGCTCGAACTGATCAGCGAAAAGAAAATTATTAAACCTTTGTGAAATAGGACATCATAAACAGGACATTCATGTATACATTTACTAAGCGCGTAATGCGAAATTTATTTTTCTTTTAAGGTTTATACGATACAAGGAAATACAAGGAATACATTTCAAATTATTAGGTATCAATTTTTTCGGTTTGTAAATGTGTGTGCTAAAACATATGTATGCACTAGAAATAATCAATAAATATACAAATAAAGTTATTGAAATATTTAATTGTTAATTATTTGATTATTGTGAATTGTTTAATTATATAAAACTAGATTTTAAAGATTTAGATTAGTTTTGATTTTTTATATTTAATTCTTATTAAAAATTTATGTCGTTTACTTTATGTAGTTTCATTAAATATAAATATCATTTAATATTTTTTATATTTATTTATTTATAATGTAATTGTTCATTTATTTTTTAAATTAAATAATTTTTTTTTTAATTTTACTAAAATACAATATAAACGTAAAAACGTAATGTAAAAAAAAACTACCAAAAAATTGAAATGTCTATTTAACTATAATCTGTATTAAATAGAAGAGTTAAGAATGTAATTTAAATAAAAGAATTTAATCTAAATATTTCATACTAATAAAGAATTAAATTTAATTTAATTTTATTGTAATAAAATTAAAGAATGGAATTTAAAAAATATTGTCCATAATTCGAACTTAAATAGTTTTAGCGATATATTAATAACAATATTTTACCTAGATACTGCTTTTGAATTTATTTAATTCAATTAAATTGTATTTATATAAATTTTAAAGAAATATCGAAGAAATAAAACTATAAATTGCTAAATATTATGAATCTGCGGTAAATAGTTAATCAATTTGATAAACAATATTTTGAGAGTCCTAATTATTGAATGAAAGTTTTATAACCCCGTCTATCGAGTTACATAATTTATTTTTTTCAAAAAGATTGTGATAATGTTATTGTTGTGATATTTTTGATGTAGTTAGTTTTTGATACCAGCACTTGTACATAGAGTTTTTATTTGAGAGAATATCAGGGGTTTTAATTGGGTAATGTATAAAATAATTAAATTTAGTAAAGAAAATCTTTTTATCTTCTTATAACAGAGAACCATTTTATACACTACTACAATTTTTTACTACAATTCATTATAGGAAAGTCTCTTGTCAACATCTCTTGCCCTTGCTTTTTATAGATAACAATTATAAACATAACGTACTAATGTGAAATGTTGAGGTAAAATAGTATTTATTTTTTTATTATATTAAAATTTCTTTAATTCTTTAAATACAAACATATTTCCTTTTTTATAAAATTTTTGTTTTCATTTTTTTATATTATTACAGACGCACAAAATCAGTAACAAGAGCATAACATAATTAAATAAATACATTAAGTTTTATATTTTCTTTACATTTTATTTTTTAGAAATAAATTACAACATAAATTCCTATTATTTCATATAAATAAAAATATTTTTTAATTTATTTGTTAATTGTGCACGCATATAATATAAATTATTACTTTATTTTTAATGAATTTGTTATAAAAGTCAAATGAATGAAATAAGAAAGCATATTTTAATATATTATGATATTATTGTTCTTGCGTATTTAAATTTCTATGGACAAATAATAAAACTATTTTTTTTAGCAATACTTTCCAAATTCCAACGGTTATTTTTATTTTCTTTAACATCAAAATAACCTTTAGTTTATTAAAATAATCATCTTTATTTTTTAATATTACACAAATATAAAATACATAAAAATTAATTAAGTTCTAATTTTATATTTTATATATTGTTTCAATTTATGTATAGAAATTTATAATGCATATACCGAATACATAAAAATATAAAAGTATGCAATAAATAGAATTTTAGTGATACAAATAATTTATAAAGTCTGCATAAAAAACTTATACGGTCTCAAAGGTAAATATCTATAGATAATCATCAATTATTATTTACATAATAAAATTACTATATAAAGATTTTTAGATATAACAATTGCTCTTCATAAAATATTAGACATATAGACATATTTCATTATATTAGTATATAATCTTATAAATTATTATAAAATATACATTTTAAATGCTAGTATATTTTAAACAAATTTAAGTTTTTATTTATAAATATTATTAATTACAAAAATATATATTTTAGAAATGTTACAGTGCCAAGCATATTTAACGGAAAAACTTGATAACTTCATCACAATACTCAATTTAGTAAATAGAATATTAGCTAAATGAATTATAATTAACCATAAATTATATTTTTATAGTTTATATAAAAATTTCAAATTTTATTATTTTCTATATTGTACTATTTAACAATTAATCTTTAAGTTGAATTACTTTGTTACTCACAATTTGAAAAATGTTTATGTCAATTGCATGAAATTTGATTTACCTCACTAATGAATTAATCATTAGTCATTTTAATCTCACTAATCGGAACATATAAAATTAAAACACTAACAGAAATTATATTTTAACACCAAGTAAAATGCATTTAATTTCAACTGCAATAATCGCCTGCCACCAGTACGATATTATTCGATCTTTTTTAAATTGATGAACGTCAAGAAATTACGACTGCAAAAGGCCAGTAAGATATGCAACTTTAAATTCTATCTCTATTTCTCTGTCAATCTCTTTCTCTCTCTTTCTCTATCTCTGTACCTCTCTCACTCACTCTCTTTCTGTCCGCATTCTTATTTGCTTATAATTACACGTCTATGGTCTGTAGGCTGAGTTCATGTAAAATACTTACTATATAATAGTAATAATATCTAGATTTATGTAGTTCATTTCGTTTAGTCCGTTCAGTTTAGACTACTTCCTTTAGTATGTTAAATAACTTTTTCCGTCCAAAAAGTAGCCAATTTTTTATCCTAAGGTAGAGAAAATAACCCAATAGTCAAAATATATGGTAAATAGAAAGAATATCAAGAAGTCTAACGGCAAATGTAAAGAGTCAGCAACCGGCGAAAACTAATAAACTCTATTAATTATGTGTTGAATTAAACGTTGTAAAAAATATTTGAAGGGAAGGTTGAAACTTAAATATTTTTTGAGAAGTCATTTGTGTTAACTGAATATTTTAAACTCTTAAAGGAAGTTTATCATTTCCGACTGATTTATAATATTTAATTATATTAAAGGAAATAAATTATTTTTACCGTTAAATAAAACGTTTTAATTTCAATTTCTTTTGGTGAAATTTTTGTTTTAATTTTTCTTTTACGTTTTTTTCATTACGTTAATTTATAATACCACCTACTTTAACACCATTTTATTATATCGTACTACTTTGTTGATCTATTTTTTTTAAAATTCATTTAATTTCCATATATTATTATTCTTCCCATTCAATATTATTTAAATATTATTCTTTATTACAAGACAAATTTTAATAATATTTACAATTCAGTTTTCTTTCTGTTTTATAAATAGTATTAATTAATAATTTGCATTTATATATCTAATACATTATAAAAAAAATTGTTTTATTACCTAACACAAATAATATTATGCATAAAATGGATAGATATAAATATTTAGTTTTATAAAAATAACATTGTTTATTAGTTGTAAGCTTATTCATTCGAACGTAGCTTTTGATTAGATTTATTATCTAAATGTAAATTTTAGATGATATATTTTATTGCGATGTACGACATAGTTCTTAAAAAATTCTATTAAATTGTTATTATGAATAAAGAACATATTTGTTGGAATTTGAAATAATATTTAAATTTCCTTAAACTAATGAAGTGTAATTCAATTTTGAATAGGAGATATTGCATGATTCATTTGATCTTTCCATACATGAGTCCAAACTGCAGGAAGAGTAAATAACGAACCAGTCTTGTTATTGCCTTCAAGAGTTAAAGAGACAGAGAGAGAGAGAGAGAGAGAGAGAGAGAGAGAGAGACAGAGAGAGAGAGAGAGAGAGAAAGAGAGAGAAAAGAGAAGGAGAGTGAGACAGACAAAAGCCTGACAAAGACGAACATGAGACAGATATGACAAGAACAAAACGAAGAAGAATGAAACAGAAGAAAAAACAAGAACCGAAGGCAGTCGATTTTCACTAAAACCGTCTTTATATGCATTTTGTTCCCAGGCGATGCGACCTCGTTCTGCTAAAGAAGCCAAAATATTTCTGCCCCTCCTTCCTTGTCCTGATACTTCTTGGTCACTCTCTGTCTCTCTTCTTGTTCTCCTGAGTGGAGCTCTCACTGACCGGATACTTTATATTTTTGCAGGCATTCATCTTCGTTCACCTTGCAGACATTGATTTACCTTGATTCATCAAATATGAGTAAATATTGAGCAAAATAAAACTACTGTACACATGTGCTTACGTGTATATAAATTCAAAAAATTACGTGTTATATTTAATAAACTTATTGATTGCATCGTTAAAATTTATAAATTTCAATAAAATACATTTTTATAAATGAGATTGTCATTAATCATTCTTCAACCGCATATTTTCTTCCTTTTTTTCTTTCCTTTTTTTAATGGCATAGATTTTTAATTTTATCTTTAGTATGTGTACGATATGTTAGTATAATTTATAAATATTTCTGCGATATCAATGATGAAAGGATTATAATGTACTTGATAACTTTCCAATGAGTACCCTTTATAGCCAATGAATCTGGTATCATACATTTAAAAAATCAATCGTCTTAGAATGTATCAACAATTGTTTATAAAGAATAAATTACATTTTTTTTTACATATTTGATTTAATAATTTTATTTATTTCTTATTTATATTTGCTTATATTTATAAAAGAAGAAATAAAGTTTCCATATTTCGATATAATGTATGAGATTACTAACAAGATAAAGTTTTGACAATAAGTAATGGCATGAAATAATTCAAGTGAAATATATAATGTATATTTGTACACATATTTTTTTATTTTACAATTAAGTGAAAAAATATATGTATTCATATCCATTAATTAATTAAATTAATTTTTGTTAAATTTTGTCATCAAAATCTAATTATAATTTTTTTCATTTATCTTCGATACAATATTTCTAAGAAATAATATATTTATTACATAAATAAAATATATTTTTATGCCATTGATAATATTTAAATAATAATAAATGGTTAAAAATCAATAAAATAAATAGTATCCAATTTTTATGTTTCTTATTATAATTACATAATATAATTCAATAATATTTTCGAAATATAATTTGAAAAATAATACAATAACTTCAAAATATACAAAATATGTTAAAAATATAAATTGAAATTATTAAATGTAAATTTTATTAGTTATAAAAATTCTTTTAAACATTGATGTCAAAAGAGAAATTATTCTTAAAAGACTTATTTCCAGATGTTACCGAAAGATTTATACGCGTTAGTTCTTACATATAAATTTCATTCTGTGCAAAACGATAATATAAAACATTTTATTTTTATTTATAATTAATGGATAAAATAATTAATACTTTTGTATTTTTTCAATATAAATATTATTATTTATTTATTATTAAGATTTATATGTATATTGTATATTTTTAATTATTAATGTAGTTCTATAAATAATTTATAAAAATTTATAAAAAGCGTAACTGATTTTAAAATATAAATCGATTATAAATATAATATAAAATATATATACAAAATATATTAAATATATAATTTAAGATTACAAGTCATTCTCTTATTTGAATGACTAAGATTTACATCAATTACATTTGAAATTACATTCAATTTCAAATTCAGAATTTTAATATTTGAACATAATGTGTCCTCAATTTCTTTGTCAACTACATTAAAATATACAAACCAAAAAATATTTGAATAAATTAAATATGACAATAAGATATTATAAGAAAATTATGGAATACAACAATTAATAAAAGAAAATATATCGAATGCTTTATTTATTTATTTTTAATATAATTTTATAACGTAATTATTTATATGATTCGTCAAAAAAAAATTCTAGTGTATTTATTTAGTCAGAAGTTTTATTTTAAAAAACTTAATTTGAAGTAATAGCCGATATTTCGTATGTGATATTTCAAAACTAAAATAATTTTAAGTTTAAAAAATGTTCACCTAGTCAAATTCATTATTTAAAATAATATTGTAACAATTTTTTTCAATGTGGTTTATAGAAGAAAAAGAACTAATATTATAATATTAATATAAAATATTTATATTGGCAGATCTATTATATATGATTTTAATCTACAATTATACAGTTAATCAACATATTATCGTGCAGATTTTGTGGTCTCTAAACATATAACCATACAAATTCAAATTCAAAAAAAAAAAAAAAAGAAAAGAAAATGATAAAAGTTCGAAGAAATAATTGTGTGATTCCTTTAGAAAGTTACTGTTGCAGATTACAGTAAATTGTTTCTACGACGTGTAGACATTTTGAATCGATATCAAACTTTATATTCGTTATAAAATTCCTTTAGCTCATGAATCTAATATTATTGTAGAATCATAATAGTCATCATCATTTCAAACACGAAAGGCTATAAGCAAAATTATTTTGCTCAGAAAAATACAAGCGCACACGATGCTTGCGCTACTTTGCTTACGGTCACGACTTCAATACGTATGATATCGTATGAAGAAATAATGAAGAACGGCAACCGAAGAAAAGGAAGAAAGACCAAGAATTTCTCAGCTGCACTTTCATAAACACCAATTCCATGGCAAAAGCCCAAGTTGACATTGATAGCTGTGCACAATATTGAATATTAGAAACAATCGCAAGGGAAAGGGCCTCTAGATCCGTTAGAAATGGAATCTGTAAAAGACAATGGTACTTGACCCTGTTTAGATGTGTATGATAGTTGTTTGTATCGTACGAGATAATTGAAAATGCGCGTCACATGGAGACACTAATTCTTGTATGTATAAACGCACATCGATGTGTATACGGTAAATCTTTATTTTTTCCATTATTATCTTTTATTTTCTTTAATTCTTTTATTCTATTTTTTCTATTTTATTCTTTACTTCATTTTTTCAGATTATTGTTTTATTCTTCTTCTCGTTACTAACAGCAACAAATGCAATCAAGTACACCTAAGACAAACTGGCAGGATTAATATACAATTATATACGTATATTTTATATATGTATATATATATATATATATATATATTTACTTTTTGTGACAAGTTTTCAAGAAAATGTAAAAGAAAAGAAAATACAGCGCATGGAATGGTATTGGTATAAAGGGATGAGAATTTTTATTTTATGTTTGTTTTTCTTTATGCTTCCTCGCATCTCATTCTGCATAAATTTGCACTGTTTCATAATTAATCATTTAATGTCAATGAAAATAATATTTTTATCTAAATTTTTTTTAAGATTTCTATAGAAAATTATCTCCTTAAGTTTAGAGAAAACATTAAATAAACTAATATTCTTAATGTTTCTAATAAATATGTATTTATAAATACAACTATTGAATAAATTGTGTATATAATATTTATTAATACATTTATTTTTCCACTAAATTATTCAACATAAATATTAATAAATGAAATTTTTTTTTATTTGCATTAATAATAATGAAATACTTTAATATAACTTTAAGATAAATGTAAATGTATTAGAAAATTATTTAAAATTTTTTTTATCATATTAATTTCTTCATATCTAAAATATGATAATAATTTTATATCGATTTGTTTATTGAATAAATAGAATCAAATAATTTTTCATCGATTAATTACTATAATCAATTTCATTTATCCAATGCTAAATCAATTTTATCACTTAGGTTTTGCTTAAATTATTAATCAATATTTTATTTATTAATTTATTTGATGTTATAAAATTTGTATATCTTGTATAGAAAACTTTAGAATCATTTTAAAGTTAGATAGTGTTGAATTCCTATTAGTTAAACTTTCCCTTTATACAATCTGAAATAAAATCTTTGTAATAAATGTTTGCTGAAATAAAAAAGTTAAAAATTTGAAACAAAGCTGTAAAAACGGTGAAATAATTATGTGAGCACTGAAAAATATTTCGTTAACTCTTTTCTTGGGATTAAGAGAGGAGTTTAAAAGGATTATAGGTAGTTGATCAGAATAAAATAAGGCAAAAATACGAAGACGACCTCTTGAAATATCTAAATAAGAAGTGAAAGGATTATTACATTCAATGAGAATTGTAATATATGCATAAAACGATGAACCTTTAATATGGATATTTTTTATCGATATAACTTAAATAGTGACGATTTTATAATAATAAAAGATATCTCAAATGGGAATGATGTCACATTGAATACTAGAATTCAAGATTTCTATGATACTTTGAGATTGTTGAGAAATAGTATAAGAAGGCGTTTACGATAATTAATAAAAAAATTATCATGCAGAATTTGAGATGTATAGTTAAGTATCAAAGACGATGGAAAGATACGTGACACAAACAATGAAAAATAATACTAATAAGAAAAATATTTTGGAATTTATAAATTCATAGAATGGATTTTTTAGAAAGTATAGAAGTAAAATTAAGACATTTCATTTTAAAACTCCAGAATTTTAACCAGTTTGAAGCAATGCATAATTGATCATTAGAGAAGATAACGAAGAATTAGAACTTTTAATTAAAATTTGAATAGCATATTTTCCGCATATATATCATTTGTATTTGACATATTAGTAAAATACATGATTTGTTATAAAAATATCCAGGTTTTTTTTTGTTTCGGTTATTTATTACAGTACTGTGGATAAATTTAAATGTTAACAAATATTTTTATAAATAATATAAAATTATGGGTAAATCGCAATTTAATAAAATGACACAAGGCTTTTAAAGAAGGTCAATAGAAGGTTGCCAATGAGCCTCATTCTAGACGCCCAAAAAATGTTTGGACTCATATCAACACCGAACGTATGCACAAAATTTTGAGTTCCGAACGTCGTTTAACTAGCAGAACAATCGATAACACCGTAATTCATCAGCATACATATAAAATTACCTTTAAAAACCTTTTATAACATATAAAAGTCTTTACAGTGTTTTTCTCAAACCTTACACAAAAATTTACCACGTAACGTAGTTCTACAAAATGCTCCATAATACTGTTTTACAATTTTTAAAAATATGCTTCGCCTAAAAACAAATTCTGCCGCTTCTACGAGTCGTAAAAAAAAGAAAAGGTAGAAAAAACCTCCCCGCAAATTTTCCGACCCTTCCATAAACGCACCAATGAAAAGACGAGTCATAAAAAATTCATGCTCGATACTTTTATACTATACCATGTATGTATTAAATTGTAAGTAAAAGTAAGTTGAAAGAATAGAATATAAAATCTATTTCAATGGAAAAAGTAAGAACTAATGAAATAAAACTGAATAATGAAAATGCGATGGAGCGGAAATTTAGCGTTAATATATTAAATAATAAATTTAGCAAGATAAATTCAGTTGTAGTCTTGTCATAGAAGAATAACGTTAAGGATGAAGAAAATTTTTGAAAAAAAAATGTTTATACGCTTTATAATATTTTCAGTGCTATAAGATTTATAAAAACCAAATTACAAATATGAAATATTTTTATTTGTGTTAATACAGACTAAATATCGATACAAAATAATGTAATTCTCAATTTTAATAATGAAAGACATAAAATTAATGGGTCTGTAGATTAATATTAAGGGATTTATTTTATTTTAGGACTACAAACTTCTATAGAGTACTTTCAAAAATAAAAGAAATAATAATAATCAAGTAATATATTTTTTATGTTAATAATAATAGAAATACATTAATAAGAAAGGATGTTAAACAAATTTAATATATCTAAACTGAATGTACAAAAAGTATAACTGAATAATAGAAGTTATTTTTTTCCCAAAATTTTGAATTCAAACCGTTGTTTAAGTATCAGGGTAATCGATGACACTTTGAATTTGTCAAAATATTAATTACAGTTACCCTTAAAACCTTTTTTAACATTAAAAAATCTCCACAGTTTTTAACAAGCCATAAACCAAAATTTTATTGCATAACGCTATTCCATTAGATGGTCCATCGAGTCGTGTTTCAAAACTGAAAAACATTCTTCGTGCAAATGCAAATTCTGCTGCTCTTGATAATACAAAAAAAAATAAAAAAATAAAATAATAATTACTTTTTATATAGACCATGTATACATCTCGTAAACATACATAATACCTTTTTCTAGAATGAATATTTTATAGTTATTTACAAAAAATACTGACAAATCTTAGTAACTATTTAATAAAATTACAAGTAAAAATATTCACAATAATGGTTTTTTTATACAAAAAATACTTTAAAACAATAAAATTCTATCAGGTCAAGTAGCATAAAAAAAGTATGAAAATTATTTTATATCAATGAAATAAAATGTAACAATTATGTCATTGTTTTAGTCAAAAAATAAGATCGGTTGTTTAAATCTAAAAAACATAAAACCCATATATACATTGATTAGTTGCAAATTATTGTTGTTAATTTAACTAATAAAATTTTAACAGATGTTTTTGTGATCAGTTTCTCTCGATTCTCATTTTAATGTTTCGATCTACTTCTCAGAAAGAGGTTTAGTTAATGTTAAAACAATTTAATATTCTAAAAAAGTGAGTCATTATTAATTATTGTTATTGTTAATATGGTTATATTGTAATAAGTGGAGGTTAATACACCTTGCTTTATTGAATTGTGTACATTCAAAAAAATTATAAACAGGTTGTAGAATAACGTATGCATTTACATGTATACATATAGAAAACTATGTTGGAAGCTACATTATTCAACATTCAGTACAAAATGAATAATCCAGTATTCTAGTTTGTGTATTTATGAATGTTCATCTTTTAATACCAATCGACTTTTCTTATTGATTCTTAAATTTTTTTAAAATAAACTAACAACTAATTAATTTAAATAACTATAGATTAAATAAAAATAAATTTAAAATAGAATTTGATTAATTTTCTTATTTTACAAAATTAATGAACAACGAATAATTTTTAATTTTTGAACATTTTAGTGCGTAATATATATTAATTGTAATTATATAAAATTTCTAATTTTATTCTCCCAAGTATAAATTGAAAATAACAATAAAAGATTTTTTTTGTATGTTTTAACAAAATGAAGGTGTAATGAGGATAGAAAAATTTTCGTATTAGAATGTTACTAATATATAAAAAAAAAGACAATTTGTTTTAATTTGTTTTAATTCTCGGTTCATTTTTTATTTTATTTTGTCATAAATCTAATAGTATATTAATTGACAGGGTTATATTATTATTATAGGATAAATTTTTATAAAAAGACGTGTACCTTGTATTTTATAGTTTTGTTTCCACATATGTGTGCTTAACTCGAGGAAGCACAGGATTATCGAGTTTTCTATCTCACTTTACCCTGTAAAGCTGCGTTCCTTCTTCTCATCGAAAAAGACATTTTCCATTTTCAACATATAGACGCTTAAAAGAATGTGAGAAAGAAGTTGCACTGCAACTGAGAAGGATTCTTCTAAGAAGAAGCGACTGCAAGATAACTCTAGATTGTTTCTGTTGTTCTATTTTATGATTCCTAAAGCCATTTCTTTTCTTATTATAGTTTTATTAGATTTTATTCCTTATAATATTACTAAATATTTTCGTGTCAACTTCAGCTTTATAATTATTAGTATATTTATTTTATCATTGGCTCTGTATGATTGAATTATTTACTTATTTAAAATAATATGATGAATTTAAAATAAAATAATTTATAGGTAATTGTAGTATTAAATTAAAGATAATGTTAATTTACTCGCATGATTTGCTATTTAGATTTATTTTTTTGTTTGAATTCTTTCGGGTATAATAGTTTGTAACTTCAATTTACAATAAAATATGAGATTTCTTTTTCTTTTGTCAGGTTCATTTAATTCTTTATTTACAATAGCAAAAAATATTTAATATTTAATGCAGTATACGATAGTAGTATTTCATTTTACCACTGATTTCTTAAATACAAAAAATTTCTTAAATATATAGTATTTTAAAAAAAAAAAAAAAAAAAAATTTTTTTTAAATAAGATACTTTACAATAATGCATTGCATTAAATAAAGTGCATGATCTCAAATAATGATGAAATTCAGTATTTAAGTATCTTTTCTATTTATTAAAACGAAGGAACTTGTATTTGAAATTTTATTTTTTTTTTATTATTGATTATTCTTTAGTGTCTGTCTCTCGGGCGAGCGAAAAGGAATTCAAATTTCGTTGCAATTATGATATATAAAACTGTACAAAAAAAATATTATTTTAAGTTTATTTTATCATAGGTTTGGTTTTATATTATTATTTATTTTTACTATTAAATGCAGTAAAATACATTAAATTAATATGATTTATATAATTTTGATGCAGATTTTATACATATGCACAGCATAAGATCGCGTAATATAAAAATGGATTTTGATAAATTTGTAAATATATCTTCAATTTTAACTTTATCAAATAAATTACATTTTTTATTCTTTATTCTTTATTAATGTTATTTTCTTCCATTATTTTAATTAATCATTGTAGAAGACAAGAGATCGTTAGGATTATCATAAAAGATTATATGCTGTTTTTTTAATATTTCAAATTGAATCGAAGGTTTAAAGAACAGAAAAGAAAAAAGAACAATAATTGTAATAGATAGAAATTGTAATTTGAAAAATTATTAATAGGACAAAGTGCATTGTATTTATATCATATTATATTAAAATGATAGAATGTCATCAAATTAATGAAAAGAGTGATTGTGTACTGAGCTTATGTATTCAAATTGGTATTGTGTTATTTTCCGTATTTTAAATATCTAAATCTCATTGCTAATCACATGGACTTTTTTTTTATGTCAACTAATAATCCCTGGCTTAATAAGCTTCTCCATAATAATGATAAAAATGTTGTTGAATCGAATGAAGGGGTATTGGTAGAGGGAGCATAGCATGGTGTTTTAGGCTAAAATTTGTCGCCAATATTAGAGGGATAAAAGTATTTGTTTCGATATTCTTGTTGAAACAGAAATGAAAATTGATGAATAATTTATAAATGGAATTCCGAATAACGCTAGATTTGAATGATGAGTAATTGCGAGAGAAAATAAATGAATAAATGCGGAGGTGATTAGGGATTTCAATGCTTAACGAGGCTAATAATGGCTAAGTTGCAATACAAAATTTCTTTTGGCTGGATTTGTCCGGTGGAGGCATTTGTCACAGGATCTGAGCGTTTAACTTACGGTTCGACGATCATCTGTGGATTCAAGTCGGTCGGTCGCATCATTGTCGTGCAAGTCTGCCTGGTCTAGTGCTGAGATAGGAATCGTGCACCAGACTGCCCTAAAAGGCGCAACTCCGCCGTCTTTCGTCTTTCCACGCACACATGCGTCTCACTCTCCTCGTGGTATTCAGTGGCAAGACATTGTTGCGTCGTCGGCTCTCGATTTTTCCGAGCGAGGCCGCCACGATTCCCGGTAAAAAAATGGAAAAATAAGAAGCACCGTCATCCGGGACTCACTCGACCGTCATCAGGAGTGCAGTCGACATCACCTCACTCGACAGGTTCGCGCTCAACAGAATTTCCATCGAAAAAATACACCTTCCTCTAACTCCGATGACTACAATCATTCCCTCCATTAATTACATCAGACTTTTCTCATATTTCCTTCGTCTTTTATTTTACACTCTGAACCAACTTTATCCGACTTTTCAAATGCAACTCTCGGCCTATCTCCCTATTCTTATTTCATCGACCGCCGTATCCTGTGAATCTATTTTTTTTTTTTTTTCTTTATCAATGTAATACCTGTAAATTACCCGTTGAAAACGACATCACAATTATGATAAACTTTTCGAATTATACTTAAGATTTGAGCCATTTATAGCAAATAAAAATTTTAATTGATAACAGTCAAAACTATACCATAATTAAGAATAACTACGCATCGATTGAAATTTCCAAGCAAATTCACTGTAATTGAACGTTTTTTAGAACTGATGATTTTACTAATTATTCGACTTTATCAAATGATTAAAACTTATCCAAATGGATTTGATTGCATTTACAAATTGATTGATTAAGATCTATTATCTTTGCATAAAGAAAATTGTGAAGACATTTTTCCTTTATATTTATTTAATTTTAAACATTAAATAATTATTTTAACTACTAATAATACAATGGTTACATTCATATTGAGGTTTTTTCATGGCATGCTGGTGATTAATTATATAATAAATATTTTCAAAACAAATATACATAATATTAATCACAAATTTGAAAATATCTTTTTAAATAAGTTTGATATTCTATTATAATATTAAATTTGTTTTCATCTTAAAGACATCAAAGACCCTTCACTAAAATAATATATTTTTATATTTTAGTCATTGAATTAACTAAACGGGGGAAAAAATAAAATAAATATTATATTTAAAAAATCTACATTATATTACTATTCATTATCTAATAAAAATTATTGTCAATTAAGCAACATTTACACATTTTACATTTATTTTTTTCCTTATTATAAAAAATAAATATATGATTTGTTCCAAATAATTAAAAGTATAATTTAATTAATGATTAAAACATTGAAAAAACTTAAAAATGAAATTTCTAAGATCAATTGCTGAATGATGCTTGCCTACTTATATCTATTTCAAATTGTTAAAATTGTCAACAATCTCAAATGTAAATGACAAAAAGAGCTTCTTGATATAATAATGTACAAAAAATCTATAGAGAATTTAAATGTGAAAGAACAGTATATTGTTTATAAATAAATTTTATCATTCTATAAAATGTAAATTTTTTTAATGTAATATAATCAATTTATGCAAAGATATAAAATTAAGTAATTGTAGAAAAATCTAAAATAATTAATTCCTTTCAAATATTATTTTCACATTTAATGCAACGTATATCAAATGTTAATCATTGCATGAAGATTATGCAATCCATAATATCACATTGAAATAATTGGAATGATTTAATTTTAAATAATTATGTAGAGTAAACAATCAACCACCAAAATTCTCAAATTATTACATTTTAAAGTTTTGTAAATAGTTTATTAATTTTGAACAATAATTATATTAAAAGAACAATCAATAGAAAATATAAATATTATAAAATATATAATAAAATAGTAAAATATTTACTACCAAATAAATTGATTATCAATTATAATTATTTGTAATTTTAAATATCGAAGATCTAAATATAAAAATTTGAATATTCAGTATCAATAATTAGAGATAATAAAAATATTCCATTTATTTCACACTAACTGCTTTAAAATCTTATATTTTATGAATATTAATTTTTTAATTAATAAACAATAGAATTTCATTCTTTTAGAATACAGACTTTGAACAATTGGACTTCTAAAACTTTGATTAAGCCTTAAAATTAAAAAATATACATAAATAATATAATATTAACCACAATTTTTCCATTTTAATATATTTATTTAATGTTAAGTATATTAATATCAAAAGTAAAGCAATAGTATAATAATAAATTAAAAACAAAATATTATTATAATATGAATATGATAAAAATGAAATGTCATATTATGATCTATTTTTTATTTTTATAAGATTATTACACAGAATAATAAAATTATGATGAATAATAAAATATTAAATATGAAATTTATTTATTGTATGCAATAAATTTTTTTAAATGTTCGAATGTATATTTTGAAATATACAAAGGTTATACATGTATTACTAACAACGTTTATTGTTAATAGATACTCTCACAGTATAAACTCGTATTGTTATTAATATTTTTATAATAATCCTCTAAAATGTAAAATTTATTGACA